>JASDDO010000019.1:398376733-398977934 GCA_030015575.1 Agapanthus africanus | reverse complement strand
AGACGGAAAATAACCACCACAACGGATATACGACACCGTAGCGAAGAAAAAGATGATATAAATAAAAACAGCATAAATGACACCTAGTCACAAAATAATATACAATATCGTTCTCACAACTCGTCTCTAAGTCAATACATGAAAATGGTATATGGAGAGTACTAGATACAAGAAATATACAATGTATATCATCGGATAACCGCAACCCACCTAAAGCAAACGGCCTCACAGCTAAATGTAGCGGTATCTGCAAAATTAGAGATAATAAGGCGCCCTGCCGCGACCACACTGATGATCAGACCTGAAAAACCCTGTGGCACAACGGGGGGTGAGTTGCCAATTCGTGAATAGTAAATAACATCATACTGTAATCGCAAGTATGCACTAACAGTAATAATCTAACATATGTAATCTGTTAGCATAGGTATGGCAATATGAATATGCAACTATCATGATCAAGATACACCACCAGGGTACTATATCTACATGAATCAAATGCATATCAACTAAATACTGAGTGCGGGAAAATTAATAATCTCATGCACAAATCATAAGCATGGAAAAATCCGGTGTAAATCAACAACACCCCAAATCCCAAAATCCTCATATCGGCCCTCAGATCTCATGGAACCTGAGTGTCAAACATCGACACCCGAAAATATCATGAAAACTAGTGCCCAGCATCGACACATAAGTACTCGTATCCATATGTTCCTCGAATCCTAAGTGCCCAATGTCGACACTTGTGATCCACGTATCGGTTCTCTGATATCTATACGATCCTCGAAACCCAAGTGTCCAATCTCGACACTTGTGTTCCACGTATCGGTTTCCTATATCTATATATCTCTCGGAATATAAGTGCCCAATATCGACACTTGAAATTCCCAAAACACATGAAAACATATCTCAAATGCGTCAATCCATGTAATATAACATATGCAACATAGAACAACAATATGAGCATATCACGGGAAAAAAATCCGCTATTTAAATGCATCAATGTCATTAAATATATCACGCGGTTTCCAAGTATCCGAATCCAATATACATATATAACAGCGTCCCATACCACCGATATATATGTCATATAAAGCTGAACATATAACTATAGCAAGGTATATGTGTGAGCATGTAGGTATAGCAAGGCATATACGTAAGCATGTAGGTGTACATGTATGCTATATGTCATATGCGCCATCGCACAAGAATAAATGCCTCTATGTCGCTAACCAATAGCACGGTATATCATATGAATATTTGTGTTTTGCGTATCAGGGCAATTACCGACAGTGTGTGTGTAGCATACAATTGGTGCTCATGCAACATGGACTGTTAATAATAGTGCGATGTACAATAGATACAGGTTCAGGCACAACAAGTAATTATATGCAAATGAAGTTCATGCACCATCACTATATGTGCATATAAACATGCGGCTAATATCATATCATATCTAGCCCTGACGCTTAACGCCATACGGGCGATTTCCCCGTAGATATTAAATCTACTCACCAACAATCGCGGGCTAGGTAAATCCGACCACCTGCTTCCCTTTCTTCGCAGCGTCCAAAGCCCCCGCTTGCGATCTTATTAACACAAAATATAACAAGTGCAAATCTTAGAAATCGATCAATATCACGTACACACTACGTTTGACCAACACACCAACTCCAAACCAACTTACAAGTGTCCGTCTAATGGCTAACGAGTGTGGCGACACACCAAGACCAACCCAATCGCAGCAGCTACACAAGATCACGAACCGAGTCGGATCACGTAACACGCGTACTCCAAACACTAGAATATAGCAAAGTGATCCCAGATTTTGATACACCAAAAATTAGAGAAAGTTGCAAGTTCCACGAGACTACATACAACCCCAGAGACCCCACGACAAAAATTCAACACCCCAGCCCCCACTCTAGCCGCAATTTGTGGCCAGAACCAATAAATCTGCGGTCCGTTTATAGAGCGATGGTCTCAGGTTTTTATGGTGGGTTCTATCTCACTACACTAGGTCACTGTGGTGGGAACTTTCCAACAATTACCTGGCTCTTCAACAGATCACAGAAGTCACAAGTTGACACTAAAAATATGATATTGGCACAAAACTAAACCTTTAGTGTTCTAAACTATAACTTTGAGGCAATACAACAAAATAAAGACCTAATTATCAGTTAGAGGTCATTACCTAACCACTCTTGCTCAAAAATCAATTCTTTCAAAGCTCCAAGGCATCATAGTGGCTAAATCAAGGATTTGAAGTGTTTAAAATGGGATTTTTGTGAAGTTTAGCAAGGTTTTAGTATTAGGGTAGTGAGGGTTTAGTTTTGGGTTGAGGGAAATGAAAATAATTCAGAGTGAGAGAGAATGAGAGAGTGAGAGAGAAAAAAATGATGAGGGGTGATTGTAGGGTGAACTCAAGCCTTACACTCACTCTCCCCTCCTCACCTCATTAATGCTCACCATCAATGCACCATGACTCACATGCCACCCCTCTCTCAATCCAAACTAGATATTTCTCACACAAAAACTCTAAGCTTAATGTTAAGGCAAGGTTAGATCATGGTATGGATTTCTTAAGGTATCATGGTCACTTAACAAGATTAACACTAACTAACCCTCTCATTAACATGCATGTTTGTGTGCAAGTCATAACAAATAATAATAAAATAAAATATAAATTAATTGTTATAAAATGTGAGAAACCCGTTTTGGTAAACTTTTCCTTAAAAACCCGCATTATCGCTTAATTAACACTAATCGCATTCTAAGGTGTTACAAGTCCCGAGTCACATGGAGGCAATGAGCGATAGGAGGGGATTCGTCTCTCCCGGTATTGGGGGTTGATATTGCGCTGTGCTCGATTGGCTATAACAGGAAGTCCCTGGCCAGGGCTGATACGGAGATTTACTGGTAAGTGTTATCAGTAATTTCTCGACCCGTTATCAGCCTCACATCAGCACGACTTATCAAGTTACTGGGTCTGACGTTTAGCACACATAGACTAGATATGCAATATATCAGACGAAAAGACCGGACTGTACGGTAGAGTTACTGACAAGCTTTGCGGGAGTTTAGAAAAGCTTGCTTGTTGATCTTCTGATCGCTCAATACCCGGGTAGCCGTTACGTTCAGCTAGTACCGCTGACGGCTTGTGGGTGACTGATATGATCATCATTTACAGCCGGAGTATTGACGAGTCTTTAGAGTCCTGTACAGAGGTTTCCTAGCTCAGGCGAACGAAGTAGGAGCACATATGTGATATGTGTGGGACCGAGATTAATACGTGTATGTGATACCGTATTCTATTCTCGCGATATGTGATATCGGTCGGTTATATGTGATATAGCTGGGTTATCGAATCAAGTGTTGATTCGATAAGTTGATATATATGATATTAGTCGGTTATGTGTGATATAGCCGGATTATTAAATCAAGTGTTGATTTAATAATTTAATGTATAATTGTATATTTGATATACTAACATATATTAACTAATATTAGCTCACTTGTGCATTTCTTTTTCTCACATGTGCAAACTTAATATATATGTGATATATATTATTGTGTCATGCTTGTTGATACATGCTACATAGGTGTATGAGACTCACACCATGCTCATGATAATGTTGGATTTATTTATTTAAAGTAAATCAAAAATTAGTTGGAAATTAGCTCATGGTTGAAGCTTGTGGAACCATTGACTTAGTCCATTAATTTTGTCTTACTCAAGATATTTATTAACCCAACCATTGTCATTAGCCATGGTTAAGTCTCTACAAGAGTTAGTATATGATATTGTCTCACCTATAGTTGCTATTCACACATATAATATTATTGGCTTCATCTTCTTCTTCATCAAGAGTGAGCTCTCTAGGTTTTGAGGAGGTGAGGAAAATCAGTGAGAAAAATATTTCTAAAGTGAGCAAAATTCCTACTTCATCAACCAACACTAGATTAGCCATTTAGTTTAGGGTGTTTGCTTCACTAAGCCCTATTTAGTGAAGAGGTAGCTTGGGTTGGTGTCTCCTCGATGTAGATCATCTTCGGTCTCGAAGACTTCAAGCAAGCTTGTTCCTTTCATCATGTGCAGCCACTCTAGAGTCCGGAAGATCATTACTTGGAGTGAAGGGACTACTACACGGAGCTTTTGAAGTGAAGGACCGGTCTACAAAGGTTGTATTCCTTGTTCACTTTGTATGTAAAGTTGTTTACATGCAAGTTTCGTCTAATTCTCTAGTTAAGATTCTAGGTTAGGATTCTTTAGCATGGCATATTTTTTAAAACGACATGGATGATGCCTCCCGAAACCTTGCTGCCGTGTTAGGTAACCCTACAGTGATATCAGAGCCAAGCTACAGAATTATACGATGTTTGTAGAATTATGAAACCGAAACAACTCCGAAACATCGAAACGAAAAACCTAGTTTCTGTTGAATTTTTCTGAGTGTCTAAAATTTTTTTAAGCAGCCGCAAAATGTTACATATGATGTATAATGAATACCATAGAAAATTTAACCCCCTTCGCCGGATTTGACCCGGCGACATACTCCAAAAGTCCGGCCTGGCCGGTTCTGTTAGCATGTTCTGGGTTGAATTTTTTGTGGTGTTCCAGTCTCTGGGTTTTAGTGTTTCAGGTGTTGCTTGTTTTTACTAAGATTGCATGTGGTGTTATCTTTCTGTAAAGGCAATTCGGAGTGCTTCGTAGTCGTAATTCTAATATCGTTTCGGGTAATTTAGATGACGTTAAAAAGTTCGAACGAATATCGATAACCTATTTTCTCCCTCGCTGGAAATTTTCCAAAAGTTGGATTTTTTCCAAGTTAAAGTTATTCAAAAATCATGCAAGTGATTCTATGGACTCTCTAGAAGAACGAAACCCTAACTCGATTCTATGATCGCCGGAACCGCCGTCAAACCCTAGGTGAGGCAAGGGTTGGCCCTTCTACGGTTGGTCCATAGGTACTGTGGCATGTTCTGGGTATTTTTGAAACCGTGCTTAAGTGTTGAGCTCTTTGGGAAATTTTGGGTGTTTGTTGATTCGATCGGAATGATTAACATCGTCTGGCCATCTATGAAATGTGATACAATATTTGAAATCTACACTAATTGGTTTTATGAAAATTGATTAGTTGCTTGTAAATTTAACATTTCGGTCTCGATGGGAATCGGGAATCTTGTTGAATTACCCGATTTCTTTTGAAAAGGTATTTTCATGAGTGGGACCCAAATGTAAGATTTACAATGTTAGGAATGAAATCCAAAGTATATGATATTCCGGGTTTATGATGTCTAAGGGCTGTGTCGATTCCAAATGTTGTAGTTTGACATTTTCTTTTCTGCGACCGTAAGTGTAATATGTGGTGTATCGCCGGTTTGTTGCTATATGCCAACGACAATTTGGATACGCATATTTAATTACGTTGATGACATGTAATGTTATGTGTTGCTGGGATATGTTATATTGGATCGTCGTGTTTTGAATAGCTGGGGGTTTTTGCGTGAGATGAGAGTTTTTCATTTTCATTCATGTAAAAACTTGTATGTAATATTCTTTTATTGGGGCACTTCCGGGTTGAGGATGATGTCACTATTATTGTATATTATTTACTTTTCCGCATTAGGATGGACCCAAGGCGGGGAGCACAAGTAACCGGGTTCTAGAGTCCAATGGGAAACCATCTCGAGGAGTCGAGTCCGGGTCTCCTAACTCTAGAATTGGTAGGGTTGGTTACCGCTCTCGTAGGGGTCTAGGGATGTGGGTTTGGCAATTCATCGCAACCGTGAAATCCATGTTTTTTTACTGGCTTGATATAAAACACGGACATCCTAGTATATCTAATATTTCATATGTGGACTTCTGCTGCTGATATTCTGTGATATGATCACTTTATATACTTGAGACGGATGCTTTATTATTATATATATGATATATAATAAACGTTTCTTATGTTTTGCACCCACGCTAGTCCCGCCCCGTTATGCCGTTAGTTAAGTAACCTAACGGGACATAACGGGACACTGTGGCGAATGCGGATGGTATAAGCGTACGTTGTATTTTCGTTTCTTCTGTGATGCTTAGGAAGCATAAATGATGGGACTTCATTAATGAGATTAATGAAAAGGAAAGAAAACTAAAAATGTTGTAGAATCAAATTTTCAAAAAGAATTGCTCTAGTTTTTGCTTTGAATAGCAGTATTCCTTGTAGAATATCCAGCACCTCATTCGATGAGGAAAGAGCCGAGATCCCTTCACCGGGAGTGACCTCTTTAGCAGAACCTAGCAGATACTACAACCCACTTGGTTTTGTTTTTGATTGCCTTTTTAGTTCTTGCTTTGCATAGCGGTATTCCTTGTAGAATATCCAGCACCTCAATCAATAAGGAAAGAGCCGAGATCTCTTCACCGGGAGTGACCTCTTTAGCAAAACTAGCAAAAACCTAAAAAATACTCCATTTCAAAATCACTCGATTCTACAACGATATCAAGTTCATTACGCAAAGGTTTTCTTAAATACCTGTCATAGCCCTCCGTCATTTCAGATAAGTACTATTTAGTATTCGTGTTGCGTTTGTTGACCTTAGCCAAGACGTAGTGTGCGGTAGCTAATTAGTGCTTATCTGCAGTATATGATGCGATTGAGTTAGGGTAGTCGTACGGCTTTGTTGACTTTAACCAAGGGTCGTACAGGCGGGTTTAATTCAATCATGAAATGACGGGTTGAACTTGACTAGCGCTTATGATTTGTTGACCATAACCAAGGTCATGAGTTGCAAGGGGCAAAATATTATCAGGAATTTTAAGTGTTGAAATTTTCAATGAGATTGCATACCTTCTATGAGATAGGTGGATCCTAATACCCACTGTGAGTAAGAGTTACTCCTGAAAGAGTTTTACACATCACAATTAGCCGATCAAGTAGGTGTTAACGGGGTTACGCCCCTAGGAAAACGAGGTTTATTTTAATTAGGTCCGTGCGAAAGCACGGGGAACCTCCCTCAAAGTACCGACACTGGCCTGACTGAAAGATTGGCGAACTTATAGGGTGTAATTAATCCCGGCTAGTCTTACCTTTTAGGGTTTGAAGGAAGATTTGATAAAAACAGTGGGATCCATCCTGATTAGATAAGATAATAACCAATCTAATCTTGCAAGAGCATACGCTAAATTTTTTCTTCTCTCTCTCCAGGTAGCGACCATGTCAGGCCTTAATCAAGATAATAATATAGATGTATTGACCAGACCTGCTTATTATACTGTGTTGGGGAACCTTGGTTCCGCTCCCACTTATAATTGTTATAAGTCCGAGCAGGAAATAGGCGAATGCATGGATTCCCGTGCCACCTAAATGAAGAATGAGCACGCTGATGCATTTTCTTCGGGTATGTTAGTTACAGAGAACTGTTTCTAAGTACACTCTACGTCCTGGGTATTAGATACCGGATCGGGATCCCACATATATAATTTGTTACACGGGCTGAAGAAAGGTAGAGAACTGGGAATGTGTGATCATTCTGTAAGAGTAGGAAATGGACAGCCAAAGCAGTTGGCGAATATCACCTTGTATTACCAAATGGTAATACATTGATTCTGAACGAATGCCACTACATACCGAACCTGATATGCAATATTATATCAACTTCTTTATTAAGTAAAGAAGGATATAATTTTGTATTACAGGATAATGTTATGAACATATTCCTGAATCAAAAGTTGATTGGATTAGGCTCGTTAAATAATGGCATATACGTTCTAAATCAAACCACAGTTCTTAACATACAAAACATATACAAGAGGAAGAGTTCAGAAATGAACGAATCCTTTTTGTGGTATTGTAGACTAGGTCATATCAATGCGACACGACTAGCCAAGTTACATAAGGATGGATATTTGAATCTGTTCGAATTTTCATCTTATGAAACTTGCCAATCATATCTCAAAAGCAAGATGACCAAAACCCCATTTACTGGACACGGAAAAAGAGTTATGGAACTCTTGGGACTGATACATAGTGATATATGCAGTCCCATGTCTACACATGCCAGGAATGGTTCCTCGTACTTCATTACATTCACTGACGATCTCTCAAGATACGGACATGTGTTCCTGTTGAAACACAAGTCTGAAGCTTTTGAGAAATTCAAAGAATATAAGCATGAAGTCGAGAACCAGACGTGTAAAAGTATTAAAATCCTTTGATCCGATCAGGGAGGAGAATACTTGAGCATGGAATTCCGTAACTATTTAAAAGAGAATGAGATTTTCTCTCAGCTTACTCCTCCATATACACCACAACACAACGGTGTATCGGAGCGGAGGAATCGCACCTTATTGGATATGGTGCGCTCTATGATGAGCACCGCTGAGTTACCTATTTCCTTTTGGGGTTATGCGCTTGAGACAGCAGTATACCTATTGAATAGAGTTCCAACCAAATCGGTGCCTACCACTCCATATGGGATATGGAATAGGAAGAGACCATCTATTAAGCGAGTTAAGATATGGGGTTGTCCGGCCTATGTCAAAAGGCAAAATCTGGACAAACTCAAGGCACAATCTGTTCTTTGTAAGTTTGTGGGATATCCAAACAATTCGTATAGATATCAATTTTACCTTAATGAGGAACAAAAAGTATTTGTTACTCAACATGCCACCTTTTTAGAAAAGGAATTTCTTGTAAAGGAAATTAGTGGAAAAGAGGTAGAGCTGGAAGAAGTTCCAACCCCACAAACTACAACAGAAGATTTGGTAGAACCAGAGGATTCGATAGTTCCCAACGAAGCTTAGCCTCTCCGCTGATCTAGTAGGGTTCCTCATCCACCTGAGAGATACTACGGTTTTCTCATTGATGGTGGGAGCAAGGATTGCATCATGGAAGATGATGAACCAACTAGTTTCGAGCAGGCCATCACGAGTGGGGACTCTGTGAAATGGCTGGATGCAATGCAGTCTGAGATGGAATCCATGTATACCAACAAAGTATAGACTTTGGATGTTGCTCCCGAAGGGGTAAAACCCATTGGGAGCAAATGGATCTTTATGAAGAAACTTGGTGTAGATAGAAAAGTTGAGACTTTCAAAGCTAGACTTGTTGCAAAAGGTTTTCGTCAACGGCCAGGTGTGGATTATGATGAAACCTTTTCTCCAGTGGCTATGCTTAAGTCCATCCGGATCCTACTTGCCATCGCTGCATACCATGACTACAAAATCTGGCAGATGGATGTTAAGACCGCCTTGCTAAATGGTGATTTAGAAAAGAGCGTATACATGACTTAGCCAGAGGGCTTCGTGGACAGTGGGAGCAGCGGAAAGGTGTGCAAGCTGCTTAAATCAATCTACGGGTTGAAGCAGACATCGCAGAGTTGGAACATCTGTTTTGATGTGGTAGTCAAAGAGTTTGACTTTATAAAAAACGTAAATGAAACTTGTATATACAAGAAGGCGGCAGAGATTAAGGTCGTCTTCCTCGTATTGTACGTGGATGACATACTCTTGATAGGAAATGATGTTCCTATGCTGCACTCGGTCAAGCTCTTCTTATCACAAAGATTCTCAATGAAAGATCTAGGTGATGCTTCCTACATCTTGGGGATTAAGATCTATAGAGATAAATCTAAACGGGTGTTGGGATTGTCCCAATCCAGGTACATTGACACCATACTAAAGAGGTTTAGTATGGAAGATTCCAAGCATGGGAATTTACCCACGATCTCAGGACTCACTCTCTCCAAGGAGATGTCTCCCACGACTGATTTGGAGAGAGCTCGCATGCAAGGGATACCCTATACTTCGGCAGTAGGCTCTATCATGTACAGGATGTTATGTACCAGACCCAATGTAGCATACTCACTAAATGTAGTGAGTAGGTATCAAGCAAATCCATGAGAGAATCACTGGACAGATGTGAAGAATATTCTCAAGTACTTGAGAAGGACTAAAGAGATGTTCTTGGTGTATGGTAACGATGAACTCCAAGTGGAGTCCTTTACCGATTCGAGTTTCCAGAGTGATAAGGACGACTCAAAGTCGGTCTCGGGATTTGTCTTTATCCTCAATGGAGGGGCAGTTTGTTGGAAGAGTTCCAAGCAAGAAACCGTGGCAGACTCGACGATGGAGGCTGAATACATCGCTACCAACAATGTTGCCAAAGAGGCTGTCTGGATGAAGAAGTTCATAACTGAACTTGGAGTGGTTCCATCCATCGAGCATCCAATACCTTTGTATTGTGATAACAATGGAGCAGTGGCTTTGTCCAAGGAACCCAGGTTCCATCAGTAATCCAGGCATATTCTGAGGCGGTATCACCTGATCCGGGAGATAGTTAATCGCCGGGAGATCGAGATCAGGAGAGTTGACACGAAGAATAACACGGCGGATCCACTCAAGAAGGTCGTACCCCAGATACAATTTGAGAGACTCTTCGGGATGTTGGGTATGAGATACTACAACAACTGGTCTTAGTGCAAGTAGGAGATTGTTTATATGTATGCCCTAGAGGCCATTATTGTACATATGATGTATATTGTAGTGGATACTTGGACATATATAGTGAGGATTTTCTTGCTCGACATGATAGTATGCTATCTGGTTGCTCTTTGTCTTAACATGTAGACTTGTATTGTGATACTGTCTTGCTCTCACATGTTGATAAAGCCCTTAGGATGTGTACTTGACTACCAGGACTATGACGGAGATCATACTAGTGGGGCCAGGGTAGTCCACAAGTTCATCCTTTAATTGTTCCTAGTAGAGGGTGTATCGAGACAAGGCATCGATATTCTAAAGTAGACTAGCGTATACGCTTCTTGACCTATATGATCGATGATAGATGATCCCACATCCATTGGTGTTTGACATCAAAGATGGTATACGGGTGCTGAGTGGAGACTGGGTACACCGAACAGGACTCGCCGAGAATTCCTAGATGGTATTATACCTATCGTCATATAGCAGTTCTCTGGTGACACTGGTACAAGTTAGTCTGTAGACCCGAGATCGTCATAGAGTCTTGTGTGATTCCCACTGTGCTTTGATTTCCACCTTACCACGTTCAAGATAATGTGCAAAACAATGGTTTTTGGGTACAGTCTCGAGTCACATGGAGGCAATGAGCGATATGAGGGGATTCGTCTCTCCTGGTATTGGGGTTGATGTTGCGCTGTGCTCGATTGGCTATAACAGGAAGTCCCTGACCAGGGCTGATACGGAGATTTACTGGTAAGTGTCATCAGTAGTTTCTCGACCCATTATGAGTCTCACATCAACACGACTTATCAAGTTACTGGGGTCTGACGTTTACCACCACTAGAATAGATATGCGACATATCAGACGAAGAGACCGGACTGTACGGTAGTATTACTGACAGGTTTTGTGGGAGTTTAGACAAGCTTGCTTGTTGATCTTCTGATCGCTCAATACCCGGATAGCCGTTACGTCCAGCTAGTACCGTTGACGGCTTGTGGGTGACTGATATGATCATCACCTACTGCCGGAGTATTGAAAAGTCTTTAGAGTCCTACACAGAGGTTTCCTGGCTCAGACGAAACGAAGTAGGAGCACATATGTGATATGTGCGGGACCGAGATTAATACATGTATGTGATACCGTATTCTATTCTCACGATATATGATATCGGTCGGTTATATGTGATATAGCCGGGTTATCGAATCAAGTATTGATTCGATAAGTTGATACTATGATATTAGTCAGTTATATGTGATATAGCCGGATTATTAAATCAAGTGTTGATTTAATAATTTAATGTATAATTGTATATTTGATATACTAACATACATTAACTAATATTAGCTCACTTGTGCATTTCTTTTTCTCACATGTGCACACTTAATATATATGTGATATATATTATTGTGTCATGCTTGTTGATACATGCTATATAGGTGTATGAGACTCACACCATATTCATGATAATGTAGGGTTTATTTATTTAAAGCAAATCAAAAATTAGTTGGAAATTAGCTCATGGTTGAAGCTTGTGGAAGCTTGTGAAACCATTGACTTAGTCCACTAATTTTGTTTTACTCAAGATATTTATTAATCCAAGCATTGTCATTAGCCATGGTTAAGTCTCTATAAGAGTTAGTATATGATATTTTCTCACCTATGGTTACTATTCACACATATAACATTATTGGCTTCATCTTCTTCTTCATCAAGAGTGAGCTCTCTAGGTTTTGAGGAGGTGATGAGAATTAGTGAGAAAAATATTTATAAAGTGAGAAAAATTCCTACTTCATCAACCTACACTAGATTAACCATTTAATTTAGGTTGTTTGCTTCAGTAATCCCTAATTAGTGAAGAGGTAGCTTGGGTTGGTGTCTCCTCGACGTAGATCATTTTCGGCCTCGAAGACTTCAAGCAAGTTTGTTCCTTTCATCTTGTGGAGCCATTCGAGAGTCCAGAAGATTATTACTTGGAGCGAAGGGACTACTACACGGAGCTTTTAAAGTGAAGGACCGGTCTACAAAGGTTGTATTCCTTGTTCACTTTGTATTTAAAGTTGTTTACATGCATATTTCGTCTAATTCTCTAGTTAGGATTCTAGGTTAGGGTTCTTTTGCATGGCAAATTTTTTAAAACGGCTTGGATGATGCATCCCGAAACCTTGCTGCCGTGCTAGGTAACCCTACAGGCATATATGAGGAAAATACCCTCGCAACTGAGCATATTGGATGCTCTCCTCCTATCCAAAGAGGCACGGGATTCCCTGATCAAGGCATTACAAGAGCCTGATCAGTTCCAAGCTTTCCTCGCGGAAGAAAAAATGAAAAATGAACTGGCAGAAGTCTACACGGCCGATATTACATTCAGCGATGAAGATCTACTTCTCGGTACGTGTGAACATAATCGCTCGTTATACGTCACTGGGTACTGCCATGACATCAAAATAGGGAAAATCCTTGTCGATAACGGATCCTCCGTTAACCTTCTCAACGTGAGAGCGTGAAGGAAATTTGCATGAAATTTCAGCATCTTGCTCGAGATAAAATTACCATCTCCGGGTTCGACTCACAGTCATCACGGACACTTAGCTCCGTAATACTGACACTACGCTTCTGGCTGCTCGTCACTGACATCAAATTTCATGTCATTGACGCCAAGATTTGCTATAACGCTTTGCTCGGCAGGCCTTAGTTACACGAGTACAATGTCATCCCTTCTACACAACATCAGTGTATGAAGTATTTTAAGGACGACTCGGAGTACATCGTTGATTTATCGTGAAAAAGTGTTTTGTAAATAACCGCAATCAAAACGGTGTCGCTAATAACTAGCCGCAATGAGTACGGATCGTCCGGAGGGAAACTTGATTTCTTTTCTTGCTTTAGACAAGTTGATAAAAGAGATGGGTGATTGTTGTTATTCTATTTTGAGACGGATATAAAATTTATAATAGAAAGGATTGTAGGGTTCATAAGACTTAATAGTTAATGGATGAATGTTTAGAGAAGATTCTTTTGATCTTTTAATAGTTTAAAACTAGAGAGATAGCGATGAATGTGGATTAGGGGTTTTGGAGGGAATCAGGGTTTTCTACTACTAACTCTCGTCCTTTCATTGATCTCTATTAATCTCAAGCCCTTAACAAAACAAGTGTTTAACTAATCTCAAATCGTGGTCGTGACTATCAATAAATTGATAGCACGCCCGATAAGAAGGTAAACATTTATTTTGCTGAGGTTTATAAACATTAAAATGTCAAAAGAAGTTAAAAGATATTTCATCCATTATTCTACCATATCCTACAAACCCTAGCATGCAAAAAATTACCCGCTCATGGTTTGTAGCGATTTAGAAGAAAGGCTGAAGATGAAGGAAACATAATTAAGATGCAGAAAAGTAATGCGGAAAATTAATGCAGAAAATTAATGCGTAAAGTAAATGCGGAAAAGTAAATGCAAAAAAAAATTAAAACATAAACTAATTTTATTAATCAACTATTGTGTCACAACTTTTCTTCTTAGAAAGTAGATTACAAGAACTCTAGTTTTGCTCTGGATCCCTCTCTTTTTGGAGGTAGATGAATAGATGATTATGTGAGCTCTTCGATGGTTTTGAATGCACAGCTCTCGGTCCTTTATATAGTCTCTGAAACCAGAAACCCTAGATTCCATATGAGAGCAAATATAGTTACAATCATATCCACAAAATCCCAGATCCAACGACCACCTTGAAACCGCGGAACTGCCGCCATTACCCCTTGTTGGCTGCGGTTCCACCGCCACTTGGTGGGATTGGGTGTTGGGATTTTTTCTGCATTTTCTTCATGATATGTGGAGATCCTTTTGATATATAGATTCTGTAAATATTGCCCTTAATCTCTGCCGTTGCTAGATTCGTCGATTTGCTTCTAAAATTTGGCAGATTTGGTTTCCATATCCCGATTTAACTTGGATCTCCTACATAGATTTCATACCTGAGCTAATACCTGAACAATATCTCAAATCAAATTCTTAGTAGCATTTGGTATTTTTGAGATATTATTCCAACCATTTATATGATATAATATCTTAAGAATATTGATTAGGAATATTTGATATGATATGCATATTTTAATTATTAATATTTCATTTAAATATTATATGCATATATTTTCCTTAATTATATTAATTAAAATGAAGAAACATATGATAATAATCTTTTTACAAATAAAGCATATATGTTCTTTATTTACAATTAACACCTTTTAGCAGATAATAATAGTAGGGAAAATCTTCATACAAATGTGCACTATTTCTGACTAATTAAATACCCCAAACTTATCTTTGATCGTCCCGAGCAAACTATTTATTAAAAGAAAAAAGAAAAAAACCTAGCACACTTTCGTAGGCAACACGATTGCACTTAGCACATGCAGAAAGTCTTTAAATCTCTAGGTGTCTCTAGTAGAAGGAGTGTTGTCTCTTAAGGGTTTTTAGCAGATTACACCCACAAAATCCCATAATAAAAAAAAGAAGATGAAAGTTACATACAAAGATAAGGAACATATAAAAGAAAGAACTTGAAAATTAGAGTTTTAAACTACACTAGGTTTTTAGTTGTCATGAGCCCTATTTTAATGATCTTGAAAAAAATGTCAGAAATCACATCATTCCTCAATAAAAAATCGTCTTTAGTCTTCCTCCCTATCTCTCCTCCAAACACCGATCATATACCCCTACGTGTGTAAAAGACATCTCTACACTTAGAGAATTCAATTCAAGCTAGCATACTCTTGTCCATCTTCCTTACTACTTATTAGTTGGTGAATGTTTTTAGATGGAATTGCTTACACATTCTTCATGCGACCGTTAATACTTCTTGAGATACTAACCAACTGATTACCAAATGTGCTCACTTATTAAAGCGTAATTAGCAATATTCTAGTCTTGCAACACCTAAGACTTAGCAGTGACTCTCAAACCAGTTGGTCTTTGGCACTAGGTGATAAGGCACCCTCGCTATATTTTTTTTTATGCTTCTTTAAGTAATTACAAAACCAGTATTCATTTTTCTTCACCATTTTTTGTGTCATTTATATTTTTGTTTATATATTTTTTCCCTTCATACTAAAGATTTTAGACAAGAGCATTTCAAGGTATCCTCTACCATCCCAAGTTTCAAGATGTGTGCAAGTGCGTATAGTAGGGTATCAATGTTCAGATATTTGGACTCAAGAATAGGGACTATTTTTCAGACTTATTTCTATCCGCAGATTAGTGATTCCATTCATCTTACTAACCCTTGGGACAACAGCTCATGACTATATATTACTAGCTTCGTTTCAGAACATCTAATTTTCTTGCATTTCTTAAATCTCTTCCTCTCTTTCATATGTATTTTTCACTTCTAATTTTTATAAAAAAATTTATGCAATGAAATATTTACATATGATGCATATACAAACCATCCATACAAACCATCCTCCCCAAACTTGTTTGCAGCACTGATACTATCCTGTAAACTCAAAACCTGAAGATTAAGAGGAACAGTTCAATAAGATAGTAAAAAGAAGGGGTTAAGAGTGAATGACCGTGAAATCCTCCCCCAAACTTGTTTTTGGCTCATAATCGTGTAAAAAAAAATTTTCTTTCAAGAGCCAAAAAGTATTTTTCTTCTTCCTCCCAAACTTGAGTAAAACAGTGTTTTCATTATTTAAGCATTGAAATTTAACATAAGAGGGGGGAGATATTATTGGTCTACGTGAAGCTTTACAAAGACCAAAAGTAAACACCAACCATTCAAATATTTTTTCTGCGTAACACCTTGGTTGGTGGAAGATCGTGTTACAGATAGACGTAAAAAAGCAGGGAGGAAATAAGAGGTGTAATCGAAAGAATTTACATCTCGGTTGGTAGAGACGAAAAAGTGAGTACGGATGAAAATGAGAATGTGAATGATTAGGAATGGGTGGAATAGTTGCATTCTCGTATGGGATAAGAAGAAGGGGTGATGGTTCAACTTTTCCGGCTTTAAAGGGAGGCGCACGAATTTCCAATGGAGGTTGATTCATCACAACATCCAAGTCTTTAAGGAACGCAGGTTCTTCGGCGAAAATATTTTCGAAACTTTCATCGATGATGATCCCATCGGAAAGAAAAGAATCAGTGGAATAGGCAGATTCACTAGGAAGACTGAAAGTTTCAAGGTCAATTTTTTTCGCACCAGAATTCAACACACTTGATTTGTCAGAAATTATGAAGGTAGGAGACTCGAAAAGCTCATCTACCTTATTTTCAATAGAGTCTAAATCAAGTGGTCTTTCAAGAATCATAGAACTCAAAATATCAGAGTGTGGTTCATCA
Source organism: Agapanthus africanus (assembly GCA_030015575.1). NCBI lineage: Eukaryota > Viridiplantae > Streptophyta > Magnoliopsida > Asparagales > Amaryllidaceae > Agapanthus > Agapanthus africanus. The sequence goes on along the minus strand of JASDDO010000019.1, from coordinate 398,961,120 downwards.
AAACTCAGTGGATTTGAAAGAAAATTAGAAGAATCAAAGAAAGTGGGTGATGAAATGGGTAAACAAACTTGCGTGTCAAGCGATATTGAACTAGATGAAGGCTGGATATCATTTTGCATATCGGATAGGTCGGTGGTAAGAATAGGATCGGTTAAATGTATAGGAAGATATTCACATTCAATAGAAGGGATATGATGGGTAGGAGAATCCAACTTATCCAACATAACGGGTACATCTTCAACAATATTCTCATCACCGTTCTCACTAACACCTTCGGTCAAATCAAACGAATAAGTCTTTAAAAATTCATCAATTATAGTATTCTTAATCGATAAACCACTTGGTTCACTTGATAGTATTGGAAGGTTTGAAATATCAAGTGTAGTCGAATAAGGATCAGTTTGATTTGGAATGGTGTAAGGCTCTCTTTCACACTCACCATTAGAAAAGTCAAATATTAGAAAAGTCAAACATGTTATTCTCGGGCACCTCATCACTTAGATTATGAAGCGGTTGAACATCGAATACATTCGGTTGGAGTGCAGGATGGAAGGTGTCGAGATTAAAAGAATTGGTTTTGGTTTGACTTTGATGGATCGCTTGTTCTTTTCACTACTCAATTCCAACTCTACTTCAAGACTAGACATGGTTTGTGAAGAAGCTCCAATAAAGAATTCTCTTTGCTCCGTGGAACTTCCTAATTGATTTTTAGGAGCATTGTCTAGATAAGGTGAAAAAGTTGAGTATGGTTGGAATGTGTTTAATTGTTAGCTACGAGCGAGTTCAATGTGTTCCGCAATCGATATACGTTTATGATTTGCCACATTAGCCTCAAGAGAAGTGTTAACAAGAGATGGTTTTAATTGTTGGTTACATGCGAGTTCATTGTGTTTCGCAATTGACATACGTTTATGATTTGCCATATTAGCCTAAAGAGAAGTATCAACATGAGATGGTTTTAATTGTTGGTTACGGGCGAGTTCAATGTGTTCCGCAATCGACATGAGTTTATGATTTGCCACATTAGCCTCAAAAGAAGTGTCAACATGAGAGCGTGTGAAAGTTTGATACTGTTGATAAGAATTAGAAGGGTGTATCCAAGTTTCATAAACAGGATTACGATCAACATTGTGATATGAAGAATATTGAGATTGGTTGGTTAGTTGGCGACTGTCAATTGCTATTTGTTCAGCATCGGTCATGGGTGTAAAAGATGCCATATTCACCTCAAAATGAGTATCAATATTTTCATATGGAAATGATGGTGATTGTTGTTCTAACGGTTTTGGATTAGTGAAAGGTATGAAACTTTGGTTATGAGCCTTCGCAATATGCTCAGCGATGGACATGCGTTTAGAAGTTCCCTCACTAGCCTTAAACGGATTATCAACATAAGAAGATGCTGAATTTTAATGCGGTTGATAGGACCTTGAGTGAGGTGTCCAACTGTTATTTTCCGCGCGCTCTATCCTATCCCTTAAGGACATAGTAGAGTCGGAATTTATACCGAAACAATTACGAAAACAAGAAATATCTAGTTCTGGATAACAAAGCTCGGCAAGAGTTCGTCTGTTTGGGTTACCCATTATAAGAAAGTGAAAAGAAAAGAGGGTGAAATTGTAATAATTTAAGCTCTTTTTTGGATTTTGGAATTTTTTTTTTGAAAGAGGGACTCGAAAAATGTGCACAAACAATCTTAGAACCAAGGAGATCAATTTACTAGACCGCTCTTAGACTTCCAAAGGACAAGGCGTAGAATAAATCCTCTATCACCTCCTTATCAATCTTGCAGTCAGGTAAGTGCCAGGTAAGCGGGAGGTATCCGCTATACGAATCACCGAAATAGCGGGCCTAATTAAGTAACCACTTTCTTTAGTCACACTTGCCTTAGATACCACAAGAGAAATACGGATAAGCAATAGATTACCCACAACCCTCCTTTGTCCTAATTGAGCGCAACAGTCCTTAGAGGCTTGGTCTAGATATTTTTTTTATTAATGTAGGGTTATGCGTATACTCGTTTGTGATTTGTGGGGCCTAGGAAGGGTGATGAAATCCCCACCTAATCTAAATTTGGATTTATTGCCCCTTAATGTCCGTTTTAGATATGCAAAACAAACCAAAATCTAAAACACGCAAAAAGATTTTTGAGCGGCGATATTTGCAAAGAATCCTGCAGGTAAAAACAATTTATTAGAGGTTTAGAGGAGAGAGAAAGATAATAGGAGAGTACCAGAGGATTTTGGGGGCCCAACTCTTCCAAGGAACCGCGGTTCCGCCGCCCAATGCTTACTTTGGCCGTGGTTCCGTCGCCGTTTTGAAAGATCTTCTGCTAAATTTTTTTCAGGGAACACCACTACTCTTTTGGTCGAAGTTTAAAAGTCTCTGAATCTCTGATGGTTTGCTCCAAGTGCTCCAGATTTCTCGCAAAACTCGCACCAAAATCGTTAAAAATACAAAATGCAGTTTTTTATTTTATTTTTATGTTCCTGGTTTTTATAAGAAATCGACCCGAATAACAAGAAAAGTAATTACGACCGTTTCCTCGGTAACGATGCCATTTGATTGTTCGTGCGAAAAAGTGTTTTGTAAATAACCGCAATCAAAACGGTGTCGCTAATAGCTAGCCGCAATGAGTACGGATCGTCCGCAGAGAAACCTGATTTCTTTTCTTGCTTTAGACAAGTTGATAAAAGAGATGGGTGATTGTTGTTATTCTATTTTGAGACGGATATAAAATTTATAATAGAAAGGTTTGTAGGGTTCATAGGACTTAGTAGTTAATTGATGAATGTTTAGAGAAGATTCTTTTGATGTTTTAATAGTTTAAAATTAGAATGATAGCGATGAATGTGGATTAGGGTTCTTGGAGGGAATGAGGGTTTCCCACTACTAACTCCTGTCCTTCCATTGATCTCTATTAATCTCAAGCTCTTAACAAAACAAGTGTTTAACTAATCTCAAATCTTGGTCATGACTATCAATAAATTGATAGCGTGCCCGATAAGAAGGATAACATTTATTTTGCTAATATTTATAAATATTAAAATATCAAAAGAAGTTAAAAGATATTTCATCCATTATTCTATCCTATCCTACAAACCCTAGCAAGTAAGAAATTACTCACTCATGGTTTGTAGCAATTTAGAAGAAATGCTGAAGATGAAGGAAACATAATTAAGATGCAGAAAAGTAATATAGAAAATTAATGTGGAAAAGTAATGTGTAAAGTAAATGCGGAAAAGTTAATGCAAAAATAATTAGAACAAAAACTATTTTTATTAATCAACAATTGCATCACAACTTTTCTCCTTAGAAAGTAGATTACAAGAACCCTAGTTTTGCTCTGGATCTCTTTCTTTATGGATGTAGATGAATAGATGATTATGTGATCTCTTCGATGGTTTTGAATGCACAGCTCTTGGTCTTTTAGATAGCCTTTGAAACCAGAAAATCTAGATTCCATATGAGAGCAAATGTAGTTAAAATCATATCCAGAAAATCCCAGATCCAACGGCCACCATGAGACCGCGGAACCGCCGCCCTTACCCCTTGTTGGTCGCAGTTCCGTCGCTACTTGGTGGGATTGGGTGTTGGGATTTTTTCTGCATTTTCTTCTTGATATGTGGAGATCCTTTTGATATATATATTCTGCAAATATTGCCCTTACTCTCTACTGTTGCTAGATTCTTCGATTTGCTTTTAAAATTTGGCAAATTTGGTTTCAATATCCTGATTTGACTTGGATCTCCTACATAGATTTCATAACTGAGCTAATACCTGCACAATATCTCAAATCAAATTGTTAGTAGAATTTGGTATTTTTGAGATATTATTCCAACCATTTATATGATATAATATCTTAAGAATATTGATTAGGAATATTTGATATAATATGCATATTTTAATTACTAATATTTCATTTAAATATTATATGCATATATTTTTCCTAATTATATTAATTAAAATGAAGAAACATATGATAATAATCTTTTTACAAATAAACCTACATATGTTCTTTATTTACAATTAACACCTTTTAGCAGTTAGTAATAGTAGGGAAAATGTTCATACAAATGTGCACTGTTTTTGACTAATCAACCATCATGGGAGAGCTAAATCCGTTCTCCGTAAATGAAGTCTGGAAATACAAAGACACAAAGTACTTTCTACCAGACTTCGAGAATACTGAAAGGCGCCACAAGCCGGAGAATAAATAGAAATCCGTCGCCACTATCCCGATCTTTGGAAGCGATACCGAGGAAGACGAAGAAATAGTCTACTCGGAGCAACCCAAAAAGAAAACAATAAGCCCGTACCATCTACTCCTATTTTGGTCTTTGGTGGCGACTCAGAGAACGAGGCCAATGCAGTATTCTCCATCCGCCCATCGATGCAAAATTTTGCCGGAGCAGATCAAAACCTGCAAATCACAATAGCTCCGGCTCGACACTACAAGAAACTTGATATGCTCGATACATACAGCGTACAAGAGCTGCACACTTTCTACGTGCCTCCTAGGAGAAAGGGTGAAAAGGCGATCCTCTTCTACCAATATACAGAGATCAAAGTAGAAAAAGAAGTTTGGCATGGTGCCGATTTTGCACTCGACAGGTTTTAACCCATCCGTCTGCCAAGATATTACGTGGAGGAATTGAAAAGGCTGTTAAGATACCAAGGTGTACCCCTCAAACAAACTGTTCGATAAGCCCAATTTTACAAAAAGATTTAGGATATTCCCGAGACTCGGCGAAAGATACCCAATATGAAGATGGAGACAACCGGGCTCGGATATGTTCATTCTAAGAAACGGGAGCATATCTATAGTTGTCACATCGTAAACAGCTCAAGTGAAGCGGAAAACGCTCTTCCAAATAGCTATGACATCGAATTGGAGCGAGAGCCCACTCTAAAAACGTTAAGTCCATCGCTGGAAGAACAAATTGATAAGTTAATAAAAGAAGTTTGTCAAATGAGCCGGGACAACCACAGCCGTGAAATGGCCATTTATGACGCAGGGTCTCAGCCGCCAATCTGCAGAGAAACTAGACCGCAATGCTCTTCATCCCCGGCCCACTATATGTTCTCGCGAAAGGGGAAAACCCGAAAATGGAGGCAAAAACAGGGCCAAGAACGCAAATAACGTTCGAAGACAACAAAACGGATCCAAGACACCGTACAATCGAGAAAAACTTGATTGTAGCCCATCCTTTATAAAGAAAATGGGTCGAGAATACTCTTTCCCTCAAGACAAGACAAAGAAAATATTTAACCTTGTAATGAAGCACCAAATGATGACGCTTCCGGAGTTTCGGCATTCCGAACAAATAAACGATGTCTATCATCCGGATTACTGCTAGTAATAGGTCATCCCCTTGAAAACCGTTTCACCTTTAAAGACTAGATAGAAGACCAGTATCGACAAGGCAGGTTTAAGTTATCCGACAGCTAGAGGGTAACCCCGCCACAAAAGCATGAGCCGAAGAGAGCCTATATCGTCAGGATAGGACCGACTCAACATCGAGAATGGAAGCGAACTCGTACCTGCCATATTATAACAGTCTCAAAAGAGAGAGCGCACGGGACTATGAATGACCTCTACAGGTGCTTCGCAAATGAAGAAGAGGATGATGCAATCTCAGAGTTTCCACCATAACTAAAAGAGTTGGAAGATGTGATACACACTACGGCGGACAACCTAAGAAAAATTGACTTAGTGAGGGAAAATGATCCGATGCCAACGTTCGTCAGTGAGCTACTATCTAAAAATTAGGTGGCCACATTAAAGGAAGTGCTCATGCAGTATAAAGATTGCTTCGGCTGAAACTACTCTGAAATGCCGGGTCAGATCTAAAGGTGGAAATACATAAACTGGGTATATCGCCAGGTATAAAACCAATCAAACAAGCGTCAAGAAGGATACGACTCGAACTTGCGATGAGTATTAACGCTGAAGTCAAGAAACTAATCGATTCCAGCTTTATCCAAGAGGTTCAATATCCAGACTGGATCGCAAACATCGTTCCAGTGATGAAGAAAAACAGGACGGTTCGCATCTGCATGGACTTTTGGGACCTCAACAAAACTTACCCGAAGGATGACTTCCCAGTACTCGTTACCGAGCTGATGATCGATAACACGTCTACCCATGAGGTATTCTCCTTCATCGATGGATCTTCATAATACAACCAAATAAAAATGCATCCTAAAGACCAGAAGCATACCGTCTTCCAGACCCTATTGGGCATATTCTGCAATAAAGTGATTCCTTTTGGTTTGAAAAACTGTAAGGACTCTGTTTTAATGTACATAAATGTTAGTTATATGTATGACTTAGAGGCCATTACTGTACATACGATGTATATTGTAGTGGATGCTTGGGCATATATAGGGATGACTTTCTTGCTCGACATGATAGTATGCTATCATGTTGCTCTTTATCTTAACATGTACTCTGATTGTTTCTATGTTACATGTTGATAAAGCCCTTAGGATGAGTACTTGACTACCAGGACTATGATGCAGATCATACTAGTGGGGACATTGTAGTCGCTAAATACATCCTTCAAATGTTCCTAGTCGTAGGTGTATCAAGACAGGGTATCGATATACCAGAGTAGACTAGCGTATAGCTTCTCGACCCATGTAGATGGGCGATGGATGATCCAATATCCATTGGTGTTTGACATTAGAGAAAGCATACGGGTGCTCACTGGAGACTGGGCACACTGAAAGGACTCGCCGAAAACACCTAGATGGTATAGTACCTATCGTCAGATAGCAGTTCTCTGGTGACACCGGTACATGTTAGTTTGTAGACCCGAGATCGTCATAGAGTCTTGTACGATTCCCACTGTGCTTTGATTTCCACCTTACCACGTTCATGAGAACGTGAAAAACGGTGGCTTTTGGGTACAGTCCCGAATCACATGGAGGCAATGAGCGATAGGAGGAGTTTCGTCTCTCCCGGTATTGGGAGTTGATGTTGCGCTGTGCTCGATTGGCCATAACTGGAAATCCCTGGCCAGAGTTGCTGAGATTTACTGGTAAGTGTTATCAATAGTTTCTCGAACCGTTATTGGCCTCACATCGGCACGACTTATCGGTTATTGGGGTCTGACGTATACCACCTCTAGACTGGATATGCGGCATATCAGACGAAGAGACCGGACTGTACGGGAGTGTTACTGATTGGATTCACAGGAGTGTGTACAGGCCTGCTTGTTGATCTTCTGCTCGCTCAATACCCGGGTGGCTGTTACGTTTAGCTGACCGCTTGCAGCTTGTGGGTGTTTGATATGATCATCACCTACTTCCGGCGTATTGACAAGTCTTTAGAGTCCTACACAGAGGTTTCCTGGCTTAGGCAAAACGAAGTAGAAGCATATATGTGATATATGCGGGATCGAGATTGATGTGCGTATGTGATACCGTATTTTATTCTCGCGATATGTGATATCGGCCGGTTATATGTGATATAGCTGGCTTATCGGATCAAGTGTTGATTCGATAGAATGATATATATATATATATATATATTATATGCTCACTTAAGTATTTATTATTCTCACTCATGATACATTTAACATATATGTGATATATGTTTATTGTATTGTTTTCTATTGTTACATAAATATATTATATATGTGATATATAATATTGTGACATGTTTGGTTACACATGCAACATATGTGTATGAGACTCATAACATATTAGGGTTTATGTTAAGGTTTCATTTATCATTAAGTAATCACAAATTAGTGGACTTAATTAAAGTTAGAAGCTTGGAGAAGATTTTGGATAAGCTTTGACTTGGTCCACTCTTTTGTTTCTACTTAAGATATTTTGTGACCTAACCATTAACCCTTGACCATGGTTAACTCTCTACATGAGTTAGGGTTTGTGATATTCTCACCCCTCCCATGGTTGCATATATATCCAAATGAGAAGAGATATTTTCATCACTTAATCATTAGTTTCTTCATCTTCTTCTTGCTCATGAGTTGAGCTCACCAGCCATTGATCAAGTGATGATATATTGTGAGAAATGAAATTCTAAAGAGAGTAATATTCCTACCTCATCATCCTCTTCTATACTAACCATATAGATTAGTCTGTTACCTTCACTAATGCCTCATTAGTGAGGTGAAATCTTGGGTTTGTGATTCCTCAAAGTAGATCATCTTGGATTAGTGAAGATTTTAAGCTAGCTTGTTTCATTCACCTCATGGAGCTTCTATAGAGTCCGGGAGCTTGATGATCACAGCGAAGGGACTTCAACTCGGAGCTTATGAAGCGAAGGAACGGACTATAAAGGTTGTAATCCCAAACTCTTAGATGTTAAGTAGTTAACATATAGTTTTGTTTGATTCTATAGTTAAAGATCTAGGGTTAGGGTAATCTAGAATGGCAAAAATTTAAACTTGGCATGGATGATACCTCCCGAAACCTTGCTGCCGTTGTAGGTAACCCAACAGTGGTATCAGAGACTAGCTAAAAAATTAGACGGATAAGTGTAGGATTACGAAACCGAAACAACTCCGAAACACCCGAAGCAAAACCCCAGTTTCTGTCGAATTATTTTAGGTGTCAAAAAATTTTTCAAACAGTTGCAGAATGTTGTATGTGATACAATATGAACACACACCAAAATCCAACCCCAGCTCGGAATTTGTCCGGCCACAAGGGCAATAAATCCGGCCTGCTCGGATTTTTGAAGGAGTTAGAGTTTGGGTTTTGGGTGGTGTTCAAGTTTCTGGGGTTTGGTACTTTTGGTGTTGTTTATTTTTGCTAAATTTGCATGAGATGTTTATTTACTAAAGTGGTAATTTAGAGTGTTTCGTATTCGCAATTCTAGCTTTGTTTCGGATTGTTTAGACAGTGTTAAAAAGTTCGAACGGATATCAATAACTCACTTTTTACCCTGCCGGAAAATTTCCAAGTGTTGGATTTTTCCTTAGTTATAGAACATTCAAATAGTGTGCAAGTGATGCGGTGAACCTTCTAGAAGAACAAAACCTTAACTCGATTTTGTGACCGTCAAAACCGCCTCTAAACCCTAGGGTTTGTGGTAGTTTAGCGGTTCCACAAGTGAGGCATTGGTTGACCCTTCTACGGCTGGCTCAATACTACTGTGGCATGTGATGGATACTTCTAAACTACGCTCAAGTGTTGAGCATTTTGGGAAATTTTGGGAGTTTGTTGATTCGATCGGAATGTTTAACATCATCTAGCCTTTTCTGTAATGTGATACAATATGTGGAATTCATATAGTTAGGCATGAAATCTGTAATATGTGATATTTTGGGTTTACGATGTCTAAGATGATTGTGGATTCCAAATATTATAGTTTTACACTTTATTTTCTGCGACCGTAAGTGTAATATATGGTGTATCGCCGGTTTCGTTGCTATACATCAACGATAATTGGGATACGCATATTTACTTACGTTGATGACATTTGATATTATGTGTTGCTGTGATATGTTATATTGGATCGTCGTGTTCTAAATAGCCGGGGTTTTTATGTGAGATGAGAGTTTTTATTTTCATTCATGTAAAATTCAATGTATGTAATATTCTTTTATTGGGGCACTTCCGGGTTGAGGATGATGTCACCATTGTATATTATTTACTTTTCCACATTATGATAGACCCAAGGAGGGGAGCATAAGTACCCGGGTTCTAGGGTCCAGTGGGAGGCCCGTGGAATCCGTGTTTTATACTGGCTCGCAATAAAACACGGACCTCCTAGTATATCCAATATTTCATATGTTTCTTCTGCTGCGATATCTGTGATGCGATCATTTAATATATTGATGAGATGAATACAGGATATAGTATATGTGATATATTATATAGACGTTGCTTATGTTTTACACCCGCGCTAGCACTGCCCCGCTCTGCCGTTAGTTACCTAACCTAACGGTGCACAAGAGGACATTGAGGCGAATGCGGATGGCGTAAGCGTACGTTGTATTTATTTGTGATGTTTAGGTAACTTAAAATGATGGGACTTCATTAATGAGATTAATGAAATAAAAGAAACCTAAAGATATTGTGGAATCGAATTTTCAAAAACAGGTAGCTCTATTTGTTGTTTTGCATAGCGGTATTCCTTGTAGAATATCCAGCACCTTATTTGATAAGGAAAGAACCGAGATCCCTGTTAGTTATATGTATGCCCTAGAAGCCATTACTGTACATACGATGTATATTGTGGTGGATGCTTGGACATATATAGGGAGGACTTTCTTGCTCGACATGATAGTATGCTATCTGGTTGCCCTTTATCTTAACATGTACTCTGATTGTCTCTATGTTACATGTTGATAAAGCCCTTAGGATGAGTACTTGACTACCGGGACTATGATGCAGATCATACTAGTGGGGACAGTGTAGTCACTAAGTACATCCTTCAAATGTTCCTAGTCGTGGGTGTATCGAGATAGGGCATCGATATACCAGAGCAGACTAGCGTATAGCTTCTCAACCCATGTAGATGGGCGATGGATGATCCCATATTTATTGGTGTTTGACATCAGAGATAGTATACAGGTGCTCAGTGGAGACTGCGTACACTGAACGGACTCACCGAGAACTCCCAGATGGTATTATACCTCACGTCAGATGGCGGTTCTCTGGTGACATTGGTACATGTTAGTCTGTAGACCCGAGATCGTCATAGTGACTTGTGTGATTCCCACTGTGCTTTGATTTCCACCTTACCACGTTCAAGAGAACGTGCAAAACGGTGGCTTTTGGGTACAGTCCCGAGTCACATGGAGGCAATGAGCGATAGGAGGGGTTTCGTCTCTCCCGGTATAGGGAGTTGATGTTGCGCTGTGCTCGATTGGCTATAACAGGAAGTCCTTGGCCAACGCTGCTTCAAAGATATTCTGGTAAGTGTCATCAGTAGTTTCTCAACCCGTTATGAGCCTCATATCAACATGACTTATCAAGTTACCGGGGTCTGACGTTTACCACCCCTAGACGAGATATGCGACATATCAGACGAAGAGACCGGACTGTACGGTAGTGTTACTGATTGGATTCACAGGAGTGTGAGCAGGCTTGCTTATTGATATTCTGATCGCTCAATACCCGGGTGGCCGTTACGTCTAGCAGACCGCTTGCGGCTTGTGGGTGTTTGATATGATCATCACCTACTGCCGGCGTATTGACGAGTCTTTAGAGTCCTACACAGAGGTTTCCTGGCTCAAGCGAAACGGAGCAGGAGCACATATATGATATGTGCGGGACTGAGATTGATACGATATAGGATACCGTATTGTATTCTCACGATTCATGACATTGGTCGGTTATATGTGATATGGCCGGATTATCGGATCAAGTGTTGATTCGATAAGTTGTTACACTTGATATTGTCAGTTATATATGATATAGCCAGATTATTAAATCAAGAGTTGATTTAATAATTTAATGTATAATTATATATTAGATATATTACATTACATTAAATAATATTAGCTCACTTATGATTCTTTTCTCACTTGATGTACACATTGTATATATGTGATATATTTTTGTGTACATGTATTGTGTCATGGTTGATGATACATGCTAGATGGGTGTATGAGACTTATATCAACCTAGGGTTAAATTAGGGTTTTTATTTTCCTAAGTTATTACAAAAGAGCATTGACTTGGTCAATGTTGTCAAGCTTACATGAAGCTTGTAGAAACATTGACAAAGTCTTCTCTTTTGTCATTTCTTTAGATATTATTTAACACAACCCTTAACTTTATAGCTTGGTTAATTCTCTATATGAGTTAAGCATGAAGACTTAGCTCACCAATGGTTACATAATTCATTTGGATGAGTTATTGACTTGAGTTCATCATCTTCTTCTTCTTCCTCCTCAAAAGCTTTCTAGCTCTAATGGAGTTACGAGAAAAAGTATGAGAAAATCAATTCTAAAGTGAGCCCACTTCCTACTTCATCATCCTCTACTACTTGCTATTTAGTATAGGGTGTTCTCTTCACAAAGTTTATGACCTAATGAAGAAATAGCTTGGGTTAGTGTCTCCTCGACGTAGATCATCTTCGGTCTCGAAGTCTTCGAAGCAAGCATGTTTGTTTCTTCGTGGGAGCCTCTCTAGAGTCCGGAGTTCACGATCGCAGTGAAGGGGACTACTACACGGAGCTATTTGAAGTGAAGGACCGGTCTACAAAGGTTGTATTCCTCGCTCTCTTTACATATTGCAAAGTGTTTGCTTATGATTCCGTATATTTCTAGTTTACGATTCTATGTTAGGGTTAGCTAAAACAGAAATTTTTGAATTTGGCATGGACGATGCCTCCCGAAACCTTGCTGCCGTCGTAGACAACCCTTCAGTGGTATCAGAGCCATGCTAGAAATTAATACGGATTTTGTTAAGATCACGAAACCGAAACAACTCTGTAACTTGAAACAGAAAATTGAAGTTTCTGTCGTTTTTAAATATTTGTCAAAATTTTTTTAAAACAAGTACAGAGTGATGTATGGGATATATCATGAACACACACAAAATTTCTGGGCATTCTGAGAAAATTGGGCCGGCCACCATACGTATGATCTCGGCCAAAACCGAGCCCCCTCCCCTGAAATTTTGCCTGTGTTCCAGTGACTTGGTTTTGATGTTTCAGGTGTAGCTTGTTTTTGCTAATTTTGCATGTGATGTAATCTTACACTATAAACAACTCAGAGTGTTTCATATTCGTATTTTTAACATTGTTTCGGGTTATTCGCATGTTATCTAGATGAAGTTAAAAAGTTCGATCGAATGTTAAAAACCCATTTTTCCAAATTTAACGTATTCGGAAAAATATGCAAGTGATTCTGTGGACCTTCTAGAAGAACGTAAACCTTAACTCGATTATGTGGCCATCAAAACTGCCACTTAAACGCTAGGGTTTGTGGTAGTTTAGCGTTGTCACATGTGAGGTGTTGGTTTGACCCTTCTACGGCTGATTCATAGGTACTGTGGCATCTTCTGTATATTATTAAAACCGTGCTCAAGAGTTGAGCTGTCGGGAAATTGTGGGACTTTGATGAATCAATCGAAAAGTTTAACATTTGTCCGGATATTATGTGATGGGATACAATATTTAGAATCCACAAGTAGTTATGAGATAACTAATTTGAATATTATAAATCTAGCAATTTAGTATCAGATGATCGGTTGCCACGGGATTCTGATGCGATCAAAAGTCCGTCACAATCACGTAGCGTACGCGGATACTCGCTGGGTAAACTTAATAGATAGCCATGACCCATAGCCCCGACCAAGTGACTGTAGGAGAACTCCGTCGCCAAAAGCATCTGTTCGGGAGCTCGCGGCAGCGGTGTTCCGCCTTAGTGCACTTCGTCGACGGTATCGGGGGGTGCGGCCGTTTACTAAAGTTTCCGATGAGCATTCGATCTGCATGTCGGGAATCTTGTTGAATTGCCCGACTTGATATTGAAAAGTGTTTTCAAGATCGAGACTAAAATGCGGGGTTTATAATAGTTAGGCATGCGATGTCTAAAGAATTCATTTGGTTAGGCATGCGATGTCTAAGGAGATTGCGGATTCCAACTGTTGTAGTTTTTCACTTTTTTTTCTGCGACCATAAGTATAATATATGGTGTATCTCCGGTTTCGGTGCTATATGTCAACGACAACTGGGATACGCATATTTACTTACGTTGATGACATGTGATGTTATGTGTTGCAGTGATATGTTATATTGGATCGTCGTGTTTTGAATAGCCGGGGGTTTTATGTGAGATGAGAGTTTTTATTTTCATTCATGTAAATTTCATTATATGTAATATTCTTTTATTGGGGCACTTTCGGGTTGAGGATGATGTTACCTTTGTATATTATTTACTTTTCCGCATTAGGATGGACCCAAGGCGGGGAGCATAAGTAACCGGGTTCTAGGGTCCAGTAGGAGACCATCTCGAGGAGTCGAGACCGGGTCTCCTAACTCTAGAATTGGTGGGGTTGCTTGCTGCTCTCGTAGAGGTCTAAGGGTGTGGGATTGGCTATTCATCACGACCATAGAATCCGTGTTTTATACAGGCTTAAAATAAAACTCGGAAATCCCAGTATATCCAATATTTCATATGTTGTTTTCTGCTGCGATATCTGTGATGTGATCATTTGATATATTGATGAGATAGATACTGAATATAGTATATGTGATATATTATATAGACGTTGTTTATGTTTTACACCCGCGCTAGCCTTGCCCCGCTTTGCCGTTAGTTACCTAATCTAACGGTGCAAAAGGGGACATCGAGGCGAATGCGGATGGCATAAGTGTACGTTGTATTTATCTGTGATATTTAGGTTACTTAAAATGATGGGACTTCACTAATGAGATTAATGAAATAAAAGAAACCTAAAGATGTTGTGGAATCGAATTTTCAAAAACAGGTAGCTCTAGTTGTTGTTTTGCATAGCGGTATTCCTTGTAGAACATCCAGCACCTTATTTGATAAGGAAAAAGCCGAGATCTCTTCACCGGGAGTGACCTCTTTAGCAATAACTGGTAGATGCTACAACCCTCGGTTTTTCTTTTGATTGCTTCTATAGTTTTTGCTTTGCATAGTGGTATTGTGAATATCCTGCACCTTATTCGATAAGGAAAGAGCCGACGATCCCTTCACCGGGAGTGACCTCTTTAGCAAAACTAGTAAAAGCCTTAAAAAACACTCCATTTTAAATCATTTGATTCTACAATGATATCAAGTTCATTACGCAAAGGGTTTTCCTAAAATCCTGTCATAGCCCTCCGTCATTTCAGATAAGTACTTCATAGTATCCGTGCTACATTTGTTGGTTTTCGTCAAGGCGTAGTGTGCGGTAGCTATTTATGCTTATCTGTATAAGCATATGATACGATTGAGTTAGGGTAGTCTTGCGACTTTGTTGGCTTTCGTCAAGGGCCATGCGGGTGGGTTTAATTCAATCGGGAAATGACGGGTTGAACTTGACTAGTAGCCTATGGTTTGTTGGCTTTCGTCAAAGTCATAGGATTCTAGGGGTAAAACATTATCGGGAATTTCAAGTGTTGAAATTTACAATGAGATTGCATACCTCCTATGAGATAGTTGGATCCCGATACCCACTGCGAGTAAGAGTTACTCCTGGGAGAGTTTTACACATTACAAATAGCCGATCAAGTATGTGTCTAGAAAGGTGTCAACGGGCGTACGCCCCTGGGAAAACGAGGTTTATTTTAATTAGGTCCGTGCGAAAGCACGGGGAACCTCCCTCTAAGTACCGGCACTGGCCTGACTGAAAGATTGGCGAAGTTGTAAGGTGTAATTAATCCCGGCCAGTCTTTCCTTTTAGGTTTGAAGGAAGATTTGACTAAACTAGTGGGAGCCATCCTAATTAGATATATTAATAACCAATCTAATCTTGCAAGAGCATACACTGAGTGTTTTCTTCTCTCTCTCTCCAGGTAGCGACCATGTCACGCCTTAATCAAGATAATAATACAGATATATTGACCGAACCCGCTTGTTATACTGCGCTAGGGAACGTTGGTCCCGCTCCAACTTATAATTGTTATAAGATCGAGCAGGAAATAGGGGATTACCAGAATTCCCGTGCCACCCAAATGAAGAAAGTGTATGATGATACATCATCTTCGGGTGTGTTCATTATAGACAATTGTTTCTCAGTATCCTTTACGTCCTGGGTATGAGATACCGGATCAGGATCCCACATATGTAATATGTTACATGGGCTACAAAAAGGTAGAGAACTGGGAACGGGTGATAAGTTTCAAGAGTTGGAAACGGTGCAAGTGTTGCAGCCAAGTTTGTTAGCCGTTATCACCCTGTATTACCAAATACATTGATTCAGAACGAATGTTATTAAATACCGAACCTGATATACAACATCATATCAGTCTCTTTATTTAGTAAAGAAGGATATAATTTTGTATTGGTGGATAATGTTTTGAACATTTCCTATATTAAGAGTTGATCGGTTCAGGCACGTTATCTAAAAGCATATACGTTCTAAATCAAACCACAGTTCTTAAAGTACAGAATACACACAAGAGGAAGAGTTCAAAAATGAACGAATCCTTCTTGAGGCATTGTAGACTAGGTCATATCAACTGCGACCGGACTAGCTAAGTTACAGTTAGATGCATATTTAAATCGGTTTGAATTTACATCTTGTGAAAACTTGCCAGTCATGTCACAAAGATAAGATGACCATAGCTCCGTTTATTAGAAACAGAGAAAGAGTTAGTGAACTCTTGGGATTGATACATGATGATGTATGAAAGCCCCCTGTCTACACATGCCAGGACCAGTTCTTTATACTTCATTACATTCAGTGATCATCTCTCAAGATTCGGACATATGTTCTTGTTGAAACACAAGTCTGAAACTTGTGAGAAATTCATAAAATATAAGTCAGAAGTAGAGAACCAGAATGGGTATAAGTATTATGTCCTATGATGAGATCAGGGAGGAGAATACTTGAGCACGGAATTCCTGGACTGTTCTAAAGGAGAATGAGATTCTCTCTCAGCATTACTCCTCCGTATACACTACAGCATGTCGGTGTATCGGGACGGAGCAATCACACCCTATGTGATATGGTGTGCTCTATGATGAGTACTACTTAGTAGCCTATTTCTTTTTGGGGGTTATGCAATTGAGAAGCTGCATATCTATTGAATAGGTTCCAACCAAATCAGGTGCCTACCACTCCATATATGATATGGTATGAGAAGAGCCCATCTCTTAAGAATGTTAAGATTTGGGGTTGTTCGGCCTATGTCAAAAGCAAAATCCGGACAAACTCGAGGCAAGGTCAGTTCTGTGGAAGTTTGTTGGATATCCCAAGAATATGCAAGGGAATATCTTCTACCACACCGAGGAACAAAAGGTGTTTTGTTTCTCAGCATGCCACCTTTGAGAAAAGGAATTTCTTGTGAAGAAATTTGTGGTCATAAGGTAGAACTGGAAAGAGTTCTAGCTATACAAACTACAGCTGATGATTTGGTAGAACCGGAGGATTCAATAATTCCCAACGAACCTCAGCCTCTCCGCCGATCTGGTAGGGTTCCTCACCCACCTGAGAGATACTTCGGTTTCTCTATGACAGTGGGAGCGAGGAATGCATCATGAGATGATGACCCAACTAGTTTCGAAAATGCCATCAAGAGTGGGGACTCTGTGAGAATGGCTGGATGCTTAGCGATCTGAGATGGAATCCATATACACCAACAAAGTATGGACTTTGGTTGCTTTATCTGAAGGGTTAAATCCCCATCAGGAGCAAGTATATCTTGAGAAGATTACTTGGTGTACATAGAAAAGTTGAGACTTTCAAAGCTAAGACTAGTTGTAAATGGATCTCGTCATTGACCAGGTGTGGATAATGATGAAACCTTTTCTAGTGCCTATACTTAAGTCCATCCAGATCCTACTTGCCATTGCTACATACCATGACTACGATATCTGGCGGTTGGGTGTTATGACTGCTTTTCTAAATAGTGATTTAGAAGAGAACATTTATAAGTACACAGCCAGAGGGCTTCGTAGACAGTGGGAGCAGCGGAAACGTGTGCAAGTTACTTTATGAGTTAAAGCAGGTATCGCGGAGTTGGAACATCTGTTTTGATGTGGTAGTCAAAGTGTTTGACTTCATCAAAATGGTAGATGAACCTTGTATATACAAAAAGGTAGTAGGGAGTATGGTGATGATCCTCGTATTGTATGTGGATGACATACTCTTGATAGGAAAGGAGTTTCCTAAGCTACGCTCGGTCAATCTTCTCTTATTACATGGATTCTCCATATAGGATCAAAGTGATACCTCCTAAATCCTGGGTTTTGGATTTATGAGATAGATCTAAGTGGATGTTAGGATTCTCACTGGGTGTAGTGAGATGGTATCAATCGATCCTGGGGAGAATCACTGGATAGCTTCCAGGGTGGTAAGGACGACTGAATGTCAGTCACAGGCATTGTCTTTACTCTCAGTGGAGGGACGGTATGTTGGAAGAGTTCCAAGATAGATACCGTGGCATACTAGACGATAAAGGCTGGATACATTGCTACCAAGGATGCTACCAAAGAGGTAGTCTGGATGTATATTAGTTCATGAGATGAACTTCGTTCCTATCATTGTGTGACAATGGAGTTGTGGCTTTGGCCTACGAACCCCCGTCCCATCAGAGATCCAGACATATTCTTAGGCAGTAACACCTGATCATGGAGATTGCTGATCTCCAGAGAGATCGAGGTTAGGAGAGTAGACACAGAGGACAACAGCGTGGATCCACTCACAAAGGCCTATTTCCCAGTAGAGACTTTTATGGGATGGTTGAGTATGAGATACTTCAACCACTGCTGATTGTTGGGTATGAGATAATACAACAGATGGCCCTAGTGCAAGTGGGAGATTGTTAGTTATATGTATGCCCTAGAGGCCATTACTGTACATACGATGTATATTGTGGTGGATGCTTGGACATATATAGGGAGGACTTTCTTGCTCGACATGATAGTATGCTATCTGGTTGCCCTTTATCTTAACATGTACTATGATTGTCTCTATGTTACATGTTGATAAAGCCCTTAGGATGAGTACTTGACTATCAGGACTATGATGCAGATCATACTAGTGGGGACAGTGTAGTCGCTAAGTACATCCTTCAAATGTTCCTAGTCGTGGGTGTATCGAGATAAGGCATCGATATACCAGAGCAGACTAGCGTATAGCTTCTCGACCGATGTAGATGGGCGATGGATGATCCCATATCCATTGGTGTTTGACATCAGAGATAGTATACGGGTGCTCAGTGGAGATGGGGTACACTGAACGGACTCGCCGAGAACTCCCAGATGGTATTATACCTCTTGTCAGATGGAAGTTCTCTGGTGACACTGGTACAGGTTAGTCTGTAGACCCGAGATCGTCATAGAGTCTTGTGTGATTCCCACTGTGCTTTGATTTCCACCTTACCACGTTCAAGAGAACATGCAAAATGGTGGCTTTTGGGTACAGTCCCGAGTCACATGGAGGCAATGAGCGATAGGAGGGGTTTCGTCTCTCCCGGTATAGGGAGTTGATGTTGCGCTGTGCTCGATTGGCTATAACAGGAAGTCCTTGGCCAAGGCTGCTTCAGAGATATACTGGCAAGTGTTATCAGTAGTTTCTCGACCCATTATGAGCCTCATATCGACATGACTTATTGAGTTACTGGGGTCTGATGTTTACCACCCCTAGACGAGATATGCGACATATCAGATGAAGAGACCGGACTGTACGGTAGTGTTACTGATTGGATTCACAGGAGTGTGAGCAGGCTTGCTTGTTGATCTTCTGATCGCTCAATACCCGGGTGGCCGTTACGTTTAGCAGATCGCTTGCGGCTTGTGGGTGTTTGATATGATCATCATCTACTGCCGGCGTATTAACGAGTCTTTAGAGTCCTACACAGGGGTTTCCTGGCTCAAGCGAAACGGAGTAGGAGCACATATGTGATATGTGCGGGACCGAGATTGATACGATATGAGATACCGTATTGTATTCTCGCGATTCATGACATTGATCGGTTATATGTGATATGGCCGGATTATCGGATCAAGTGTTGATTCGATAAGTTATTACACTTGATATTAGTCGGTTATATGTGATATAGCCGGATTATTAAATCAAGAGTTGATTTAATAATTTAATGTATAGTTATATATTAGATATATTACATTACATTAACTAGTATTAGCTCACTTATGATTCTTTTCTCCCTTGATGTACACATTGTATATATGTGATATATTTTTGTGTACATGTATGTGTCATGGTTGATGATACATGCTAGATGGGTGTATGAGACTTATATCAACCTAGGGTTAAGTTAGGGTTTTTATTTTCTTAAGTCATTACAAAAGAGCATTGACTTGGTCAATGTTGTCAAGCTTACATGAAGCTTGTAGAAACATTGACAAAGTCTTCTCTTTTGTCATTTCGTTAGATATTATTTAACCCAACCCTTAACCTTATAGCTTGGTTAATTCTCTATATGAGTTAAGCATGAAGACTTAACTTACCCATGGTTACATAATTCATTTATATGAATTATTAACTTGAGTTCATCTTCTTCTTCCTCCTCCTCAAAAGCTTTCTAGCTGTAATGGAGTTATGAGAAAAAGTGTGAGAAAATCAATTCTAAAGTGAGCCCACTTCCTACTTCATCATCTTCTACTACTTGCCATTTAGTATAGGGTGTTCTCTTCACAAATTTTATGATTTAGTGAAGAAATAGCTTGGGTTAGTGTCTCCTCGACGTAGATCATCTTCGGCCTCGAAGTCTTCAAAGCAAGCATGTTCGTTTCTTCGTGGGAGTCTCTCTAGAGTCCGGAGTTCACGATCGCAGCGAAGGGGACTACTACACAGAGCTATTTGAAATGAAGGACCGGTCTACAAAGGTTGTATTCCTCGCTCTCTTTACATATTGCAAAGTGTTTGCTTATGATTCCGTATATTTCTAGTTTACGATTCTATGTTAGGGTTAGCTAAAACGGCAAATTTTTGAATTTGGCATGGACGATGCCTCCCGAAACCTTGCTGCCGTTGTAGACAACCCTTCAATCCCTTCATCGGGAGTGACCTCTTTAGCAATAACCAACAGATACTACAACCCTCGGTTTTGTCTTTTGATTGCTTCTATAGTTTTTGCTTTGCATAGTGGTATTTGTGAAATATCCTGCACCTTATTCGATAAGAAAAGAGCCGACGATCCATTCACCGGGAGTGACCTCTTTAGCAAAACTAGGAAAAGCCTAAAAAACACTCCATTTTAAATCATTTAATTCTACAACGATATCAAGTTCATTACGCAAGGGTTTTCATAAAAATCTGTCGTAGCCCTCCGTCATTTCAGATAAGTACTTCATAGTATTCGTGCTACATTTGTTGGCCTGCGTCAAGGCGTAGTATGCGGTAGCTATTTATACTTATCTGCTAAAGTATATGATGTGATTGAGTTAGGGTAGTCGTGCGACTTTGTTGGCCTGCGTCAAGGGTCGTGCGGGTGGGTTTAATTCAATCGGGAAATGACGGGTTGAACTTGACTAGCCGCCTATGGTTTGCTGGCCTTCGTCAAGGTCATAGGTTGCTAGGGGTAAAATATTATCGGGAATTTCAAGTGTTGAAATTTGCAATGAGATTGTATACCTCCTATAAGATAGTTGGATCCCGATACCCACTGTAAGTAAGAGTTACTCCTGGGAGAGTTTTACACATTACAAATAGCCGATCAAGTAGGTGTCTAGAAAGGTGTCAACGGGGTTACGCCCTTGGGAAAACGAGGTTTATTTTAATTAGGTCCGTGCGAAAGCACGGGGAATCTCCCTCAAAGTACCAACACTGGCCTGGCTGAAAGATTGGCGAATTTGTAAGGTGTAATTAATCCCGGCTAATCTTTCCTTTTAAGGTTTGAAGGAAGATTTGAGTAAAACAGTGGGAGCTATCCTGATTAGATAAAATAATAACCAATCTAATCTTGCAAGAGCATACGCTGAGTGTTTTCTTCTCTCTCTCTCTAGGTAGCGACCATGTCACGCCTTAATCAAGATAATAATACGGATGTATTGACCGAACCCGCTTGTTATACTGTGCTGGGGAACGTTGGTCCCGCTCCAAGTTATAATTGTTATAAGACCGAGCAGGAAATAGAGAATTACCAGAATTCCCGTGCCGCCCAAACGAAGAAAGTATATGTTGATGCATCATCTTCGGGTGTGTTCATTACCGAGAACTATTTCTCAGTATCCTTTACGTCCTGGGTATGAGATACCGAATCAGGATCCCACAAATGTAATCTGTTACATGGGCTACAGATAGGTAAAGAACTGAGAACGGGTGATAAAGTTTTAAGAGTTAGAAACGGTGTAAGTGTTGCAGCCAAGTTTGTTGGCAGTTATCACCCTGTATTACCAAATACATTGATTCTGAACGAATATTATTAGATACCGAATCTGATATACAACATCTTATCTGTCTCTTTATTTAGTAAAGAAGGATATAATTTTGTATTGTTGGACAATGTTTCTAACATTTCCTAAATCAAGAGTTGATCGGTTCAGGCACGTTATCTAAAAGTATAAACGTTCTAAATCAAACCACGGTTCTTAACGTAAACAACACACACAAGAGGAAGAGTTCAGAAATGAACAAATCCTTCTTGAGGTATTGTAGACTAGGTCATATAAATGCGACCCGACTAGCTGAAGTTACATTTAGATGAATATTTAAATCAGTTTGAAATTTACATCTTGTGAAACTTGCCAGTCATGTTACAAAGATAAGATGACCATAGCTCCGTTTATTGGAAACAGAGAAAGAGTTAGTGAACTCTTAGGATTGATGCATGATGATGTATGTAAGGTTCCTTGTCTACACATGCCAGGACCGGTCTTTGTACTTCATTATATTCACTGATTATCTCTCAAGATTCGGACATATGTTCCTGTTGAAACACAAGTCTGAATCTTTTGAGAAATTCAATGAATATAAGTTAGAAGTAGAGAACTGAAACAGGTATAAGTATTATGTCCTTTGATGAGATCAGGGAGGAGAATGCTTAAGCACGGAATTCCTGGACTATTCTAAAGGAGAATGAGATTCTCTCTCGGCATTACTCTTCCGAATACACCACAGCACGTTGGTATATCGTGGCGGAGCAATCATACCCTATGCGATATGTTGTGCTCTATGATGAGTACTACTGAGTTGCCTATTTCCTTTTGGGGGTTATGCACTTGTAGAGTTGCATACCTATTGAATAGGGTTCCAACCAAATCAGGTGTCTACCACTCCATATGCGATATGGTATGGGAAGAGCCCATCTCTTAAGGATATTAAGATTTAGGGTTGTCCGGCCTATGTCTAAAAGTAAAATCCGGACAAGCTCGAGGCAAGGTCAGTTCTGTGGAAGTTTATTGGATATCCCAAGCATTCGTAAGGGAATATCTTCTACCACACTGAGGAACAAAAGGTGTTTTGTTTTCTCAGCATGCCACCTTTTGGAAAGGGAATTTCTTGTGAAGAAATTAATGGTCATGAGGTAAACTAGAAGGAGTTCCAGCTATACAAACTGCAGCTGATGATTTGGTAGAACCAGAGAATTCAATAGCTCCCAATGAACCTCAGCCTCTCCGCCGATCTGGTAGGGATCCTCATTCACTTGAAAGATACTTCGGTTTCTCTATGACAGTGGGAGCGAGGATAGCATCATGAAATAATGACCTAACTAGTTTCGAGCAGGCCATCAGGAGTGGGGACTCTGTAAGAATGGCTGGATGCTAAGTGATCTGAGATGGAATCTATATACACTAACAAAGTATGGACTTTGGTTTCTTTATCTGAAGGGTTAAATCCCCATCAGGAGCAAGTATATCTTGAGAAGATTACTAGGTGTACATGGAAAAGTTGAGACTTTCAAAGCTAAGGCTTATTGCAAAAGGTTTTCGTCATCGACCAGGTGTGGATAATGATGAAACTTTTTCTAGTGCCTTTGCTTAAGTCCATCCGGATCCTACTTGTTACTGCTACATACCATAACTACGATATCTGGTGATTGGTTGTTATGACTGATTTTCTAAATAATGATTTAGAAGATAACGTCAATAAGTACATAGCCAGAGGGCTTAGTAGACAGTGGGAGCAGCGGAAACGTGTGCAAGTTGCTTTACGGGTTAAAGCAGACATCGCAAAGTTGGAACATCTGTTTTGATGTGGTAGTCAAAAAGTTTGACATCGCCAAAATGGTAGATGAACCTTGTATACAAAAAACGGTAGTAAGGAGTATGGTGGTGATCCTTGTATTGTACGTGGATGACATACTCTTGATAGCATATGCTACGCTCGGTCAATCTCCTCTTATCACAAGGATTCTCCATATAGGATCAAGGTGATACCTCCTAAATCCAGGATTTTGGATCTATGAGATAGATCTAAATGGATATTAAGGATTCTCACTAGGTGTAGTGAGAATGTATCAATCGATCCTGGGGAGAATCACTGGAAAGGTTCCAGGGAGGTAAGGACGACTGAATGTCAGTCACAGGCATTGTCTTTACCCTCAGTGGAGGGACGGTATGTCGGAAGAGTTCCAAGCTAGATACCGTGACATACTGGACGATAAAGGCTGGATACATTGCTACCAAGGATGCTACCAAAGAAATAGTCTGGATATATACTAGTTCATGAGATGGACTTCGTTCTTACCATTGTGTGATAATGGAGTTGTGGCTTAGGCCTAGGAACCCCCGTCCCATCAGTGATCCGGACATATTCTTAGGCAGTATCACCTGATCATGGAGATGGATGATCTCCAGAGAGATCAAGGATAGGAGAGTAGACTCGGAGGACAACACAACGGATCCACTCACAAAGGCCTGTACCCTAGAAAGACTTTTATGGGATGGTTGAGTATGTGATACTACAACCACTGCTGATTGTTGAGTATGAGATACTACGAAAGATGGCCCTAGTGCAAGTGGGAGATTGTTAGTTATATGTATGTGTTCATACCATAATATTGTATTATTATATTCTCCATTCTTATTCTTTTTATAAATAAACAGGTGCTTTTGACGCATGTCTGCTACATATTACAGGTTACAGGTTCTTGGACAGAAAACAGTGAAAACGATGAAAAGATGATGCAAAAGTGGACTTTGACCAACAAACAGAAAACTCTTGATCAAGCCTACATCAAAGATAAAATTCATAAAGTACAAGGCAATCCAAGGTCCAAGATTACAAAGCGATCGGTTAAAAGTCCACCGCAATTATTCACTGGAGATCTGGAAGAAACATAGAAGCTATTTTAATAAAAGAACTAAATAATAAGGAAGCCCAAAGATTCAAGGCCCAATACTTCCCTTTAAAGAAACAGAGACATAAAATTTTACCAAAGCTTGAAGTCTACTTTGACTAGGTCTTCCTAAGGATATTTTGGTAAATGTAGACATGCGAATCAATTGTAACCTAGGGTTTCTATCTCCTATAAATAGAAGCCCAAATCATTGTATTCTTTTCATGCCTCCCTATGCCTCTTTTTATGAATAAAATTTAGAATTCTTTTGGAGAGTATCGATGCCTCTTTTCATATCATCTATTCAGATCTGACAACCCTGTATAAATGTTTGGAGAGAGCCATCTGTAAAGTAAGTAGATTTATTTAATTGCCCTAGTTTAGATTTCAATTCTTGCCCTAGGTAATTTTCATTTTCTTCCCTAGATAAATGTTTTTAAATTCCCTAATGAGTGAGCAGTCTCCTCGCTTGTTAGGGTTAGATCTGGGGAAGGTTTGAGAGACGAAGATCTCTCATCCCCTTTCTTGCCCGTCATATATTTTCATAGGACTTCATGCATACATGCACATACCGCTCCGTACGGCACCCTATCCATCGAGGTAGCAGTGATACCGTAGTATAAAGGCCCGGTTGTGATGGTTTTCCATGGAGGTTAGGGTAAGGATTTCTAAAGGAAGGACAAGAACCTAGAGGAAGAAACATCTTTCCAAATGGTTCTAATCCCTTTTATTAATAATTACCATAATACCTAATTAGATCTTCATATGGGTATAGAAAGCGGTGAGATTTATAGACTTTCCAAACTTAACCTAGACCAAACCCTAGCAAGACTTAGATATAGATTAATTTAGTTTTTAGATTTAATAATCAATCCGACCAAAATCGAAATTAACTCGTTTAAGCGACTAGGAAATTCACAACATCCCTGTGGACCGACCCGTACTCACTGGCTAGCTACATGAGACGTCGTTCTTGATTGCGGTAATAGAAATAGTTTTTGACATACCAATCAAATGGCGCCGTTGCCGGGGATGGCGTAGTAATTTCTTTTTGCAATTTCGGGTTAATCAAAATTAAAAAAATCATAAAAATCTGAAAAGTCAAAAAAATATAAAAATATATCATCTGTTATTTTTGGGAAAGGTATTTTTTGTGTGAATTTTGCAGGATCCACGAACAAATTCGGATCTGGAAATCTACAGAGATCAAAACAGCAAATATCAAATCCGAACAAATAGAAGATCACAACAACCGAGGAACAGAAGAAATTTGGAGGACCGAGTCAAACAAGAAGAATCGCGGTGATCTGCTCCAAAAAAAAAAAAATCTCGCGCCCTCTTTCTGGCCGCGGTTCCGCGGTTTGAAGCTCCACCCGCCGCGTTTTCGCGGTTCCCAAAAAAAGGCAGAAGTGCGGAGCAAAAAAAAAAAACAAACTCTGTAAGTCTTCTGATCTTCTCCTCTGCAAATCTCCGATATATCTTCTGAAAAATCTCCTGCAGGATTCTTTGTGCTTAAAAAAATCTTTTCCTTTCCAAATAACAAATCTTATGCAGGATTCGTTGCGCTATGCTTAAAATAATAATTGATTGCAAGTGATCTTTTCTGATTTGCATATTCTTAATCTTTTTGCTAAAAATATCTTTCCAAATAAAGAGCAAAAGAAAAAAGGAAAATTTTAATTAGAAAACTTGCAAACTTTGAAATTCACAAAAAAAAGATTTGATTGCATGTGATTTACTGTTTTGCATATCTTTAATCGGACTTTAAAGGGCTTTTGACCAATTCAGATTGGGTGGGGATTTCATCACTCTTCCCAGGACCCCAGAAATCACATAAAGCATTTGCATTGACCAATCTTTAATTAAAAAAATATTAGACTCAGCCCTAAGGACGTCGCGCTCAATAGGACAGAGGACTAGTATAGGCATCGGCCGTTTATCCTAACCTGTCTTTGCGGTGACTAGGCAAGTGTGTCGAGGCTAGTGGTTTTTAATTAGGCCCACAGTGTGGTTCCTTCCCACTTACCTGGCACTTACCTGGCCGCAATTGGCGGTGAAGAGGCGGTTTGAGGTTCTATTTCTAGCCTTTTGGAACAGTTAGGAGCTGTCTAGCTGACCTAGGTGACCCTAGATCTAGGACTGATTGTGCATTTCTGGTTATTTGCATTTGTTTCTTAGCCCTTTATCGAAAATTTTTGCAAAACAAATAAAAAAAATAATAAAAGGAAATTTTTTTAAAAAGACTTGCAACTTTTGTCGCTGAGAAATCCTTGCACCACCCAACCTTCTTTCTTTTCCCCTTTCTTCTAACATGGGTACCCCACATAATAAATCACTTGCCGAACTTTGGTATCCCGAACCTAATTTTGCGTCGTACGTCAATTTGTTCGGTCAATTTAAAGACGATCCTTCCTTGCCTAAAATATCTTTGAAAGATCAAATAGAAGCGTCTAGGAGAAACAGTTTGACTTTTCAACCCACTTTGTGTCAACCAAATCAACCTTTACCACTTCCATATGTTGATACCACTTTTTCAAGTCCTTCTATCACTTCTAAGCCGATGTCCATTGCTGAGCATATTGCTCAATCTCGCAGTCGATCTTTCACCCCTCTCCACTCATCTAGTTCTAGGGATCCATACGATTATTCATATTTTTATCCACATGTTGACCCTACCCCTGCCCAACCACCCACTTCCTACCAATCCTACCCGACCTTCCCACCTTCACTAGACACTGTTTCTACACAGCCTGTTGGGAGTTTTACCGAAACCCCCTCACCACCTAAGTCTATTTTGGAAGAGTCGTTGGAAGCTTATATTGCAGCCACAAACAAAATGACTAGGAATGTGGAAGCGTCCGTGGCCGCCCTTATGCAACCTAGTGAACCGGTAGCTAGTTTCTCGCTAGCTTAAAATTTTTTAATGTATAAGGAGGAGGTTGGACAGAGTGAGAATGTGAGAGGATTTCAAAATCAAATCTACCCTTACCCAATTGAAGCCCACAACTCCAGTTTTCCATCGAATGTCCTAAATGATTCACTAGTTCAAAATAAAAACGAGTTGTGTGATTTTGTAGTGTTTGATTTGCCAAATTGTGAGGAACCCCTTTCGAGTGAAACCGCACTTAATCCTTTTGATCTTTACACCTCCACTCTAGAACCTAAATCGATAAATATCCATACTTTTGATGAGGGGTTTAAAAAAATTAATTTTCACTTGATTGAGAATATAGACGCCGGGAATATTTCGGATGATGAACCTGTCGATTTGATTGAAATTTTATGTCCAATTCATCATCCCGAGTCCTTAAATGTTTCTCCCGAACCTCATATACGTCTAGATTTTAATGATAATGGCATGGATGAGTTGAATTTTGAGGAGAATTATAAGGATAGTATTGAGGAGAGTTTTGAGGATCATATTGAGGTTGAACCATTTTTGTTTGACGTGTCGGATTTTCCAATTCAGCCTCCTGATACTTTGACTGTTATATCACATTCCCTCCTTTCCATCGTTCCGACCCCGCTTGAAGACTGTGAGCTTGAAAACTTTTCCTTTGAATCTGACACAGTTCTCACAGACGATAACACTTATGAGTGTTTCACTTTTTCGGACGATATTGATGACTCACCGCCCGAGTTTGAGTCCTTTACATTTTCAGATGAGTTAGTTGAACCATCAGACTCGGTTGCTTACAGTAGTTTCGTACCATTAATGGAATCTTTTAAGTTCGAGACAATTTACTACGGTAAGAATGAGACTATCCCTAATTCACCCCCTTTCGTCATTCCTATCATTTCGACCGTACAAGAGACCGTGACGCTTTCATTTTCAATACCAAGTTCGGTGTACCCATGTTTTCTTGCGAATCTTGAGGGATTTGACCCCATTTCTCGACAGGTTGATAGGTTAGCGCAATCGCTTATAACATATCGGTCATCACATATTGTGCTAATTTATTCGCTCAATTTACACCCTCAAGATCGCGCGACCCTTCTTTCTCCTTTCCGCCCTTCTTCTCCCGCACCGAGACCATATTCTACCCTTCTTCCCACACGGTCTCGTGTGTTTCTCATTTCTTTTCTTTCCATTCCATTATTTCACCAACTCGACCATTACCACGATAAGATTTTTGAATGGTTGGTGCTAACCTTTAGCTTGTGTAAGGCCAAGCTTAAGTTTGGGGGGAACCTTATTGTATATATGTAATTATATTTTTTTTGTTTTCTTTTCCTATAAAAAAAAATTCAAAACATTAAAAATAAAAAAAAATTTATAAATAAATAAACAAGGGAATACCGGCATTTTTGACCCTCTTGGTTTAGCATGACAGTGAGGACACTGTCCAGTTCAAGTTTTGGGGTATGCTCGGTACGTCTTCTTCCTTCGCATTCATTTGTACATATTTTTGCATTTGCATATTTATTTGAAAACCCATAAAAATTGAAAATTTTCAAAAATTATAAAAATTATTGTATTCAATTTTGGCCATATTTGACTAGAGTTTGACAAATAGGTTAACTGGCTAGGAACAACTAGATCTTAAACGTAGTAAATTAAAAACCCTAAAGATAACCTTCCTTAAATTTTAACGGTAGAAAGTATATGTCTTGTAGTTTATTTAGAAATAGGCAAATTTTGGGTTCACTTCTTGGGCTAAGTCGAAACAAAGGAAAAGTATTGATGTTCTTATTAGAGTATAAGTTTGAAAAATAGTTCCTAGCTTAAGTCTAGATTCTGAAAATGTATACCCTACAATTTGCACAATCACGCACCTTGAAACTTGGAATAGTAGAAGAGACCTTGAAATGCTCTTGTCTAAAGTCCTTAGTACGAAGAAAATGAAAAAAAAATTAAAATATATATATATATATATATATATATATAAGTGTGAATAAAGAATAAAAAAATGAACATTGGTTTTTGTGATTACTTAAGGCTGTAAAAATAGAAAAATATTTAGCGAGGGTGCTTCATCACCTAGTGCCTTAGACCAACTGGTTTGGGAGTCACTGCTAAAGCCTTGGGTGTTGCAAAACTAGGAAGTACGCTTTAATGAGCAAACGCATCTTGTAATCGGTTGTTGGTACCTCAAGAAGTATTAATGGTCGCATGAAAGATGTGTAAGTAAAATTCATTTAAAAATTCACCAACTAATAAGTGCTTTGGACAACAGACAAGGGTATGATTGCTTGATTTGAATTTCCAAGTGTAGGGGTGATTTATACACACACGTAGGGATATGTGATTGGAGTTTATATGAGAGAAAGGAATGAAGAATAGAACTTGTATCTTTAGTAGAGTTGATAGAACTTCCTAAGTGGAGATGGAACCCTAGAAGGAAAACTTAAGAGATGCCGAAAGCTAAGTAATTCTATAGAACATATATAATCTTAAGTTAGATGATGAGGAAGTGTGAAGAATATGGGTGGATAATTTGCGAGTCAAAAGATAATAGAAGTCCTTGTTAGAAAACCTAATTGGAGAACAAAAGTCAATGGGCCGAGTTGATAGGATTTTGTGGGTGTAATCCGCTGAAAACCCTCAGGAGACAACACTCCTCCTAGTAGGGACACCTAGAGGTTTAACGGCTTGTTGCATGAGCTCAGTGCAATCGCGTTTCCCTGCGAAAGTGCGGTTAGGAATTTAGTGAATAAAAATAAGTTTGCTCGAAGACGAGCAAAAGATAAGTTTGGGGGTATTTGTTCATACCATAATAATGTATTATTATATTCCCCATTCTTATTCTTTTTATAAATAAACAGGTGCTTTTGACGCATGTCTGCTACATATTACAGGTTACAGGTTCTTGGACAGAAAACAGTGAAAACGATGAAAAGATGATGCAAAAGGGGACTTTGACCAACAAACAGAAGACTCTTGATCAAGCCTACATCAAAAATAAAATTCATAAAGTACAAGGCAATCCAAGGTCCAAGATTACAAAGCGATAGGTTAAAAGTCCACCGCAATTATTCACTGGAGATCTGGAAGAAACATAGAAGCTATTTTAATAAAAGAACTAAATAATAAGGAATCAAGGCCTAATACTTCCCTTTAAAGAAACAGAGACATAAAATTTTACCAAAGCTTGAAGTCTACTTTGACTAGGTCTTCCTAAGGATATTTTGGTAAATGTAGACATGCGAATCAATTGTAACCTAGGGTTTCTATCTCCTATAAATAGAAGCCCAAATCATTGTATACTTTTCATGCCTCCCTATGCCTCTTTTTATGAATAAAATTTAGAATTCTTTTGGAGAGCATCGATACCTCTTTTCATATCATCTATTCAGATCTGACAACCCTGTATAAATGTTTGGAGAGAGCCATCTGTAAAGTAAGTAGATTTATTTAATTGCCCTAGTTTAGATTTCAATTCTTGCCCTAGGTAATTTTCATTTTCTGCCCTAGATAAATGTTTTTAAATTCCCTAATGAGTGAGTAGTCTCCTCGCTTGTTAGGGTTAGATCTGGGGAAGGTTTGAGAGAAGAAGATCTCTCATCCCCTTTCTTGCCCGTCATATATTTTCATAGGACTTCATGCATACATGCACATACTGCTCCGTACGGCACCCTATCCATCGAGGTAGCAGTGATACCGTAGTATAAAGGCCCGGTTGTGATGGTTTTCCATGGAGGTTAGGGTAAGGATTTCTAAAGGAAGGACAAGAACCTAGAGGAAGAAACATCTTTCCAAATGGTTCTAATCCCTTTTATTAATAATTACCATAACATCTAATTAGATCTTCATATGGGTATAGAAAGCGGTGAGATTTATAGACTTTCCAAACTTAACCTAGACCTAACCCTAGCAAGACTTAGATATAGATTAATTTAGTTTTTAGATTTAATAATCAATCTGACCACAATCGGAATTAACTCGTTTAAGCGACTAGGAAATTCACAACATCCCTGTGGACCGACCCGTACTCACCGGCTAGCTACATGCGACGCCGTTCTTGATTGCGGTAATAGAAATAGTTTTTGACATACCAATCAGTATGCCCTAGAGGCCATTACTGTACATACGATGTATATTGTAGTGGATGCTTGGGCATATATAGGGATGACTTTCTTGCTCGACATGATAGTATGCTATAAAGTTGATCTTTATCTTAACATGTACTCTGATTGTCTCTATGTTACATGTTGATAAAGTCCTTAGGATGAGTACTTGACTACTAGGACTATGATGCAGATCATACTAGTGGGGACAGTGTAGTCGCTAAGTACATCCTTCAAATGTTCCTAGTCGTGGGTGTATCAAGACAGGGCATCGATATACCAGAGTAGACTAGCGTATAGCTTCTCGATCCATGTAGATGGGCGATGGATGATCCCATATCCATTGGTGTTTGACATTAGAGAAAGTTTACGGGTGCTCAGTGGAGACTGGGTATACTGAACGGACTCACCGAGAACTCCTAGATGGTATAGTATCTATTGTCAGATAGCAGTTCTCTGGTGACACTGGTACAGGTTAGTCTGTAGATCCGAGATCGTCATAGAGTCTTGTGTGATTCCCACTGTGCTTTTATTTCTACCTGACCACTTTCAAGAGAATGTGCAAAACGGTGGCTTTTGGGTACAGTTCTGAATCACATGGAGGCAATGAGCGATAGGAGGGGTTTCGTCTCTCTCGGTATTGGGAGTTGATGTTGCGCTGTGCTCGATTGGCCATAGCTGGAAATCCCTGGCCAGGGTTGCTGAGATTTACTGGTAAGTGTTATCGGTAGTTTCTCGAACCGTTATGGACCTCACATCGGCATGACTTATCGGTTATTGGGGTCTGACGTATACCACCCCTAGACTGGATATGCGGCATATCAGACGAAGAGACCGGACTGTATGGGAGTGTTACTGATTGGATTCACAGGAGTGTGTACAGGCTTACTTGTTGATCTTCTGATCGCTCAATACCCAGGTGGCTGTTACGTTTAGCTGACCGCTTGCAGCTTGTGGGTGTTTGATATGATCATCACCTACTGCCGGCGTATTGACGAGTCTTTAGAGTCCTACACAGAGGTTTCCTGGCTCAGGCAAAACAGAGTAGGAGCACATATGTGATATGTGCGGGATCGAGATTGATGCGCGTATGCGATACCGTATTCTATTCTCGTGATATGTGATATCGGCCGGTTATATGTGATATAGCCGGCTTATCGGATCAAGTGTTGATTCGATAGAATGATATATATATATATATATATATTATGCTCACTTAAGTATTTATTATTCTCACTCATGATACATTTAACATATATGTGATATATGTTTATTGTATTGTTTTCTATTGTTACATAAATATATTATATATGTGAAATATAATATTGTGACATGTTTGGTTACACATGCAACATGTATGTATGAGACTCATACCATATTAGGGTTTATGTTAGGGTTTCATTTATCATTAAGTAATCACAAATTAGTGGACTTAATTAAAGCTAGAAGCTTGGAGAAGCTTTTGGATAAGCTTTGACTTAGTCCACTCTTTTGTTTCTACTTAAGATATTTTGTGACCTAACCATTAACCCTTGACCATGGTTAACTCTCTACATGAGTTAGGGTTTGTGATATTCTCACCCTTTCCATGGTTGCATATATATCTAGATGAGAAGAAATATTTTCATCACTTAATCATTATTTTCTTCATCTTCTTCTTGCTCATGAGTTGAGCTCACTAGCCATTGATCAAGTGATGATATATTATGAGAAATGAAATTCTAAAGAGAGCAATATTCCTACTTCATCATCCTCTTCTATACTAGCCATATAGATTAGTATGTTACCTTCACTAATACCTCATTAGTGAAGTGAAAGCTTGGGTTTGTGATTCCTCAAGGTAGATCATCTTGGATTAGTGAAGACTTCAAGCTAGCTTGTTTCATTCACCTCATGGAGCCTCTATAGAGTCCGGGAGCTTGATGATCGTAGCGAAGGGACTTCAACTCGGAGCTTATGAAGCGGAGGAACGGACTATAAAGGTTGTAATCCCAAACTCTTAGATGTTAAGTAGTTAACATATAGTTTTGTTTGATTCTCTAGTTAAAGATCTAGGGTTAGGGTTATCTAGAATGGCAAAAATTTAAACTTGGCATGGATGATGGCTCCCGAAACCTTGCTGCCATTGTAGGTAACCCAACAATAAATTTTTTAAAGTTAATGTACAAATGGAGTATTTGTAAATCCTGAACACAAGTTATAAATTTGATTTATTTTTAAACAACAAGAAAACACTTGTAGCTCATTGGTAAAACCTTATACTGCTGTGACATAGCCCCTGTGTTCAAATCCTCCAGCCACATATTATTTTTGCTGATTTTTCTTTTAAACTTTTTGGAAGCCCAAAAGTTTACACGTGTAATACACGTAAAAATGAAAAGTCGGATTAATCAAACACATGTAAAATATCATATGAACAAATAGGGATAGGTGGCCAAAATCCAAAGACCTAACACCCCCATTTGGCCGGCGAGATGCCCTCTAGGGCTGGCGCCGCCGGGCCCACCCGTCCCAAATGCCCTCAATTTTCGCCCTAGCACCCCTTGGACTCCCCCACTAATCTTAGTCTGTTTGTTTTCCCTGCACATTAACAGAGAATTAAAATGAGATATTAATACAAATTGTTAATGCGTTTTAATTCCATTCTTCAATTCTCAAAATCCTAATTTCTCCTATAAATACCATCTTACATCCTATCTCTCTTCATTCTGAAAAAGTTGTACAAGTGGAGTTAGCTCAAGGTCAAGTTCCGGCGACGTTTCGGGACAAATCCGGCGACACCGCGACGCTTTCAAAATCCTCCTCCATCTCTTCTCTTTACCCTAATCAAGTAAGTCCTCTCTACTCTCTTCTTTTCATCTTTCAAAACTTTTTCTTTTCAATGATGTCGGTAAGTGGAGTTAAACTGACATCCATCTCTAAAACTTCTTAAAACTAACAATTTTTCTTAAAAACTATTTAACTAAATCATTGTACTTAGTTTGTTAGACATTAAACTATAATTAAAAACAAATTTCAATTCAAAACTCCATATAAAAAACAATTTTATTACACTTTTACGGTTAAATAGCACAAACTTTCTATTCGACATTACTTCATCATATAGCTCATATTACCTTTAAAAAACTCACGAGGTAATGACCTACCTCATCACAACACTCATCATGACATAGCACGATTGCCTCTTTACCATATTTTTTGGACTAATACAATTTTACGATAAAATACCCTAAACTATTAAAAACCGTATTCTTTAAGATTGTTTTAATTAAATTCCATACAATTATGTCCTTACAACCCATTTTTGGGAATCCGATTTGGTTGGTGCGGGTTATCGTACATCCATCGAACTAGTAGGATGAGATGCAGACCTCGTCACGGAGCATACGCTCGTCACGGAGCATACGATCTCGATGGAATTTATATTACAATTTTTAAGAAAACGTGATTTCTATTTAATAAATAAATTCTATTTTTAATATATATATATATATATTATCAAAATATCTATTTTAAATATGTTTAATAATTCCATGTTTTCTAAATCAAAAGAAAAGAATCACAAAAGTTCATGAAAATAACCTCGAAATCAATACAAGTCAAATTACATGAAAATATCTTATACTATTCAATTTAGGTTTATATCCACTAGAATATCTCATCACTTTTAAAATTACATCTATGAAAACCTTAAAGAAGATAATTAAATACTTGAGATTTATTTTGAAAATATATCAAAACTATTTTTCATAAAACCCCCTCAAGTTATATTAATTTACAATAAGGACCCTAGTAAATATAGGTTTAAGTGGGACCAATTCTCTTGAGCTTCAGGGAGCCGAAGAATGTGGGTGCTTGCCTATTTAAGGTAGACAACTAAAATGGGGTTATCAATGGTAATTGCATTAGAAAAATTCATAAATCCTGCCATCCATGTGCAGCAGTTATCGATAACTCCAAAACTAATTCAGGACTTCAATTCTGTTTAAGTGTCTGACTCAGCCGGAGTCTCAGTCTAATCTGAAATCAATCCATCCATGTATACAATTCAATATAACTCCAATGCAACATGAATCCTTTTATACCAGAATACAATCTATATCAACATGACTTAATTTGACCGAACCATAGATATACATTGACTTGTCTACATAACTATCCGTTTATATTCTTATCTGTTTACATGAACAATTGATATCATGGTTTGGGCAAGTCTTATATTTACAAAACAATACAATAATACATTACGGGGTTTAAAGGGGTAGATTGGTACGGAATGTGTTTAAAGTGGCATGAGATGGTCACTTTAATACATCTAACCTGAATATCCGTTGCCGTTGTCCCGTGCGTTTTGACGGGGCCTTATACTCCTTATACCATAGTCCACGGGGTAAGCTGGACTCCTTTCGTATACACTGGATATTCTGTACCAAGGTACAAACAACCGCGTTAACATAACTATCAACATTATACCAATTATATTCTCATTACCTGTTCAGTCTATTTCCATCTCTCTTTGGGACTTACCGAGCGATTGTTCGCTGACGACATTCCTTTTCTATTCTTTCTTTAGAATGTTGTCAGGAGGACCCGACTCTCTGGAGATTGAGCCCAGCTCAGAAGACTTGGAGCAGTTCATCGACGACCCATAGCTATAGACACTTGTATATACTTTTATTTTTAGTTTCATGCCATTGTTTAGGCATTGCTCTCCAGTCTTGTATTTACTTTCCGGCATTGTATTGTAAAGAATGTTTAATAAATAAAAAGTTGCTGTTCATTTACATCTCATGTCTTTCTGTGTATATTTATATTATATTGCTTATATACGCTTAGCATGTTTACTTCTGAGTAAATACGTCGCGTGACCCGCCATGTCTCCTTACAGTACTCTGGGAAGCGGGGCATGACAAAAATGCTGGCGCTACCTACCAGAGGGCCATGACAAAGATCTTTGATGACCTCATACACAAGATCGTTGAATGCTATATCGACGACCTTGTGGTAAAGAGCAAATCTCACGATGAACATTGGGAACATCTAAAAATAGTGTCCCAACGTCTTTGGAAGTATAATCTGAAGATGAACCCTCTAAAATGCGCGTTTGGAGTTTCCTCAGGTAAATTCCTAGGATTCATCATACGTCACCGGGGTATCGAAATCGATCCCTAAAAAATTAAGGCGATTATGGAAATGCCCACGCCGAGAACCCTCAAACAACTGCGGTCTCTCCAAGAAAATCTTGTGTATATCCGGCGGTTCATAACCAATCTCTCCGAAAAATGTCGTCCCTACAGTCATTTGATGAAGAAAGGAGCCCCGTTCGTCTGGGATCAAAAGTGCTAAAACGCACTGAACAAAATCAAGCAATACCTGCAAAATCCGCCTGTATTGATCGATTCGGTTAAGGGAAAACCCCTTATCTTATATACAACGGCCCTTGAGGGTTCTCTAGGCGCATTATGGATACAAGAGAACGATCAGGGAAAGGAGAGAGAGAGCTATACTATTTAAGTCGAGTTCTCATCCGGGTAAAAAATAACTATTCCCCCATCGAAAAGTATTGCCTGGCGCTGATATTCGCAATAACGAAGCTTAAACATTATGCCTTAGCACATGAGGTCCACCTCATATCGAAGGTGGATCCTCTCAAATATCTAATGTCAAAAGCCATACTGACGGGAAGGCTTGCCAAATGGGCCCTCCTCCTGATGGAGTTCTCGGTAACGTATCGACCCCTCAAAGCAGTGAAAGAGCAGGCCATCGGTGACTTTCTAGCGGAGCATCCGATACCAGCCGACTCCCCCTTAAATTGTGAGTTGCCAGACGAATATGTGTTCGATGCAATCGAAGAAGAAAATGATTCCAAATGGGAACTCTACTTCGATGGAGCATCTTCTACGAAGCGACGAAAGCAAAATATCCCCATAATCAAATCCGCGGTGAGTCTTATCTTCATGACCCCGCAAGGAGGGATGTTGCGTTATGACCTCTCCTTAACAGAACCAAGGACTAACAACGAAGCTGAATACGAAGTTTTGATAGTCGATCTTGAGATTGCTATCGATATGGGAATCAAAGATCTCCTTATATATGGAGACTCCCAGCTGATCGTTAGCCAAGTAAATGGCGACTATCAGACATGTAAATCAGAGATGATAAAGTTTGGCAAAAGAGTATAACAACTGTTGACACAAATCCCTTCCTATACCCTGGAAAGTATACCACGTGCGAAAAACAGCAAGACGGATGTATTAGCCATATTGGCTAAGGAATTGGCCGATGAATACCTCGGTGACGGAAGGATCATTGTGCAAAGCCGCAGAGTTCTCGCGCCAACAGATATATCTTCGAAAGACCTGAGAAAGCCATCCGAAGGAAAAGAAACGACCGAATAAGTAGCCCTTCAAATAGAGGATGAAGAAAAGGTCAAGGACCAGAGGGAAGTCTTTATAGACTACTTTAAGTCCCAACGAACGCTCGAAAATGCGCCGTTTAGACATCAGCTCATGAAACGAGCTTTGTCTTTCTCCTTCGTCAATGATACTCTATATAAGAGATCGTTTGGCTATCTATGGCTAAGAAGCCTGGGGCCGGAGGAAGCAAAGAAATTCATCCAACAAATTCACGACGGACTATGCAGTTCTCATCAAGCGGGGCCAAAGATGAAACTGAAGATAAAAGGAATGGGTTACTATTAGCCCACGATGACCCAGGACCGCCTCGAATATGCAAAGCAGTGTCACTAGTGCCAAATTCATGGGGAATTCATCCATCAACATCCAAATCAGCTACACCCGGCAATGGCAAGCCGGTCGTTCGAAATGTGAGGAGCCGACATAATTGGCCCCATCGAACCGGTATCATCCAAAGGACATCGGTTCATACTAGCAACAACTGACTACTTCTCTAAATGGGCAGAAGCAGTATCACTAAGGGAGGTGAAGACGGGGAATATCCTCCACTTCTTCAGAACCCATGTCATCTATCATTTCGGCACTCCGCGACGGATAATCTCGGATAATGGGCCAGCTTATAGAAGCCATAAAATAAACCGCTTCGCATAGCAGCATAAAATAGATTGGAGATACTTTTTAGTCTATAATTCTCGGACCAACGGTCTAGCTGAAGCTTTCAACAAGACCGTGACAAAGATTATAAAAAAGGCGGTGTCCAGAAACAAAAAAGATTGGCACGAAAGGCTGCATGAGGCTCTCTGGGCATATCAAACAATGTTCAAGACGGCCACAAATACAACACCATACGCATTGGTGTTCGGCACGGAAGTAGTACTCCCATTGGAAATAGAACTCCCCTCTCTACGAGTTTCGGTTCGATACGAGCTGACAGATGAAGAAAATACTCATTTTAGGCTTAAGAAGCTCGACGCCCTCGATGAAACTCGTCTTATAGCACAGCAAAATTTGGAGACTTATAAGGCAAGGATGACACGGACATACGAAAAACTGACCAGGCCGAGAACATTCCGCCTAGGCGAAATCATGCTAGTCGTCAAAAGACCAATGATCTCCAATTGTGCAAAACAGGGAAAGTTCGAGCCGAACTATGAAGGCCCGTACATCATAGAAAAAGTCTACCAAGGTGGAGCCTACCTGCTTATGGATATGCATGGTGAAAGACCCTTCCGGCCAATAAACGGTCGATTCCTAAAAAAATACTACACTTGAAGAGTCATGACTTAGGTCAATGATAGATGATAGATGACGACGCTTGTGTCCGTTCGCTATCTTCCTGAGTCAGAACCCTGAGAGTAGTACCCAAAAAGCTCCGTCACCTCGAAATAAGACGATAATGGACCGAAACGTCCTTAAACTAATACTGGACCGAAACATCCTTAAACTAATATTCAGCCCAAATATGGGAATGTTGGACCGATAAGTCCTTAAACTAAAATTTGTCCCCAAATACGGTAATGATGGACCGAAGAGTCGCTAAACTAATAATGGACCGTAACGTCCCTAAACTAGCATTTCGCCCCAAAATAAGGCGATATGTTCTTTTGAGATCTACATTGTAATTGAAGCTCCAACGACGAAGATTGCAACTCAAGTCCCATCGGTTACACAGCTACTCCAGCAATGAAGTCACCCTTAAATCCCACCGGCAAACAGATGAGTCACTTGCGACGAAACTACTTTCGAGAGCTTCATCGTGCTAAAAAAACGGTTTGTCCTCAAGCGAAATGGGCACGGATGAAAACCCGAAAGGGCACCGTGAGTAAAAACACCAGGACTACCAGCGAGCTAGTGAAAACCCGAGAGGGCATAAACTCGTTAAAAAACGGTATGTCCACAAGCGAAATGGACACGAATGAAAACCCGAGAGGGCGCGAACTCGTTAAAAAACGATATGTCCACAAGCGAAATGGACACAGATGAAAACCCAAAAGGGCACCACTGTTCCCTGATAAAATATCAGGAAATTCCCCAATGGGGTATCCCGTGCTCATATGTGACCAAGGGCCACGTGCTGACACGTGATAGGTTCCTGTGATCTCTACTTTATAGAATTAAATTCTAGTCAAACAAAAATGTAACAAAATAGCAAGGAAAAACCTCAATGAGGCATCACGTGCTCACACGTGACCAAGGGTCACGTGCTGACACGTGATGATTCGTCAGCTCCCTAAAAACGGAATTAAATTCTGGTCACGTGTCAACACGTGATGGGCTCCTAAGCTCTTTAATCAATAGAATTAAATTCTATTTAATAATCAAATAATGGGATCACGTGCCAACACGTGATAGACTTTTAAAACCCTTCTGAACTAATAGAATTAAATTCTAATTAAGGGAAATCAAAGACCCTAACTGGGAAAATATTTTTTTAAGTCTTTCCAAACAAAAAAGATGGTGCTCTGTAATATAGAGCACCGTTGGATTAAAAATCACCAATTTATGGAAAGATTTTATACAAGGAAAGATTTCCCTGAAATTCACCAAGAATAACAAACAGAATATCTTCTGGATTAAAAATCCGATGGAGAATAAAGTTCACTGAGTGATCTTAAAAATCAAGTTAGTTACAAAAACAACTAAAGTCTTTCAATGAAAGACCCACTAAACAAATTGCTTCTTTTCTTTCTCCTATAAATAGGAGGCAAGACGAGAAGAGAAGGGATCTTTGGAATTTTGATTTTCTGGAGAAAAAACAACAACAGAGAGAAAAGAGAGGAGAATTTAATTCTCAAGAGAGAAAAGAAGTTCCTTTTAGAGAAAAGAAACCCTAGGTGAGAAAGGGGAAAGAGATCTAAGCTCCATAAAATAAAAGAGAATTTAATTCTCAAGTTTAAGAGTTTAACTCTTCTGAATAAGAACTTAGTTCTTCCTTTGGTTGAAGATATGCAGAAGCAGATCTCCCTACAAGTTGAGAATTTAATTCTCATCGGGGAGATTCTGCCATGCAGATCCAAGACCTAGAGGGAGAATTTGAGTTTAAGGAATTTAATTCTCCTAAATTCATAGGAATTTAAATCCTCCAAATAAAACTAGGGGTTAACCCTATATGAGAATTTAATTCACTTAATTTCCATAGGAATTTAATTCCTCCAAATAAAACTAGGGTTCAACCTTTTATGAGAATTTAATTCTCCCAAATTCATAAGAATTTAATACCTCTAAATGAAATTAGGGTTTAACCCTACATAAGAATTTAATTCTTCCACATATATAGGAATTTAATTCCTCAAAAAACAGAATTAGGATTTAACCCTATAGAGAATTTAATTCTTAAAACAAGAGACTTAATGCTCTCCATGCACATAAAGAACTTGGTCACGTGGTAACACGTGACCCCCATTCTCAATGAGCAGAAAAGAAAGAACAAAACTAGATCACGTGTTCCCACGTGACCCTTAAACAGACTCCCCAAAATGAGAAGGAAAAAAGCTCGGAGGCAATGCCTCACGTGCTCACACGTGACCCCCAAAACAAAAGGAAACAAATCCAAGAGCAGAATTAATTTCGGGCGCCCTCACATGTCCCCACGTGACCCCTAAATCCCTTTAAATCCAGTGCATGGATGCCCATCACGTGCTCACACGTGATGACCTCAAAGACTAAAAGTGTTTAACACTTATCTACAGATTTGAGAGTAAAATAAAGGAGGTCTGGCCCCATTTTCAGGCGCCTCACGTGACCCCACGTGACCCCTTCCTTTCTAGTGTTTAAATACTATTTTGAGCATTTTGTCTCCAGTGTTTAACACTGTTTTAAATACATCACGTGAGGACACGTGACCGCCAGATGTCCTCTAGTGTTTAACACTATTTTAAAACCATCTTAGACCAGATCGGCTAAGTTTTCCAGAGGCAAATCTCCCATTCAAATGAACCTTAAAATCCAGGGCAATAAGTTTAGTTCTCAGCCAAAGACAAAATGTTATCAGAGCCCTCAAACCCTTGTTTAGCATTGCTAAATAATGGGGGGGCTGAACCCAGACAAATATTCAATAGTCCAACAAAGGGCCAACATTTCAAACTTAATTGGACTTAGCCTAAATTGGCCATAAGTCCTCAATTCAGATTTAACCGAGCCAATGTGCTCATAATCTAATTAATTGATCTTAGATCCAAATTGGACTACAGATCTCCCAATCAGCTTTGGTTCAAGGTGTTAGTGTATATGCCCTAGAGGCCATTACTGTATCATACTAGTTTGTATATTACTTAATGGATGCTTGGGATATTCACCTTGTATATACAATCTTGCTCAAAATAGTAGTATGCTACTTGGTTTGTTTCTACTTCAATGTGTACTTGTGTTTATTTCAGTATATCACTTATACGCATTAGTGGAGCCCTTAGGATCTTTGCTTGATTACCAGCGTTGTGATGGCAGTCACACTAGTGGGGGCTGGGTAATCTATAAGCACATCCTTATTCAGGTCCCTGGTCGCAGGACTATCGAGACAGGGCATCGATACTCCGGAGTAGACCAGCGCATGCGCTTCTCATCCCAGTGTGGGAGACGGTCTGTCCCACAGCCGTCAGTACGTCGTACTTGAGATAGTATGCGGGTGCTCGTTAGGTTACGGGTACACTGGACAGGACTCGTCGGGAACTGACTAGTTGGTATTATACCTATCGTCAGTTATCAGTTCCCAGGTGACATGAGTACAGCTTAGTCCGCTGACTTGACACTGTCACTTCGCCTCGGGTGTGTTCCCACTGTACTTTGATCACTACCCTACCACGGCTCAAAGGAGTCGTGCAAACAGGTGGTAGTTGGGTGCAGTCCCGAAGCACTTGGAGGCAGTGACGGTTAGACAGGATTCGTCTCTCCCGGTATTGGGGGTTGACATCGCGCTGTGTCTAGGAGAGCCATTACACGAGTAGTCCCTGGCCAGGGCAAACGAGATATACTGGTAGGTTTCCAGTGTTATCTCAGGGTGTATTGGGCTTCACTCCGGCACGACTTGTACCGCTATTGGGGGACTGACGTTTACCGCCCCCTAGGCCCGCCATGCGATGTATCAGACGAACAGACCGGACTGTACGGAGAATGTCACACTCAGGCTCAGTAGGAGTTCAGATGGGTTTCGCCTCGTCGGTCTTCTTGTCGGCATTACCTGGGGACCGTTACGCACAGCTAGTGCCGCTTGCGGTCTGTGGTTAAACCCACTGCCAGCGTAGTGTCGAGTCTTTAGAGTCCCACACAGAAAGCTTTTCGCCTTTAGGCAAAAGAGTAGAGGTCGCATGGTATTGCGACAGGTCGCATGGTTTTGCGACAGGGTTCGGTCACATCCGTGCACTTGTGCACGTACAGTGTCCGGACAGTTTACACTAGCGGGCTTTGGTTTAAGCCAGATCCTAGTGTACCTTATGGGATTGGATTTATCCAGTTTGCATTCGTGTTCCTCGGAACGCGGATGCGGGTGTGTATGCACAGTTGACAGGGAGGCAGAGGCAGCGGATTCTCATTAGGGTTGTTGACAGTTGACCGTTGACTTTTTGACTTTATGCTCAACCCTAATGAGAATATGATATGTGATTAACTATTATATTAATTAAGTGTTATGGTGATATGGTTGTTG
Source organism: Agapanthus africanus (assembly GCA_030015575.1). NCBI lineage: Eukaryota > Viridiplantae > Streptophyta > Magnoliopsida > Asparagales > Amaryllidaceae > Agapanthus > Agapanthus africanus. The sequence continues at coordinate 398,917,205 of JASDDO010000019.1, read as the reverse complement.
ACTTGTTGACTTTTGTTGACTTGTTGACTTTGGTGACTTGTTGACTTTTGTTGACTTGTTGACCGGTTGACTAGGCTTGACTAGTTGACCATCATGATAACCATGGTTATCATTTCATGCCAAAGACTTTTTCTTGCTTGTTCATTTGAGTAAAATGAGTGCATGACATGATAAGGTTATGGTTACTTCAACCATCACATAAGACTTTTGTTGATATGATGAGTTATCATTGCTTTGGATTATGAGAGGGTGAGAGACAAAAGAGTTGCTCATTCTTTCTTGCTCATTCTCTCTCTTGTTCTTAAGCTCTCCTCTTGCTCTCATCCTCAACCTCTTGCTCCCTCTCTTGATCTATGGTTCTCTTGTCTCATGAGTTGAGAATCAAGAACCATAGATAAAATCCCATTCTAAATCATCTCTACTCATTCTAGTTCACTAGGTTTAGCAAACCAAGTGAACTAGTTTCTTCAAAGAACGAAGAAGGAGCTAAAGGTTGGAGCTTTCAAGTGGATCTATCTTCGGCGTACGGAGACAACGAGAAGGAGCCATCGAACCACCATCGGAGCTTGAAGAGAAGGAGTTCAAGTTTAGGTATAACCATCTTCATCCGAGTAGCTAACTCTCTTTAGCATAGTTTGCTAGTTTTAGTTTAGACAACGATCCCGACCATAGTTTAGTCCATGTTGCCTCTTGCGATAAAAATTCGTTTTTTATACCGTTTCCGCCTCCCCGTAAGAACCGGGGGTCGCAATATGGACTTACAGTGGTATCAGAGCCTAACTAAACTTAAACTAGCTTGGTAGTGAAGTGTAACGAAGTTCGGAACCGGAAAAATCCAAAAACCAAACTTCACAAAAACTGAGTTTCTGTTGAAATTTTTTCTGCTCAAAATGAAAAACTTTACACTTGTAAATTCGGCTCAGGGTTTTGTGTGAACACCCAAGAAAAACGATACAGTGATTCGCCTAAAGTGCCGCGCTTCCGCCGCGTGATCCTTCTTAGCCGCCGCGGAACCGCCGCGACTTGGTGTCTTCTCTGCATCGTTTTTCGTGCAGTGTGTTTGTGTGTTGGTTTTGGGATTTTTAAAATATATTATATGTGCCCAGATTGTCCAGAAAAGAAATTTCCTTTTGGGGTCCTATAATTCCGTATTTTTTCCGAACTTCACTGCACTTTGACTATGATGGTTATATCTGTGATGCTTGCATGTATTGAACGTCGGCTAATCGCTATAAGTCGATTAGTCGGGGTTATACATGATCTGTAATGTGCTGGAATGTGTATATGAATGTGTTGGACTGTCGCGGGTGAATAGCCGGGGTGGATGTGAGATGAGCTTTTGTTTTTCTTTCATTCATTGTAAATGTAAATTGATGTAATAATATTATTTGTTTGGCCGCACAACCGGGTCGGGGTTGTAGCCGTCATTGTATAATTCTTTTTACTGTTTTTGCTCCTAGGATAGACCCATGGAGGGGTGCACAAACTACCGAGTACTTGGCGGGTAGTTTGCCGCACCCGTAGGGGTCTTGGGTGGGGTATTTGGCTATTCACCGCGACCGTGTTATCCGCTTTTCGTTTCAGGCTCGAAAGGATTGCGGATTGCTAGTATATCTAATGCATTCATCTGTGATCTGTAATGTCTATCATTGCTTACTATTTAGGCGTTGCTTATGTTTTACAGACGCGCTAGCCCAGCCCCCGCTCTGTCGTTAGTTAAGTAACCTAACGGGTAATGACGGGGCCCAGTGGCGAATGCGAATGGCATAAGCGTACGTCATATTTTGGTTGTTTTCTGCAATGGTAGGGTTAAATGATGGGACGCATTAAAAGTACTAATGCAAGAATATCACGCATTAAAAGAACTAATGCAAGATAATAAACCAAGTTAAAGTCGTTGGAACACTTTCGAAAAACCACTCGGTTCTTTTCAAAACAAACTTTTAAAATACGGAGTTTGAGCCACTCCATTTAAAAGCTATCTCGTTCCATCGACCAAATCAAGTTCACTACGTTCACGGTTTTGCCAAAACCATCCGTAGCCCTCCATCATTTCAGTTAAATATTCGGTAGTATTCAAGCTATGTATTTTGACCTCACGCCAAGGCATAGTGATTGGTAGCTGCCGGATATTTATCTGTTGCATAGATAGAATGCGTTGGTTTGAGACAGTCGTACTGCCATTTTGGCCTACGTCAAGGGTATGTACGGGTGGATTCAAATTAACCTGGATAATGATGGGACGAACTTGACATGTGACTTATGACATTTTGACCTCACGCCAAGGTCATAAGAGCATGGGGCAAAAATCCACATCGGGAGTTTCATAAGTACTGAAACTTGCTAGATTTGCATACCATTTGGAGTGTGATGATTCTGGTAGGATTCCTTCAGTTTCGTCACGCGATGATATTTGGATCCCGATCCTACTGTGAGTATATGCTACTCCTCGGGAAAATTCTCACTTAACGATCAATGCTATAAACCTAGTAGGTGCCTAGAAAGGTGTTAGCGGGGCTACGCCCCCAGGGAAAAGAGGTTCTTTAATTAAGGAACTTCGCGAAAGCGTTGGAAAACCTCCCTCGAAGTACCGACACCGGCCTGGCTGAACGGTTAAGCAAGTATTGTACGGTGGGATTGATCCTGACTAATTCTTCCTTTATGGTTTGAGGAGGGATTCGAGAAACAGTGGGAGCCATCCTGTTTAGACAAACTAAAAACCACTCTAAACTTGCAAGAGCATCATGCTGAGTGTTTCTTCTTCTCTCTCCTAATTGCAGCGACCAATCAACATGACTGGACTTAAGTTACTCCTAGATAAAAACAAACTGACAGGGCCAAACTACAAAGATTGGCTCAGGAATGTCACGATAGCAATCACTTATGACAAGCTGGGGTATCTTCTTACCACCAAAGCTCCCCCTGTCCCTGGTCCAACTTCCAGTGTCGCGGATAAGGAAATCCGCAAGACTTGGGAGATTGATAGCGCGAAGGCCAAGTGCCTCCTGCTTGCCTCGATGGACAACGAACATCAGAGGAGGCATGAGAATATGGACATGGAGTCCATATTGCTCCATACAAAAGAACTGTATGGAGAGCAATCACGTATCGCAAGATACGAAGCGTCGAAAAAGTTGTTTTCGACAAGAATGGCCGTCGGATCATCAGTAGCCGAGCATGTGCTAAAGATGATCGGCTTCATTGAGGAGCTCGCTGACCTAGGGATCACATTGGAGAGTGAGCTATATACGGATATAGTTCTCCAGTCCCTTCCTTCCACTTACGCCCAGTTTATACTGAACTTCAACCTACAAGAAAAAGAGGTTGAACTATCAGAGCTCCTCAACATGCTGAGGAGCGCAGAGGGCACCCTACAGAAAGGTAGGGAAACATCCACTTTGTTTGTAGGAGGATCATCTTCTTCTAGGTCCAAGGCGAAAGCCAAGGGAAAGAAGAAGAAGGCCCCCGCCAAACCAAGGGGCGGTGTTAGTAAAGTGGATACGAAGGGAAAAGGTAAAGCAACAAAGATAGCGGGGAAGCTTGTGGATAAGGAAGAATGCTTCTATTGTCATAAGAAAGGACACTGGAAGAATGATTGCAGGGCCTGGAAGGCCAGAACACAGGAATTGAAGCAGGTTGCAGCTTCAGCTTCAGGTGTGTATGTTATTGAAAACTGTCTTTCAATAAACTCTACTTCCTGGGTATTGGATACCGGATCAGGATCTCATATCTGTAATTCTTTACAGGCGTTGAGAAACCGTAGTGTTTTGAAAGCAGGTGACATGACCCTCAGAGTTGCAAACGGAGCTAGCATGGATGCTAAAGCCGTGGGGGACTATCACCTGGGAATGTCAGATGGACATGTTTTGGTTTTGCGTAATTGCTTTTTTGTACCCAACGCAACTTGTAATATCATTTCTGTATCTTTAGTTTCTAAAGAAGGTTATGAATTTGCGTTTGTAAGTAATGTTGTAAACATTCACCTTAATCAAGTATTGATTGGGTCAGGTACTCTGAGTAATGGTATATACGTGTTAAACCAACCACAGATTTTTAATGTCCAGAATACACACAAAAGAAAGTCTCCAGAAATAAATCAGACTTTCTTATGGCATTGTAGATTGGGTCACATCAATGAGAGAAGGTTGACGAAGTTACATACAGAAGGGTATTTGAATGCGTTCGAATATCAGTCGTATGCCACTTGTCAATCCTGTCTCAAGGGAAAGATGACAAAGACTCCGTTTACTGGACATGGAGTAAGAGCGAGCGAGCTCTTGGGACTCGTACACAGTGACGTGTGCGGTCCAATGTCTACACATGCCCGAAGCGGACATTCTTACTTCATTACTTTTACGGATGACTTCTCAAGGTACGGTTATGTCTTCTTAATGAAACATAAGTCCGAGGCCTTTGGAAAATTCCAGGAGTATAAGAATGAAGTAGAGAAACAGACCGGCAAAAGTATTAAGATTCTAAGATCGGATCGAGGTGGAGAATACTTAAGTGCCGAGTTCCTGGACTATTTAAAAGAGAACGGAATTCTCTCTCAGCTTACTCCTCCATACACCCCGCAACATAATGGTGTATCGGAGAGACGGAACCGCACCCTATTGGATATGGTGCGGTCCATGATGAGTAACGCTGAGTTACCGCGATCGTTCTGGGGGTATGCGCTAGAATCAGCTGCATACCTTTTGAACCGAGTTCCGACTAAGACTGTGCCTACCACCCCATATGAAATGTGGAGTGGGAAGAAACCCTATCTTCAATATCTGAAGATCTGGGGATGTCCAGCTTTTGTCAAAAAGCAGCATGCGGACAAACTTGAGGCACGCTCAGTACTGTGCAAGTTTGTGGGATACCCAAAGAACACCAGGGGGTATCTTTTCTACTACGCAGAGGAACAAAAAGTCCTTGTTTCTCGTAATGCCCACTTTCTAGAACACCAGTTCTTGGAAAAGGAAATTAGTGGGAGCGCAGTAGAACTAGAAGAAATTCCAGAACCACAGACTATTACTGAAAGGTTAGTGGAACCAGAGGGTTCAACAGAACAGGACATTCCTACGCCGCTCCGCAGGAGTAGTAGGCAGTCTCATCCGCCCGAGAGATACTGCGGTTTTCTCATAGACGGGGATAGAGAGGATTGCATCATAGATTATGATGAGCCTACTAGCTTCCAGCAGGCCGTTCAGAGCGTTGACTCAGTGAAATGGCTGGATGCAATGCGGACCGAAATGGAGTCCATGTACACCAACAAGGTATGGACGTTGGACATTGCTCCAGACGGGGTAAAACCCGTAGGATGCAAGTGGATCTTCAAAAGGAAGATTGGTGTAGATGGACAGGTTGAGACCTATAAAGCTAGGCTGGTAGCAAAGGGTTTTCGTCAAAGACCTGGCTTGGACTACGACGAAACCTTTTCTCCAGTAGCCATGCTGAAATCCATTCGGATCCTTCTTGCCATTGCTGCCTTCCACGATTATGAGATTTGGCAGATGGACGTAAAAACCGCTTTTCTAAATGGAAATTTAGAGGAGTGTGTCTATATGGATCAGCCAGAGGGTTTCATTCAGAGTGGGAGCAGCGGAAAGGTGTGCAAGTTGCTTAAGTCCATCTATGGACTAAAGCAGGCATCGCGGAGTTGGAACATCTGTTTTGATGAGACGGTCAAGGAATTTGGCTTTATCAAAAATCCAGATGAACCATGCATCTATAGTAGATTTGTAGTGAGAACTGTAGTATTCCTCGTTTTATACGTGGATGACATTCTCTTAATAGGAAATGATATTCCTATGCTACAATCTGTCAAGGGGTTCTTGTCACAAAGGTTCTCCATGAAAGACCTGGATGATGCCTCATACATCCTGGGGATCCGGATCCATCGTGATAGATCCAAGAGGATATTGGGACTTTCTCAGTCCAGGTACATCGACACCGTACTGAAAAGATTCAGTATGGAAGATTCCAAGCGCGGTAACCTACCGGCTTGTCACGGGATCACCCTCTCTAAAGAGATGTCTCCCAAGACTGATTTGGAGAGGGATCGCATGTCTATTATACCCTACGCTTCTGCGGTAGGCTCTATAATGTATGCGATGTTGTGTACCAGACCGGATGTAGCTTATGCACTGAGTGTAGTAAGCCGGTATCAGTCAAACCCTGGGGAGAAACATTGGATAGCGGTAAAGAACATTCTCAAGTACCTGAGGAGGACTAAGGAGATGTTTTTGGTGTATGGCGGAAAAGACCTCCAGATTGAGGCCTTTGCTGACTCCAGCTTCCAGAGTGACAAGGATGATTCCAAGTCCATGTCGGGTTTTGTCTTTACCCTCAATGGAGGGGCGGTGTGTTGGAAGAGTTCCAAACAGGAAACCGTTGCAGACTCGACTATGGAAGCGGAATACATCGCTGCATCTGATGCCGCAAAAGAAGCTGTCTGGATAAGGAAGTTCTTAAAGGAACTTCAGGTGGTTCCGTCCATTGTTGACCCAGTACCTCTGTATTGCGACAACAACGGGGCTATAGCTTTAGCAAAGGAACCCAGGTCCCATCAAAGATCCAGGCACATCTTGAGGCGGTATCACCTGATCAGGGAGATCGTGGATCGCAAGGAGATCGAGGTTCGGAGAGTTGCTTCAGAAGATAACACTGCAGATCCATTCACCAAGGCCTTGCCCCAGACTCAGTTCGAGCGGCTGATCGAGATGATAGGTCTTCGATACGCCAGTACATGGCCTTAGTGCAAGTGGGAGATTGTTAGTGTATATGCCCTAGAGGCCATTACTGTATCATACTAGTTTGTATATTACTTAATGGATGCTTGGGATATTCACCTTGTATATACAATCTTGCTCAAAATAGTAGTATGCTACTTGGTTTGTTTCTACTTCAATGTGTACTTGTGTTTATTTCAGTATATCACTTATACGCATTAGTGGAGCCCTTAGGATCTTTGCTTGATTACCAGCGTTGTGATGGCAGTCACACTAGTGGGGGCTGGGTAATCTATAAGCACATCCTTATTCAGGTCCCTGGTCGCAGGACTATCGAGACAGGGCATCGATACTCCGGAGTAGACCAGCGCATGCGCTTCTCATCCCAGTGTGGGAGACGGTCTGTCCCACAGCCGTCAGTACGTCGTACTTGAGATAGTATGCGGGTGCTCGTTAGGTTACGGGTACACTGGACAGGACTCGTCGGGAACTGACTAGTTGGTATTATACCTATCGTCAGTTATCAGTTCCCAGGTGACATGAGTACAGCTTAGTCCGCTGACTTGACACTGTCACTTCGCCTCGGGTGTGTTCCCACTGTACTTTGATCACTACCCTACCACGGCTCAAAGGAGTCGTGCAAACAGGTGGTAGTTGGGTGCAGTCCCGAAGCACTTGGAGGCAGTGACGGTTAGACAGGATTCGTCTCTCCCGGTATTGGGGGTTGACATCGCGCTGTGTCTAGGAGAGCCATTACACGAGTAGTCCCTGGCCAGGGCAAACGAGATATACTGGTAGGTTTCCAGTGTTATCTCAGGGTGTATTGGGCTTCACTCCGGCACGACTTGTACCGCTATTGGGGGACTGACGTTTACCGCCCCCTAGGCCCGCCATGCGATGTATCAGACGAACAGACCGGACTGTACGGAGAATGTCACACTCAGGCTCAGTAGGAGTTCAGATGGGTTTCGCCTCGTCGGTCTTCTTGTCGGCATTACCTGGGGACCGTTACGCACAGCTAGTGCCGCTTGCGGTCTGTGGTTAAACCCACTGCCAGCGTAGTGTCGAGTCTTTAGAGTCCCACACAGAAAGCTTTTCGCCTTTAGGCAAAAGAGTAGAGGTCGCATGGTATTGCGACAGGTCGCATGGTTTTGCGACAGGGTTCGGTCACATCCGTGCACTTGTGCACGTACAGTGTCCGGACAGTTTACACTAGCGGGCTTTGGTTTAAGCCAGATCCTAGTGTACCTTATGGGATTGGATTTATCCAGTTTGCATTCGTGTTCCTCGGAACGCGGATGCGGGTGTGTATGCACAGTTGACAGGGAGGCAGAGGCAGCGGATTCTCATTAGGGTTGTTGACAGTTGACCGTTGACTTTTTGACTTTATGCTCAACCCTAATGAGAATATGATATGTGATTAACTATTATATTAATTAAGTGTTATGGTGATATGGTTGTTGACTTGTTGACTTTTGTTGACTTGTTGACTTTGGTGACTTGTTGACTTTTGTTGACTTGTTGACCGGTTGACTAGGCTTGACTAGTTGACCATCATGATAACCATGGTTATCATTTCATGCCAAAGACTTTTTCTTGCTTGTTCATTTGAGTAAAATGAGTGCATGACATGATAAGGTTATGGTTACTTCAACCATCACATAAGACTTTTGTTGATATGATGAGTTATCATTGCTTTGGATTATGAGAGGGTGAGAGACAAAAGAGTTGCTCATTCTTTCTTGCTCATTCTCTCTCTTGTTCTTGAGCTCTCCTCTTGCTCTCATCCTCAACCTCTTGCTCCCTCTCTTGATCTATGGTTCTCTTGTCTCATGAGTTGAGAATCAAGAACCATAGATAAAATCCCATTCTAAATCATCTCTACTCATTCTAGTTCACTAGGTTTAGCAAACCAAGTGAACTAGTTTCTTCAAAGAACGAAGAAGGAGCTAAAGGTTGGAGCTTTCAAGTGGATCTATCTTCGGCGTACGGAGACAACGAGAAGGAGCCATCGAACCACCATCGGAGCTTGAAGAGAAGGAGTTCAAGTTTAGGTATAACCATCTTCATCCGAGTAGCTAACTCTCTTTAGCATAGTTTGCTAGTTTTAGTTTAGACAACGATCCCGACCATAGTTTAGTCCATGTTGCCTCTTGCGATAAAAATTCGTTTTTTATACCGTTTCCGCCTCCCCGTAAGAACCGGGGGTCGCAATATGGACTTACACAAGGGTACATCTCTGTACTCATCTGATATTTGTCGTTGTAATCCTTCAACGTCTTTAGAGAGGTGACGGGTCCTGACAACCATACATTTCATGGACTATGATGTCCTTAACCTGGACTGTGGGGTCCTTAAGCCCATGGACTATGATATCCTTAACCTTGACTGTGAGGTCTTTAAACTCACGGATTATGATATCCTTAACCTTGACTATGAGGTCTTTAAACTCATGGACTATGATGTCCTTAACCTTGGACCGAGATGTCTTTAAACTAACAATGGACCACCATGTCCTTAAATTGGTAATCGACTGCAATATCCCTAAACTAAACAATAGAGCCCAAATGCTCTCTTGCTGGATCTAAACGACCCCGTTAAGTAGATTTTAGTCTAAAATTAGATTAACGTATCCTTAACTAACGTTTAAGTTGATCTTAGTCCCAAATGAGACTAACTTATCCTTAAACCCGAACCAAAACCCAAATTTAAGAGAATACGGATTTGGACTAATCCACGCCCTATAGGCGACGACATAAATTAGTCTACGTATACAATCCACGGGCAACCAAAAACAAAACAAACACACACGACAAAAAATGACCATCTGGAGAAGGAGAAAGTGGTTACCGCGACGCGGTAGCGTAATTAACTGCAGGGGCTTGCGCCTGCAGGGAAGAGCGTCCCCACAATCAAAAACCGCTCAAACGAGGGGGAATCTGACGAAGTCTGCTACATCGGCCGCATTCGTTTAAACCTTCGATACATGGTGCCATAAATCAACTTGGCATCTTCGGAGAGGTGGACGGATAGCACCAATTAGCATCTGCCCCCAAATTCAGGCAAGACGTTTGTCTTCCCGGTTTTTGGCGGGGAACAGATTCTGGCACGCCCGGTGGGACCTTTTCCTCTTTCCACTCCACACTTCGTGTGTCGTGTTCGCGAACGAATCACGGTTTGATGTGGTTGCCCTTGGTTTCGAGTTACTAAGATTTGGTGTCTTGCTCCGTGCAGAAAACAGAAGATCAAATGGCTTCAACCTGCACTAACTGCAACTGCAACTCTCACTCCGTCCTGTCCGGAGGAGTGACTTATGGGCCCCATGCGGCCTCCATCTTCGCTATGCCGGTGGAACAGGTCACTCAGGCCACCACTGGATTGTTCTTCGGGACCATGCTCCCGCAAACGAGCTTCAGCGCTCCTGTACCAACACAAGAAGCTCAGAAGAAGTCGGTCTTTGATCGAATTACAACTACTGCGGCCCCTCTTAACGGATCGTCCAGCTCCAACGCCTCAGTCTTTGACAGACTGGGCCAAAGATCAGTTGGGCCCATGAAGAAGCCCGCAATACCAGAGAGGGTCATCCAAAAAAGATAGCCATCCCTTCTGCCGAAGTCGTCAAGGCGGTTTCTCCTGCCAAAGCGTCGGTCTTCACAAGACTGATTATTTCAGCTCTTGTTCCAAGCGAAATCGTCAAGGTTGCTTCCCCTACTCATAAGTCTGCCTTTGATAGGTTGGCCATCCCCACTCAGCGGACATCAGTCTTTAATAGGCTGACAACGATAACTTCCGACCAACACAGGGGGCATGAGGGAGTCACCCCTACGGCTAAGACAATCCCATCCGCACGACATGCTCGCCGTCATCACTGGCGTCGAGTAAGGAAGGCTGGGGCAGCTCCCCTTCTGGACTAACTTCGACAGTTCCCATGGTGGAAATCAATGCTGCTGTTCCAACTGGGAACAGCTTTGAACCGCTAAGGAGGGTCCGCAAAAACTCTCCGACTGCCGTGCTGAAGAGATCTCCTCCACCTATGGAGATTACTACAGAAAAGAAGCCGGAGCAGCTCCCTCAGCGGCTGTCCTCCAAAATTTATAAAGTCTAGCGACAGGTCCAGGAATTGGTGATTAACCAGGACTACTCTCGCCAGCCAAAGAAGCTTGAAGCTCCCTCAGCGCTTTGGAAGCCAGCTCCCTCTCCGAAAACTTGCGGCTGAGCCTCTTCTTGCATGATGTCATGTTCATAGCGCACCGCTCAATCAGCCCCCGTAAGCTCGCCTTCGCGGCCACAATCTCTGAAAGAAGGCATGTACATTCAAGAATATGCAAGCAAGGCTCCACTTGCCGAAAAAACTTAACCCAAACTTGCACCAATGTTTCACTATGGTAGGTGGCAAGAAAGGGAAGAGAACCGTTGGCTTCAGCAGCAAACGCTTCGGCCGTGATCAGACTGCCGGCACAAAGGTCTTCAATCAGGGCTGATAGGGAGTGAAGGCTTAGCTTTGCCATCCGTTCCGAGACACGCAGAGCATAGGGGCCGGGTGGCATGACGATGCGAGATTCCAGCGTGGTAAGAACTGGAAAAGCTGTTAAAATTTATAAACAATCAGCGAGACTTGTAAGCAAAGAGCAGATGGAACAACGTTGAGACTTTACTTACCCACAGTCATGCAAGAGGGGTCTGAAGGCTCTCCAGGTCCGTCAAGAATCTCGACCTCATCATCGGCTTCTAGAACTGTAGAAGTCGTCAATGTCATTATATAGAATAACAATAATGCCGTGAGGAGAGGCCAAACGACACTAACCTTACCCGGAAGAGAGGACGATACGTTGAGGAGATATCGCCTGCGGAGCGGCCATCTCCAACAGGCGCTGGAAAGACTTCCTGGGAGACAGATCAGCAATAGACGCCGCCAATCCGCGCAATTCTGAAAAGACAGAAAGGTTCAGATAATGGAGAGATTATTAATATAAAATATAGAAGGCTACCTTTGATGCTTCTCCCATTCTGGACTGGAGGGATAGCAGCTTCGGTGGCCTCCTCTATGCCCCCAGGCACATCATCGGGGACGTGGGCCGGTATAATAACTTCCGATCGAGGAGCATTGGCCGCCACTACAGGTTCCAGCGGAATGATGGTAGCCTCAACTACCTGTTCCCTAGTCTCCGGGCCATCCCCAGAAAGATCCATTGAATCGGCGACCAACGAAGATGCCTCTTCCGGGAGAGCAAGCATTTAGGGAGCGGGAATCACCGAGGGAGGCTCCATCGCAGGAGCAACAGTTGCATCGACCCCCTCCATACTGATTAGTGTTTCATTGGGGATATTGGCGGAGTCTACAGTTAAAGCACGACTCGAACTTAGATCCTCCGCCATCACAGAAGTCCCTGCAAAGTTTGTACGAGGATAAGGATATGTATATATATACAAGCAGTGCAAAATACTACAAAAGGATATATGAGTATACCGATGCGCAAACGAGCTTCTAGTATGGCTTGTTCAAGCCGACGCTCCTTTCTGAGGAGGTATGCTCGCCAAGTTTCAAATGTAGACTCGTGGCCACCGGTCCACAACGAAAGTGCATCTTCGGCGTCGGCTGAAACGGCCTGCTTAAGGACTCTCTCGCCCCCTTCTTCCAAAGGACCTATGAATATCCACCGTATCGATGGAGGGTCTTCATAAATGATAACGGCAGGATAAGGCCTCTTCGGGATCCTTACATTCTCGGATTCATCCTGTGAGCGTCTTATAACCTCAGTTAATTGTGCGGCTTCCTCGGCAGATGAACCCAGGAAAAGTATACCACCATCCGATTTTTACATGGCTAGTGGTTCATCCTGAAGAATAGGCTCGGATTCCACTAAAGAGTCGAACAGATTGGTGACCGTCTTCCTCCGCCTCTTGGGCCCAGAACTAACCGCCGAAGACGATCGCTTCCTTCCCCTTGTTGCTTTGGTACGGCGTTGACCCACTTCGCCTTCAATGTCCTCGCTCGGCGGTGCTACCGATGACGACACGGCCATTGCTGACGCCGCAGCTGATGACACTACTACTGGCACCCTATTGGCCCTTGATTGAGCTCTAGTATGCAGTGGCATATCAGCTGTGGGAGTTAAATCCACTTCCGCCACCTCCAGAATAAGCACGACGCTAATATCTCTCAAGGGAGGGCAAACCGCTGCACGCGGTCGCGGTGGAACTCCCGTGGCTTAGATCGGAGTAGGAGCCCTATATCCGAGGAGCACCCTCCTCTCTTCGGCAATAATTAGATTGACTCGGTGGAGGTACCAGCCCGTGAAAGACCTCACACATCGAGGAATATGATCAGCTTTAGGAATTACAAAGCGAGAGCCGGTGTTCAGCCGCATGAAGTGATGAGCGGCGTCACGAGCAACTTCTGACGACGGGCTAGGCTCCAATATAAATGCCTCAAAAGGGACGCCCTGGTCATATCCGAGTTGCCGAGAAAAGCGGTGTGGGTTGTACCGTAGAAAAAGAGCTGCACCGTTATGACGAAATACCAGATAACCTGGTCTGATCGAATATAGGTGCATGGCCTCCTGGGGCTTCAGAGAAGGTACTCCCTCTTTCGACGAGTCGTAGAGCTGTTGAATCGGTCCTGAGGGAGCAGAGAGGACTCGATCATTGAATACCATCCTACCCGTATTGGTATAGGGATTAATCAGCACACGAATAGCTCCGAACTGAGTCGGGTCAGGGGCAGAAGTGTCCACCAGCCGCATGAGTCGTGGAAAAGTGTAAGCGTCATAAAAGCTGGGTCTTTGGTACGCGGCAAATGCTCCCAGCACATGCATCTCAATCCAGGACGTAAAGTAATGAAGAGAGAAATTTACCACATCTATGCCTGGGGTTGAGGTATTAGCCGCAGCGCTTAGCACATGATACAGATGCGCCAGCCTCGCAATACCCACAGCTAGTCGCGTCCCCTCGGCAATGCGATGAGCGGGGTAAATAACTGAGGCTCTTATGAAACGACGGTGCATGGGAATGGAGAACCAACTGAGCCAAACACTGATGAAGCCCACGAAGAAAGTCTCCACATCCATACCAGGAGCTGCGATCGACTCGAAAGACACAGCCGACATGATGGGAATGTAGAACTGCGGCAAGTCCTCTTCTTTAGCAGGCCGCTTATTTAAGCCAAACCTAAAGGGGTCGTTGATGGTTGCGAACTTCGGAGCCGTCTTTGATAGAACGTCTTCGCGAAGGAAGAAAGCGATAAAGCTTTTGAAAGTGGCGCCCTACTCCTCTGACTCTGTGAATAGCTTCTCAAAAATGCTCAGAGTCTTGATCAAACTTGAGCGCTTGTGGCGGACGGCATTCTCGGTCGACATGCCGTCAAGCATGGTAGGCTCGGTTTCGAAGACATACTCATCGGGAGGTAGTAGTTCTTCATAGAGTGTCCCCCTGACCGGCAACCCTGAGATTTCGTGAAACTCTTCCAGAGAAATTGAAACTTCACGGTCCCGTAGAAAGAAGGTGTTGGTGGGAAGATTCCATTGGTTTAAGAAGACCTTAACCCACCAGACATGGGTGTAAGTCTACGCTAGCGCCCCAGCAGTCTACAGACGCCAAAATGCGGAACAAAACTTTTAAACTTGGCGCTATCGTATACTTTAACCCAGATCTGCCATTATTGCTAAACTAACAAACTGTAAAGAGTGTAGAAAGGTTATACCGAACGATCCGAGTCCTTCGTTCTTTAACCATCATCCCACGCTCCGTTGCGGCTACTCCGATCTCGTCGATCTCCGAATCCTTCGTCGAGGTGGCACCACATGATCGGTTCTTTAAACGGGCTCCCGCCTCTGACTCGAGGCAACTCGGTCGTCAAGTTTGCTAAAAGAGACGATCAAGAATGATGTAGAGAACGAGTAGATGACTTTGTCTCACTTCGTCCAAGTCCGTGGACGATCGGTTAATGAAGTTGCCGTGGAAATCGGGTGATGGAATGAAATGAACAGTGAATTCCATACACCCCAAAACTATCATATCTATTCTAACCGATGAAATCAACAACCATAAGAGAGAGAGAGAGGGGCCGGCCTCTTTATAGAATGAGGGAGGTGACCGTAGGAGAGGGGGGGTGAACATAGGAAAGCTTCTCACTTAAAAGATCAAGAAGAAATATCTTAACCAAAACAAGAATCATTAAACCTAAAGCATGACTCACATATACACCTCATCATGCTTTAATTGCAACCAATGAAAACATAACACCTATTAGCCTCATCATCACTTCTAGAAGCTTCTAGAATGATGACTCACTCATATCAGAAGAAAAGATAAATCCGTCTTTAACCGAATGTTAAAAGACGGCTGATAGAAAACTGGAAACTGGCAACTTCCAAAAGTGATCCTGAAACGAATTTCAGGACAACCCCGAAACTGTATAAATATACCCGCATTTGTATTACGACCGAATACAAATGCAACTGAGACAAAGATATTATACCTACTCAATATAATACTCGGATCCGGCTTAAACCAAAGCCGACCAGTATTATCTGCCCGAAAAATAACACGTGCGTAAACGCACGTGCATTTTCCGAACCCTGCCATAAAACCATACGGCCTCTACAACGTTTCGCCCGAACTTGGGAAACTTTCTGTGGGGGACTCTAATGACTCGTCAGCACCCTGGCAGTGGGTTTAACCACAAACCGTCAGCGGCACTAGCAATGCGTAACGGCTGCCCACGGACTGACCTCAAGGGTGGCCGAGGAGCGAACTCAAGGGAGACCGATGAGCGAACTCCTCCGAAAACCCTACTGAGCCTAACAGTGACAATGTATATACAGTCCGGTCCGTTCGTCAATGAGTATCGCATATCCGCCTAGGGGGCTAGTAACGTCAGACCCCCAGAAGCAGTATAAGTCGTGTCGGAGTGAAGCCCAATTACACTCTGAGATACTACTGGAGTACCTACCAGTAAATCTCTTGCCACGGCCGTGGGCTTTGTGTAATGGCTCTCCTAGACACAGCACGATCTCGCCCCCAATACCGGGAGAGACGAATCCCCTGCCGATCCGCTCACGTGCCTCCATATGGCTCGGGACTGTACCCAAAAGCTACCTGTTTGCACGACTCCTTTGAGCCGTGGTAGGGTAGAAATCAAAGCACAGTGGGAACTCATACGAGACAAATGACGACCTCAGGTCGATGAACTAACCTGTACACATGTCACCAGGGAACTGCTATCTGACGGTAGATATAATACTAACTAGCAGATTCCCGGCGAGTCCTGTCCGGTGTACTCATAACCCAATGAGCACCTGTATACATCTTAGGTGATCCAACTGTCACCAGTGGCTTGTGAGACCGGCCACCGCCCCTCGTCGGGGTCTCGACTGTACACACTAGTCTACTCCGGAGTATCGATGCCCTGTCTCGAAACTCCCACGACTAGGGACCACAATTAAGGATATGCATATAAACTACCCAACTCTCACGTATATGATCGCCATCATACAGTTGGTAGTAAAGCCAGATCCTAAGGGCTCTATCAAAGTGTAACATGCAATCAGTCACCTGAACATGAACACAACTGATAAAGGCAAACCAGATAGCATACTATCATTTCGAGTAAGACTGTCCTACCGGGATAGGTCCTCCGCAATCATTGCAATCACGTACCTGCGATCCAATAATTGACTATGAGGGCACTATCTCCAACAATCTCCCACTTGCACTCAAGGCTAATATTGCGATGTCGACTACTCACAGCCCGTTTGAAACCGAACATCCAACTCCTCTACTAATCAGCTTCACAAAGCACGTTTGTAAAACTATTGTGTTCGAGAAATAGCCTCGGTGAGTGGATCCGCCTAGAAGTTTCTTTCTGTATCTCTCATAATCTCAAGTTCGCGGAGAAAGCCATCTCCCGAATTGAGTAGTACCTGTCTTTAGAATATGTCTGGATATCTGATGGGACCTTAGTTCATAAATGAACTCCATATCCAAACTTCTTAGACTGTATGGATCACTGAACCTAATCAGTATCCGGCACCATGCCACCCACAGTATCCTCTAGAACCACCTGTCCATAATACTGTCCCTCGTCAGAGGGAAAACTAAAACTCTGACAATCACTCTGTCATCCATGTCACCTTTGAAGCCTGGAATGATAACCGTCTCCCGAAAGAGGCTGCCGTTATCAAATCCGTAGAACATGTACCAATGTTCTAAAACTGCTTCCTTATGTTTCTCCAGAACTGGATTAATACAAACTTATTGCATCTAGTGCAAAAACAACATTTGGTGCGGTACTTGACATCTTATGATTGACTCAATTGCCTAAGCAAGTGATCTGCCAATCATGCACATCCCTCTCCCCTTTAGTCTATACGACACCTTTAGAGAGGGTGACTCCATCACCTGCAGGTACTCTACCATGCTAGGAGTCAACTATTCTAAAAACCATTAGAATATCTGTCAAAGTACCCACATTGGGAAACCACCCAAATCTAGATCTAAAACTGTAGATCTAGAAACCAGAATGTCTAATATTATATCCATGTCCTGTCTGGATAAACAACTGTGTGACGAACAGAGTACAACCGATCGTAGTATAGGATTTTTACTTCCTACTTTGTGTATGTCATCCAAATACCATGACATCACACTCTACTACCTTCTTAACAGATCCATCCCCTATTTTGATTGAAGTCAAACCCATGACTGTCACATCAAAATTAGATGATCTTTCTTCGCTATAATTGCTCAAGTCTATAAATAGATATAAGCATCTTGCCCACTATATTTCCGCTGCTCCCACTGACTACGACAACCCTCCTACCGGGTCTCATATCCTGGAACAACAGTAGTGTCAAGTCTGGGTAGATAAGAACCTCCCTGTCACCGTCCTTGAGGCTACCGAAGTACCTCTCGGGTGTCTGAGGTTACCTACCAAATCTGCGGAGTGGCTATTGGAATGTCAAACCTGATTGAATGTATAGGTCCTATTAAATTTTCCGTAATCGTTCGCAGTTCTGGAATCACTTCCAGTTCTACCATACTCCCACTACTGTTTTCTGAAAAAGATCCATTTTACTAAAACTGTGGCGAGTCAAGAACAATATCACTATTGATCTTCCAAATGGTAGAATATCAACCCTCGTCATAGCCAGGGTCAACCCACAAAACAGCCATTACAGAAACGTGCCCTGAGTTATCCAGAGTCTGGTTTTAAGCATAAGCTGGACAACTCCCCATACCTTAATTTCTTTTAAGGTACGATCCATTCTATATCCAATACAGAAACTTTGGCACTTATTTAATTGGAACCATATTCAAACCATGCAGCTGTCTCCAGTGCATATCAACTTAATGGAAAAAGGCTAATCAGCATTACTCAACTTAGGAATCCATCCAATTATGAGCAGCCTGAAAGAGAAACTCGTTTCTCAAAACCATCACTATCATCTGAATACCAATCACAAGAATCTACATCTTCGATCTTTTTGAAGAATCCCGATACTTGTGATACCTGGTTCTCTACTTTATTCTTATACCCACAACTTCTCAAAACTTAGACCATGTATTTCTACGAAACACTCGTCTAAATACTAGAGAAGTTATAAGTAAACAGAACATAGTACGAGGACCTATCCCTTTGTCCTGATGGACATTTGGACAACATACATTACTCTGTATAAGTCCGCTGAGTTAAACAACTCAAAACCTGTGCGTCGTAGGTAGAAAACTGTACCCTGGCGATTTCCTCAAATATCACCAATTACAACGAATTCCGATATAATGAGGATGATCACCTAATTCCCAATATCTTACTCCCACTCATCATCTGTAAAACCATACAGATATGATAATGAAACCCGGTAAATACATACCCTTGGAGTAAGTGTCTAATCGGGAAAACAGTTTTTCTTTAACAATGCACTGAAACATGAAAATGTTTCGTAGGGGTATCCTGGTATTCATAGCAATTCCTCTTCCATAATCCAATTCATGACTTCAACCGTATATTTCTTTGCCATCTCTCCAAATCGCCTTTATTTGTCTTTAGTCGTTACCTTCTGTACACCACCGTTAGGCTAACTGGTTTTTTTCCTTCCCTACCGTCGGCACCAGCCTATGGTTTGGAAGAAGACTATCCAGTAAGCATAATAGGTGTACCCTCCTAAACCAAGGAGTACTCGTAACTGAGAGAAGGTGATGATAAAAGACAACTGAATAATACCTTATTCTTTTAAAGGTGAAATAGGAGTGGCGATGAAGTACGCGGTCTTGGTCGTGAATGATATCAGTCGCAATTTACTTTGCCCTCTTTCTAATCCCTTTATTTTGTCTTTACATATTACCTTCTGCACACCCTACTTAGGCTAATTGGTTTTCTTCATTCCCTACCTTTCGGCACCAGCCTATGGTTTGGAATAAGACTATCCAATAAGCGTAATAGGTGTACTCTCCTAAACCAAGGAGCTCTCGCAACCTGAGAGAAGGTGATAATAAAAGACAACTGAATAAACCAATTCTTTTCCTCCTGAACCTGGATCCATCCTCGAAGAAGTCCCTTCGAGTTCGTATATAACCATACGATGGATCTATCCAATGGAAGTGGATATCCGTAGTAATACGGGTGTTCTGAGAAATGCAAAGGGTAAAAGAAGGAGTGGCAATGACTTATGCAACTCAGACAATCCAAAAGCCAGTATTTTAAGAAGGTTCGGTCAACCTGGTCACTGAGTCATAGTCTAGGGTCGGTCAAAGGTCGCTGCCAAAGAGAGAGAGAGAAAAGAAACACTCTGCGTGCACTCTAACCTAGATCAGAATGGTCATAACTTTATCTAATCCGGAAACCTCCCACTGTCCTGTCAAATTCTCCTCCAAACCTAAAGAAGAATCAATCGGGATCACCTGAAGAGTAAACCAACTCATCAGTGGGAATCGGGATCCAACTCTCATCGCATGATAACGTGACGGAATCCACTCGCGTTATCACACTCCAGAAGGTATGCGCATGCCTGGCAAGTTTCAGTTTCTTTAGAAACTCCCGATATGATTTTTGCCCCATGCTCTTATGATCGTGACTAAGGGCCAGCCCACCATAAGTCACATGTCAAGTTCTTCCCATCATTATCTTGTTAATTTGAACCCACCCGTACTCGCCCTTGACTAAGGGCCAACAAGGCTGTACGACTGTCCCAAACCAACGCATCTATCTATGCAACATGTGAATACCCCAGCAGCTACCAATCACTATGTCCTGGCTAAGGGCCAGACCAACATAGCTTGAATACTACTGACCATTCATATGAAATGACGGAGGGCTACGGCTGGTTTTTGGTGAAAAACCTTTAGCGTAGTGAACTTGATATCGCTGAAGGAACCTGATAGCTTTTTAAAATATAGTGGCGAAAACCTTTTGCTAAAGAGGTCACTCCCGGTAAAGGGATCTCGGCTCTTTCCTCGTGGAATGAGGTGCAGGATATTCCACTGAATACCGCTATGCAAAGCAACTTGTAATCGACTATAGTAAAGTTATTACCCTGATGCAAACTTCTGTCCAAGGGGTCTTTCCCGGTGAAGGGATATCAGCCCTTGCCTCGTCGAATGAGGTGCTGGATATTCACACTGAATACCTCTATGCATAACAAAAGGAAACGTCTTTGCAATAACACCTTTTTAAAATTGTTCCAACAACTCAAACAGGTTTGTTTTCCTTTGCATTGATCAGAATCAACGCAGTCCCATCAATCAATCACACCAGAAAAGAACGAAAATAAAATGTACGTATATGCCATCCGCATTCGTCACTGGGTCCCGTCATCACCCGTTAGGTTACTTAACTAACGACAGAGCGGGGACTGGACTAGCGCGGGTGTAAAACATATACAACATCTAATAGTATATAAACCAATATACATAATCGCTCCAGGCGTGATAATATGCAACATTACAGAAAAGTAATAAGCATCACAGAACAATACAGATATCTGGGATCCCCGAGTTTCACAGAGCCGCTGCTGAAACTCGACGTTCCCCTGTCGTGTGGATAGCCTGTGCAATGAAACCTAGACCCCTACGGGTGCGGCAAGTTACCCGCCAAAACCTGAAGCGAGGTAGTCCCCACAGTATAGTGAATGGAACACCCGGCACTTCACAGAATCCGGTAATCTTGGGCACCCCTCCTTGGGTCAACCTGTACCCCCTACGAGTGCGGCGAATAGTCTGCCAATTCTGAAGTGGGGCCCCTCTGCCTCTCAAAGCCATGAGATGCGGACCCGTTGCTTTCCTGAACCCGGCTATCCGTGCACTCCGTCGCGGGGTAAAACCTAGTACAGTAATGAAAAATAGTACAATAGGTACATCGACCGCAACCTGGTCGTGCCCCAAAATAATATCATACAACAGGCAGAGACGGCAGTCCACAAGTTGGACGCTCGCCCCGCAATATCAAATGTACAAATAAACTCAAACTGTACTACCATTGCACACTGCTATCCACCACGACAAATCCGCAACAATACAGCACAACACAGAACATCAACGCGAATGTCACGTTCGCAAACCCGTCTAAAAGAACTATAGCAATTAAACGCGGTTTACCGATCAAATGACATTCCCGGTCGGAGATATAATGTAAGCACTGTAAACTAACGTGTTTAAATTTCGATCGACCAAAGACCAAATTTCAAAAAGTGGGCCCCAAGGCTTACTGGTGAACAGTAACAAAACCTGGGCCAAAACTATATATCTCAAAAACCCCAAAAACCAAAGTAGAACACACTGGAAAATTTTGGACGCACGCTCTCCTCACGTGGCCGCGGAAGGGCGGCCAAACCATGGGTTTGGCCGCGCTTCCGCGCCTCCATGGAGGAATCATGACTCCAAATTTTCTCGTGGGTCTTAGAAAAGCCTGCACGGATTTTTAAGATATATAGAAATCAATTTTGACACCGTTTGAAAATAACAGAACTGTCAAGTGAAGAAAATTGTGATTTTTTTGCAGTTTTCGATTTTCGGTCGGATCGATGTTTTAAACGCGTTAGCACAAGTTAGTATAGCAAAATGGTGAGGCTCTGATACCACTGTAAGTCTACGCTAGCGCCCCGGCAGTCTACAGACGCCAAAATGTGGAACAAAACTTTTAAACTTGGCGCTATCGTATACTTTAACCCAGATCTGCCATTATTGCTAAACTAACAAACTGTAAAGAGTGTAGAAAGGTTATACCGAACGATCCGAGTCCTTCGTTCTTTAACCATCATCCCACGCTCCGTTGCGGCTACTCCGATCTCGTCGATCTCCGAATCCTTCGTCGAGGTGGCACCACATGATCGGTTCTTTAAACGGGCTCCCGCCTCTGACTCGAGGCAACTCGGTCGTCAAGTTTGCTAAAAGAGACGATCAAGAATGATGTAGAGAACGAGTAGATGACTTTGTCTCACTTCGTCCAAGTCCGTGGACGATCGGTTAATGAAGTTGCCGTGGAAATCGGGTGATGGAATGAAATGAACAGTGAATTCCATACACCCCAAAACTATCATATCTATTCTAACCGATGAAATCAACAACCATAAGAGAGAGAGAGAGGGGCCGGCCTCTTTATAGAATGAGGGAGGTGACCGTAGGAGAGGGGGGGTGAACATAGGAAAGCTTCTCACTTAAAAGATCAAGAAGAAATATCTTAACCAAAACAAGAATCATTAAACCTAAAGCATGACTCACATATACACCTCATCATGCTTTAATTGCAACCAATGAAAACATAACACCTATTAGCCTCATCATCACTTCTAGAAGCTTCTAGAATGATGACTCACTCATATCAGAAGAAAAGATAAATCCGTCTTTAACCGAATGTTAAAAGACGGCTGATAGAAAACTGGAAACTGGCAACTTCCAAAAGTGATCCTGAAACGAATTTCAGGACAACCCCGAAACTGTATAAATATACCCGCATTTGTATTACGACCGAATACAAATGCAACTGAGACAAAGATATTATACCTACTCAATATAATACTCGGATCCGGCTTAAACCAAAGCCGACCAGTATTATCTGCCCGAAAAATAACACGTGCGTAAACGCACGTGCATTTTCCGAACCCTGCCATAAAACCATACGGCCTCTACAACGTTTCGCCCGAACTTGGGAAACTGTCTGTGGGGGACTCTAATGACTCGTCAGCACCCTGGCAGTGGGTTTAACCACAAACCGTCAGCGGCACTAGCAATGCGTAACGGCTGCCCACGGACTGACCTCAAGGGTGGCCGAGGAGCGAACTCAAGGGAGACCGATGAGCGAACTCCTCCGAAAACCCTACTGAGCCTAACAGTGACAATGTATATACAGTCCGGTCCGTTCGTCAATGAGTATCGCATATCCGCCTAGGGGGCTAGTAACGTCAGATCCCCAGAAGCAGTATAAGTCGTGTCGGAGTGAAGCCCAATTACACTCTGAGATACTACTGGAGTACCTACCAGTAAATCTCTTGCCACGGCCATGGGCTTTGTGTAATGGCTCTCCTAGACACAGCACGATCTCGCCCCCAATACCGGGAGAGACGAATCCCCTGCCGATCCGCTCACGTGCCTCCATATGGCTCGGGACTGTACCCAAAAGCTACCTGTTTGCACGACTCCTTTGAGCCGTGGTAGGGTAGAAATCAAAGCACAGTGGGAACTCATACGAGACAAATGACGACCTCAGGTCGATGAACTAACCTGTACACATGTCACCAGGGAACTGCTATCTGACGGTAGATATAATACTAACTAGCAGATTCCCGGCGAGTCCTGTCCGGTGTACTCATAACCCAATGAGCACCTGTATACATCTTAGGTGATCCAACTGTCACCAGTGGCTTGTGAGACCGGCCACCGCCCCTCGTCGGGGTCTCGACTGTACACACTAGTCTACTCCGGAGTATCGATGCCCTGTCTCGAAACTCCCACGACTAGGGACCACAATTAAGGATATGCATATAAACTACCCAACTCTCACGTATATGATCGCCATCATACAGTTGGTAGTAAAGCCAGATCCTAAGGGCTCTATCAAAGTGTAACATGCAATCAGTCACCTGAACATGAACACAACTGATAAAGGCAAACCAGATAGCATACTATCATTTCGAGTAAGACTGTCCTACCGGGATAGGTCCTCCGCAATCATTGCAATCACGTACCTGCGATCCAATAATTGACTATGAGGGCACTATCTCCAACAATGGGGAGACTGATAGTGGAAAAGAGACGCATATACCGCCTAATAGAGTCTGACCCTCTGCAGTCGCGCACGATGGGCGGACAGGATATAACGGGCCCAGAGAAGGTATCCCGTAAGATGTCGAGGGGTAAGCCCTATCTTGTAAATCTGTCCCCATGGCTAGGCTTCGCCTTGGCAAATGCGGTGCCCTAAAATGTTTATAGCAGGCATAGGATGGTTCAGAATACCAGTTGTTTATGGCTCAAGCCATCTCATAGGGGTCCAATTCAGCATATCTACAGCAAAGGCGGTCCGTGGATGATCCATCAGCAGAAATGGATAGGTAGGTTCTGTCGGTATCTCGCAAAGAAAACTGCGGCGACCGCGGATGATATGACCGTACCAGGTCCCCCAAAAAAGTAGGTTGGTGCAATTAGGGTCGTAAGTTTTAATCATCACCATCACCTCTTCATCAGACGGTGACTGAGGAATGGCAGCCTCCGAGCAGGTGAAAGGGAAGTATGGTAGAGAAGCCATTGTTCCTGAAACAAATGAAAGGAAGCTGTTAATGAAGCCCGCACATGTGTATATATATATATATATATAAGACAGTGGAAGAAAACGACAAACGACTTATTTTATGGGACCATTGGTTACAAAATACATGGGCCCCACAAAATCAAGATGGCGGCTCACTAATAATGAGGCCAAGCAATCATCATGAGAATAAAGGGAAGATTCTCAATGAATTCAAATGACTCTACACATTCCCCCAAAGGGAAACCCATCTTGGACTCTACGAAAATCAAGTAGAATCTCTACTGCAATTTTTTTTTTGCAAAGAACAACTCAGGAGGAAAAATCCCAAGAAGTCTTCTTTTAAAGAATTAAGTTCTTTAGAGGAATTAAATTCCTTTTGAACAGGGGAATTAAATTCCCAGAAGACATTTTTCAGAGCCAAGATTCTTTGGAATGGAATTAAATTCCAGATAAAGGTTAAGTATTGCCATCGATCTCTGAGATCAAAGGAGCCCTAACAAAAAGGATTTATGATTTAAAGATTGAGCAGTTTTCTTTTTAAAGAACTTGGAAAAGATGGGTTCTTGTTAAAGGGAAAAACCCTTGGTATGGATTTAAAATCCAACGAAGATTTCTACAAAAAGTTCTTCGGCCGTTCAAGATTCTTACTTGAAAAAGAAAATCTTTTGTTGAAGAAGTTAAACTCTGGAAATTTTTGAATCAGAGAACTAAGCTCTGGGAAAGAGAATTAAATTCTCAGAGGAAAAACAAGTAAGGAAGAAGATGGAAAAAGTGAAGACGCTTTTGAAGGGACTCCTGCATTTATAGGATGTGATGGGGAATGGTTCATCTCCCCTGTTCCCTAGACAGATCCAACGGTCACAAAGGTGACAGCGTTTCATTCAGTGCAAACACGTGAGAACAACGCCGTGGGGGAATTTGTTCCCTGATAAAATATCAGGAAATTCCCCAACGGGTTATCACGTACTCACTCGTGATTCCTGTGATCTCTACTTTATAGAATTAAATTCTAGTCAAACAAAAATGTAACAAAACAGCAAGGAAAAACCTCAATGAGGTGTCACGTGCTCACATGTGACCAAGGGTCACGTGGTGACACGTGATGATTCCTCAGCTCCCTAAAAACAGAATTAAATTCTGGTCACGTGTCAACACGTGATGGGCTCCTAAGCTCTTTAATTAATAGAATTAAATTCTATTTAATAATCAAATAATGGGATCACGTGTCAACACGTGATAGACTTTTAAAAGCCTTCTGAACTAATAGAATTAAATTCTAATTAAGGGAAATCAAAGACCCTAATTTGAAAAATATTTCTTTAAATCTTTCCAAACAAAAAAGATGGTGCTCTATAAAATAGAGCACTGTTGGATTAAAAATCCAATGGTGATTAAAAATCACCAATTTATGGAAAGATTTTATACAAGGAAAGATTTCGCTGAAATTCACCAAGAATAACAAACAGAATATCTTCTGGATTAAAAATCCAATGGTGATTAAAATTTACTGAGTGATCTAAAAGATCATGTTAGTTACAAAAACAACCAAAATCTTTCAATGAAAGATTCACTAAACAAATTGCTTCTTTTCTTTCTCCTATAAATAGGAGCCAAGAAGAGAAGAGAAGGGATCTTTGGAATTTTGATTTTCTGGAGAAAAAACAACAGAGAGAAAAGAGTGGAGAATTTAATTTTCAAAAGAGAAAAGAAGTTCCTTTCAGAGAAAAGAAACCCTAGGTGAGAAAGGGGAAAGGGATCTAAGCTCCATAAAATAAAAGAGAATTTAATTCTCAAGTTTAAGAGTTTAACTCTTCTGAATAAGAACTTAGTTCTTCCTTTGGTTGAAGATCTGCAGAAGCAGATCTCCCCACAAGTTGAGAATTTAATTCTCATCGGGAAGATTCTGCCATGCAGATCCAAGACCTAGAGGGAGAATTTGATTTTAAGGAATTTAATTCCCCCAAATTCATAGGAATTTAATTATTCCAAATAAAACTGGGGTTTAACCCTATATGAGAATTTAATTCTCTCAATTTCATAGGAATTTAATTCCTCCAAATAAAACTAGGGTTCAACGCTGCATGAGAATTTAATTCTCCCAAATTCATAAGAATTTAATTTCTCTAAATGAAATTAGGGTTTAACCCTACATAAGAATTTAATTCTTCCACATACATAGGAATTTAATTCCTCAAAAAACAGAATTAGGGTTTACCCCTACAGAGAATTTAATTCTTAAAATAAGAGATTTAAAGCTCTCCATGCACATAAAGAACTTGGTCACGTGGTAACACGTGACCCCCATTCTCAATGAGCAGAAAAGTAAGAACAAAACTAGATCACGTGTTCCCACGTGACCCTTAAACAGACTCCCTAAAATGAGAAGGAAAAAAGCTCGGAGGCAATGCCTCACGTGCTCACGCGTGACCCCCAAAACAAAAGGAAACAAATCCAAGAGCAGAATTAATTTCGGGCGCCCCCACGTGTCCCCACGTGACCCCTAAATCCCTTTAAATCTAGTGCATGGATGCCCATCACGTGCTCACACGTGATGTCCTCGAAGACTAAAAGTGTTTAACACTTATCTGCAGATTTGAGAGTAAAATAAAGGAGGTCTGGCCCCATTTTCAGGCGCCTCACGTGACCCCACGTGACCCCTTCCTTTCTAGTGTTTAAACACTATTTTGAGCATTTTGCCTCCAGTGTTTAACACTGTTTTAAATACATCACGTGAGGACACGTGACCGCCAGATGTCCTCTAGTGTTTAATACTATTTTAAAACCAGCTTAGCCCAGATTGGCTAAGTTTTCCAGAGGCAAATCTCCCCTTCAAATGAACCTTAAAATCCAGGGCAATAAAGTTTAGTTCTCAGCCAAAGACAAAATGTTATCAGAGCCCTCAAACCCTTGTTTAGCATTGCTAAATAATGGGTGGCTGAACCCAAAAAAATGTTCAATAGTCAAACAAAGGGCCAACATTTCAAACTTAATTGGACTTAGCCCAAATTGGCCATAAGTCCTCAATTCAGATTTAACCGAGCCAATGTGCTTATAATCTAATTAATTGATCTTAGTTTCAAATTGGACTGCAGATCTCCCAATCAGCTTTGGTTTAAGGGTACATCTCTGAACTCCTCTGATATTTGTCGTTGTAATCCTTCAACGTCTTCAGAGAGGTAACGGGTCCCGACAACCATACATTTCATGGACCATGATGTCCTTAACCTGGACCGTGGAGTCCTTAAGCCCATGGACTATGATGTCCTTAACCTTGACTGTGGGGTCTTTAAACTCACGGAGTATAATGTCCTTAACCTTGACTATGAGGTCTTTAAACTTACGGACTATGATGTCCTTAAACTTGGACCGAGATGTCCTTAAACTAACAATGGACCACCATATTCTTAAACTGGTAATCGACTGCAATGTCCCTAAACTAAACAATAGAGCCTAAATTTTCTCTTGTTGGATCTAAACGATCCCGTTAAGTAGATCTTAGTCTAAAATTAGATTAACGTATCCTTAACTAACGTTTAAGTTGATTTTAGTCCCAAATGAGACTAACGTATCCTTAAACCCGAACCAAAACCCAAATCTAAGAGAATACGGATTTGGACTAATCCACGCCCTACGGGCGATGACATAAATTAGTCTCCATATACAATCTACGGGCAACCAAAAACAAAACAAACACACACGATACGAAGTGACCATCTGGAGAAGGAGAAAGTGGTTACCGCGACACGGTAGCGTAATTAACTGCAGGGGCTTGCGCCTGCAGGGAAGAGCGTCCCCACAATCAAAAACCCCTCAAACAAAGGGGAATCTGACGAAGTCTGCTACATCGGCCGCATCCGTTTAAACCTTCGATACATGGTGCCATAAATCAACTTGGCATCTTCGAAGAGGTGGACGGATAGCACCAATTAGCATCTGCCCCCAAATTCAGGCAAGACGTTTGTCTTCCTGGTTTTCGGTGGGGAACAACCACGAGTAAAAACAGTAGGACTGCTGGCGAGCTTGTAAAAACCCGAAAGGGCACAATCTCATGAAAATAAAAAAAAATACACTTGCAGAGTCCTTCGACCCTGTAAGAAGAAAATACCCGCGTGAGATCCTTATGACTCACAAAGGAGCAACACACTTAGGAGTCCCCACGATTCCTAAGGAGAAATTACACTTGAAAGATCTTCACAACTCGTAAGGAGAATTCCCCCTATGAGACCCTCACGGCTCATAAGATTCAAAAGCCTTAGGTTACAGGAATCTAAATCTGTTCTTAAGCCGTCATATTCCCCTAAGTTGCCCTATAGGCGATTCAATATTGACCCTTGTATACAATCTACGGGGATAAATAAATATTCTCCCACCAAGTTCCACTAATGGCGAAAAATGTCCCCATATAGTGAGTGACACTTTTAATTCCTCCCGACTTATAAGGAGAAAATACTCCTGTAATATTCTTACGACTTACAAGAGAAAACACACTTAGGAATTCTCACGACTCCTAAAGAGAAAATATACCTATGAGATCCTCTCGAATTGTAGGGAGAAATACCTTTATAAGACCTTTATGGCTCATAAAGTCAAAAAGCCTTAGTCGACGGGATCATAACCCTGTTTGCTAAACCATATATATTCAAATCAACAAAGGCAAATGATGATTCACTCCTGGTAATATTCCAGTAGTAGCGAAGCTGATGCCAAGATCAGCATCAAATTTCAAATCCCCAACTCAAAAATAAAAAGCCGAAATGATTGGGCACCGCTATAAATAGCCTAAATGATTAGGCAATCGCGACTTTTGCGACATAAAACTGAAAAGATAGAGCATCGTGGAAAGAAATAAAAAAATAATAAATAAAAGAAAAAAATAAATGAAAATGAAACTTTTCTGCCATGCAAGTATGTTCATATTAACTCTTGTATACGATCCATGGGCACAAATGAAACAAAGGGAACCATATTTTCCCACCGCGCTTCATCAAAAATAGCTCCAAGTCTCGACGATACATATACAACCTAGAGACTACGCCGGCATTTCTTCTCATTCCAGCAAAATGCAAACACAACGTCATTATAAAAAAAGGACCCAATGGTCAAAGCAAAAATAGAGTATTGGAAAAATCCTAGCTCCAACTTTTGACGGTACATATACAACCTAGAGACTATCCCGGTGTTCCTTCTTATTCCAGCAGAATGCGAACACAACTATCAAATGAAATTGGAGCAATGGCATATTCCTAGCTCCGGACGTCAATTGTAATACATACAGCATAGAGGTCCTACAGATGTCCACCCTACTTCAGTAAAGAATCGACGCGGCATCGTCCAAGCAAAAAACGAAGTGACGGCATATTCCTAATTTCGGGTCTTGACGGTAGTACATACAAAGCCTAAAGACCGTTGGAGATCATCCCACCTTAGAAGGGTATGGTTATGACTCATCGAGGCTCCAAATTGAGCCTAACCTCAAGTAAAATGCGCCATGGCAAGTACCTAACACTTATTCTTCTGACGGTAATACAAATACTCCAACCTAAGAAAATTACTTGAAGACGTCTTGTCTAGCCACAGAAGAGATCAGAGACACAACAATCGCGGGACTACTCGAACAGCGGCTTAAAGACTGCATATCGAGGAATACATCAGCCAATGCGGACCACGGATTAAAAACCCAGTACCACAAACCTAACGGACCTCTGTCATAAAAGAATAGGGGTTATCTACATACAACGTTAGGACAAGTTTGCCTGTAAACCCAAGGGAGGTAAACTAAAAACACTCCGAAATGAGTACAAAAACTAGAGATTTCGAAATGAGTGAATAAACTATAAACTCGGAAATGAGTAAATAAACTAGAGACTCGAAATGAGTGCATAAACTATAAACTCCGAAATGAGTATATGAACTACTTCACCCCAGATTAAGACATCAAGAAACAGAAAAGGTGCAACTCATGGGCTTGAGGGCTTAGAACTACATTTCTTAAGAATTGAGATCTAAGTCAACGATAGATGACGACACTTATGTCGGCTCGCTATCTTCTCAGATCGAAATTCTAAAAGTTGTGTACGGTACGCTAGCCCGAAACCAGCCATATGCTATGCATTCCTCTACAATACTTCACTCACAGATATACCTCCGTGAGCAAAGTAGTGGGGGGAGTATTTGTTCACACCCGTTTGAGTGCTCACTTACAAATACATGCGTACTTGGATAGAAATAGCATTGAAAGTATGCCGATTTATATACACATATAGAAGGTTAGCGCATGACACGTGCACATCAGTGACGTTTGCACTTGGCAAAAATCCTTAAGTGTAAAGTGCACGTGCGCACATACAAGTTACACGTATGTTTAAACAATTCAATCAGAGAAAGAACATGTGTTATTAGATATAAAGCACTCGGTAGTCAACGATAAGAGGAATGCAATTAAATAAACATTTTATTCTACAGGAAAGAGATCACCAAACACGAGATAGAAAATACAAGGGTTTACAAAATTATAAATAAAGTTTTCTAAATCCCTCTCAGTTTTCTCCACCATGTCAAAGCGGCGATCTCCGCGAGGAGTCGCTCCCCATTGCTCAGCGCCGTGCCCATCGGCGAAAGCAAACATGATTGCCCGCTGAACCCGCATCTGGCTTAGCAACTAAACAGAGCGATCCCTCAGAGGATGGGTAATCAAACGCGTCTTATGAAAGCACTCGATCTTGTCCTCCGCTGTGTCGAGCATCGCCGGAGTCATCTCCGCTGAATGAGGGGGAAATGTCAGCAAGCACGGAGAGGAAGATCATCCGGAGCCAAATCGAGCCGATGGGAAGAAGAGATCCTCTACGAGTCAGGAGCTCGTACATCACCGTGTCGCATTGGTCATCCGTGAGAATGGGATTCGCCAAGCGTGCAGCAAAATGAGGAACAATTCCTTCGATAGGCCCCTCCCATGTGTAAGTCTACGCTAGTGCCCCGGCCGTCTACAGACGCCAAATGCGGAACAAAAACTTTTTAACTGGCGCTATCGTATACTTTAACCCGGATCTGCCATTATTGCTAAACTAACAAACTGTAAAGAGTGTAGAAAGGTTATACCGAACGATCCGAGTCCTTCGTTCTTTAACCATCATCCCACGCTCCGTTGCGGCTGCTCCGATCTCTTCGATCTCCGATCTGCTCGTCCAGGTGGCACCACGTCGACGATTCTTTAAACGGGCTCCCGCCTCTGACTCGAGGCAACTCGGTCGTCAAGTTTGCTAAAAGAGACGACCAAGATTGATGTAGAGAATGAGTAGATGACTTTGTCTCACTTCGTCCAAGTCCGTGGATGATCGGTTAATGAAGTTGCCGAGAGAATCGGGTGATGGAATGAAATGGACTGTGAAATTCCATACACCGATAAAACCTATCATAATCTTTTCTAGCAAATGAAACATCAAGTGAGAGAGAGAGGAGGGGGGCCGGCCACTTATAGAAGTGGGGGGGTGAGTGTAGGAGGAGGGGGAGGTAACCATAAGAGGATGAAGCTTATCTTTAAGAAAAGATCAAGAACAAATATCTTTAAGCAAACAAAACTCATTAATGAAATGAATGACTCACTAAACCTAGTCATCCATTCATTAATGCAACCAATGAAAACACAACACCAATTAACCAAGTCATCATCTTCTAGAACCTTCTAGAAGCATGACTCACTCTCATCCAAGAAAAGATAAATCCGTCTTTAACCAAATGTTAAAAGACGGCTGATAGAAAACTGGAAACTGGCAACTTCCAAAAGTGATCCTGAAACAACTTTCAGAATAACCCCGTAACTGTATAAATATACCCGCATTTGTATTACGACCGAATACAAATGCAACTGAGACAAAGATATTATATCTACTCAATATAATACTCGGATCCGGCTTAAACCAAAGCCGACCAGTATCAACTGCCCGAAAACTGACACGTGCGTAAACGCACGTGCATTTTCCGAACCCTGCCATAAAACCATACGGCCTCTACAACGTTTCGCCCGAACTTGGGAAACTGTCTGTGGGGGACTCTAATGACTCGTCAGTACCCTGGCAGTGGGTTTAACCACAAACCGTCAGCGGCACTAGCTATGCGTAACGGCTGCCATGGACTGACCTTAAGGGAGGCCGATGAGCGAACTCAAGGGAGGCCGATGAGCGAACTCATCCGAAAACACTACTGAGCCTAACAGTGATAATGTATATACAGTCCGGTCCGTTCGTCAATGAGTATCGCATATTCGCCTAGGGGGCTAGTAACGTCAGACCCCCAATAGCAGTATAAGTCGTGTCGGAGTGTAGCCCAATAACACCCTGAGATACTACTGGAGTACCTACCAGTAAATCTCCTGCCATGGCCATGGACTATGTGTAATGGCTCTCCTAGACACAGCACGACCTCGCCCCCAATACCGGGAGAGACGAATCCCCTGCCGATCCGCTCACGTGCCTCCATATGGCTCGGGACTGTACCCAAAAGCTACCTGTTTGCACGACTCCTTTGAGCCGTGGTAGGGTAGAAATCAAAGCACAGTGGGAACTCATACGAGACAAATGACGACCTCAGGTCGATGAACTAACCTGTACACATGTCACCAGGGAACTGCTATCTGACGATAGGTATAGTACTAACTAGCAGATTCCCGGCGAGTCCTGTCCGGTGTACTCATAACCCAATGAGCACCTGTATACATCTTAGGTGATCCAACTGACACCAGTGGCTTGTGAGACCGGCCACCGCCCCTCGTCGGGGTCTCGACTGTATACACTAGTCTACTCCGGAGTATCGATGCCCTGTCTCGAAACTCCCACGACTAGGGACCACAATTAAGGATATGCATATAAACTACCCAACTCTCACGTATATGATCGCCATCATACTGTTGGTAGTAAAGCAAGATCCTAAGGGCTCTATCAAAGTGTAACATGCAATCAGTCACCTGAACATGTACACGACTGATAAAGGCAAACCAGATAGCATACTATCATCTCGAGTAAGACTGTCCTACCGGTATAGGTCCTCCGCAATCATTGCAATCACGTACCTGCGATCCAATAATTGACTATGAGGGCACTATCTCCAACAATCTCCCACTTGCACTCAAGGCTAATATTGCGATGTCGACTACTCACAGCCCGTGTGAAACCGAACATCCAACTCCTCTACTAATCAGTTTCACAAAGCCCGTTTATAAAACTATTGTGTTCGAGAAATAGCCTCAGTGAGTGGATCCGCCTAGATGTTTCTTTCTATATCTCTCTTGATCTCAAGTTCGCGGAGAAAGCCATCTCCCGAATTGAGTAATACCTGTCTTAGAATATGTCTGGATTTCTGATGGGACCTTGTTCATAAATGAACTCCAAATCCAAACTTCTTAGACTGTATCGATCACTGAACCTAATCAGTATCCGGCACCATGCCACCCACAGTATCCTCTTGGACCACCTGTCCATAATACTGTCCCTCTTCGTCAGAGGGAAAAACTATAACTCTGACAATCACTCTGTCAACCATGTCACCTTTGAAGCCTGGAATGATGATCGTCTTCCGAAGGAGGCTGTCGTCATCAAATCCGTAGAACATCCACTTATGTTCTAAAACTGCTTCCTTATGTCTCTCCAGGATTGGATTAATACAAACTTATCGCATCTAGTGCAAAAACAACATCTGGTGTGGTACTTGACATCTCATGATTGACTCAATTGCCTAAGCAAGTGATCTGCCAATCATGCACATTCCTCTCCCCTTTAGTCTGTACGACACCTTTAGAGAGGGTGACTCCATATCCTGCAGGTACACGACCATGCTAGGAGTCAACTATTCTAAAAACCATTAGAATATCTGTCAAAGTACCCACATTGGGAAACTATCCAAATCCAGATCTAAAACCATAGATCCAGAAACCAGAATGTCAAATATTATATCCATATCCTGTCTGGAGAAACACCTGTGTGACGACCACAGTACAACCGATCGTAGTATAGGAATTTTACTTACCGCTCTGTGTATGTCATCCAGATACCATGACATCACACCCTACTACCTTCTTTAACAGATCCATCCCCTATTCTGATTGAAGTCAAACCCATGACTGTCACATCAAAAAATAGATGATCTTTCTCCGCTATAACTGCTCAAGTCTATAAATAGATATAAGCTACTTGCCCACTATGCTTCCGATGCTCCCACTGACAATGACAACCCTCCTACCGGGTCTCATAGCCTGGAACAACAGTAGTGTCAAGTCTGGGTAGATAAGAACCTCCCTGTCACCGTCCTTGAGGCTACCGAAGTACCTCTCGGGTATCTGAGGTTACCCACCATATCTGCGGAGTGGCTAATGGAATGTCAAACCTGATTGAATATATAGATCCTATTAAATTTTCCGTAATCGTTCGCGGTTCTGGAATCACTTCCAGTTCTACCATACTCCCACTACTGTTTTCTGAAAAAGATCCATCTTACTAAAACTGTGGCGAGTCAAGAACAATATCACTATTGATCTTCCAAATGGTAGAATATCAACCCTCGTCATAGCCAGGGTCAACCCACAAACAGCCATTACAGAAACGTGCTCTGAGTTATCCAGAGTCTGGTTTTAAGCATAAGCTGGACAACTCCCCATACCTTAATATCTTTTAAGGTACGATCCATTCTATATCCAATATAGAAACTTTGGCACTTATTTAATTGGAACCATATTCAAATTATGCAGCTGTCTCCAGTGCATATCAACTTAATGGAAAGAGGCTAATCAGCATTACTCAACTTAGGAATCCATCCAATTATGAGTAACCTGAAAGAGAAACACGTTTCTCAAAACCATCACTATCATTTGAATACCAATCACAAGAATCTACATCTTCGATCTCTTTGAAGAATCCCGATACTTGTGATACCTGGTTCTCTACTTTATTCTTATACCCACAACTTCTCAAAACTTAGACCTTGTATTTCTACGAAACACTTGTCTAAATACTAGAGAAGTTATAAGTAAACAGAACATAGTACGAGGACCTACCCCTTTGTCCTGAAGGACATTGGACAACATACAATACTCTGTATAAGTTCGCTGAGTTAAACAACTCAAAACCTGTGCGTCGTAGGTTGAAAACTGTACCCTGGCGATTTCCTCAAATATCACCAATTACAACGAATTCCGATATAATGAGGATAATCACCTAATTCCCAATAACTTACTCCCACTCATCATCTGTAAAACCATACAGATATGAAAATGAAACCTGGTAAATACATACCCTTGGAGTAAGTGTCTAATCGGGAAAATAGTTTTCTTTAACAATGCACTGAAACATGAAAATGTTTCGTAGGGGTATCCTGGTATTCATAGCAATGCCTCTTCCATAATCCAATTCATGACTTCAACCGTATATTTTATTGCCATCTCTCCAAATCCCTTTATTTGTCTTTAGTCGTTACCTTCTGTACACCATCGTTAGGCTAAATGGTTTTCTTCCTTCCCTACCGTTCGGCACCAGCCTATGGTTTGGAAGAAGACTATCCAGTAAGCATAATAGGTGTACCCTCCTAAACCAAAGAGTACTCGTATCTTGAGAGAAGGTGATGATAAAAGACAACTGAATAATACCTTATTCCTTTAAAGGTGAAAATAGGAGTGGCGATGAAGTACGCGGTTTTGGTCGTGAATGATAACAGTTGCAATTTACTTTGCCCTCTTTCTAGTCCCTTTATTTTGTCTTTACATATTACCTTCTGCACACCCTTCTTATGCTAATTGGTTTTCTTCATTCCCTACCTTTTGGCACCTGCCTATGGTTTGGAATAAGACTATCCAATAAGCGTAATAGGTGTACTCTCCTAAGCCAAGGAGCTCTCGCAATCTGAGAGAAGGTGATAATAAAAGACAACTGAATAAACCAATTCTATTTCTCCTGAACCTGGATCCATCCTCGAAGAAGTCCCTTCGAGTTCGTATATAACCATACGATGGATCTATCCAATGGAAGTGGATGTCCGTAGTGAAACGGGTGTTCTGAGAAATGCAAAGGGTAAAAGAAGGAGTGGCAATGACTTATGCAACATAGACAATCCAAAAGCCAGTATTTTAAGAAGGTTCGGTCAACCTGGTCACTGAGTCATAGTCTAGGGTCGGTCAAAGGTCGCTTCCAAAGAGAGAGAGAAAAGAAACACTCTGCGTGCACTCTAACCTAGATCAGAATGGTTATCACTTTATCTAATCCGGAAACCTCCCACTGTCCTGTCAAATTCTCCTCCAAACCTAAAAGAAGAATCAATCGGGATCACCCGAAGAGTAAACCAACCCATCAGTGGGAATCGGGATCCAACTCTCATCGCATGATAACGTGACGGAATCCACTCGCGTTATCACACTCCAGAAGGTATGCGCATGCCTGGCAAGTTTCAGTTTCTTTAGAAACTCCCGATAAGATTTTTACCCCATGCTCTTATGATCGTGACTAAGGGCTAACCCATCATAAGTCACATGTCAAGTTCTTCCCATCATTATCTTGTTAATTTGAACCCACCCGTACTCGCCCTTGACTAAGGGCCAACAAGGCTGTACGACTGTCCCAAACCAACGCATCTATCTATGCAACATATGAACACCCCAGCAGCTACCAATCACTATGTCCTAGCTAAGGGCCAGACCAACATAGCTTGAATACTACTGACCATTCACATGAAATGACGGAGGGCTACGGCTGGTTTTTGGCGAAAAACCTTTAGCGTAATGAACTTGATCTCGTTGAAGGAACCTGATAGCTTTTTAAAATATAGTGGCGAAAACCTTTGCTAAAGAGGTCACTCCCGGTGAAGGGATCTCGGCTCTTTCCTCGTGGAATGAGGTGCAGGATATTCCACTGAATACCGCTATGCAAAGCAACATGTAATTGACTATAGTGAAGTTATTACCCTGACACAAACTTCTGCCCAAGGGGTCAGTCCCGGTGAAGGGATATCGGCCCTTGCCCCGTCGAATGAGGTGCAGGATATTCCGCTGACTACCGCTATGCAAAACAAAAGGAAACGTCTTTGCAATAACACTTTTTAAATTTGTTCCAACAACTAAAAACAGGTTTGTTTTACTTTTTGCATTGATCAGAATCAACGCAGTCCCATCATTCAATCACACCAGAAAAGAACGAAAATAAAATGTACGTATATGCCATCCGCATTCGTCACTGGGTCCCGTCATCACCCGTTAGGTTACTTAACTAACGACAGAGCGGGGACTGGACTAGCGCGGGTGTAAAACATATACAACATCTAATAGTATATAAACCAATATACATAATCGCTCCAGGCGTGATAATATGCAATATTACAGAAAAGTAATAAGCATCACAGAACGATACAGATAATCTGGGATCCCCGGGTTTCACAGAGCCGCTGCTGAAACCCGACGTTCCCCTGTCGTGTGGATAGCCTGTGCAATGAAACCTAGACCCCTATGGGTGCGGCAAGTTACCCGCCAAAACCTGAAGCGAGGTAGCCCCCTACAGCATAGTGAATGGACCACCCGGCACTTCACGGAATCCGGTAAAATTGAGCACCCCTCCTTGGGTCAACCTGTACCCCCTACGAGTGCAGCGAATAGTCTGCCAATTTTAGAGTGGGGCCCCTCTGCCTCTCAAAGCCATGAGATGCGGACCCGTTGCCCTCCAGAACCCGGCTATCCGTGCACTCCGTCGCGAGGTAAAACCTAGTACAGTAATGAAAAATAGTACAACAGGTACATCGACCGCAACCTGGTCGTGCCCCAAAAGAATATTATACAACAGGCAGTGACGGCAGTCCACAAGTTGGACGCTCGCCCCGCAATATCAAATGTACAAATAAACTCAAACTGTACTACCATTGCACACTGCTATCCACCACGACAAATCCGCAACATCACAGCACAACACAGAACATCAACACGAATGTCATGTTCGCAAACCCGTCTAAAAGAACTATAGCAATCGGACGCGGTTTACCGATCAAATGACATTCCCGGTCGGAGATATAATGTAAGCACTGTAAACTAACATGTTTAAATTTCGATCGAC
Source organism: Agapanthus africanus (assembly GCA_030015575.1). Lineage (NCBI taxonomy): Eukaryota > Viridiplantae > Streptophyta > Magnoliopsida > Asparagales > Amaryllidaceae > Agapanthus > Agapanthus africanus. Next base: position 398,878,686 of record JASDDO010000019.1, on the reverse strand, counting down.
AAAATATCATAAAGTGGGCCCCACGCAAATCTGCAGAACAGTAACAAAACCTGGGCCCAAAAGATATATACCAAAAACCCCAATTTCCATAGAAGAACCCACTGAGAAAATTTGGGGGCATGATGACACAGAATGGCCGCGTTTCCGCGGCCAAACCATGGGTTTGGCCGCGTTTCCGTGGCAGTCTTGTCGAATCATGATCCCAAATTTGTACGTCGTTCTTAAAAAACCCTGCACAGTTTTCTGAGATGTGTGAAATATTTTTAGGACACCATTTAAAATCAACAGAAACTGTCAAGTTGGAAAAATGCGATTTTTGATTTCCGGTTCGATCGATATTTTAAACGCGTTAGCACAAGTTAGTATAGCAAAATGGTGAGGCTCTGATACCACTGTAAGTCTACGCTAGCGCCCCGGCCATCTACAGACGCCAAATATGGAACAAAAACTTTTTAACTGGCGCTATCGTATATTTTAACCCGGATCTGCCATTATTGCTAAACTAACAAACTGTAAAGAGTGTAGAAAGGTTATACCGAACGATCCGAGTCCTTCGTTCTTTAACCATCATCCCACACTCCGTTGCGGCTGCTCCGATCTCTTCGATCTCCGATCTGCTCGTCCAGGTGGCACCACGTCGACGATTCTTTAAACGGGCTCCCGCCTCTGACTCGAGGCAACTCGGTCGTCAAGTTTGCTAAAAGAGACGACCAAGATTGATGTAGAGAATGAGTAGATGACTTTGTCTCACTTCGTCCAAGTCCGTGGGCGATCGGTTAATGAAGTTGCCGAGGGAATCGGGTGATGGAATGAAATGGACTGTGAAATTCCATACACCGATAAAACCTATCATAATCTTTTCTAGCAAATGAAACATCAAGTGAGAGAGAGAGGAGGGGGGCCGGCCACTTATAGAAGTGGGGGGGTGAGTGTAGGAGGAGGGGGAGGTAACCATAAGAGGATGAAGCTTATCTTGAAGAAAAGATCAAGAACAAATATCTTTAAGCAAACAAAACTCATTAATGAAATGAATGACTCACTAAACCTAGTCATCCATTCATTAATGCAACCAATGAAAACACAACACCAATTAACCAAGTCATCATCTTCTAGAACCTTCTAGAAGCATGACTCACTCTCATCCAAGAAAAGATAAATCCGTCTTTAACCAAATGTTAAAAGACGGCTGATAGAAAACTGGAAACTGGCAACTTCCAAAAGTGATCCTGAAACAACTTTCAGGATAACCCCGTAACTGTATAAATATACCCGCATTTGTATTACGACCGAATACAAATGCAACTGAGACAAAGATATTATATCTACTCAATATAATACTCGGATCCGGCTTAAACCAAAGCCGACCAGTATCAACTGCCCGAAAACTGACACGTGCGTAAACGCACGTGCATTTTCCGAACCTTGCCATAAAACCATACGGCCTCTACAACGTTTCGCCCGAACTTAGGAAACTGTCTGTGGGGGACTCTAATGACTCGTCAGTACCCTGGCAGTGGGTTTAACCACAAACCGTCAGCGGCACTAGCTATGCGTAACGGCTGCCCATGGACTGACCTTAAGGGAGGCCGATGAGCGAACTCAAGGGAGGCCGATGAGCGAACTCATCCGAAAACCCTACTGAGCCTAACAGTAACAATGTATATACAGTCCGGTCCGTTCTTCAATGAGTATCGCATATCCGCCTAGGGGCTAGTAACGTCAGACCCCCAATAGCAGTATAAGTCGTGTCGGAGTGTAGCCCAATAACACCCTGAGATACTACTGGAGTACCTACCAGTAAATCTCCTGCCATGGCCATGGACTATGTGTAATGGCTCTCCTAGACATAGCACGACCTCGCCCCCAATACCGGGAGAGACGAATCCCCTGCCGATCCGCTCACGTGCCTCCATATGGCTCAGGACTGTACCCAAAAACTACCTGTTTGCACGATTCCTTTGAGCCGTGGTAGGGTAGAAATCAAAGCACAGTGGGAACTCACACGAGACAAATGACGACCTCAGGTCGATGAACTAACCTGTACACATGTCACCAGGGAACTGCTATCTGACGATAGGTATAGTACTAACTAGCAGATTCCCGGCGAGTCCTGTCCGGTGTACTCATAACCCAATGAGCACCTGTATACATCTTAGGTGATCCAACTGACACCAGTGGCTTGTGAGACCGGCCACCGCCCCTCGTCGGGGTCTCGACTGTATACACTAGTCTACTCCGGAGTATCGATGCCCTGTCTCGAAACTCCCACGACTAGGGACCACAATTAAGGATATGCATATAAACTACCCAACTCTCACGTATATGATCGCCATCATACTGTTGGTAGTAAAGCAAGATCCTAAGGGCTCTATCAAAGTGTAACATGCAATCAGTCACCTGAACATGTACACGACTGATAAAGGCAAACCAGATAGCATACTATCATCTCGAGTAAGACTGTCCTACCGGTATAGGTCCTCCGCAATCATTGCAATCACGTACCTGCGATCCAATAATTGACTATGAGGGCACTATCTCCAACACCATGGTTGCCGGCGAGCATGTGGACGATTGCAAGCCATGACTCTTGGTCTGTTAAAAATGGTTCTTTCCTTGTGAAGAAGAAGAAGAATATTGCTTCAAATTATAAAGAGAAGCATTTAAGTCTAAGCACAGAAAATGTTGTGTATGGTGGAACTATTTCCAAGCACTGACAAAAGAAGGTATTGGAAAAGAAAGAGTTGACTCATGAAAAGCAGAGCAAGAAGGTGAAACGATTCCATCGTATCCTATAGCAGCGCCTTACGTGCATGACACGTGGGTGCCGACGCTAGTTTTTTTAGGATTAAATCCTGTAGCAGCGCCTCATGTGCATGACACGTAAGCATCGACGCTAGTTTTTTAGGATTAAATTCTATAGCAGTGCCTCACGTGTATGACACATGAGCGCCAGCACCAGTTTTTATATATAACAACACCTCATAAGAAGCACTTGCGAGTGTTGGCGTAAAAAAAGGCGGAGCTTTGTCATTCATGCTTCAAAGAAATTTATACATTGGTAATGAGGATGATGAGAAAAAGAGAAAGAAACAAACAACATCAAAATGTCTACAATGGAAAAACATTAAATTCCGGACATGGATTCTTAAACTTAAAGGCAAACTTGAGTAAAGCGCTCCCAGCCTCTTTGATCATCTTCTTATGCATCCTTTCCCGAATACAAGCTTTGGGATCCCCGCTAATATCTTCCATCCCTGGTACGCGGATAGTATCGCTTTCTGTTGGAAGACGCGGTGCAAAACAGTGACGAGATCATCTCTCCGCCTCTTCGAGATCATGCCCATCAGATATACGGACACATTGTTTTCAACGTCATCAAGTGCCTTAAGCAGCATATCCTCATCAAGCTCAGGAAGCGTTTCCTAGATCGATCCAACGAAAATCTTCAAAAGGGCAGAACGGCGAGGGAGTAATCGACCGTTGTGATCATCAAAGCGACACATCACCTCATCGCATTGAGCATCAGTGTACTCCTGACCTTGAAAGCGACCTTGTATGTGGATGTCTTCGTAGGAAACAATATCCTTGATGTCATGTAGATGACCAGCCATGGTACCCGAAAAGAAACCAGGTAACAGATTTATATTTGTGAATAAAACAAATGATTAAAACCCCAAAAATTTTAGAAAGGAAAAAACATCCAAGAATAGTAAAGGGAGTAAAATTCCCAAAGTTCTTAAAATTCAAATCAAAGTTAAGCTCTGCAAAAAAAATGGAATTAAATTCCCCCAAACAGTGGGATTAAATCCTAGAAAGCCCCATGTTAGAAAATCTCATGGGATGAATGATGGAATCAAATTCCAAAAAATCTCAAATGTCAAGATTGACAGTAGGGTAAAACCCAAGAATCAAAGATTCTCAAGAATGGATATGGACATCAAGATCCACGATCTAAAAAAAAGATGGCTTTTTTTTAAAGATCTCCAAGAGATTGATTCAAAAAAAAAAAAAGAGTTAAGCTTTGTCGAATCTGATAATGGATTTAAAATCCAAAAATAAAAAAATATATATTATCAAAAGAGGTTAAGAGCTAAGCTCTGTTCATAATCCTTACCAAGAAATTTGGCACAGTCTACTCTTATCAAAAGAGGTTCTTAAGGACAGAGATCTAAGCTCTGGAACGAGAATTAAAATCTCAAAAGAAGATCAAGGCTCAAGGAACTAGATGATGAGACAACAGTCATCTAAAGGGCCAAAGACCCTATTTATAAGACGTGGAGGGGAACGGTTCAACTTCCTAAGTGATCCAACGGTGGTAAAAGTGACACCGTTGTACTCACGTGTAAGCAACGTGAGAACAACAGTGGGGAGAATTTGTTCCCCTAATAATTAAACACACAATTATAAGAGCTAAGATCTGTTAAATCCAATGAGGCAGCGCTTCACGTGCTCCCCAGGAATCGCCTACGCCAGCACCATTTTTATAGGATTAAATATTATAGTAGCGCCGCACGTGAAGTTCACGTGAGTGCCAATGTTCAAAGCACAGAAGCGCCTGTTATGTATAAGAATTTAATTCTTAAGTGACGCCCATGTGCATAACACGTGAGCGCCAGTGCTCAAATTAAGAGCGGGCAGAATTAAATTCTACATGGAAATTATTTCCCTAAAACTTGGGATATTCTTTGTTAAACAGAGCCGTTGGATCAAAAATCCAATGGTAATGATAAATTATCAAATAATAGAATTAAATTCTACTAGGAGAAAATATCTCCTTAATCTTTCTAAGTGGGAAAGATATTCTCGGTTGGATCGAAAATCCAATAATAAAATTAAATTCTATTTTTGGGAATATATTTTCCCAATCTTTCTAAACAAAGAAAGATTGTTCTCTGTAAAATAGAGAGCCCTTGGATTAAAATCCAATGGTGATTAAAAATTATCGTTTGACACAATTAAATTCTGTATATGGGAAAATATTTCCTTAATCTTATTAAAAACAAGAAAACATATTCTGTAAAAAGAAATCCTTGGATCAAAAATCCAACGGTGGACAAAACTCCCCAAATAATATTTGAGACCAATAAAATCAATTGGAATCTCTCAATGAGAGATTTTCTCAAAACTGATCAACAATTTGCCTTATCTATATAAAGGACCTGAGACTTCAAGTCTTACACACACGCAAAAAAGGAGGAACCCCCCATAAGCTACTGCAAACAAAATATAGAAACTGCAACTGAGAATTCAATTCTCTTTTAAAGAAGATCCACTTGTTCTTTCAAACCCTAAGTAAAGAAAAAGTAGGGATAAAATATATCTCTTTTCCCTAGCATAAAGAAAATAAGGGTTCAACCCTTCATGAAAAAACTTAGTCCTTCCTCTGATCTGAAATTTACCAAGCAAATCTCCCCACAAGTTGAGAATTTAATTCTCATCGGGAAGATTTTGTTCTTCAAACTCAAAATCCGGGGGAAAGAACTAGATAAAAAGAAAAGGAGAAAAGCGAACTTATGGTTCTAGGAATTTAATTCCTCTACAAGCAGGGTTTAACCATATATAAAAGGAACTAAGTATAATTGTAAAGGTTTATTATCATATGTTTCTGTTAGTTATATGTATGCTCTAGAGGCCATTACTGTACATACGATTTATATTGTAGTGGATGCTTGGACATATATAGAGAGGACTTTCTTGCTCGACATGATAGTACGCTATCTGGTTGCTCTTTATCTTAACATGTACTCTGATTGTCTCTATGTTACATGTTGATAAAGCCCTTAGGATATGTACTCGGCTACTGGGACTATGATGAGATCATACTAGTGGGGCCACGGTAGTCGACGAGTACATCCTATAACTGTTCCTAGTCGAGAGTGTATCGAGACAGGGTATCGATACACCAGATTAGACTAGCGTATACGTATCTTGACCCAAATGATGGGCGATGGATGATCCCATATCCATCGGTGTTTGACATCAAGGATGGTATACGGGTGCTCGGTAGAGACTGGGTACACTGGACGGACTCGCCGAGAATTCTCAGATGGTATTATACCTCACGTCAGATAGCAGTTCTCTGGTGACACTGGAACAGGCTAGTCTGTAGACCCGAGATCGTCATAGAGTCTTGTGTGATTCCCACTGTGCTTTGACTTCCATCATACCATGTCTAAGAGGGCATGCAAAAAGGTGGCTTTTGGGTACAGTCCCGAATCATATGGAGGCAATGAGCGATAGGAGGGGATTCGTCTCTCTCGGTATAGGGAGTTGATGTTGCGCTGTGTTCGATTGGCTATAACTGGAAATCCCTGGCCAGGGTTGCTGAGATTTACTGGTAAGTGTTATCAGTAGTTTCTCGAACTGTTATAGACCTCATATCGACACGACTTATCAAACTACTGGGGTCTGACGTTTACCACCCCTAGGCGAGAGATGCGACATATCAGACGAAGAGACCGGACTGTACGGGAGTGCTACTGACTGGATTCACAGGAGAATGTACAGGCTTACTTGTTGATCTTCTGAGCGCTCAATACCTGGGTGGTTGTTACGTTTAGATGACCGCTTGCAGCTTGTGGGTGTTTGATATGATCATCACCTACTGCCGGCGTATTGACGATTCTTTAGAGTCCTACACAGAGGTTTCTTGACTCAGGCGAAACGGAGTAGGAGAACATATATGATATGTGCGGGACCGAGAACAATACGTGTATGAGATACCGTATTAGATTCTCGCGATATGTGATATCGGCCGGGTATATGTGATATAGCCGGGTTATCGGATCAAGTGTTGATTCGATGAACTGATAAAGATTATATTAGTCGGTTATTTGTGAAATAGCCGGATTATCGGATCAAGTGTTGATTCGATAATTTAATGTATAATTATATATTTGATATATTAAATTACATTAACTGATATAAGCTCGCTAAAAGATTCTTTTTCTCACTCGGGTAATACATTGATATATATGCGATATATGTTAATTGTATTATTTTATTTTGTTACAATAAATATTGTATATGTGATATATAATATTGTAACATGTTATGGTTATAAATGCAACATGTTTTGTGGAGTTTAATTGAGGTTAGGGTTTGGATTAGGGTTAAGTCTTCATGAAGCTTTCAAGAAGCTTCTTGACGCTTTGACTTTGACTTGGATATTTTGTGATATTTTATGATATTTCCTTAACCCAACCCAACCCTATACCCTAGTTAAATCTCTACATGGGTTAAGTCTTCATACTTAACCCATGGTTGCAATTCTAACCACACCACGATTCATTATTCATCAGAAAAGGATTCTTCTTCTTCTTCCTTGAGTTCTTGATGGAAAAGCTTTCTAGCTTTTTCATTAGTGATGAAAATGAGTGAGTTAAAGAAAACAAATGAAAGCTAAATTCCTACTTCATCATCCTAATCTATCCTAGCCATTTAGATTAGGGTGTTCACTTCATTTAGTGAGTGAGAGCTTGTGTTAAAGAAACTTCAAGGTAGATCATCTTTGTTATCGAAGATCGGAAGCAAGCTTGCATCTTTCTCTTCGTGGAGCCTCTCTAGAGTCCGGATACTCAATGATCGCAGCGAAGGGACCTCAACACGGAGCTTTAGAAGTGAAGGACCGGACTACAAAGGTTGTAATCCCTATCTTTTAGTGTTAAAGTGTTTAACATGCTTTGTTTCGCCTAATCTTTAGTTTAAAGATCTTGATTAGGGTTGTTCGGCACGGCTAAAATTTAAATCGGGCATGGTTGATGCCTTATAGAACCTTATTAGAGTGCCTAGTAACCCTGCAGTGGTATCAGAGCCAAGCTAGAGTTTTAGGCGAAGTCTGGACGAATTTTAAAGTCCGATCGAACTCTGAATACCCGTAAAACCCTAGTTTCTGAAAACTTTTCAAAACTGTTGATTTTTTCATACTAAAAATACTCAAAAAAATCAGCAGGCTATTTTAGGAATTATTGTGAAAAACGAGCATTTAATACCATTAAACAGCCGCGGAATAGCGGCTATGACATGGCTTGCGCGGCGGTTCCGCGGCCGTACAGTGGCCTTATTATTTTATTTTTGCACAGTTAAATCCGTATCTACTTCCTGATTTTTCTGGTAATTTTTATTTTTACTCAAGTGTTGAGTTTTCTGGGTTGTATTGGGAGCTCGTTGATTCGATCGGAAAGTATAACTTCGTTTAGTTTGTCCGGATTAATTTTAGAACGTGTTAAAAAGTTCGAACGGATATCAATAACTCACTTTTTCCCCTGTCGGAAAATTTTCAAAAGTTGGATTTTTTCTCGAGTTTGAAACTTCCGGAAAATCATGCAAGTAACGCGGTGGACCCTCTAGAAGACAACAAACCTTAACTCGATTATGTGACCGTCTGAACCACCTCTGAACCTTAGGGTTTGGGGCAGTACGGCATTGCCACATGTGAGGCGTTGGCTTGACCCTTCTACGGCTGGACCATTGGTACTGTGGCATGTGATGGATACTTTTTGAACTTCGCTCAAGTGTTGAGCTATTTGGGAAATCTTGGGTGTTTGATTATTCGATCGGAAAATTTAACACTGTCTTTTTATCTGGAATGTGATACAATATTTGGAATCCACAGGAAGTTATGAGATAACTAATTTGAATGTTATAAATCTAGCAGTTCAGTCTCAGATGATCGGTTGCCACGGAATTTTGATGTGATCAAAAGTCCGTCGCAATCACGTAGCGTACGTGGATACTCGCCGGGTAAACTTAATAGACAGCCACGTCCCATAGCCCCGACCAAGTGACTATAGGAGAACCCTGTCGCCAAAAGCATCCGTTCGGGTGCTCGCGGCAGCGGTGTTCCGTCTTAGTGCACTTCGTCGATGGCATCCGGGGGTGCGGCCGTCTACTAAAGTTTACGACGAGCATTCGATCAGGATGTCGGGAATCTTGTTGAATTGCCCGACTTGATATTGAAAAGAGTTTTCGATAATGAGACTAAAATGCGGGGTTTATAATTGTTAGGCATGCGATGTCTAAGAAATTCATTTGGTTAGGCATGCGATGTCTAAGGAGGTTGCGGATTCCAACTGTTGTAGTTTTACACTTTCTTTTCTGTGACCGTAAACGTAGTATGTGGTGTATCGCCAGCTTCGTTGCTATACGTCAACGACAATCGGGATACGCATACTTTCTTACGTTGATGATATGAGATATTATGTGTTGTTGTGATATGTTATATTGGATCGTCGTGTTCTGAATAGCCGGGGGTTTTATGTGATATGAGAGTTTTTCTTTTTCATTCATGTAAAATTCATTTGTATATAATATTCTTTTATTGGGGCACTTCCGGGCTGAGGATGATGTCACCATTGTATATTATTTACTTTTCCGCATTAGGTAGACCCAAGGCGGGGAGCACAAGTAACCAGGTTCTAGGGTCCAGTGGGAGACCATCTCGAGGAGTCAAGATCGGGTCTCCTAACCTTAGAATTGGCAGTGTTGCTTGCCGCTCTCGTAGGGGTCTAGGGATGTGGGTTTGACTATTCATCGCGACCGTGGAATCCGTGTTTTATATAGGCTCGTATTAAAACACGGACGTCCTAGTATATCCAATATTTCATATATGTTTTTTCTGCTGCAATGTTCTATGATGAGATTATATTACTGCCTGAGACGAATGTTTATATTATATATATGAGATATATGTTATATTGCAGATTTCGTTTCAAATGTGATACTTGTGAAGCATAATTAAAATGGGACTTCATTAATGAGATTAATGAAATAAAAGAAATCTAAAGATGTTGTAGAAACTTGTTTAAAAACTGGTAGCTCTAGTTCTTGCTTTACATAGCGGTGTTCCTTGTAGAACATCCAGCACCTTATTCAATAAGGAAAGAGCCGAGATCCCTTCACCGGGCGTGACCTCTTTAGCGAAACTAGCAGATGCTACAAATTCGGTTTGTTTTTTGATTGTTTTTATAGTTTTTGCTTTGCATAGTGATATTTGTGAAATATCCTGCACTTTATTCGATGAGAAAAGAGCCGACGATCCCTTCACCGGGAGTGACCTCTTTAGCAAAACTAGAAAAGCCTCAAAAACACTCCATTTAAAATCACTCGATTCTACAACGATATCAAGTTCATTACGCAAAGGGTTTTCTTAAAAACCTGTCGTAGCCCTCCGTCATTTCAGATAAGTACTACTTAGTATTCGTGCTGCGGTAGTTTGGCATTCATCAAGGCGTAGTGTATGGTAGCTAACTAGTGCTTATCTGCTAGCATACGATGTGATTGGATTAGGGTATTCGTGCGGCGTTGTTTGGCATTCGTCAAGGGTCGTGCGGGTGGGTTTAATTCAATCAGGAAATGTATGGGTTGAACTTGACTTGCGGACTATGGATGGTTTGGCATTCGTCAAGGTAATAGGACGCTAGGGATAAAATATTATTGGGAATTTCAAGTGTTGAAATTTGCAATGAAATTGCATACCTTCTATGAGATAGTTGGATCCCGATACCCGCTGTGAGTAAGAGTTACTCCTGGGAGAGTTTTACACATTACAATTAGCTGATCAAGTAGGTGTCTAGAAAGGTGTTAACGGGGTTACGCCCCTGGGAAAACGAGGTTTATTTTAATTAGGTCCGTGCGAAAGCACGGGGAACCTCCCTCAAAGTACCGGCACTGGCCTGGCTGAAAGATTGGCGAACTTGTAAGGTGTAATTAATCCCGGATAGTCTTTCCTTTTAGGGTTTGAAGGAAGATTTGACTAAAACAGTGGGAGACATCCTGATTAGATAAATTGATAACCAATCTAATCTTGTAAAAGCGTACGCTGAGTGTTTTCTTCTCTCTCTCTCCTGGTTGCGACTATGTCACGCCTTAATCAAGATAATAATACGGATGTATTGACTGAACCCGCTTGTTATACTGCGTTAGGTGTAAGTGCACGGCGGCGCCTCGGCCGTCGATCCGACGCCGAAAACGCGGAAACGAAAAACTTTGCGAAACTAGCAAACCGGCACCACCGCGCACTTTTAACCCGGATCGGGCCATTAACCTAACTACTAGCAAACTAAAAGATGGGTAGAGAGTTATACCAAGCGATCCGTGTCCTTCGGTCTTCGTCTCCACTCCGATCTCCCGCGGAATCTCCGTCCGTCACCTCCTCGTCGGAAAGGACACCACGTAGCCGAATTCTTTTACGGGCTTCCACCTCTGGACCGAGGCAACTCGGGCGCGAAGTTGGCTAGCCGACGCGTCTAAGAAATGCTGTAGGCAAGTGTAGAAACCATTGTCTCATTTGTGGTTTAAGTTGCCTTTGGTGATGGAGGAATGAACAAGATATGAACTTGGGAATTTTGGTGGCAAGCTAAAATGAGATGAATGATAATTTTCCCACAAAAAAATGAACTCTCTCATCAACCTCTCCATGAAGTGGCCAGCCCCTAATTGGAATGAGGAGGGAATCAAAAAGGGAGGTGAGTGTAAGAGAGAAAAAATGGTAACCCTAAGCCAAATCAAATCCAATCACACACCATCACAATAAATGCAAGTGATAAGAAGGAAAAAGAATCTCATGATGAATAACTATCATGAAGCCACACATATGCATGAAAACCCCTCCACAATAAGTTATTTGCAAACTTGCAAATAACCCCCTCCATCGGAAAGTCCGGCCGCAAAGGAACAAAGGAAAACTGGCCGGAACGGAATACAAACTGGCAACTTCAGAAAACTGATCCCGTAATAAATTACAGGAAAACCCCGCAACTACATATACATGCCCGCATTTGTATTCCCACTGAATAAAAATGCAAAGAGACAAAACTACACTGTCTAAGACTAGGATCCGGCTTAAACCAAAGCCGGCTAGTAAAATTCGTTCGATCACGATCCGTGCAATACCGCACGTATCTGAACGAACCCTTCCATATCTCCATACGGCCTCTACAGCGTTTCGTCCGAAACTTGAGAAACTGGTCTGTGGGGGACTCTAAAGACTCGTCAATAGTTTGGTTGTGGATTTAACCACTAGCACGTCAGAGGTATTAGCCAATACGTAACGGGCTACCAGGTACTGACCAAAAGGGACGTCGATGAGCGAACTCATCCTGACATCCTACTGAGCCTGTCAGTGACAATATCCGTACAGTCCAGTCCGTTCATCTATGAGCATCGCATGGCGGGCCTAGGGGGTTGGTAAAAGTCAGACCCCCAAAAACGGTACAAGTCGTGTCGGAGTGTAGCCCAGAACACCCTGAGATACTACTGGAATACCTACCAGCAAATCTCCTGCCTTGGCCAAGGACTTTTCATGTACTGGCTCTCCTAGACACAGCGCGACCTCACCCTAATACCGGGAGAGACGAACCCCTGCAGATCCGCTCACTGCCTCCATGTGGCTCGGGACCGTACCCAACTAAAACCTGTTTGCACGTCTCCTTTGAGCGTGGTAGGGTAGTAATCAAAGCACAGTGGGAACTCACACGAGACAAATGACGATCTCAGGTCGATGAACTAACCTGTACACATGTCACCAGGGAACTGCTATCTGACGTCAGGTATAATACCAACTAGCAGGTTCCCGGCGAGTCTTGTCCGGTGTACTCATAACCCAATGAGCACCTGTATACATCTTAGGTGAACCAACTGACACCAGTGGCTTGTGAGACCGGCCACCGCTCCTCGTCGGGGTCTCGACTGTATACACTAGTATACTCTGGAGGATTGATGCCCTGTCTCGAAACTCCCACGACTAGGGACCTTTTAAAGATGTGCTTATAGACCCCAGCTCCCACGTATATGATCGCCCTCATACTGCTGGCAGTCAAGCAAGAATCCTAGGGGCTCTATCAACGTGCAATAGTGACTTGTAGGGTCACCTAAAGCAGTACACGATGATAAAGATAAACCAGATAGCATACTATCATCTTGAGTAAGACTGTCCTACCGGGATAGGTCCCCCCTCAATCATTACAATCACGTGCCTGTGATCCAATAATTGACTCTGAGGGCACTATCTCCAACATTAGGGAACGTTGGTCCCGTTCCAACTTATAATTGTTATAAAACAGAGCAGGAAATAGGGGATTACCAGAATTCCCGTGCCACCCAAACGAAGAAAGTGCATGCTGATGCATCTTTTTCGGGTGTGTTCATTACAGAGAACTGTTTCTCAGTATCCTTTACGTCCTGGGTATGAGATACCGGATCAGGATCCCACAATATGTAATTTATTACATGGGCTACAGATAGGTAAAGAACTGAGAACAGGTGATAAGTTTCATGAGATAGAAATGATGCAAGTGTTGCAGCCAAGTCTGTTGGTAGTTATCACCCTTTATTACTAGAATATATTGATTCTGAACGAATGTTATTAGAAACCGAACCTGATATACAACATCATATCAGTCCCTTTATTAGTAAAGAAGGATATAATTTTGTATTGTTGGATAATGTTTTGAACATTTCCTATATCAAGTGTTGATCGGTTCAGGCACGTTATCTAAAAGCATAGACGTTCTAAATCAAACTACAGTTCTTAATGTACAGAACACATACAAGAGGAAGAGTTCAGAAATGAATAAATCCTTCTTGAGGTATTATAGACTAGGTCATATCAATGCGACCCGACTAGCTGAAGTTACATAAAGATGCATATTTAAATTAGTTTGAATTTACATCTTGTGAAACTTGCCGGTCATGTCACAGAGATAAGATGACCACAACTCTGTTTATTGGAAACAGAGAAAGAGTTAGTGAACTCTTGGAATTGATACATGCTGATGTATGAAAGTCCCCTGTCTACATATGCCAGGACCGGTCTTTATACTTCATTACATTCTCTGATGATCTCTTAAGATTCAGACATATGTTCCTGTTGAAACACAAGTCCGAACCTTTTGAGATATTCACAGAATATAAGTTAGAAGTAGAGAACCAAAACGCGTATAAGTATTATGTCCTTTGATGAGATCAAAGAGGAGAATACTTGAGCACGGGATTCCTGGAATATTCTAAAGGAGAATGAGATTCTCTCTCAGCATTACTCCTCCGTATACACCACAGCACGACGGTGTATCGGGGCGGAGCAATCACACCCTATGTGATATGGTGTGCTCTATGATGAGTACTACTGAGTTTCCTATTTCCTTTTGGGAGTTATGCACAACCTATTGAATAGGGTTCAAATCAAATCAGTTGCCTACCACTTCATATGTGATATGGAAAGGGAAGAGCCTATATCTTAATTTTGTTAAGATTTGGGGTTGTCCGGCCTATGTATAAAAAGCAAAAACCGGACAAGCTCGAGGCAAAATCAGTTCTGTGGAAGTTTGTTGGATATCCCAAGCATTCGCAAGGGAATATCTTCTACCAAACCGAGGAATAAATGATGTTTTGTTTCTCAGCATGCCACCTTTGTGAAAGGGAATTTCTTGTGAAAAAATTATTGGTCATAAGGTAGAACTGGAAAGAGTTCCAGCTATACAAACTACAGCTGATGATTTGGTAAACCCGGAGGATTCAATAGTTTCCAACGAACCTCATCCTCTCCGCCGATCTAGTAGGGTTCCTCATCCACCTGAGAGATACTTCGGTTTCTTTATGACAGTGGGAGCGAGGATTACATCATAAGATGATGACCCAACTAGTTTCGAGCAGGCCATCAGGAGTGGGACTCTGTAAGAATGGCTAGATGCTTAGCGATCTGAGATGGAATCCTTATACACCAGCAAAGTATGGACTTTGGTTGCTTTATCTGAAAGCTTAAATCCCCATCAGGAGCAAGTATATCTTGAGAAGATTACTTGGTGTACATGGAAAAGTTGAGACTTTCAAAGCTATGCTTAAGTCCATCCAGATCCTACTTGCCACGGCTACATACCATGACTACGATATCTGGCGGTTGGGTGTCATGACTGCTCTTCTAAATGATGATTTGGAAGAGAGCGTCTATAAGTACACAGCCAGAGGGCTTCGTAGACAGAGGGAGCAGCGGAAACGTGAGCAAGATGTTTTATGTGATAAATCAGGCATCGTGGAGTTGGAACGTCTGTTTTGATGTGGTAGTCAAAGAGTTTGACTTCATCAAAATGGTAGATGAACCTTGTATATACAGAAAGGTAGTAGAAAGTATGGTGATGATCCTCATAGGGTACGTGGATGACATACTCTTGATAGGGAAGGAGTTTCATATGCTATGCTCGGTCAATCTCCTCTTATCACAAAGATTCTCCATATAGGATCAAGGTGATACCTCCTAAATCCTGAGTTATGGATCTATGAGATAGATCTAATTAGATGTTAGGATACTCACTAGTTGTAGTGAGATGGTATCAAGCGATCCTGGGGAGAATCACTGGAAAGGTTCCAGGGTGATAAGGACGACTGAATGTCAGTCGCAGGAATTATCTTTACCCTCAGTGGAGGGACGGTATGTTGGAAGAGTTCCAAGCTAGATATCGTGACTTACTAGACAATTAAAGTCAAGATACATCGTTACCGAGGATCCTACCAAAGAGGTAGTCTGGAAATATATAAGTTCATGAGATGAACTTCGTTCCTACCATTGTGTGACAATGGAGTTGTGGCTTATGCCAAGGAACCCCCGTCCAATTAGAAATCCAGATATAATTCTTAGGCAGTATCACCTGATCATGGAGATGGTTGATCTCCAGGGAGATCGAGGTCAGGAGAGTAGACACAGAGGACAACAGCGTGAATCCACTCACAAAGGCCTATTTCCCAATAAAGACTTTTATGGGATGGTTGAGTATGAGATACTTCAACCATAGCTAATTGTTGGGTATGCGATACCACAACAGATGGCCCTAGTGCAAGTGGGAGATTGTTAGTTATATGTATGCCCTAGAGGCCATTACTGTACATACGATGTATATTGTAGTGGATGCTTGGACATATATAGGGAGAACTTTTTTGCTCGACATGATAATATGCTATCTGGTTACTCTTTATCTTAACATGTACTCTGATTGTCTCTATGTTACATGTTGATAAAGCCCTTGGGATATGTACTCGACTACTGGGACTATGATGAGATCATACTAGTGGGGCCACGGTAGTCGACGAGTACATCCTATAACTGTTCCTAGTCGAGGGTGTATCGAGACAGGGCATCGATACACCAGAGTAGACTAGCGTATACGCATCTTGACCCATATGATGGGCGATGGATGATCCTATATCCATCGGTGTTTGACATCAAGGATGGTGTATGGGTGCTCAGTAGAGACTGGGTACACTGGACGGATTCACCGAGAACTCCCAGATGGTATTATGCCTCACGTCAGATGGCAGTTCTCTGGTGACACTGGTACAGGTTAGTCTATAGACCCGAGATCTTCATAGAGTCTTGTGTGATTCCCACTGTGCTTTGATTTCCATCATACCACGTCCAAGAGGGTATGCGAAAAGGTGGATTTTGGGTACAGTCCCGAATCACATGGAGGCAATGAGCGATAGGAGGGGATTCGTCTCTCCCGGTATAGGGAGTTGATGTTGCGCTGTGTTCGATTGGCTATAACTGGAAATCCCTGGCCAGGGTTGCTGAGATTTACTGATAAGTGTTATCAGTAGTTTCTCGAACTGTTATAGACCTCATATCGACACGACTTATCAAGCTACTGGGGTCTGACGTTTACCACCCCTAGGCGAGATATGCGATATATCAGACGAAGAGACCGGACTGTACGGGAGTGTTATTGACTGGATTCACAGGAGAATGTACAGGCTTGCTTGTTGATCTTCTGAGCGCTCAATACCTGGGTGGCTGTTACGTTTAGCTGACCGCTTGCAGCTTATGAGTGTTTGATATGATCATCACCTACTGCCGGCGTATTGACAATTCTTTAGAGTCCTACACAGAGGTTTCTTGACTCAGACAAAACGGAGTAGGGGCACATATATGATATGTGCGGGACCGAGAACAATACGTGTATGAGATACCATATTAGATTCTCGCGATATATGATATCGGCCGGGTATATGTGATATAGCCGGGTCATCGGATCAAGTGTTGATTCGATGAACTGATAAAGATTATATTAGTCGGTTATTTATGAAATAGCCGGATTATCGGATCAAGTGTTGATTCGATAATTTAATGTATAATTATATATTTGATATATTAAATTACATTAACTGATATAAGCTCGCTAAAAGATTCTTTTTCTCACTCGGGTAATACATTGATATATATGCGATATATGTTAATTGTATTATTTTATTTTGTTACAATAAATATTGTATATGTGATATATAATATTGTAACATGTTATGGTTATAAATGCAACATGTTTTGTGGAGTTTAATTGAGGTTAGGGTTTGGATTAGGGTTAAGTCTTCATGAAGCTTTCAAGAAGCTTCTTGACGCTTTGACTTTGACTTGGATATTTTGTGATATTTTATGATATTTCCTTAACCCAACCCAACCCTATACCCTAGTTAAATCTCTACATGGGTTAAGTCTTCATACTTAACCCATGGTTGCAATTCTAACCACACCACGATTCATTATTCATCACAAAAGGATTCTTCTTCTTCTTCCTTGAGTTCTTGATGGAAAAGCTTTCTAGCTTTTTCATTAGTGATGAAAATGAGTGAGTTAAAGAAAACAAATGAGAGCTAAATTCCTACTTCATCATCCTAATCTATCCTAGCCATTTAGATTAGGGTGATCACTTCATTTAGTGAGTGAGAGCTTGTGTTAAAGAAACTTCAAGGTAGTTCATCTTTGTTATCGAAGATCGGAAGCAAGCTTGCATCTTTCTCTTCGTGGAGCCTCTCTAGAGTCCGGATACTCGATGATCGCAGCGAAGGGACCTCAACACAGAGATTTAGAAGTGAAGGACCGGACTACAAAGGTTGTAATCCCTATCTCTTAGTGTTAAAGTGTTTAACATGCTTTGTTTCGCCTAATCTCTAGTTTAAAGATCTTAGTTAGGGTTGTTCGGCACGGCTAAAATTTAAATCGGGTATGGTTGATGCTTTGTAGAACCTTATTAGAGTGCCTAGTAACCCTGCAGTTTCTTCATTTATAATTAATATAATTAGGGAGAATATATGTATATAATATTTAAATGAAATATTAGTATTAAAATGTGCATATCATATCAAATATTCCTAATCAATATTCTTAAGTTATTATATCATATAAATGGTTGGAATAATATCTCAAAAATACTAAATGCTACTAACAAGATGAATTTGAGATATTGTGCAGGTATTAGCTTAGGTCTGAAATCTATGTAGGAGATCCAAATCAAATCGGGGTATCAAAACCGAATCTGCCAAATTTTAGAAGTAAATCGAGAAATATAGCAATGGCAGAGACTCAGAGCAATATTTTCAGAATCTATATATCAAAAAGATCTCCAAATATCAAGAAGAAAAGCCATAAAAAATCCCAAGATCTGAACCATCAATATGGCGGCGGAATCGCGGTCAGACGTGGCAATGGGATGCAGAACCGTGGTTAGATATGGGCCGTTGGATATGGGATTTTGGGGGCATGATTGTAACTACATCTACTCTAATATGGCATCTAGGGTTTGTACTTTCATGGGCTTTATAAAGGACCGAGAGCCATGCATTCCAAAAATCATCTAATAATTCAAGATCCCAAATAAAAAGTTCAAGAGAGAGAGAGATCTACGAGCGAAACTAGGGTTCTTGTAATCTACCTTTTTTAAGAAGAAAGTTGTAATGCAATATTGATTAATAAAGGTAGTTTTTTATTTTTAATTATTTTTGCATTTACTTTCCGCATTACTTTTTCGCATTTACTTTCCGCGTTACTTTTTCGCATTTACTTTCCGCATT
The DNA here is from genome assembly GCA_030015575.1 of Agapanthus africanus. Taxonomy (NCBI): domain Eukaryota; kingdom Viridiplantae; phylum Streptophyta; class Magnoliopsida; order Asparagales; family Amaryllidaceae; genus Agapanthus; species Agapanthus africanus. Next base: position 398,859,858 of record JASDDO010000019.1, on the reverse strand, counting down.
ACTTTTCTGCATTACATTCAGCATTACTTTCTGATTTTAAATATGGTTTCATTCATCTTCCACCTTTATTTTACTACGCTAATAACCATGAGCGAGTAATTTCTTGCTTGATAGGGTTTGTAGGATAGGGTAGAATAATAGATGAAAAATCTCCGAACTTTTTTTGACATTTTTATGTTTATAAATTTTAGCAAAATAAATATTAACCCTCTTATCGGGCACGACATCAATTAATGATAGTCACGACCACGATTTGAGATTAGTTAATACCTGTTTTGTTAAGAGCTTGAGATAAATAGAGATCAATGGAAGAACAAAGAGCAGTAGTGGGAATCCCTTATTCCCTCCAAGAACCCTAATCTACATTCATCGATATCTATCCAGTTTTAAACAATTAAAAGATAAAAAGAATCATTTCTAAATCTTCATCCATTAACTACTATATCCTATAAACCCTACAAGCTTTTCTATTATAAAATTTTCTAACCATCTTAGTTTAAAATGACAACAATCCCTCTTCTCTTTTATCAACTCGTATAAAACAAGAAAAGCAATTCACGTTTCCCTGCAGATGACCCGTACTCATCGCGGCTAGCTATTTGTGACTCCATCTTTATTGCGGTTATTTACAAAACATACACACACACTTTTCTCAAAACAATCAAATGGCGCCGCTGCCGGAGAAACGGTCGTAATTAATTTTTTTTGTTATTCGGGTTGATTTCTAATAAAAACCAGCGAACATAAAAAAATAAAATAAAATAAACCGCATTTTGTATTTTTAATGATTTTTGTGCGAGTTTTGCGAGAAATCTGGAGCACTTAGAGCGAACCGTCAGAGATTCAGAGACTTTCAAATTGGACCAGAGGAGCAGTTGAGTAGTTTGAAGAAGTTTGGAGAGAAGATCACATCACACGGTGGCGGAACCGCGGCCAAAATAGGCATTGGGTGGCGGAACCGTGGCCCTATTGAAGAATTGGACCCCCAATCTTCTCTGGTATTCTCCTATTGTCTTCCTCCCTCCTCTAAAACTCCAATAAATTATTTTTATCTGCAGGATTCTTTGCAAATGTCGCCGCTAAAAATGTTTTTGCGTGTTTTAGATTTTGGTTTGTTTTGCATATCTAAAACGGACTTTAAGGGGCAATAAACTAAAATTCAGATTAGGTGGGGATTTCATTACCCTTCCTAGGCCCCACAAATAAAAAACGAGTATACTATCATCCTACATTAATAAAAAAATATCTAGACCAAGGCTCTAAAGACCGTCGCGCTCAATTAGGACAAACGAGGGTCGTGGATAATCTATTGCTTATCCGCATTTCTCTTATGGTGTCTAAGGCAAGTGTGACTAAGGAAAGTGGTTACTTAATTAGGCTCGCTATTTCGGTAATTCGTATAGCGGATATCTCCCATATACCTGGCCACAAGATTGATAAGGAGGTGGTAGAGGATTGATCCTATGTCTTATCCTTTGGAAGTCTAGGAGCGGTCTAGTAATTTGGACTAGGTGACCCTAGTTCTAGGTATTGTTTGTGTACGTTTGTTGAGTCTCTCTTTCAAAACAAAACAATTTACAAAATCCAAAAAAAAGAGCTTAAATTATTACCATTTCGCCCTCTTTCCTTTTCACTTTCATATTATGGGTAATCCAAACAGACGAACTCTTGCCGAACTTTGCTATCTAGAACCAGATATTTCTTATTTTCGTAATTGCTTTCGTACAAATTCCTACTCTACCATTTCTTTAAGGGATAGGATAGAGCGTGCGAAAAATAATAGTTGGACATCTCACTCAAGGTCCTATCTGTTGGATATAGTGCCCTCAGAGTCAATTATTGGATCACAGGCACGTGATTGCAATGATCGAGGGAGGACCTATGCCGGTAGGACAGTCTTACTCAAGATGATAGTATGCTATCTGGTTTACCTTTATCACCGTGTACTGTTTTAGGTGACCTTACAGGTCACTATTGCGCGTTGATAGAGCCCCTAGGATTCTTGCTTGACTGCCAGCAGTATGAGGACGATCATATACGTGGGAGCTGGGGTCTATAAGCACATCCTTAAAAGGTCCCTAGTCGTGGGAATTTTCGAGACAGGGCATCGATACTCCAGAGTAGACTAGTGTATACAGTCAAGACCCCAACGAGGGGCGGTGGCCGGTCTCACAAGCCACTGGTGTCAGTTGGTTCACCCAAGATGTATACAGGTGCTCATTGGGTTATGAGTACACCGGATAGGACTCGTCGGGAACATGCTAGTTGGTCTTATACCAGACGTCAGATAGCAGTTCCCTGGTGACATGTGTACAGGTTAGTTCATCGACCTGAGATCGTCATTTGTCTCGTGTGGGTTCCCACTATACTTTGATTACTACCCTACCACGCTCAAAGGAGTCGTGCAAACAGGTTTTAGTTGGGTACAGTCCCGAGCCATATGGAGGCAGTGAGTGGATCTTCAGGGGTTCGTCTCTCCCGGTATTGGGGGTGAGGTCGTGCTGTGTCTAGGAGAGCCATTACACGAAGTCCTTGGCCAAGACAGGAGATTTACTGGTAGGTATTCCAGTAATATCTCAGGGTGTTCTGGGCTACACTCTGACACGACTTGTACCACTTTTGGGGGTCTGACTTTTACCAACCCTTTAGGCCCGCCATGCGATGCTCATAGACGAACGGACCGGACTGTACGGATATTGTCACTGACAGGCTCAGTAGGGTGTCAGGATGAGTTCGCTCACAGACGTCCCTTTTGGTCAATAGCTGGTGGCCCGTCACGTATGGCTAATACCTCTGACGTGCTAGTGGTTAAATCTACAGCCAAAGTATTGACGAGTTTTTAGAGTCCCCCACAGACAGTTGCTCAAGTTTCGGGCGAAACACTGTAGAGGCCGTATGGAGATATGGCAGGGTTCGATCAGATACGTGTGGTATTGCACGGATCATGATCGGACGGATAATACTAGCGGGCTTTGGTTTAAGCCGGATCCTAGTATTGTACAGTGTAGATTTTGTCTCATTGCATTTGTATTCGGTAGGAATACAAATGCGGGTATGTATATACGGTCGCGGGGTTTTCCTGTAATTTATTACGGGACCAGTTTTTTGAAGTTGCCAGTTTGCATTCCGTTTCAGCCAGTTTTCCTTTCTTCCTTTCGTTGGCTGATAATTGGTGGAGGGGCTAATTTGCAAATGTGCAAATTAGCAATTGTGGAGGGGGTTATTTGTAAATAGAGGATTATGATGGTTCTAGCATCTTATGATGCTTTTCTTGTGCTCTTTTCTTTGCATTTATTGTGATGGACTTTGATGGAGATTAGATTGATTAGGATTATGATGTGAGGCTTGCTTTTGGCTTATGGTCACCATTTCCTTTTACTACACTCACCTCCCTTCATGGTTTGGTTTTTGATCTCCTCATCCTTGATAAGGGCCGGCCATTTCTTGTGAGAGGGAGAATTCATTTTTGATGGTGGCAATTTTCTTCATCTCATTTGGCTTGCTACAAAATTCTTCACCTCTCTAAAAAGTTCATTTTTCCTCTTCTCCATAAAAAATGGCAACTTCACAACCCCAAGAAATAAAACATTCTATACTTCGCCTACAGTATTCTTGGACACGTCGACTCACCAACTTCGTGCCCGAGTTGCCTCGGTCCAGAGGTGGGAGCCCGTAAAAGAACCCGGCGATGTGGTGCCCTTTCCGACGAGGAGGCGAAGACTGGAGATTCCGCGAGGAGATCGGAGTGGAGGCTGAAGACCGAAGGACACGGATCGCTCGGTATAGCTCTCTACCCCATTCTCTAGTTTGCTAGCATTAGGTTAATGGCCCGATCTGGGTTTTATAGTGTGCGGTAGTGCCGGTTTACAAGTTTTGTAAAAGTTTTGTTTCCGTATTTTGGCCTCGGATTGACGGCCGGAGCGCTGTCGTGCACTTACAATGGTATCAGAGCCACGCCATTAACCTAGTCTAGCTTGCTCTAACGTGTTTACAAGTTCGATCGAACGGATTTTCCAAAAATCGCATTTTCATGTCCAGTTTCTGTCGAATTTTTGCAGTGGTCAAAAAATTATTTGGTACATTGTAAAAATACGTGCAGGGTTTTTTAAGCATTCTGTGAAAATTTGGTAGGCTGATGTTACTGTAGCACGGCGGATCCGCGACCAAAACCACGTTTTGGCGGAGGATCCACGGCCGTACTGTAGCTTCAGTTCACCAAATTTCTACAGTGGCTCTCTGACATGGAAATAGGGTTTTTGGTATATTCTGTTTGGGCCTAGATTTATTTTGAGTGCTACAGTTGTGCTTGGGGCCCACTCCGGAAAATTTAGTCGATCGAAAATTTTAAACATGTTAGTTCACAGTATTTACATTATATCTGCGACCGTGAATGTCATTTGATCGGTAAATCCTGTCTAACCGCTATAGCCCTTTTAGACGGATTTGCGAACGTGACATTCACGTTGATATTCTGTGTTGTGCTGTGATATTGCGGATTTGTCGTGGTGGATAGCCTGGATGCAATGTTAGTACAGTTTGGTTTTTTATGTACATTTGATATTGCGGGGCGAGCGTCCGACATGTGGACTTCCGTCACTGCCTGTTTGTATATTATTCTTTTAGGGCACGACCGGGCTGAGGTCGATGTACCCGTTTTATGTATATTTTACTTTCTGTACTAGGATTACCCTGCGGAGGGGTGCACAGATAGCCGGGTTCTAGAGGGCAACGGGCCCGCATCTCATGGCGTTGAGATGGAGGGGGCTTCACTCTAGAATTGGCGGGCTATTCGCCGCACTCGTAGGGGTATAGGTTGACCCAGGAGGGGTGCCCAAGTTACCGGATTCCGTGAAGTGCTGGGTGGTCCATTCACATAGCTGAAGGGGGCTACCTCACTTCAGGTTTTGGCGGGTAACTTGCCGCGCCCGTAGTGGTCTAGGATTTTGATTGTTACGAAATTGTGTTTTTATTTGTAGTTTAACCGCAATCAGAACGGTGTTGCGTGTAGCTAGACCGAGATGAGTACGGGTCGTCCTCTGGGAAACGTGGAACCTTTTATTCTTACTTTAGATGTGTTGAGAAAGAGAGGAGGGATAAAGAATTTTATAGAATGGTTTCTAGATCTACGTTAAACAAGAATGTAAAATATAGATCTAGATTATTTTAAAGATGTAGTAAATATAATAAGAAGGCTTGTAGGGTTCGTTAGGATTTAGTAGTTATGGACGATTAATTAAAATTTACCCTTTTTATCCATTAATAGATTTAGAACTAGAACGACGGTGATGCGTGTAGATTAGGGTTTCTGGAGGGAAAAGGAATCCCACTCTTAACCCTTATCTCGACACGGAACTCCGTTCATATCTAGCATTTACCAAAACAATCATTAATCTAATCTCTAATCGCGGTCGGAACTAGCAAAGAATTGCTAGCGCATCCGATTAGGATATTAATGATTCTTTTGATAAAGTTCCTAAATTTTATAGGACTTAAAAAGGGTTTAATTATTTTCATCATCCATTAGCCTACCCTAATCCTACGAACCCTAACAAGCGGAGAATTACTCGCGCATGTTGGGAAAAGAAGATGAAAAGATAGAGAGGGAAAACATAATGTAAAATGCAAAAGAATTAAATAAAACAACTATCTTTATTAATCAACTTGAATAATCTACACTTTGATTCCTTAGAAAATGATTACAAAGACTAGTTTGCTTCTCGATCTCTTCCAAGGAGGTAGATGAACCGTTGATGATCAGCCTGAATGCGTGAGCCGTCTTGGACTTCGTGATCTCTTCGGCTTGATAACTTTTCCAAGAGGCTCTCGGTGCTCTTTTATAATGCAAAACCAGAATCTTTTAGTTGGAAACTTGGTAAAATTCATCAAAGATTGATACCCCAAATTTTTACCAAACGATCTCTCTATATTGCCGCGGATCCGCGGCCAACAGGGGGGTTTGGCCGCGGTTCCGCGGCCAATGGTGGGGATCTCTTGATCATTTTTCTTGGGTTTTGTGATTGTGACATGTGGCAATCCTAGGCACCTTCAGAATTCAGAAATCTTCTCTCGGTTACTTCCAGACTTGGTCTCCAAGTTTTGATTCTTAATTTGGCAAGTTTTCTTCAACAAATTGATTTGTTTGATAAATTCTGCATAACAACTTGAAAAATTCTGCACAATAATCTCAAATAATATTTAGTAGGCTTATTTCTACTAGGATTTGGTCAATAGATTTATTTGCATACATTTTCCTACCAAATGCTAATTAAAATATATTAACACATGGAAAATGGTGTTTTAACACATAAACCCTCATATGTATAATATATTATAATAAAGTCCTTTTTTAATATGAAAATGGTAGGAAAAATGTAATACAAATATGCAGTTTTATCAACTGAACAAATGCCCCCAAACTTATCTTTGATCGTCCCGAGCAAACTAGTTTATTCAAGAGGAGAAAAAGAAAGGAGAAAACTAAGCACACTTTCGTAGGCAACACGATTGCACTGAGCATGTGCAACAAGCCGTTAAACCTCTAGGTGTCCCTAATAGGAGGAGTGTTGTCTCCTGAGGGTTTTCAGCGGATTACACCCACAAAATCCTATAACAAAAGAGAGATGGTGAAATTTACATATAAAGATAAGAACCATAAAAGAAAGACTTTGAAAATAAGAGTTTCCAACTATACTAGCTTTTCAGTTGTCATGAGCCCTATCTTAATAGTCATTAAAAACTGTTAGAAATCATTTCATCCCTCAATAAGACATCGTCTTTATTCTTCATTCCTACCTTTCATCCAAACATTGATCATATAACCCTACGTGTGTGTAAAGAACATCCATACACTCGGAGAATTCAATTCAAGCTATCATACTCTTATCCATCTACCTTAGTACTTTTTAATTTGATGAATATTAAGATTCACTCACACATTTTCATGCGACCATTAATACTTCTTGAGGTACTAACAGACCGATTACTCGTGTGCTTGCTGATTCGGTGATAATATTTTCCTCGTCTTGCACCACCTAAGGCTTAGCAGTGACTCCCAGACCAGTTGGCCTTAGGGCACTAGGTGAAGAGGCACCCTCGCTATATTTTTTTATTGCTGTCTTGGCGATAAAAAAACCAGTGTTCATTTTTTTTTCTTTTCACCATTTTTATATTTTCTTCATTTTTTTTTCATTTCCTTCATACTTTGGCTTTTAGAAAAGAGCATTTTAAGGTATTCTCTACTATCCCGAGTTTCAAGACGTGTGTAAGTGCAAATAGTAGGGTATCAACATTCAAATGTTTGGCTTCCAGAATAGAAACTATTTTTCAGACTTATTTTTATCCTCAGATTAGTGACTTCCTTCATCTTACCAACCCTTTGGACAACAACTCATAACTACTTATTACTAGTTCGTTTAAGAAAACTTCTAATTTTCTTGGTTTTCTTAAACTATTCATATCTTTTGGATGTAATTTTTCACTTTCTACTCTTTTGTTATCAAAAAAAAATTTGTGCTTATATATAGTATAATGCAAAGTATGTGTAAATAAGCACAAACCTCCCCCAAACTTGTTTTCAACAGTATCCTCACTATTGCTATCTGCTGGATCACAAAAACCTGTAAGCTTGGAAGGACATTATTAATGGGGGCAAGAATATATGAAAGTGAAAATGCTCCCCCAAACTTATTTTTGGCTCACAAATTTGAGGACAAAAGTTATGTTCAAGAGCCAAAAATATACCCCCCCTCAAACACGAGTTATACAATACGAAGCATTTTAAGAGGGGGTGAGTCATTTGGTCAAAGTAAGACTTTACAAAGACCAAAAGTTAATACCAACCATTCAAAGATTTTATCAGTATATCGTATAGGTTGGTGGAAGAATGTATTGTATCGACTCAAGAAAAAATGGGGAAGGGATAAGAGGTGGTCTGGAAAGGGTTTGAAATTAGAGAAAAGAAAGAATGAGGATGAATGTGAATGATTAGAAAGAAGGAATGGTGATGGTTCAACCTCTAGAGGTGGAGATTGATCAATCACAAAATCCGTAATGTTTAAAAATTCAAGTTCGTCAGTAAAAAGTTCTTCAAAACTTTTATCGATGGTGTGATTGAACATTTTGCTGTCAAAGAGTTTTGTGCCAGAGTTTATTCTACTTGATTTATCAAAAATCATTGAGGTAGAGGACTCGAAAAACTCATCTACCTTATTTTCAAAAATATCTAAATCAAGTTGAATTTCTAGTATTATTGAACTTGAATTTATGGATTGTGATTTATCAAAACTCACTGAAACTATAGGAACAGAAGAAGAACCGGAGAGAATAGAAGGTGAAATGGGTAAACAAATTGGTGTGTCGAGTGTTGTTGAACCAGATGTGGAAGATGGAGGCTGTATTTCGGACTGATCTTCGTGTATACCATTATTAACAACTTCAAGACATATTTGGGGTTCGGGAAGAATTAAAGGCTCAAGATGATGACCACAAGGAAGTGAAAGGATTTGATGAATTGGTGGGACAACTTCATCCAAAATTTCGGGTTCATCAATCAAAATATCCCCAACGTCAATCACCTCATTCAAGTGAAGGTTAAAATTCTCAAACTCCTCATCAAAAGTATGGTTTTCAATCAGTTTTGGTTCAAGAGTGGAGGTGTAGAGATCATAAGGGTTGGGTGTGGTTTCACTTGAAATGGACCCTTCACAGTTGGGTATATCAAACACTACAAAGTCACATAACTTATCAGACATTGTACTTGATGAATCTATGAAACTGGAGTTGTGGATTTCAGTTTGGAATGGGGAGGTTTGATTAGGAAGGGTGTACAGTTTTGTCTTACTACCCAAATCCTTCATAATTTGATTTGTCAGTTCCATAAATTTTTCTAATGTCTGCTCCAGACTAGTCTTGGGTTGATAAGGGGTTTCAGTATAAGATTGAAATTCCTGTGGATAATTAAAACTCCCAAATGACTGATTAGAAGAACTGCCTAGAGTAGGTGGAAAAGTCGGATTGGATTGATAGGAACAGAATGTTTGCTGAACTTGGGTAGGAGTAGGTTCAATATTATGATAAGAAGAATATTGATATGGGTTGGTTGGTTGGCTATATACAAACCGCATATCAAACTCTTCTCCGGACAGTGGTGGTGATGGCTGATATTGGTCCGTGTTGAAACTTTGGCCTCTAGACCTAGCTATGTGCTCAGCAATGGACATTCGTCTAGGGGCTTCCTCACTCTGGGTATGAACTGAAACAGGTGTCGGATTAGGATACGGTTGATAAGACCTAGACTGAGGTGGCCAACTGTTTCTTCCTGCTTGTTCTATATGATCTCTTAAGGACATGGAAGAGCCGAACGGTATACCGAAGGGATTTCGAAAACAAGAGATATCTGGTTGTGGACAGCAAAGCTCGGCGAGTGTTCTTCTGTTTAGGTCACCCATTATAAGAAGAGAAGAAGGGGGAAGGGGTAAAAAGGAGAGAAAGCAATTGGTTTGTTTTGAAAAATGACGGATTAAGACAAATCACACAAAAATGCACAACCCTAGAGCTATGGTTACCTAGGTCCAGTCTCTAGACCGCTCCTAGACTTCCAAAGGACAAGCCGCAGGATCAATCCTCTACCGCCTCTGTACTACCCTTGTAGCCAGGTAAGTGCCAGGTAAGTGGGAAGGAACCACAGTAGTGGGCCTAATTAAAAACCACTAGCCTTTGACACACTTGCCTAGGCACCACAAAAGTAATGCAGATAAGCGATAGATTACCCACGACCTTCCTCTGTCCTTATTGAGCGCGACAGTCCTTAGAGTCTGGTCTAGATATTTTTTTAAATTAATGAAGGGTTGATCTATATGCTCGGTTTATGATTTGTGAGGCTTAGGAAGGGTGATGAAATCCCCACCTAATCTTGATTTGGTTTTTGCCCCTTAAAAATCCGTATTAAAATATGCAAAAACAAACCGAAAACAAAACTTTGCAAAAAGATTTTTGAGCGGCGATATTTTGCAAAGAATCCTACAGAAAATAGATTTTATTGGATTTGAGAGGAGAGAGAAGGAGTTAAGAAAGATACCAGAGAAGTGTGAAACCCTAGATCTCCTGTTTAAAATCCGCGACTCCAGATCCCTCGCAAAAAATTCACACACGAATCGTTAAATATGCAATTTGCAGTTTTGTTTTAATAATGATATGAATCGTCTAAGAATTCAACACAAATAATAAGAATAAAAAATTACGCACGTATCCCCGGCAACGGCGCCATTTGATTGTTACGAAATTGTGTTTTTATTTGTAGTTTAACCGCAATCAGAACGGTGTCGCGTGTAGCTAGACCGAGATGAGTACGGGTCGTCCTCTGAGAAACGTGGAACCTTTTATTCTTACTTTAGATGTGTTAAGAAAGAGAGGAGGGTTAAAGAATTTTATAGAATGGTTTCTAGATCTACGTTAAACAAGAATGTAAAATATAGATCTAGATTATTTTAAAGATGTAGTAAATATAATAAGAAGGCTTGTAGGGTTCGTTAGGATTTAGTAGTTATGGACGATTAATTAAAAGTTACCCTTTTTATCCATTAATAGATTTAGAACTAGAACGACGGTGATGCGTGTAGATTAGGGTTTCTGGAGGGAAAAGGAATCCCACTCTTAACCCTTATCTCGACACGGAACTCCGTTCATATCTAGCCTTTACCAAAACAATCATTAATCTAATCTCTAATCGCGGTTGGAACTAGCAAAGAATTGCTAGCGCGCCCGATTAGGATATTAATGATTCTTTTGATAAAGTTCCTAAACTTTATAGGACTTAAAAAGGGTTTAATTATTTTCATCATCCATTAGCCTACCCTAATCCTACGAACCCTAACAAGCGGAGAATTACTCGCGCATGTTGGGAAAAGAAGATGAAAAGATAGAGAAGGAAAACATAATGTAAAATGCAAAAGAATTAAATAAAACAACTACCTTTATTAATCAACTTGAACAATCTACACTTTGATTCCTTAGAAAATGATTACAAAGACTAGTTTGCTTCTCGATCTCTTCCAAGGAGGTAGATGAACCGTTGATGATCAGCCTGGATGCGTGAGCCATCTTGGACTTCGTGATCTCTTCGGTTTGATAACTTTTCCAAGAGGCTCTCGGTGCTCTTTTATAATGCAAAACTAGAATCTTTTAGTTGGAAACTTGGTAAAATTCATCAAAGATTGATACCCCAAATTTTTACCAAACGATCTCTCTATATTGCCGCGGATCCGCGGCCAACAGGGGGGTTTGGCCGCGGTTCCGCGGCCAATGGTGGGGATCTCTTGATCATTTTTCTTGGGTTTTGTGATTGTGACATGTGGCAATCCTAGGCACCTTCAGAATTCAGAAATCTTCTCTCGGTTACTTCCAGACTTGGTCTCCAAGTTTTGATTCTTAATTTGGCAAGTTTTCTTCAACAAATTGATTTGTTTGATAAATTCTGCATAACAACTTGGAAAATTCTGCACAATAATCTCAAATAATATTTATTAGGCTTATTTCTACTAGGATTTGGTCAATAGATTTATTTTCATACATTTTCCTACCAAATGCTAATTAAAATATATTAACACATGGAAAATGGTGTTTTAACACATAAACCCTCATATGTATAATATATTATAATAAAGTCCTTTTTTAATATGAAAATGGTAGGAAAAATGTAATACAAATATGCAGTTTTATCAACTGAACAGATTTCATTGCACAGGCTATCCACATGACCAGGGGAACGTCGGTTTTCAGTAGCGGCTCTATAAAACCCGGGGATCCCAGATATCTGTATTATTCTGTGATGCTTATTACATTTCTGTCATGTTGCATTTTATCACGCCTTGAGCGAATATTATATATTGATGTTGTATATGTTTTGCATACACGCTAGTCCAGTCCCCGCTCTGTCGTTAGTTAAGTAACCTAACGGGTGATGACGGGACCCAGTGGCGAATGCGGATGGCATATACGTACATCATTATTTTCGTTCTTTATTGGTGTGATTAATTGATGAGACTGCGTTGATTCGGATCAATGCAACCTAAACAAACCTATTTGATGTTGTTGGAACATTTTTCAAAAAGCTGTTATTGCAAGGACGTTCTCTTTTGTTTTGCACAGTGGTATTCGGTTATGAATATCCAGCACCTCAGTCGACGAGGCAAGGGCCGAGATCCCTTCACCGGGAGTGACCCCTTGGACAGAAGTTTCCGTTAGGGCAATAACTTCACCATAGTCGATTACTTTTGCTTTGCATCGTGGTATTCAGTTGGAATATCCTGCACCTTATTCTACGGGGAAAGAGCCGAGATCCCTTCACCGGGAGTGACCTCTTTAGTAAAGGTTTTCGCCACTATATTTTTAAAAGCTATCCAGTTCCTTCAACGATATCAAGTTCATTACGTTAAAGGTTTTTCGCCAGAAACCATTCGTAGCCCTCCGTCATTTCAGACGGGTAGCACGTAGTATTCATGCTATGTTTGTTGACCTTCGTCAAGGCATAGTGTATGGTAGCTGCTTGTTACCTTTCTGCTGTATAGATAGATGCGTTGGTTTGGGACAGTCGTATAGCCTTGTTGACCTTCGTCAAGGGCTTGTACGGGTGGGTTCAAATTAACCTGGACAATGACGGGTAGAACTTGACATGTGACTTATGATTTGTTGACCTTCGTCAAGGTCATAAGAGCATGGGGCAAAAATCACATCGGGAGTTTCTAAAATACTGAAACTTTCCAGATATGCGCATACCTTCTGGAGTGTGATAACGTGAGCGGATTCCGTCACGTTATCGTGCGATGATAGTTGGATCCCAATTCCCACTGATGAGTTGGTTTACTCCTCGGGTGATCCCGACTAATTCTTCTTTCAGGTTTGGGGAAGAATTTGACGTTACAGTGGGATGTTTCCAGATTAGATAAAATGATAACCATTCTGATCTAGGTTAGAGTGCACGCTGAGTGTTTCTTTTCTCTCTCTCTTTGGCAGCGACCATGACCCGACCCTTGACTATGAATCAGTGACCAAGTTGACCGAACCTTCTTAAACACTAGATTTTGGATTGTCAAAGTTGCATACCTCATTGCCACTCTTACTTTTACCCTTTTCTCCAGGACACCCCGTATTACTACGAACGTCCACTTCTATTGGACAAAACCATCGTATGGTTATATACAAACTCGAAGGAATTTATTCGAGGATGGTTTCTGGTTCTGGAGAAAACGAATAGGACTATTCAGTTGTCTTTTCCTTTTACCTTCTCTCAGGTTGTGAATACTCCTTGGTTTAGAAGATAGTACACCTATTACGCAAATTGGATAGTCTTCTTCCAAACCTTAGGTTGGTGCCGAACGATGGGGAATGAAGAAAACCAATTAGCATAACGATGGTGTACAGAAGGTATTAAGTAAAGACATATCAAGGGATTAGTAAGAGGGCAATGTAAATTGCGACTGCTATTCACGACCAAACCAAGTATTTCATTACCACTCCCACTTCACCTTTGTATTTCTCCAGGACACTCCGTATCACTATGAAGATCCGCAGTTTTTCGGATACTCCATCGTATGGTTATATACGAACTCGAAAGGAACTTGTTCCTGTTCGGGGATAGATTCTGGTTCAGGAGAAATAGGAAAAAGGTTTATTCGGTTGTCTTTTATCTTCATCTTCTCTCGCATTGCGAGTGCTCCTAGGATTAGGACAGTACACCCATTATGCTTATTGGATAGTCTTCTTCCAAACCATAGGCTGGTACCGAACGGTAGGGAAGGAAGAAAACCATTTGGTCTAAAGGGGTGTACAGAAGATAATGACTAAAGACATATAAAGAGATTTGGAGAGATGGCAGAGAAATATACGGTTATAGTTGTGAATCTGATAATGGAAGAGGTATTACTAGGAATACCCGGATACCCCTACGAAACATTTCAATGTTTCAGTATTCACTGTGTAATGTTAAAAGAAAACTGATTTCTCAATTAGTCCTTGCTCCAGGGAATGTATTTACCAGGTTTGATTCTCACATCTGTATGGTTTTACAGATGATGAGTGGGAGTAAGTTATTGGGAATTAGGTGATCATCCTCATTATATCGGAATTCGTTGTAATTGGTGATATTTGAGGAAATCGCCTGTGCTGTTTGCCGGACGGCAAATATTTGGTTTTGAATATCCGTTGCTATGCACCAATTTCAAATTGATATATCTGTACGTCTATTTTTATAGAGTGAGATATACCTTTTTGAAATTATGTCCATGACATTTACCTATATCAGTGGATAGTTAGGTAAGGAGCATTAAAACAGCGGTGTAATTCTTCTTAATCATAAGTACAGTTTTCAACCTACGACACACAGGGAGTGAGTTATTACACTCAAGGGACTTGTACAGAGTATTGTATATTGTCCAGTGTCCATTAGGACAGAGGGGTTGGTACTCGTACTATATTCTGTTTTACTTATGACTTCTCTAATTCTTAGACATGTGTTTTGTAGAAATATAAGGTCCAAGTTTTGAGAAGTTATAGGTATAAGAGTAAAGTAGAGAACCAGGTGTTGCAAGTATCAGGATTCTTCAAGGTGATCGAATATGTAGATACTTGTGTATGATATTCAGTTGATAGTAATGATTAAGAGAACTTGCTTCTCTTTCAGGTTACTCATAATTGGAAGCACTCCTAAGTTGAGTAATGCTGATCGACCTCTCTCCATTTAGTTGACATGCACTGGAGACAGCTGCATGATTTGAATCTGGTTCAATTAAATCAGTGCCTCTGTTTCTATATTGGATATAGAACAGTTCACATCTTGACATTGTTAAGGTACGGGGAGTTGTCCGGCTTATGCTTAAAACTAGACTCTGGATAACTCAAGGCACGTTTCTGTAATGGCTGTTTGTGGGTTGACCCAGACTATGACGAGGGTTGACTTTCTACCATCTGGAAGATCAATAGTGATATTGTTCTTGACTCGCCAAAGTTTTAGTAAAATGGATTTTTTCAGAAAACAGTAGTGGGAGTATGGTAGAACTGGAAGTGATTCCAGAACCGCAAACGATTACTGAAAATTTGATAAGGACCTAAAGATTCAATCTGGTTTAACATTCCATTGGCCACTCCGCAGATATGGTGGGTAACCTCAGGCACCCGAGAGGTACTCCGGTAGCCTCAAGGACGGTGACAGGGAGGTTCTTGATTACCCAGACTTTCCATTGCTGTTGTTCCAGACTGTGAGACCCGGCAGGAGGATGACTATAGCGTCGTTCTAAACTAGCTTTAGAAGTGTACGTCTGTATGACTCTGCCAGAGGGTTGTCTAGTCAGTGGGAGCAGCGGAAGCATAGTTGACAAGTGGCTTATGTCTATTCATAGACTTAAGCAGATATAGCGGAGATAGATCATTTATTTCTGATGTGACAGTCATAGGTTTGACTTCATCAGAATAGGGGATGGATCTGTTAAGAAGGTAGTAGGGTATGACGTCATGGTATTTGGATGACATACACAGAGTAGGAAGTGAAATTCCTATACTACGATCGGTTATACTTTGGTTGTCACACAGTGGTTTCTCCACATAGGACTTGGATATTATGTCAGACATTCTGGTTACTAGATCTATGGCTTTAGATCTAGATTTGGGTAGTTTCCCAATCTGGGTACTTAGACAGCATTCTAAAGGTGTTTTAGAATGGACGACTCCTGGCACGGTAGTGTACCTGCAGGTGATGGAGTCACCCTCTCTAAAGGTGTCTTACAGACTAAAGGGTAAAGGGATATGCATGATTGGCAGATCACTTGCTTAGGCAATTGAGTCAATCATGAGATGTCAAGTACCACACCAGATGGTGGTTTTGCACGGGATGCAATAAGTTGATATTAATCCTATCCTGGAGAAACAATCGGAAGTAGTTTTAGAACATAAGTGGATGTTCTAGGGATTTGATAACGGCAGCCTCCTTTAGGAGACGGTTATCATTCCAGGCTTCCAAGGTGACCTGGATGACAGAGTGGCTGTCAGAGTTATAGTTTTCCCTCTGACGAGGGACAGTAGTTTGGACAGGAGGTCCAAGCGGATACTGAGGGAGGCATGGCGCAGGATACTGATTAAGTTCAGTTGACGATACAGTCTAAGAAGTTTGGATTTGGAGTTCATTTATGAGCTAGGTTCCATCAGATATCCAGACATATTCTAAGACAGGTATTGCTCATTTCGGGAGATGGCTTTCTCCGCGAACTTGAGATAAAGAGAGACATAGAAAGAAACATCTGAGCGGATCCACTCACTGAGGCTATTCCTCGAACGCATTAGTTTCGCAAACAGGTTTTGTGAGACTGATTAGTAGAAGAGTTGGGTGTTCGGTATCACACGGGCTGTGAGTATGCGACATCGCAATAATTAGCCTTGAGTGCAAGTGGGAGATTGTTAGATATAGTGCCCTCAGAGTCAATTATTGGATCACAGGCACGTGATTGCAATGATCGAGAGAGGACCTATGCCGATAGGACAGTCTTACTCAAGATGATAGTATGCTATCTGGTTTACCTTTATCATCGTGTATTGTTTTAGGTGACCTTACAGGTCACTATTGCGCGTTGATAGAGCCCTTAGGATTCTTGCTTGACTGCCAGCAGTATGAGGGCGATCATATACGTGGGAGCTGGGGTCTATAAGCACATCCTTAAAAGGTTCTTAGTCGTGGGAGTTTTCGAGACAGGGCATCGATACTCCGGAGTAGACTAATCTATACAGTCGAGACCCCGACGAGGGGCGGTGGCCGGTCTCACAAGCCACTGATGTCAGTTGGTTCACCCAAGATGTATACAGGTGCTCATTGGGTTATGAGTACACCGGACAGGACTCGCCGGGAACATGCTAGTTGGTCTTATACCAGACGTCAGATAGCAGTTCCCTGGTGACATGTGTACAGGTTAGTTCATCGACCTGAGATCGTCATTTGTCTCGTGTGGGTTCCCACTGTACTTTGATTACTATCCTACCACGCTCAAAGGAGTCGTGCAAACAGGTTTTAGTTGGGTACAGTCCCGAGCCACATGGAGGCAGTGAGCGGATCTTCAGGGGTTCGTCTCTCCCGGTATTGGGGGTGAGGTCACGCTGTGTCTAGGAGAGCCATTACACGAAGTCCTTGGCCAAGGCAGGAGATTTACTGGTAGGTATTCCAGTAATATCTCAGGGTGTTCTGGGCTACACTCCGACACTACTTGTACCGCTTTTGGGGGTTGACTTTTACCAACCCCTTAGGCCCGCCATGCGATGCTCATAGACGAACGGACCGGACTGTACGGATATTGTCACTGACAGGCTCAGTAGGGTGTCAGGATGAGTTCGCTCACAGATGTTCCTTTTGGTCAATAGCTGGTGGCCCGTCACGTATGGCTAATACCTCTGACGTGCTAGTGGTTAAATCCACAGCCAAAGTATTGATGAGTATTTAGAGTCCCCCACAGACAGTTGCTCAAGTTTCGGGCGAAACGCTGTAGATGCCGTATGGAGATATGGCAGGGTTCGATCAGATACGTGCGGTATTGCACGGATCATGATCGGACGGATAATACTAGCGGGCTTTGGTTTAAGCCGAATCCTAGTATTGTACAGTGTAGATTTTGTCTCATTGCATTTGTATTCGGTCGGAATACAAATGCGGGTATGTATATACGGTTGCGGGGTTTTCCTATAATTTATTACGGGACCAGTTTTTTGAAGTTGCCAGTTTGCATTCCGTTTCATCCAGTTTTCCTTTCTTCCTTTCGTTGGCTGATAATTGGTGGAGGGGCTAATTTGCAAATGTGCAAATTAGCAATTGTGGAGGGGGGTTATTTGTAAATGGAGGATTATGATGGTTCCAGCATCTTATGATGCTTTTCTTGTGCTCTTTTCTTTGCATTTATTGTGATGGACTTTGATGGAGATTAGATTGATTAGGATTATGATGTGAGGCTTGCTTTTGGCTTATGGTCACTATTTCCTTTTACTATACGCACCTCCCTACATGGTTTGGTTTTTGATCTCCTCATTCTTGATAAGGGCCGGCCACTTCTTGTGAGAGGGAGAATTCATTTTTGATGGTGGGAATTTTCTTCATCTCATTTGGCTTGCTACAAAATTCTTCACCTCTCTAAAAAGTTCATTTTTCCTTTTCTCCATCAAAAATGGCAACTTCACAACCTCAAGAGACAAAACATCCTACACTTCGCCTACAGTATTCTTGGACACGTCGACTCGCCAACTTCGTGCCCGAGTTGCCTCGGTCCAAAGGTAGGAGCCCGTAAAAGAACCCGGCGATGTGGTGCCCTTTCCGACGAGGAGGGGAAGATCGGAGATTCCGCGAGGAGATCGGAGTGGAGGCCGAAGACTGAAGGACACGGATCACTCGGTATACCTTTCTACCTCATTCTCTAGTTTGCTAGCATTAGGTTAATGGCCCGATCCGGGTTTTATAGTGCGCGGTAGTGCCGGTTTACAAGTTTTGTAAAAGTTTCGTTTCCGCATTTTGGCCTCGGATTGACGGCCGGAGGCTGCCGTGCACTTACACTATCAACCGTGTCAAAATTCAACATTTTCTTATGTTGATAATCATTTTAAGGCTAGTGAGGAAACCTCTAAACGCATGTCCATCGCTGAGCATATTGCGAAAGCTCGTAGCCAAAGTTTCATACATTTCACTAATCCAAAACCGTTAGGACAACAATCACCATCATTTCCATATGAAAATGTTGATACTTATTTTAAGGCGAATACGACAACTTTTACACCCATGACCATTGTTGAACAAATTGCAATTGCCAGTCGCCAACTACCCAACCAATATCAATAATATTCATATCACAATATTGGTCCTAATTCTATTTATGAAATTTGGATACACCCTTCTAATTCTTACCCACAACACTAAACTTTCATACCCGCTCATGTTAAAACTTCTTTTGAGGCTAATATGGCAAGTGGTAAACGTATGTCGATTGCGAAACACGTTGAACTCGCCCGTAGCCAACAATTGAAACAATCTTGTGTTAACACTTCTCTTGAGGATAATATGGTAAGTGGTAAATGCATGTCAATTGCGGAACACGTTGAACTCGTCCGTAGCCAACAATTAAATGCATTACAACCATACTCAACCTTTTCACCTTATCTAGACAGTGCTTCTGAAAATCAATTAGGAAGTTCCACGTTTCAAAGAGAATTATTCATTGGAACTTCTTCACAAACCATATCTAGTCTTTAAGTAGAGTTGGAATTGAGTAGTGAAAAAGAACAAGAGATCCATCCAAGTCAAACCAGAACCAATTCTTTTGATCTCGACACCTTCTATCCTGCACCCCAACCGAATGTATTTTATGATAAACCACTTAATAATCTAATTGATGAGGTGCCCGAGATTAACAAGTTTAACTTTTCCAATCATGAGTGTGAAAGATAACCTTACACCATTCCAAATCAAACCGATCATTATTAGACTACACTTGATATTTAAAACCTTCCAGTTACATCAAGTGAACCAAGTGATCCATCAATCGAGGATAGTATAATTGAGGATTTTTTAACGAATTGTTCTGTTGATTTGACTGAAGGTGTTAGTGAGAGCGGTGATAAGAATATCGTTGAAGATGAACCCGTTATGTTAGATGAGTTGGATTCTCCGATCCATCATGTTCCTTCTATTGAATATGAACATCTTCCTGTACAATTAACCGATTCTATTCTTACCATCGACCTATCCGATAAGAAAAACGATATTCAGCCTTCATCTCCCAAATCTAGTTCAACAATGTTCGACACCCAAGTTTGTTTGCCCATTTCATCACCCACTTTCTTTGGTTCTTCTAATTTATTTCAACTCCCCCGAGTTTTGATGGACCACACTCCGATATTTCGCGCTCTATAATTCTTGAAAGACCTCTTGATTTAGACTCTTTTGAAAATAAGGTAGATGAGCTTTTCGAGTCTCCTACCTCCATAATTTCTGACAAATCAAGTGTGTTGAATTCTGGCACGAAACAGATTGACCTTGAAACTTTCAACCGTCCTGGTGAATCTGAATATTCCACTAATATAGATATCAATTCCTTTCTTTCTGATAAAATTATCACTCAGACCATCGATGAAAGTTTCGAAAATATTTTCGCCGAAGAACTCGTGTTCTTTAAAGACTTGGATGTTGTGATGAATCAACCTCCACCCGAAGAAGTTGAACCACCACCCCTTCTTCTTATCAAGTACGAGAATGCGACTATTTCACCTATTCCTTATCTTTCAAATTCTTGTTTTCGTTCATACTCACTTTTTCGTCTTTACCAACCTAGCCGTAAAACCGTTCGATTACATCTCTTATCTCCTCCCCACTTCTTCGCATCTATCTGTAATATGATCTTCTACCAACCATAGTGTTATATTGATAAAATATTTGAATGTTTGATTTTAACTTTTGGTCTTTGTAAAGTTTTGCATAGACCAATAATGTTTATCCCCCTCTTATGATTTTAAATGCTTAGTAATGAAAACACTGTTTTAATTAAGTTTGGGGGGAGAAAAATATTTTTTGGCTATTGAATGAAAAGAAAATTTTTGCACAATTGTGAACCAAAAATAAGTTTGGGGGATGATTTCACTGTCATTAACTCTTGTCCCCTTTACTAATCATTAAGAACTTTTCCTCCCAAGTCTACAGGTTTTGAGCTTAAAAGATGACATCAGTAAGGACACTGCTGCAAATAGGTTTGGGGTTAGGTTTGTGCTTATTCACGTATCATTTTGCATTATACTAAATAAAAGCACTAAATTTTTTTTTAAAATAAAAGTTAGAAAGTGAAAAATACATATGAAAGATAGAAAGAAATTTAGGAAAAGCAAGAAGATTGGATGTTTTAAAATGAAGCTAGTAATAGGTAGTCATGAGCTGTTGTCCCAAGGGTTAAAAGATGAAGGAAATTACTAATTTGAGGATAGAGATAAGTCTGAAAAATTGTCCCTATTCTTGAGTCCAAATTTCTGAACGTTGATACCCTACTATATACACTTGCACACATCTTGAAACTTGGAATAGTAGAGAATACCTTGAAATACTCTTGTTTAAAAGCCTTAGTATGAATGAAAAAAATCATCAAAATATAAATGATGCAGAAAAATGAGCACTGGTTTTGTAATTACTTAAGGCAGCTTAAAAAATGTAGCGAGGGTACCTTATCACCTAATGCCTTAGACCAACTGGTTTGGGAGTCACTGCTAAGCCTTAGGTAATGCAAAACTTGGATATTGCTAATTATGCCTTAATAAGTGAGCATATTCGGTAATCAGTTGGTTAGTACCTTAAGAAGTATTAACGGTCGCATGAAGAATATGTGAGCAAATCCATCTAAAACATTCACCGACTAAAAAGTACTAAGGAAGATGGCCTAGGGTATGATAGCTTGAATTGAATTCTCCAAGTATAGGAATGCCTTTTACACACACGTAGGGGTATATGATCGATGTTTGGAGAAGAGATAGGGAGGAAGAATACAGACAATGTTTTATTGAGGGATGATGTGGTTTCTGACATCTTTTCATGACTATTAAGATAGGGCTCATGACAACTAAAAAGCTAGTGTAGTTTGAAACACTTATTTTCAAATTCTTTTTTTTATATGTTCCTTATCTTTGCATGTAAATTTTATCTTCTTTCTTAAATTTTGGGATTTTGTGGGTGTAATCCGTTGAAAACCCTCAGAAGACAACACTCCTCCTACTAGGGACACCTAAAGATTTAAATACTTGTTGCACGAGCTAAGTGCAATCGTGTTGCCTACGAAAGTATGCTAGGTTTTTTTCCTTTTAATAAATAGTTTGCTCGGGACGATCAAAGATAAGTTTGGGGGTATTTGATTAGTCAAAAATATTGTACATTTGTATGAACATTTTCCCTACTATTATTAACTAGTAAAAGGTGTTAATTGTAAATAAAGAACATATGTGGGTTTAATTGTAAAGGTTTATTATCATATATTTCTTCATTTATAATTAATATAATTAGGGAGAATATTTGTATATAATATTTAAATGAAATATTAGTAATTAAAATGTGCATATCATATCAAATATTTCTAATCAATATTCTTAAAATATTATATCATATAAATGGTTGGAATAATACCTCAAAATACCAAATGCTACTAACAAGATGAATTTAAGATATTGTACAGGTATTAGCTCAGGTCTGAAATCTATGTAGGAGATCCAAGTCAAATCGGGATATCGAAACCAAATCTGCCAAATTTTAGAAGCAAATCAAGGAATCAAGCAACGGCAGAGACTCAGAGCAATATTTTCAGAATCTATATATCAAAAGGATCTCCAAATATCAAGAAGAAAAGCCATAAAAAATCCCAAGATCTGAACCATCAATATGGCGGCGGAACCGCGATCAGACGTGGCAATAGGCGGCGGAACCACGGTCAGATCTGGACCGTTGGATCTGGGATTTCTACACATACTCTAATATGGCATCTAGGGTTTGTACTTTCAGAGGCTATATAAAGGACCGAAAGCCGTGCATTCCAACAATCTTCTAATAATTCAAGATCCCAAATAAAAAGTTCAAGAGAGAGATCTACGAGCGAACCTAGGGTTCTTTTAATCTATCTTTTTAAGAAGAAAGTTGTAATGCAATAGTTGATTAATAAAGATAGTCTTTTGTTTTTAATTCTTTTTGCATTTACTTTTCGCATTTACTTTACGCATTACTTTTTCGCATTTACTTTCCGCATTACTTTTTCGCATTTACTTTCCGCATTTCTTTCTGATTTTAAATATGGTTTCATTCATCTTCCACCTCTATTTTACTACGCTAATAATCATGAGCGAGTAATTTCTTACTTGCTGGGGTTTGTAGGATAGGGTAGAATAATGGATGAAAAATCTCTTAACTTCTTTTGACATTTTAATGTTTATAAAGTTTAGCAAAATAAATGTTAACTCTCTTATTGGGCACGACATCAATTAATGATAGTCACGACCACGATTTGAGATTAGTTAATACTTGTTTTTTTAAGACCTTGAGATAAATAGAGATCAATGAAAGGACAAGGGGCAGTAGTGGGAAACCCTAATTCCCTCCAAGAACTCTAATCCACATTCATCGCTATCTCTCTAGTTTTAAACAATTAAAAGATAAAAAGAATCATTTCTAAATCTACGTCCATTAACTACTAAGTCCTATAAACCCTATAAGCCTTTCTATTATAAAATTTTCTAACTATCTTAGTTTAAAATGACAACAATCCCTCCTCTTGTTTATCAACTCGTCTAAAACAAGAAAGCAATTCACGTTTTCCTGCGGACGACCCGTACTCATCGCGGCTAGCAATTTGCGACACCGTCTTGATTGCGATTATTTACAAAACATATACACACACTTTTCTCAAACTAATCAGTTCTCCAATAAAAAAAGAAAGAGAGAAAAGATTCCATATCTTCAAAAACAAAGATCTTAGAGATCATTAATGGCCAAAATACCGTTAACAGAGATTCAATCTCTGAAAAGAAAAGGAACTCATCGCCTCACATGAAACATACATGAACGCCCCAAAGATTCCCCAAATAATGAACTCAGCACCTCACGTGCTTCCCACGTAGGCTCTCAAAACAGAAGGCCGGCGTCTCACGTGAAATACATGCGAGCGCTGAGTAAAAGTGTTTAGCACTTCATATTCAGTCAAAATGACTGAGTGCTTAGCATTGATTGGGCAACGCCTACACCTTGGCGTCACATGTGCTCATCATGTGAGCGTCATACAAAAGCACTTAGCACTATATATTCAGTCAAAATGACTTAGTGCTTAGCACTGATTGGGAAGCACTCCCGACTGAATGCTTCACATGATACACATGTGAGCGCCAGAGCCCCAAACAAGTGCTTAGCACTTCTGTATAAAAAAGGGCTAAGCAAACAGAACCCAAATAAGCGTTTAGCACTTTTGAATAAAAGAAAGAAAAAAAAAGACTGAGCAGACCAAGCCCAAATTGACTAAAAGTCTCTCTGAAGTTTCTTGCAGCTGAGCCCAAATGCTCTGTTGTTGGATCTTAAATAAAAAAATTATCCTTAAAATGTTTCTAAGTTGATCTTAGTCTCAAATAGGATTAACATATCCTTAGTTAAAATAAATTGAGCCCAAATGCTCATTTATTTAAGTAGATCTTAATCTCAAACTAGATCAACGGTTCTTAAATAAAAAAAATATTTTTAAACTAAAGAAAAATATAACCTAAGTTCACAACCCAATACTAAATCTCAAATATACGGATTTGGACTAATCCGCGCCTTACGGGCGACAGCATAAATTAGTTTTCGTATACAATCCACGGGAAATCAAAACAAATAAAATAACATACGATACGAAGTGAACTACTGGAGAAGGAGAAAGTGATTATCGCAACGCGATAACGTAATTAACTGCAGGAGTTTGCGCCTGCAGGGAAAAGCGTCCCCACAATCAAAAACCCCTCAAAAATAAGGGGGAATCTGATAAAGTCTGCTACAACGGTCGTATCTGTCCAAACCTCCGATATATGGTGCCATAAATCAACTTGGTATCTTCAGAGAGGTGGGTGGATATGTCCAAATAGCATCTGCCCCCAAATTCAGGCTAGACGTCCCAATGTATCGGTCCGGTCTTTCGGCGGTAAATAAGGTCATCGATACGAGGTAGTGGATACTTGTTCTTAATCGTTACTTCGTTCAGAGCTCGATAATCTACACACATATGGTAGGTATCTTCCTTCTTCTTTACCAGCAGCACCGGAGATCCCCAACTTGAGGTATTGGGTCGGATCCAACCTTTCTTCAGGAGCTCCTTCAATCCCTTAAGGCTTAATCGGTATGGAGCTTTTATTACCGTTTGAGCGCCGGGTTGCAAATCAATACTGAATTCAAGAGCTCGATCGGCAGGCAAACCTGATATATCTTCAGGGAAAACATTCTCGAACTCTCAAACTACCTCTGGCTTCAATCCCTCCACTTGCAATGCTGTAATCTCTGCCTTCTTTAGTTTTTCTCGGTATATGCTAGGCTCCGAAGTGCGGTCTCCGTTTTAGAAATAGAACACTGGGTGATCTGGTATTTCAAACACTACCCTCCTTTGGCGACAGTCAATGGCAGCGAAGAAAGTTCCCAGCCAATCCATTCCGAAGACTGTGTCGAAATTCGGTATGTCCAGCACCTTGAAGTCCACTGTCACGCCCCGCTTCCCAAAATACGTAAATACGGCACGTGACGGCGCCAACCATGCTACCTATGGTTAGCAATAATCTCTCTATAGTCACATTATAGTTGTCAATCGGATATCAAGAACAATAAAATAAAATCTAGTTAACACATGTCCATTTGTCATAATAAATAAAATCAAGAAATGCATATAGCGGAAACGAATCAAGATCCAATTAAAAACAATCTCTGAATCATGTCCGTTATAGGCTCACATCAATAAAGTAAAACTACGGAAATAAAAGAAACTAAGCATCTCTAAACTAAATATCTAGCTCCTCATTACTCGGCTTGCTTGCTAAAGTACTCCTGATCTGCCTGCGATAATGTCAGAGGAACCGGGCCATGCAAAACCCAGACGTCAGTGGGTCTAATATCAAAATAATCGTAATAACCAGGATAGGATGCTTATAATTAAACATGAATGTAAATAATAAACACAAGTGTAAAATAGTGAGATACATGTATGTGATGTGTATCCTAAAGTTCGTGCTTCTAGGTTATCTATTCTACGAGTCTTTGAAATCAATTTAATGGAATCGTCAATATAACTCAATAGTATCCCGTGCATGCCCGGGACCACGGCCAAGATTCTTAGGCTGAATCCACGACGTGCCGCTAAGCAGTAAACAGGAAATATGTACACATGAATGATGTCAGTATCATCATTCCAGGGCTGGCCGAGCCTGTAAAGACTGATCAGTATCTGGAGTATCGAACTGTTGAGTTACAAGTCAGTTTTCATTATTGATTTCCCTTTACCCCCAAGGTTTTGTGTTCAATTCAGGTATTGATGATATAAATCTAATGCAAACACAGGATCAAGCAGGTACAAATCTTGTCTATATAGAAAACAAGTCACGTCCGTCAGGACAACAAGTTAGGGTTGCCAGAATCAGTAATAAGATCCAAGTAACAAGTCTAGTAATGTGTCGTGAACATGTCATGCAATGTATTTTAATCAGAATAGACACCAAATGTAAAACTATAACCAATATCGAAACACGGTAAACATAATTAATGCCAAGATGTATATGTATCTATCGGTAATAACTGTTATATGTCCATTACCATATATATTGCAATCTAGATATCATACTGAACTGATGTAGTAGTATGATAATATTGTGATGATCCGGCATGCAACTAGATAAACCATTATTGGCACAAATACATACTGATAATCTAAAACTGTAAATCGGTAATATTTTCTGAATATTAAAATACGTATACTATCATTAATCATATAAATATAAATAAAGTGGCATGTTGAAATTTTAAAACATGCTTGATCAAATCTCACGTCGAGATACGGATATCACGTTTCGACACCGAATAACGACACGATGCAAAACTTACGCACGCAGGACTTGACCTGGCTGAGCAGCTGCATGACGTAGTAACTGGGTTAGATGACGATGGTGACTGGATTGTCTGGATCGTTGGCGACGTGCATAACTCTGACGAGACGATCGGGAAAAAGAGAAGAAAAGAAAGAAGAAGAAGAAGAAGAAGAAGAAGAAGGTAATAGAAGGGTTGCTGGTGTTCTGGGGGTTGCCGACGAGACGAGGAGGTGCTAGAGGGTGAGTGTGGTAGTCGGGTTCTGGCGACGAGGTCGGAGATGAGGGGGTTGAAGGTGGGTTAAAGGTGATTGGGAAAGAGAAGAAGAAGAAGAAGAAGAGGGTGCGGTGGTGGGTGCTCTGGGGTTGCTGATGAGGAAGGTAAGGTGACGGGGTGATGGTGGTGGTGGTCAGTTTCAGGCGAGAGGTCGATGGCAAGGTCGACGAGGTGAGTGCGATGGGTTGGTGGCTTCGGGGTTAGGAGCTTGGGTGGTTGTCGGGAAGAAGGAGGAGGAGGTGCGGGCGAGGAAGAGGGGAGGACGAGGACGAGAGGGGGAACGACGACGAGGGGTGGGTTGGGGTTCGGGGTTGGCGAGGGGAGAAAAGAAAAATGAGGGAGGAGAGAGAGGGATAGGGGTTTATAAAAAAAATTTATATTATAATAATATATAGATATTATAGAGAGGGAGAGAGAAGAGGTGGGGACAGATGAGAGACAGAGAGATTCGAGAGAAAGAGAGAGTTTTTATATAAAAAATAATTAAAATTAAAATATATATTATATATTTATAACCGTTTATATATTAGTTATATAAAAATATATATGGTAAGATTTTACAGATAATACCATATTGCTCTGAATATTACCCGTATCTCTATAAAATTCTAGTTTTTAAATATGAATAATATACGTAAGAATTTAAACCATGATGCAAATGTATATGATTAAAAACATATACCCTCAAATAAAGATCTACGTAAATATACGTAGCGATCCAAAAACTAGTCTGCCAAACCCTTAGGATACGAACATGATATATGGACGCAACCACCTGATATGGGGTACTATGACGTGCAAGGCTAGATGGGAAAATATATTATTTGGTTTTATATTGTATTATAAAAAGATATGTAGATTCTAAAAATACTATATATATATATATATATATTCAAGATTTGCATGGATATACTGAACTAGAAAATATTTGATATAATCTCGAACCATGTTGGGTTTCAACCATGCGGGTCGGGTCGGATAACAACCACAGCTACTAATTGCATCATTCACAACCCAATAGCTATTAGTGGTAAATGCCCTAGAGGCCATTATTGTATCATACTGGATTGTATATTATATATTGGAAGCTTGGGATATTCACAGTTATAAGAACAATCATGCTCAAAATGGTAGTATGCTACTTGGTTTGATTCTATCTCAATATGTGCATGTGTTTCTTTTAGCATATTGCTTAAACATATTGGTAGAGCCCTTAGGATCTTTGCTTGACTACCAGCGTTGTGATGGCAGTCACACTAGTGGGGGCTGGGTAGTCTATAAGCTTATCCTTATACAGGTCCTTAATTGTAAGATTATCGAGACGGGGCATCGATATTCCATAGTAGACTGGTGTATACGCTTCTCATCCCAGCAGGGAAGATGGTCTGTCCCACAGCCATTGGTATGTCGTACTGGAGATAGTATACAAGCGCTCATTGGCAGAAAAGAAAGTATTCGCTACGTTTTCTCACTGGATGGATTCGTCGGGGACTGATAGTTGGTATTATACCTATCGTCAGGTAGCAGTTCCCGGGTGGCATGAGTATAGGTTAGTCCGTTGACTTGATATCACTATTCGTCTCGAGTGTGTTCCCACTGCACTTAGATTACTACCCTACCACGGCTCAAAGGAGTCGTGCAAACAGGTAGTAGTTGGATGCAATCCCGAAGCACTTGGAGGCAGTAGTGGTTAGATAGGATTCATCTCTCCCGGTATTGGGGGTTGATATCGCGCTGTGTTCGGAAAGCCATTACACAAAATCCCTGGCCAGGGCAAGCGAGATTTACTGGTAGGTACTCCAGTAGTTTCTCAGGGTGTATTGGGCTCTACTCCGGCACGACTTATTGCGCTGTTAGGGGTCTGACGTTTGCCACCCCTAGGCCCGATATGCGAGTATCTTAGAAGAACAAACCGGACTGTACGGAGATTGTCACAGATAGACTCAATAGGAGTTCGGATGAGTTTTCTCATCAGCCTTCTTATCGACAGATACTTGGGTAGCCGTTACGTGCATCTAGTACCGCTGACGGACTTATGGTTTAACCCACCGCCACCGTACTGTCAAGTTTTTAGAGTCCCACATAGAGGGTTTCCTTACTTTGGACGAAACGATATAGAGGCCGTATGGTTTTATGGCAGGGTTCCGATCACATACGTGTACTGGCTACACGGATGATGTTCGGACGGATAATACTAGTGGACTTTGGTTTAAGCTAGATCCTAGTATTATATTATTGGATTATTTTTGTCTCTTGATATTCGTGGTACGAATACAGGCATGTATATATGGTGATGGGTATTCTTGTAATTTCACAAGAGTGCTTCTACAAGAAGACACCTCATTTTTGCTTTAATCCATTTATTCAAATGGATAATGAGGTAGAGGTATGAGGTGTTATTTGATCATTATTGAGGCATAGCTACTTTGGTGACTCATTCTCATTTGGATGACTATTGAGGCATGGTCGTATTATGTTATTATTATTTGAAATGATATGCTTCATAGTCATCAATACTTAGCCATTGATCAATTCATTATCACTTGAACACTCTCTCTCCTTATTGGTTCTCTTCTTCTTTCTCAAACCCTAAACACTCTCATGGGTTGAGACACCTAGAGTAATTGAGACAAATTAATCCATAAACATTCTCTACATCTTCTAGGCTACCTAGCTTAGCAAACTAGGTATCCTAGTTATCTCGGTTTAGAGGTTGGAGCTTAAGGTATAGACACTCGGGTGGATCATTTTCGACACAAGGAGGCCGACATTGCAAGCTCAATCCGGTCTTCGAGGAGCCAAAGAAGAGGAGGAGAAGAGAAAGACCCGAAGGACTTGTTAACAAGGAGGTATAAATCCTAACCGGGTAGTTAGAACCTCCTAGTAGTTATAACTAGTTAAGGTTTCTGTTAAGATCCTGAAGTTTAGTCGGTGTTGCGAAGTAAGAAAATCATTTTTTTGTAATTTCCGCCTCCGCGTGAACCCGCGGGGTGCGTGACATCGACTTACAGTGGTATCAGAGCCTACTAAATCTTAAGTAGCTAGTTAGCAAGTAGTTAGAAATTTGATTGACAAAAATTTTGCCTGAAATCAAATTCCAAAACTTTCTTGCTGTCGTTTTTCAAAACTGCTCAAAAAATTATTTCAGTGGCCATAAATAAAAATACGTGCAGGAATTTTAGTGAACGAGAAAAAAATTTGAGACGTTGATTCATCAACTTAGCTGCGGAACCGCGGCCAAACAAGTCTTTTGACCGCGGAACCACCGCAGAGTTGAAGCTTCACTGCTCCTAATTTTTTCTGGGGTCCAGTTGTGTGGAATTGTTATTTTTGGCATATGTGGTTTCTATCCAGATTTATTTGTGTACTGGTTTGTGCATGGGATCGAAATTCTAAAGTTCTTCGCTAAGTGTGATTCTATGTTTGTATATATGATGCTAAATGTCTGTTAATCGCTATATGTCGATTAGTGGGGGTTTCACATATCTGTATTGTGATGGTTTGAGTATATGAAGTATTGGATCGTCGTGGATGAATAGCCGGGGGATGTGAGAAGAGTGTTTTCTTTTCTTTAATTCATGTAAATTTGTAATTGATGTAATATTCTTTTGAGAGGCACATCCGGGTTGAACTTGTAGCCACCGTTGTAATATTTCATTTACTTTTTCTTGCACCTAGGATAGACCCAAGGTAGGGTGGACAAACTACCAGGTTTTTGAAGTGCCGAGTGGCCTACTCATTTTATTGAGGGAGGTTGCTTCATTTCGGGAATTTGGCGGGTAGTTTGCCGCACCCGTAGGGGTCTAGGGTGGAGTTTGGCTATTCATAATGACCGTGGAATCCGTCTTTCGTTCTAGGCTAAAACGAAACACCAAATTCCTAGTATATCCAATATATTCATCTGTGATCTGGAATGCCTATTATTGCGTGAACGAATGCTATATATATATATTATATATAATAAACGTTGCTTATGTTTTGCAGCCGCGCTAGTCCAGCCCCCGCTCTGCCGTTAGTTAAGTAACCTAACGGTGCATGACGGGCTCCATGGCGAATGCAGATGGCAAAAGCGTACGTTGTATTTTCGTTTCTTTTCTGTAATGATGGGGTTAAATGATGGGACCGCATTAACATTGATTAATGTAAGGAAAACAAACCAAAGTTTAAATCATTGGAACAATTTCAAAACCACTCGGTTTTCTTGAAAAACAACTTTTAAATGCGGAGCCTAAACCACTCCTTTTAAAAGCTATCATGGTTCCTTCGACTATATTATGTTTATTACGTTCACGGTTTCGCCAAAATCATTCGTAGCCCTCCATCATTTCAGATGGGTATTCAGTAGTATTCAAGCTATGTATTTTGACCTTCGCCAAGGCATAGTGATTGGTAGCTGCTCGGTATTCATCTGTAACATAGATAGATGTGTTGATTTGGGACAGTCGTATAGCTATTTTGGCCTTCGTCAAGGGTTTATACGGATGGGTTCAAATTAATCTCGATAATGACGGGTAGAACTTGACTTGCGTCTTATGATATGTTGGCCTCCGTCAAGGTCATAAGCGCCTGGGGAAAAAATTCACATCGGGAGTTTCTAAGGAAATTGAAACTTGCTAGTGTTGCATACCATTTTGAGTGTGATGATTTTGGTAGGATTCATTCAAAGTTGTCACATGATGATATTTGGATCCCGGTCCTACTGTGAGTATCCGCTACTCTTCGGGAGATTTTTCACTAAAATAATCAATACTATAAACCAAGTAGGTGTCTAGAACGGTATTAGCGGGGCTATGCCTCCAGTAAAAAGAGGTTATGTAATTAAGGAATTTCGTAAAAGCGTTGGAAAACCTCTCTCGAAGTACCAACACCAGCCTGGTCGAAAGGTTAAGCAAGAATTGTAGGGTAAGATTAATCCTGACTAATTCTTCTTTTATGGTTTGAGGAAGGATTCGAGGAACAGTGGGAGCCATCATGTTTAGATAAACTAATAACCAATTTAAATTTGCAAGAGCATCATGCTAAGTGTTTCTTCTCTCTCTCCTAATTGCAGTGACCAAAATGACCGGGCTTAAGTTACTGCAAGATAATAATAAATTGACTGGGCCAAACTATAAAGATTGGCTAAGGAATGTCCAGATGGCCATTATCTATGACAAGCTGTGCTACATCATTACTACCAAAGCCCCCACCGTCGCAGGTCCAGATTCCACCGTCGCGGATGTTGATATCCGTAAGACATGGGAAAAAGACAGTGCGAGAGCCAAGTGCCTCGTGTTGGCCTCAATGGATAATGAACACCAAAGGCGGCACGAAAAGATGGACTTAGCTTCCATCTTCCTCCATACCAAAGATTTATATGGAGAGCAATCTCGTATCGCAAGATATAAGACTTCAAAGAAATTGTTTCAGGCGAGATTGGTGTCGGGTCATCTGTAGGGGACCACGTCCTTATGATGATTAGCTATATTGAAGAGCTCGTGGGCTTTAGGACCACTTTGGAGAACGAGTTATATACTGACTTGATTCTACAGTCCCTCCCCTCTACTTACACCCAGTTTATCTTGAATTTCAACATTCAAGAGAAGGAAGTTTCACTTCCAGAACTCCTCAACATATCAGACGCAATGATAGGCATTCCAGAACACAGATGAACACATTGGATATACTAGGAATCCGCGTTTCTTTTGATCCTGTAACGAAAGATGGATTACACGGTCGTGATGAATAGCCAAACCCTACCCTAAACCCCTACGGGTGCGGCAAACTACCTGCCAAATACCCGAAGTGAAGCAACCTCCCTCAATAAAGTGAGTAGGCCACTCGGCACTTCAAAGTACCCGGTAGTTTGTGCACCCCACCTTGGGTCTATCCTAGGAGCAAAAACAGTAAAAGAAATAATAGAACGGTGGCTACAATCTTAACCCGGATGTGCCCCGCAAAAATAATATTACATCACTTTACAAATTTTACATCGAATGAAAGAATAAAAAACCTCATCTCACATCCCTGGCTATTCATCACGACAATCCAACAAGTTCATATACAAAAACCAATATAACATCATCACAGATATGTGCAACCCCGACTAATCGACGTATAACAATTAATCGACGTTTCCAAACACATATATACAACACAGAGTTTGTAAAGTAACTACGACAATAGAATTCCGCACGCAATTAGCAAACTTAAACAATTTTCCAAGTCTTGAAAATCCAGTGAGCTAATGTTTCAAAATCGATAGTTTTGAACCAATCCGGGAGTCGAAATGAACTCGAAATCCATCCAAATCTTCATGGAGGCGAAGACACATGATAATACGTCGAATGGGGGGCCTCAGGAGGGTGCCCACCCCTAGGGGCCACCATGAGGTGGCCCCCAAAGGAGGACAGACCCGAGAGCACCTGTTTCTGGTGCTCTTGGGTCAGCAGCCCCCAAGGCCACCAATTGGTGGTCTTGGGGGGTGTTCCCGACCATTGATCCCCCTGGGGTGTCCCCGAGGTGCGCACGCTTCACCCCGCGGCTTCTCGGTTCAAACCGTGATCCCGCGGGGTGCGCAAACAACTTAGAGTATCACTTTTGAAAACTGTTTTTGTCGACAGTTTTCCGGCGACAAAAACGGCGGAATTCTAACATCGTTACAAGCTATCTAGGGTTTATGAGAAGCTCTGATACCACTGTTAGTCAATTTTGCGCACCCCACGTGTTCGCGGGGAGGCAGAATAAGAAAAAAAATGATTTTTACAGGCTTCGCAACATCGACTTTAGTAAGGATCGAACATAAAACCCTAGCTAGCAATCTATATGAGGTTTAACTACTCGGATGAATGTTATACCTCGTAGAATCGTGTCCTTCTTGTCTTCTCGCTTTCCTCCTTCACCTCGCGGGCTTGTTGGAGTGGAAATGGATAGCACCTCCTCGTAGGCTTCTCGAAGTCGAAGAAGATCCACCCGAAAGTTCTAACCTTGAGCTTAACCTCCAAGTTGAGGCAACTTGATCACTTGGCTTGCTAAACTAAGTAACCTAGATTGAGTAGAGTGTGATTTTGGGTTGCTTGGTCTCACTAACCCTTGATTCTCAACACATGAGACACTAGGGTTTTTTAAAGGAAGAAGAAGAAGGAGAGAGTTAGCATGAGAGCCCACTTGAGGAAAGAGAAAAGATTTTTGATAATGATAATAGAAATTGTGATAGCTAGCTTGACATGACCACAACCATGTGATGAAAAAATATATCCTCAAAAATATCTAGCTCACAAAAATATCTCACCAAAATATCTAAAGTCAAAAAGTCAAACCAAGTCAAATGGTCAATCCAAGTCAAATGGTCAATACAAGTAGCCATGCCATAATTATCATTAGAAAAAATAACAAATACTTTTCTCCACCTCATAATTGTTTTAATCAAGTCAGTGGTCAAAACCCTAATGATGTGTCTCCTTCTATACCCCTCTCATCCGTATATACATACCCGCATCCGTGTTCCGAAAAACACGAATACAATGACACGAAACTAATCCAACAATCAAATACTAGGATCCGGCTTAAACCAAAGCCCACTAGTATTGTCCGCTCGAACATCACAAACGCACAAGTACACGTATGTGAACGAACCCTATCGTAAAACCATACGACCTCTACATCGTTTTGCCCAAAGCTGGGAAACTCTGTGTGTGGGACTCTTAAGACTCAACAGTATGCTGGCAGTGGGTTTAACCACAAGCACGTCAATGGTACTAGCTACACGTAACGGCTACCCAAGTATCTGTCGATAAGAAGGCCGACGAGCAAGCTCATCCAAACTCCTACTGAGCCTGTCTGTGGCAATCTCCGTACAGTCCGGTCTGTTCGTCTAAGAGTGTCGCATATCGGGCCTAGGGGGCGGTAAACATCAGACCCCTAATAGTGGTATAAGTCATGTCGTAGTACAGTCCAAAACACCCTGAGAAACTACTGGAGTACCTACCAGTAAATCTCGCTTACCCTGGCCAGGGACTTTGTATAATGGCGTTCCGAACACAGCGCGACATCAACCCCCAATACCGGGAGAAACGAATCCTATCTAACCGCCACTGCCTCCAAGTGCTTCGGGACTGCACCCAACTACTACCTGTTTGCACGACTCAATAGAGCCGTGGTAGGGTAGTAATCTAAGAACAGTGGGAACACACTTGAGGCGACGTAACAGTGTCAAGTCAACGGACTACGCTGTACTCATGTCACCTGGGAACTGTTATCTGACGATAGGTATAGTACCAACCAGCAGTACGCCACGAGTCCGTCCAGTGTAACTCATAACCCAATGAGCACCTGCATACTATCTCCAGTACGACGTACTGATGGCTGTGGGACAGACCATTTCCACTGCTGGGATGAGAAGCGTATACACTAGTCTACTCTGGAGTATCGATGCCCTGTCTTGATAATCCTATGACTAGGGACCTGTATAAGGATGTGCTTGTAGACTACCCAGCCCCTACTAGTGTGACTGCCATCACAATGCGGGTAGTCAAGCAAAGATCCTAAGGGCTCTATCAATATGTATTAGCGATACATTAAAAGAAACATATACACATATTAAGATAGATACAAACCAAGTAGCATACTACTATATCGAGCAAGACTGTCATAAATCCGTGTATATATACCAAGCTTCCAAAATGTAATATATAAACTAGTACTATACAATAATGGCCTCTAAGGCATATCACACTAACAGAGGGCACCCTGCAGAAATCCAGGGAGACACCCGCTTTGCTCATTGGGGAATCTTTCTCTTCTAGATCCAAGGCGAAAGTCAAGGGAGAGAAGAAGAAGGCCTCCACCAAGCCACGATCCTTCTGGGGTTATGTACAAGAGTTAGCTGCATATCTTTTGAACAAGGTTCCTACTAAGTCAGTGTCTACCACACCATATCAGATGTGGAGTGGGAAGAAACCCTATCTTAAGTATCTAAAGATATGGGGATGTCCAGCTTTTATAAAAAAAACAGCATATGGACAATCTCGAGGCACGCTCAGTACTGTGTAAGTTTGTGGGATACCCAAAGAACTCCAGGGGATATCTTTTCTGTTACGCGAAGGAACAAAAGGTCTTTGTTTCTCGACATGCCCACTTTTTGGAAACTTAATTTCTTGAAAAAGAGATAAATGGGAGAGCAATAGAACTGGAAGAAATTCCAGAACCACAAGCTATTACTGAAAGCATGGTGGAACCAGAAGTTTCGAAAGAGCCGGGCATCCCTGCGTCACTCCGCAGGACTAGTATACAGCCTCATCTACCCGAGAGATACTACGGTTTTCTCATAGACGGGGATAGAGAGGATTACATCATCGACGATGATGAGCCAACTAGTTTTCAGCAAGCCATTTAGAGTAGAGACTCGGTAAAATGGCTGGATGCAATGCGGACCGAAATGGAGTCCATGTACAGCAACAAAGTATGGACTTTGGACATTGCTCCAGAAGGGGTAAAACCCGTAGGCTGCAAATGGATCTTCAGAAAGAAGATTAGTGTAGATGGACAGGTTGAAACCTATAAGGCTAGATTTGTTGCAAAAGGTTTTCGTCAAAAACCTGGTTTGGACTATGATGAAACCTTTTCTCAAGTGGCTATGCTCAAATCCATTCGGATCCTTCTTACCATTATTGCCTTCCACGATTATGAAATTTGGCAGATGGACGTAAAGACCGCTTTTCTGAATAGAAATTTAGAAGAGTGTGTCTATATGGATCAGCCGGCCGGAAGGTTTCATAGAGAGTGGGAGCAACGGAAGAGTGTGCAAGTTGCTTAAATCAATTTATAGATTAAAGCAGGCATCGTGGAGTTGGAACATCTGTTTTGATGAGACGGTCAAGGAATTTGACTTTATCAAAAATCCTGATGAATTATGTATCTATAGTAAAATTGTAGTGAGAACTGTGGTATTCCTCATCTTGTACGTGGATGACATTCTCCTGATAGGAAATGACATTCTTATGCTACAATCATTCAAAGGATTCTTCTCACAAAGGTTCCCCATGAAGGACCTGGGTGATACCTCCTACATTCTGGAGATCCAGATCTATCGTGATAGATCTAAATGGATGTTAGGACTTTACAGTCAAGGTATATCGACACCATACTGAAAAAATTTAGTATGGAAGATTCAAAGCGCGATAATCTACCGGCTTGTCACAGAATCACCCTCTCTAAAGAGATGTCTCTCAAGACCGATTTAGAAAAGAATCGCATGAGTATTATACCTTACGCTTCAGTGGTAGGCTCTATAATGTATGCGATGTTGTGTATCAGATTAGATGTAGCTTACACACTAAGCATTGTAAGCAGGTATCAGTCAAACCCAGGGGAGAAGCACTAGACAGCAGTGAAGAACATTCTCAAGTACCTGAAAAGAACTAAGGAGATGTTCTTGGTGCACAGCAGAGAAGACCTCCAGGTCGAGGCCTTCACCGACTCTAACTTCCAGAGTGACAAGGATGACTCCAGGTCCATGCCGGGTTATGTCTTTACCTTCAAGGGAGGGGCGGTCTGTTGGAAAAGCTCCAAGCAGGACACTGTTGCCGACTCGACGATGGAAGCGGAGTATATTGCTACATGTGACTTCGCGAAAGAAGCAATCTGGATCAGGAAGTTCGTGACAGAACTTCAGGTGATTCCATCCATTGTTGATCCAATACCGCTGTATTGTAACAACAACGGCGCTATAGCTTTAGCGAAGGAACCAAGGTCCCATCAGAATTCCAGACACATCTTGAGGCGGTTCCACCTGATCAGGAAGATCGTTGATCACCGGGAGATTGAGGTGCGGAGAATAGAGACAGAGAACAACACTGCAGATCTATTCATAAAGGCCATCCTTCAGACACAGTTCAAGAGGCTAATCGAGATGATAGGTCTGCGATATGCCAATACATGGCCTTAGTGCAAGTGAGAGATTGTTAGTAATATATACCCTAGAGGCCATTATTGTATCATACTGGATTGTATATTACATATTGGAAGCTTGGGATATTCACGGTTATAATAACAGTCTTGCTCAAAATGGTAGTATGCTACTTGGTTTGATTCTACCTCAATATGTGTATGTGTTTCTTTTAGCATATCGCTTAAACATATTGGTAGAGCCTTTAGGATCTTTGCTTGACTACTAGCGTTGCGATGGTAGTCACACTAGTAGGGGCTGGGTAGTCTATAAGCTCATCCTTATACAGGTCCTTAGTTGTAAGATTATCGAGATAGGGCATCGATACTCCAGAGTAGACTGGTGTATACGCTTCTCATCCCAGCATGGGAGATGGTCTGTCCCACAGCCATTGGTACGTCGTACTGGAGATAGTATACAAGCGCTCATTGGATTATGAGTTATACTGGACGGACTCATTAGGGACTGATGGTTGGTATTATACCTATTGTTAGGTAGAAGTTCCCGGGTGGCATGAGTATAGGTTAGTCCGTTGACTTGATATTATTATTCGTCTCGAGTGTGTTCCCCTGCACTTAGATTACTACCCTACCACGGCTCAAAGGAGTCGTGCAAACAGGTAGTAGTTGGGTGCAGTCCCGAAGCACTTGGAGGCAGTAGTGGTTAGATATGATTCGTCTCTCCTGGTATTGGGGGTTGATATCGCGCTGTGTTCGGAAAGCCATTACACAAAGTCCCTGGCCAGGGCAAGCGAGATTTACTGGTAGGTACTCCAGTAGTTTCTCAGGGTGTATTGGGCTCTACTCCGGCACGACTTATTGCGCTGTTAGGGGTCTGACGTTTGCCACCCCTAGGCCCGATATGCGAGTATCTTAGACGAATAGACCGGATTGTACGTAGTTTGTCACAGATAGGTTCAGTAGGGTTCGGATGTGTTTGCTCATTGGCCGTCTTATCGATAGATACCTGGGTAGCCGTTACGTGCAGCTAGTACCGCTGACGGAGTTATGGTTAAACCCACTGCCAGCGTACTGTTGAGTCTTCAGAGTCCCACACAGAGGGCTTCCCTGCTTTGGACGAAACGATGTAGAGGCCGTATGGTTTTACGGCAGGGTTCCGATCACATACGTGTACTGGCTACACGGATGATGTTCGGACGGATAATACTAGTGGGATATGGTTTAAGCCGGATCCTAGTGTTATATTATTGGATTCTTTTCGTCTCTTGGTATTCATGGTACGAATATAGGTATGTATATACAGTGAGGGGTATTCTTGTAATTTCACAAGAGTGCTTCTAGAAGAAGACACCTCATTTTTGCTTTAATCCATTTATTTAAATGGATAATGAGGTGGAGGTATAAGGTGTTATTTGATCATTATTGAGGCATGGCTACTTTGGTGACTCATTCTCATTTGGATGACTATTGAGGCATGGTTGTATTATGTTACTATTATTTGAAATGATATGCTTCAAAGTCATCAACACTTAGCCATTGATCAATTCATTATCACTTGAACACTCTCTCTCCTCCTTGGTTCTCTTCTTCTTCCTCAAACCCTAAACACTCTCATGAGTTGAGAAACCTAGGGTAATTGAGACAAATTAATCCATAAACATTCTCTACATCTTCTAGACCACCTAACTTAGCAAACTAGGTACCCTAGTTACCTCAGTTTAAAGGTTGGAGCTTGAGGTATAGACTCTCGGGCGAATCATCTTCGACACAAGGAGGCCGACGTTGCAAGCTTGATCTGATCTTCGAGGAGCCAAAGAAGAGGATGAGAAGAGGAAGACCCGAAGGACTTGTAAAAAAGGAGGTATAAATCCGAACCGAGTAGTTAGAACCTCCTAGCAGTTATAGCTAGTTAAGGTTTCTGTTAAGATCCTGGAGTTTAGTCGGTGTTGCGAAGTAAGAAAATTATTTTTTGTGAATTCCGCCTCCCCGTGAACCCGCGAGATGCACAAAATCGACTTACAATAGCAACAATAGTAAAAAATTTTGTTGCAAGATTTGAAATACCCCAAAAATATTGTGTAAATGTGCTAGGATGTTATATTATACCTAATTACAAAAGAATTTCGTGCTCGAAATTCACGGAACAAGAAAAAGGCAAGAAGACACGGATTTTAAAAAAAAGAGGTGTGAAAACTTCTGTCGAATCTCGTCTTCACATTCCCAAGTAGGTTCTCCGTGTGAACGATTCCCGCATGAAACGAGTACTAGTGGGATAACTTTATTCTTGAGGACCTTTTCTCGTCGATCCACAATCGCCATTGGCCGCTCTTCATATGTTAAATCTTCCCTTACTGTCAATTCCGAGTGATCTAGGACGTGTGTCTCATCTCTAACATACTTGCAGAGTTGAGATACATGAAACACGTCTTGAACACCCGTCAAGGATAGTGGTAAAGCCAATCAATAAACTATCTCTCCAACACGCTCGATAATACCGAAAGGCCCCACGAATCGAGGACTAAGCTTACCTCGACTACCAAATCGGATCACTCCTCTGGTCGGTGATATCTTCAAGAATACAAGATCACCAACTGCGAACTCCATAGGTATTCTTTCAGTATCAGCCCAACTTTTCTGTCGATCTTGTGCCACTTTCATATGATTTCGGATTAAGTTCACTTTCTCCACCGTTTGCACAATAATATCTGGTCATGATAATATTCTTTCTCTAATATCGTCCCAACAGACAGGAGAGCGACATTTACGACTGTATAATGCTTCGAATGGAGCTATCTGTATAGTCGCTTGAAAACTGTTATTGTAAGAAAACTCCACTAAGTGCAAATGATCCTCCTATGAACCCTTAAAGTCTAACATGCATGCTCTCAACATATCTTCAAGAGTTTAGATCGTTCTTTCAGACTGGCCATCCGTCTGAGGATGATAGGCTGTGCTAAACTTCAAACGAGTTCCCAAACTTTTGTAACACCTTAGAATATGTTTAGTGAGTAATTATATTTAATATTGGGTTTTTAACAAAAAGTTTACCAAATTGTGTTTTAAATATTTTTCCTAATTTAATAAATATTTTTCTAAAATTTTCCTAGGCTTGCACACACATGTGCATGTAAACTAGGGTTTTTAAAATAAGATTTTACCATGATTAGTAGCCATGGTGGGTTAATCATTGGGATTAAAGTCTTATGGGTTTTAATTGAGTTTAATTAGTTAATTAGTAGTTGTTTTAATTTGAATTTGTTTTAGGTGTTGACTTGTGAGAGAGAGAGAGAGTGCATCATGGCTTTAAGCCATGCTTGCAATCATGAGGAGAGAGAGAGAGGAGGGTTGACAATTGGGTGATAATTGTTCCTCTCATTTCTTTGTTTCTCTCAAGTCTCACACACCCACACACTCACACAACACACCCCCTTACCTCTTCCAACCCCCCCAGCAGCAGCAACAGCAGCAAACACAGCAACAGCACCAACTGAAGCACAGCAGCAGCAGCAGCAGGTATTCAGCAGCAGCAACAGCAAGCAATTCAGCAACAGCAACAGCAGCAACTGCAGCTTCTCCCCTTCACCTCTTCATCTTCCTTCAGCTCCCTAGGGTTAAGTATGAGGTATATTTCCTAAACTTATTCCCTAGTTGCTTGGTTAGAGTAGTTTTGCATCGGTTAGTGGTTTTTAGTGCGTTTTAGTGCGATATGAGGTGTTTAGTGGGAACCTTGTGCTAGTGTGGTGTAAATTGGTTTCAGTAGGTTGTTAGTGGGTTGTTGAGACCATATTAACCTAGTTTAACCCTAATTGCACTAAAATACCACCAGTTTCCCTAATTGATGCAATTTATCGTATTTATGCAAAATTGAGGTTTTCTGGAACTGCTTTTGACCCGATGAGTTCTGAGTGAAATTGGGAAGACTGCAGTATAGTGGAGATGTGTTGATACCCCATATTTAACCCGACCCCCTAATTCACCCCTTTGGCCACCAATTTCTTCATTCTGGCCGCAATTTGCGGCCAGATGGGTAGGGTTTGGGTTGGGGTTTGGTCCTGTAGGTGTCTGCTAGTGTGTAGGGTGCTGTGATGTATATATTTTTGTAAGTTTAGTTCTGTATAGAAATCTGGGACCAAATACCTATTTTGCCGTTTTTCTAAACCTTCGCGACACGCGTGATACGTGAGTAGGTTTGGGGCTTTTGCGTATCGCGACGCGTCGGGGTAGTTTCAGGCGCGTGATCACACGTTTTAGCGTATCGCGCACACGCGCGATTGGTTTGCGACACGGGTTTCTAGTTGGACTGTAATGTTGCGTTTCTGTGAAATTGAGCTTATGTGTGATATATGTTATGTGGTTCTAGGTTCGCAGGCCAGTGAGACGGACGCTGCGAAGAAGGGCAAGCAAGTCGTCGGCTACACTTAGCGCGAGA
The DNA here is from genome assembly GCA_030015575.1 of Agapanthus africanus. Classification (NCBI taxonomy): domain Eukaryota; kingdom Viridiplantae; phylum Streptophyta; class Magnoliopsida; order Asparagales; family Amaryllidaceae; genus Agapanthus; species Agapanthus africanus. Next base: position 398,817,655 of record JASDDO010000019.1, on the reverse strand, counting down.
CTCGGTGAGTAGATTTCACATCTACGGGGATATCGCCCGCATGGCGTTATGCGTCAGGGCTGATAGGACTTTATTATTATATGTTGCATGTTCCCCATAGACTGTCATCGCATATTGCATTCCCTGCCACATATATATATATATGCTTAGAACTGATAGAACACCGCACTATTACTAACGGTCTATGTTGCACGGGCACTATTTGCATGCTACACACACACCGTTAGTAATTGCCATGCCATACTCACTGTAGAACTGCCATGATTATATTGTTGTAGTTTATCTTACATATGATTGGTGGTGATTTCCTGGAAATTGGGAGCCGCATGACATCTTTAAAAACGGAAACTATTTTTAAAAGCGATTTTCCCCTTATGCTCATACCATGGATTGATTTACATTCTACCTCGTATTGGATTTACTTATTGGTGTTGGATTTCATGCGATTTCTGGTTTTGAGGACCGTGGAAGTATTTAAGAAAAGATGCACTATTTTGAAAAAACCCGGTACCTCGTGATATGATATTTTGGTGTGTCCACCACGCGTTTTCTCGGTGCTGAGACGTGTGCTTGAAACCCGATTCGAGGAGTGGATGTTCCGTTTGCGGGTTCGTGGTGGGCCCGGTATGGTTCCCCTCGGCGAGATGATCGATGGGTTTGCCGATTGAGCCTGGAGGCGGGCGAGTACCTACCGGTGATTGGTTGGACCTGGCAGTTGTCTGGAGGATACTGACCAGAGTCGAGAGATGGATGCGGGATGATCCGTACTGCCGGGGCCGAGGGCCGATACCGCAGACGGACCCCGTGGGCCGATCCGGACTGACGGAGCCCGATATACGAGGACTTGCGTGTCGATGCTGGACACGAGTATTTTATGATATTTTGGGTGCCGATGTTGGGCACTCGTGATTTCTCAGAGATATACAGGATTTGAGGGCCAATGGATGTGCCGGCGCCTGAGTGTATTTGGGATTTGGGTGCAGCCTGAGGCACCGATTATTGTTTTCCATGTTGATATATCCATGTAGATGTTATTTATCCCATGCTCAGTATTGATTACTATATACCTCATCCTGTAGCATTTACCTGATAGAGCTCTTGCATTACTATTGCATCCACTGTTTGTCATGCATTGACATCATCTGCTGGCATTAGTAGAGCCGCGCTATATGTGCATGCTCGCGATCACCTTTATATGTTATCTCTATTCATGAGTTGGCAACTCACCCCCGTTGTGCCACAGTATTTGCAGGTTGCCCTTAGGAGTAGTCACGGCTGGCTGTTTACCGCATCTTTTGGCACAGATACCTTTCTAAGGCGAGTTAGCCTTTTTGCTGATAGGTGGGTTTTTGTATGGTATCTGTTATCCTTCAGTTGTATATTGATGTATCTAGTATTCTCCATCTACCTTTCTGTATTAACTTAGAGACAGTTGTGAGGACGATGTGTATGATTTTATACTCTGGTGTCGAGCTCGCATGTGAGCCGACTTTATTATATGCAGTCTTACTTCTCGTGATATTTGTCCTTGCTTTACTATGTATTCTTCGCTACGGCGTCGTATATCATATTGTGATGCTTATTCATTTCACTTGTTATTTCTGCGACACCTTGCTTTTACCCGACTTGCGGGACAAATGCTTAAAAAGGGAAATGTTGCCAAAATTATAAAAATTATAACTCTTGAACTAAAAAGGATTTCTACTAAATAAATGGAAGTTTCTCAGACATGTATGACTGTTTTTACGAAAATGTTTTAAATCACTCTATATTTATTGGTTTTGATTTCTGGGTTCGGCTTACTTAGCCGCGTTACGCCTGTAGACGTTGCGTGGTTAAGTGCCGGTCATGAGTCGAAATTCTCGGGTCGTGACAAAGTTGGTATCAGAGCGTAGGTTTTACCTTCGGAATGTAGGATGACCCTGGTATGATGGAGTAGGTAGCTGCAGCAGGGTAGCGTAGCGTGTGTATGTTCCGCGGCATACTCACGACACGGTACTCCGCCTACGCGACCTTAGGACTTGTTGATTTAAATTCCTCCTTGATTACATACATTCTTGCGATTCAATTTCCGTATTCTTATCGAATCCTAATTTTCTTTCAGCCATTATGCCGCCTAAGACTATGAGGGCACAGAGAGCGGCCGCGAGGGCCGAGATTCGTGTTGACTCGTCCGAGACGAGGACTGATCCGGGCAGTGCACCCGTTGTACCCGAGCAGGCTGTTCCTACCGTGACAGATCAGATCGCCACGCTAGGGGCTGGTATGCAGGAGATGCGCCAGACGGTGGGATCTAGCATGCAGGAGATGCGCCAGATGATAGGATCGCTAGTTGAGACGCTCCGAGCGCAGCGACCAGAGGTAGCTCCACCTGTTCCAGCGACCGCGATGGTACCTACCGCACAGCCAGTTGCCCCTGCAGCCACGGAGGTGATCACAGTATCGCTATCAGAGTTTATGAGGCTGAAGCCTCCGGTCTTCACAGGCACCGATACAGCCGAGGACCCACAGTCTTTCATCGACAGAATGGCCCGGATATGCCGTTCCCTCAGATGCGCAGATGCGAGATGGGTTGAGTTCGTGAGTTTTCGCCTGGAAGGTCTTGCGCAGAAGTGGTGTGATTCAGTTGAGAAGGGCAGAGCAGCATGTCTTCCTCCTATGACCTGGACGGAGTTCGTGACCATATTTCTAGCCCGTTTCCTTCCCCAGAGTGTTAGGGATGCCCGAGCACGCAGATTTGAGTCCTTGCGCCAGACGCCAGGGATGACAGTGGCAGAGTATGACGTGCTGTTTACAGAGCTAGTAGTCTACGCCCCATATTTAGTGGCTACCGAGGAGTTGCGAGTCAGGAGATTTGTTCGAGGCTTGCTTACACCACTGTTCCTCGCGATCAGCGCGCAGCACTACGAGACCTATGCAGCAGCTGTAGACGCAGCCCTAGTAGTCGAGGAGCACCTTGCTGAAGCTGCAACCTGAAAGACAGTTTTCAATAACATACACACCTGAAGCTGTAGACGCAGCCCTAGATCCTGATCCGGTATCCAATACCCAGGAAGTAGAGTTTATTGAAAGACAGTTTTCAATAACATACACACCTGAAGCTGAAGCTGCAACCTGCTTCAATTCCTGTGTTCTGGCCTTCCAGGCCCTGCAATCATTCTTCCAGTGTCCTTTCTTATGACAATAGAAGCATTCTTCCTTATCCACAAGCTTCCCCGCTATCTTTGTTGCTTTGCCTTTTCCCTTCGTATCCACTTTACCAACACCGCCCCTTGGTTTGGCGGGGGCCTTCTTCTTCTTTCCCTTGGCTTTCGCCTTGGACCTAGAAGAAGATGATCCTCCTACAAACAAAGTGGATGTTTCCCTACCTTTCTGTAGGGTGCCCTCTGCGCTCCTCAGCATGTTGAGGAGCTCTGATAGTTCAACCTCTTTTTCTTGTAGGTTGAAGTTCAGTATAAACTGGGCGTAAGTGGAAGGAAGGGACTGGAGAACTATATCCGTATATAGCTCACTCTCCAATATGATCCCTAGGTCAGCGAGCTCCTCAATGAAGCCGATCATCTTTAGCACATGCTCGGCTACTGATGATCCGACGGCCATTCTTGTCGAAAATAACTTTTTCGACGCTTCGTATCTTGCGATACGTGATTGCTCTCCATACAGTTCTTTTGTATGGAGCAATATGGACTCCATGTCCATATTCTCATGCCTCCTCTGATGTTCGTTGTCCATCGAGGCAAGTAGGAGGCACTTGGCCTTCGCGCTATCAATCTCCCAAGTCTTGCGGATTTCCTTATCCGCGACACTGGAAGTTGGACCAGGGACAGGGGGAGCTTTGGTGGTAAGAAGATACCCCAGCTTGTCATAAGTGATTGCTATCGTGACATTCCTGAGCCAATCTTTGTAGTTTGGCCCTGTCAGTTTGTTTTTATCTAGGAGTAACTTAAGTCCAGTCATGTTGATTGGTCGCTGCAATTAGGAGAGAGAAGAAGAAACACTCAGCATGATGCTCTTGCAAGTTTAGAGTGGTTTTTAGTTTGTCTAAACAGGATGGCTCCCACTGTTTCTCGAATCCCTCCTCAAACCATAAAGGAAGAATTAGTCAGGATCAATCCCACCGTACAATACTTGCTTAACCGTTCAGCCAGGCCGGTGTCGGTACTTCGAGGGAGGTTTTCCAACGCTTTCGCGAAGTTCCTTAATTAGAGAACCTCTTTTCCCTGGGGGCGTAGCCCCGCTAACACCTTTCTAGGCACCTACTAGGTTTATAGCATTGATCGTTAAGTGAGAAATTTCCCGAGGAGTAGCATATACTCACAGTAGGATCGGGATCCAAATATCATCGCGTGACGAAACTGAAGGAATCCTACCAGAATCATCACACTCCAAATGGTATGCAAATCTAGCAAGTTTCAGTACTTATGAAACTCCCGATGTGGATTTTTGCCCCATGCTCTTATGACCTTGACGAAGGTCAACAAATCATAAGTCACATGTCAAGTTCTGCCCGTCATTATCCAGGTTAATTTGAATCCACCCATATGTACCCTTGACGAAGGTCAACAAGGTAATGCGAATGTCCCAAACCAACGCATCTATCTATGCTACATATGAATACCCAATAGCTACCAATCACTATGCTTTGACGAAGGTCAACAAACACAGCTTGAATACTTATTGAATATTCATACGAAACGACGGAGGGCTACGAATGGTTTTGGCGAAACCGTGAACGTAGTGAACTTGATTTAATCGATGGAACGAGATAGCTTTTAGAAGGAGTGGCTCAAGCTCCGCATTTAAAAGTTATTTTGAAAAGAACCGAGTGGTTTTTCGAAAGTGTTCCAACGACTTTAACTTGGTTTATTATCTTGCATTAGTTCTTTTAATGCGTGATATTCTTGCATTAGTACTTTTAATGCGTCCCATCATTTAACCCTACCATTGCAGAAAACAACCAAAATATGACGTACGCTTATGCCATTCGCATTCGCCACTGGGCCCCGTCATTACCCGTTAGGTTACTTAACTAACGACAGAGCGGGGGCTGGGCTAGCGCGTCTGTAAAACATAAGCAACGCCTAAATAGTAAGCAATGATAGACATTACAGATCACAGATGAATGCATTGGATATACTAGCAATCCGCAATCCTTTCGAGCCTGAAACGAAAAGCGGATAACACGGTCGCGGTGAATAGCCAAATACCCCACCCAAGACCCCTACGGGTGCGGCAAACTACCCGCCAAGTACTCGGTAGTTTGTGCACCCCTCCATGGGTCTATCCTAGGAGCAAAAACAGTAAAAAGAATTATACAATGACGGCTACAACCCCGACCCGGTTGTGCGGCCAAACAAATAATATTATTACATCAATTTACATTTACAATGAATGAAAGAAAAACAAAAGCTCATCTCACATCCACCCCGGCTATTCACCCGCGACAGTCCAACACATTCATATACACATTCCAGCACATTACAGATCATGTATAACCCCGACTAATCGACTTATAGCGATTAGCCGACGTTCAATACATGCAAGCATCACAGATATAACCATCATAGTCAAAGTGCAGTGAAGTTCGGAAAAAATACGGAATTATAGGACCCCAAAAGGAAATTTCTTTTCTGGACAATCTGGGCACATATAATATATTTTAAAAATCCCAAAACCAACACACAAACACACTGCACGAAAAACGATGCAGAGAAGACACCAAGTCGCGGCGGTTCCGCGGCGGCTAAGAAGGATCACGCGGCGGAAGCGCGGCACTTTAGGCGAATCACTGTATCGTTTTTCTTGGGTGTTCACACAAAACCCTGAGCCGAATTTACAAGTGTAAAGTTTTTCATTTTGAGCAGAAAAAATTTCAACAGAAACTCAGTTTTTGTGAAGTTTGGTTTTTGGATTTTTCCGGTTCCGAACTTCGTTACACTTCACTACCAAGCTAGTTTAAGTTTAGTTAGGCTCTGATACCACTGTTAGTCCATATTGCGACCCCCGGTTCTTACGGGGAGGCGGAAACGGTATAAAAAACGAATTTTTATCGCAAGAGGCAACACGGACTAAACTATGGTCGGGATCGTTGTCTAAACTAAAACTAGCAAACTATGCTAAAGAGAGTTAGCTACTCGGATGAAGATGGTTATACCTAAACTTGAACTCCTTCTCTTCAAGCTCCGATGGTGGTTCGATGGCTCCTTCTCGTTGTCTCCGTACGCCGAAGATAGATCCACTTGAAAGCTCCAACCTTTAGCTCCTTCTTCGTTCTTTGAAGAAACTAGTTCACTTGGTTTGCTAAACCTAGTGAACTAGAATGAGTAGAGATGATTTAGAATGGGATTTTATCTATGGTTCTTGATTCTCAACTCATGAGACAAGAGAACCATAGATCAAGAGAGGGAGCAAGAGGTTGAGGATGAGAGCAAGAGGAGAGCTCAAGAACAAGAGAGAGAATGAGCAAGAAAGAATGAGCAACTCTTTTGTCTTTCACCCTCTCATAATCCAAAGTGATCATAACTCATCATATCAAAAAAGTCTTATGTGATGGTTTGAAGCAACCATAAGCTTATCATGTCATGCACTCATTTTACTCAAATGAGCAAGCAAGAAAAAGTCTTTGGCATGAAATGATAACCATGGTTATCATGATGGTCAACTAGTCAAGCCTAGTCAACCGGTCAACAAGTCAACAAAAGTCAACAAGTCACCAAAGTCAACAAGTCAACAAAAGTCAACAAGTCAACAACCATATCACCATAACACTTAATTAATATAATAGTTAATCACATATCATATTCTCATTAGGGTTGAGCATAAAGTCAAAAAGTCAACGGTCAACTGTCAACAACCCTAATGAGAATCCGCTGCCTTTGCCTCCCTGTCAACTGTGCATACACACCCGCATCCGCGTTCCGAGGAACACGAATGCAAACTGGATAAATCCAATCCCATAAGGTACACTAGGATCTGGCTTAAACCAAAGCCCGCTAGTGTAAACTGTCCGGACACTGTACGTGCACAAGTGCACGGATGTGACCGAACCCTGTCGCAAAACCATGCGACCTGTCGCAATACCATGCGACCTCTACTCTTTTGCCTAAAGGCGAAAAGCTTTCTGTGTGGGACTCTAAAGACTCAACACTACGCTGGCAGTGGGTTTAACCACAGACCGCAAGCGGCACTAGCTGTGCGTAACGGTCCCCAGGTAATGCCGACAAGAAGACCGACGAGGCGAAACCCATCTGAACTCCTACTGAGCCTGAGCGTGACATTCTCCGTACAGTCCGGTCTGTTCGTCTGATACATCGCATGGCGGGCCTAGGGGGCGGTAAACGTCAGTCCCCCAATAGCGGTACAAGTCGTGCCGGAGTGAAGCCCAATACACCCTGAGATAACACTGGAAACCTACCAGTATATCTCGTTTGCCCTGGCCAGGGACTACTCGTGTAATGGCTCTCCTAGACACAGCGCGATGTCAACCCCCAATACCGGGAGAGACGAATCCTGTCTAACCGTCACTGCCTCCAAGTGCTTCGGGACTGCACCCAACTACCACCTGTTTGCACGACTCCTTTGAGCCGTGGTAGGGTAGTGATCAAAGTACAGTGGGAACACACCCGAGGCGAAGTGACAGTGTCAAGTCAGCGGACTAAGCTGTACTCATGTCACCTGGGAACTGATAACTGACGATAGGTATAATACCAACTAGTCAGTTCCCGACGAGTCCTGTCCAGTGTACCCGTAACCTAACGAGCACCCGCATACTATCTCAAGTACGACGTACTGACGGCTGTGGGACAGACCGTCTCCCACACTGGGATGAGAAGCGCATGCGCTGGTCTACTCCGGAGTATCGATGCCCTGTCTCGATAGTCCTGCGACCAGGGACCTGAATAAGGATGTGCTTATAGATTACCCAGCCCCCACTAGTGTGACTGCCATCACAACGCTGGTAATCAAGCAAAGATCCTAAGGGCTCCACTAATGCGTATAAGTGATATACTGAAATAAACACAAGTACACATTGAAGTAGAAACAAACCAAGTAGCATACTACTATTTTGAGCAAGATTGTATATACAAGGTGAATATCCCAAGCATCCATTAAGTAATATACAAACTAGTATGATACAGTAATGGCCTCTAGGGCATATACACTAACAATCTCCCACTTGCACTAAGGCCATGTACTGGCGTATCGAAGACCAATCATCTCGATCAGCCGCTCGAACTGAGTCTGGGGCAGGGCCTTGGTGAATGGATCTGCAGTGTTGTCTTCTGAAGCAACTCTCCGAACCTCGATCTCCTTGCGATCCACGATCTCCCTGATCAGGTGATACCGCCTCAAGATGTGCCTGGATCTTTGATGGGACCTGGGTTCCTTTGCTAAAGCTATAGCCCCGTTGTTGTCGCAATACAGAGGTACTGGGTCAACAATGGACGGAACCACCTGAAGTTCCTTTAAGAACTTCCTTATCCAGACAGCTTCTTTTGCGGCATCAGATGCAGCGATGTATTCCGCTTCCATAGTCGAGTCTGCAACGGTTTCCTGTTTGGAACTCTTCCAACACACCGCCCCTCCATTGAGGGTAAAGACAAAACCCGACATGGACTTGGAATCATCCTTGTCACTCTGGAAGCTGGAGTCAGCAAAGGCCTCAATCTGGAGGTCTTTTCCGCCATACACCAAAAACATCTCCTTAGTCCTCCTCAGGTACTTGAGAATGTTCTTTACCGCTATCCAATGTTTCTCCCCAGGGTTTGACTGATACCGGCTTACTACACTCAGTGCATAAGCTACATCCGGTCTGGTACACAACATCGCATACATTATAGAGCCTACCGCAGAAGCGTAGGGTATAATAGACATGCGATCCCTCTCCAAATCAGTCTTGGGAGACATCTCTTTAGAGAGGGTGATCCCGTGACAAGCCGGTAGGTTACCGCGCTTGGAATCTTCCATACTGAATCTTTTCAGTACGGTGTCGATGTACCTGGACTGAGAAAGTCCCAATATCCTCTTGGATCTATCACGATGGATCCGGATCCCCAGGATGTATGAGGCATCACCCAGGTCTTTCATGGAGAACCTTTGTGACAAGAACCCCTTGACAGATTGTAGCATAGGAATATCATTTCCTATTAAGAGAATGTCATCCACGTATAAAACGAGGAATACTACAGTTCTCGCTACAAATCTACTATAGATGCATGGTTCATCTGGATTTTTGATAAAGCCAAATTCCTTGACCGTCTCATCAAAACAGATGTTCCAACTCCGCGATGCCTGCTTTAGTCCATAGATGGACTTAAGCAACTTGCACACCTTTCCGCTGCTCCCACTCTGAATGAAACCCTCTGGCTGATCCATATAGACACACTCCTCTAATATTTCCATTTAGAAAAGCGGTTTTTACGTCCATCTGCCAAATCTCATAATCGTGGAAGGCAGCAATGGCAAGAAGGATCCGAATGGATTTCAGCATGGCTACTGGAGAAAAGGTTTCGTCGTAGTCCAAGCCAGGTCTTTGACGAAAACCCTTTGCTACCAGCCTAGCTTTATAGGTCTCAACCTGTCCATCTACACCAATCTTCCTTTTGAAGATCCACTTGCATCCTACGGGTTTTACCCCGTCTGGAGCAATGTCCAACGTCCATACCTTGTTGGTGTACATGGACTCCATTTCGGTCCGCATTGCATCCAGCCATTTCACTGAGTCAACGCTCTGAACGGCCTGCTGGAAGCTAGTAGGCTCATCATAATCTATGATGCAATCCTCTCTATCCCCGTCTATGAGAAAACCGCAGTATCTCTCGGGCGGATGAGACTGCCTACTACTCCTGCGGAGCGGCGTAGGAATGTCCTGTTCTGTTGAACCCTCTGGTTCCACTAAGCTTTCAGTAACAGTCTGTGGTTCTGGAATTTCTTCCAGTTCTATTGTGTTCCCACTTATCTGGGTTTCCAAAAACTCAGTTTCCAAGAAGCGGGCATGCTGAGAAACAAAAACCTTTTGTTCCTCAGCCGAATAGAAAAGATACCCCCTGGAGTTCCTTGGGTATCCCACAAACTTACACTGTACTGAACGTGCCTCAAGCTTGTCCGCATGTTGCTTTTTTACAAAAGCTGGACATCCCCATACCTTAAGATAATTAAGACAGGGTTTCTTCCCAGTCCACATCTCATATGGGGTGGTGGGCACAGTCTTGGTAGGAGCCTTGTTCAAGAGATACGCAGCTGCTTCTAGTGCATATCCCCAGAATGATCGCGGTAACTCAGCGTTACTCATCATGGACCGAACCATATCCAATAGGGTTCGGTTCCGTCTCTCCGATACACCGTTATGTTGCGGAGTGTATGGAGGAGTAAGCTGAGAGAGAATACCATTCTCTTTTAAGTAATTCAGGAATTCGGCACTTAAGTATTCTCCACCTCGATCCGATCTTAGAATCTTAATACTTTTGCCGGTCTGTTTCTCTACTTCATTCTTATACTCCTGGAATTTTCCAAAGGCCTCGGACTTATGTTTCATTAAGAAGACATAACCGTACCTTGAGAAGTCATCCGTAAAAGTAATGAAGTAAGAATGTCCGCTTCGGGCATGTGTAGACATTGGACCGCACACGTCACTATGTACGAGTCCTAAGAGCTCGCTCGCTCTTACTCCTTGTCCAGTAAACGGAGTCTTTGTCATCTTTCCTTTGAGACAAGATTGACAAGTGGCATACGATTGATATTCGAACGCATTCAAATATCCTTCTGTATGTAACTTAGTCAACCTTCTCTCATTGATGTGACCCAATCTACAATGCCATAAGAAAGTCTGATTCATTTCCAGAGACTTTCTTTTGTGTGTATTCTGGACGTTGAAAATCTGTGGTTGGTTTAACACGTATATACCATTACTCAATGTACCTGACCCAATCAAAACTTGATTAAGGTGAATGTTTACAACATTACTTACAAACGCAAATTCATAACCTTCTTTAGAAACTAAAGATACAGAAATGATATTACAAGTTGCGTTGGGTACAAAAAAGCAATTACGCAAAACCAAAACATGTCCATCTGACATTCCCAGGTGATAGTCCCCCACGGCTTTAGCATCCATGCTAGCTCCGTTCGCAACTTTGAGGGTCATGTCACCTGCCTTCAAAACACTACGGTTTCTCAACGCCTGCAAAGAATTACAGATATGAGATCCTGATCCGGTATCCAATACCCAGGAAGTAGAGTTTATTGAAAGACAGTTTTCAATAACATACACACCTGAAGCTGAAGCTGCAACCTGCTTCAATTCCTGTGTTCTGGCCTTCCAGGCCCTGCAATCATTCTTCCAGTGTCCTTTCTTATGACAATAGAAGCATTCTTCCTTATCCACAAGCTTCCCCGCTATCTTTGTTGCTTTGCCTTTTCCCTTCGTATCCACTTTACCAACACCGCCCCTTGGTTTGGCGGGGGCCTTCTTCTTCTTTCCCTTGGCTTTCGCCTTGGACCTAGAAGAAGATGATCCTCCTACAAACAAAGTGGATGTTTCCCTACCTTTCTGTAGGGTGCCCTCTGCGCTCCTCAGCATGTTGAGGAGCTCTGATAGTTCAACCTCTTTTTCTTGTAGGTTGAAGTTCAGTATAAACTGGGCGTAAGTGGAAGGAAGGGACTGGAGAACTATATCCGTATATAGCTCACTCTCCAATGTGATCCCTAGGTCAGCGAGCTCCTCAATGAAGCCGTTCATCTTTAGCACATGCTCGGCTACTGATGATCCGACGGCCATTCTTGTCGAAAATAACTTTTTCGACGCTTCGTATCTTGCGATACGTGATTGCTCTCCATACAGTTCTTTTGTATGGAGCAATATGGACTCCATGTCCATATTCTCATGCCTCCTCTGATGTTCGTTGTCCATCGAGGCAAGCAGGAGGCACTTGGCCTTCGCGCTATCAATCTCCCAAGTCTTGCGGATTTCCTTATCCGCGACACTGGAAGTTGGACCAGGGACAGGGGGAGCTTTGGTGGTAAGAAGATACCCCAGCTTGTCATAAGTGATTGCTATCGTGACATTCCTGAGCCAATCTTTGTAGTTTGGCCCTGTCAGTTTGTTTTTATCTAGGAGTAACTTAAGTCCAGTCATGTTGATTGGTCGCTGCAATTAGGAGAGAGAAGAAGAAACACTCAGCATGATGCTCTTGCAAGTTTAGAGTGGTTTTTAGTTTGTCTAAACATGATGGCTCCCACTGTTTCTCGAATCCCTCCTCAAACCATAAAGGAAGAATTAGTCAGGATCAATCCCACCGTACAATACTTGCTTAACCGTTCAGCCAGGCCGGTGTCGGTACTTCGAGGGAGGTTTTCCAACGCTTTCGCGAAGTTCCTTAATTAGAGAACCTCTTTTCCCTGGGGGCGTAGCCCCGCTAACACCTTTCTAGGCACCTACTAGGTTTATAGCATTGATCGTTAAGTGAGAAATTTCCCGAGGAGTAGCATATACTCACAGTAGGATCGGGATCCAAATATCATCGCGTGACGAAACTGAAGGAATCCTACCAGAATCATCACACTCCAAATGGTATGCAAATCTAGCAAGTTTCAGTACTTATGAAACTCCCGATGTGGATTTTTGCCCCATGCTCTTATGACCTTGACGAAGGTCAACAAATCATAAGTCACATGTCAAGTTCTGCCCGTCATTATCCAGGTTAATTTGAATCCACCCGTATGTACCCTTGACGAAGGTCAACAAGGTAATGCGAATGTCCCAAACCAACGCATCTATCTATGCTACATATGAATACCCAATAGCTACCAATCACTATGCTTTGACGAAGGTCAACAAACACAGCTTGAATACTTATTGAATATTCATACGAAACGACGGAGGGCTACGAATGGTTTTGGCGAAACCGTGAACGTAGTGAACTTGATTTAATCGATGGAACGAGATAGCTTTTAGAAGGAGTGGCTCAAGCTCCGCATTTAAAAGTTATTTTGAAAAGAACCGAGTGGTTTTTCGAAAGTGTTCCAACGACTTTAACTTGGTTTATTATCTTGCATTAGTTCTTTTAATGCGTGATATTCTTGCATTAGTACTTTTAATGCGTCCCATCATTTAACCCTACCATTGCAGAAAACAACCAAAATATGACGTACGCTTATGCCATTCGCATTCGCCACTGGGCCCCGTCATTACCCGTTAGGTTACTTAACTAACGACAGAGCGGGGGCTGGGCTAGCGCGTCTGTAAAACATAAGCAACGCCTAAATATTAAGCAATGATAGACATTACAGATCACAGATGAATGCATTGGATATACTAGCAATCCGCAATCCTTTCGAGCCTGAAACGAAAAGCGGATAACACGGTCGCGGTGAATAGCCAAATACCCCACCCAAGACCCCTACGGGTGCGGCAAACTACCCGCCAAGTACTCGGTAGTTTGTGCACCCCTCCATGGGTCTATCCTAGGAGCAAAAACAGTAAAAAGAATTATACAATGACGGCTACAACCCCGACCCGGTTGTGCGGCCAAACAAATAATATTATTACATCAATTTACATTTACAATGAATGAAAGAAAAACAAAAGCTCATCTCACATCCACCCCGGCTATTCACCCGCGACAGTCCAACACATTCATATACACATTCCAGCACATTACAGATCATGTATAACCCCGACTAATCGACTTATAGCGATTAGCCGACGTTCAATACATGCAAGCATCACAGATATAACCATCATAGTCAAAGTGCAGTGAAGTTCGGAAAAAATACGGAATTATAGGACCCCAAAAGGAAATTTCTTTTCTGGACAATCTGGGCACATATAATATATTTTAAAAATCCCAAAACCAACACACAAACACACTGCACGAAAAACGATGCAGAGAAGACACCAAGTCGCGGCGGTTCCGCGGCGGCTAAGAAGGATCACGCGGCGGAAGCGCGGCACTTTAGGCGAATCACTGTATCGTTTTTCTTGGGTGTTCACACAAAACCCTGAGCCGAATTTACAAGTGTAAAGTTTTTCATTTTGAGCAGAAAAAATTTCAACAGAAACTCAGTTTTTGTGAAGTTTGGTTTTTGGATTTTTCCGGTTCCGAACTTCGTTACACTTCACTACCAAGCTAGTTTAAGTTTAGTTAGGCTCTGATACCACTGTTAGTCCATATTGCGACCCCCGGTTCTTACGGGGAGGCGGAAACGGTATAAAAAACGAATTTTTATCGCAAGAGGCAACACGGACTAAACTATGGTCGGGATCGTTGTCTAAACTAAAACTAGCAAACTATGCTAAAGAGAGTTAGCTACTCGGATGAAGATGGTTATACCTAAACTTGAACTCCTTCTCTTCAAGCTCCGATGGTGGTTCGATGGCTCCTTCTCGTTGTCTCCGTACGCCGAAGATAGATCCACTTGAAAGCTCCAACCTTTAGCTCCTTCTTCGTTCTTTGAAGAAACTAGTTCACTTGGTTTGCTAAACCTAGTGAACTAGAATGAGTAGAGATGATTTAGAATGGGATTTTATCTATGGTTCTTGATTCTCAACTCATGAGACAAGAGAACCATAGATCAAGAGAGGGAGCAAGAGGTTGAGGATGAGAGCAAGAGGAGAGCTCAAGAACAAGAGAGAGAATGAGCAAGAAAGAATGAGCAACTCTTTTGTCTTTCACCCTCTCATAATCCAAAGTGATCATAACTCATCATATCAAAAAAGTCTTATGTGATGGTTTGAAGCAACCATAAGCTTATCATGTCATGCACTCATTTTACTCAAATGAGCAAGCAAGAAAAAGTCTTTGGCATGAAATGATAACCATGGTTATCATGATGGTCAACTAGTCAAGCCTAGTCAACCGGTCAACAAGTCAACAAAAGTCAACAAGTCACCAAAGTCAACAAGTCAACAAAAGTCAACAAGTCAACAACCATATCACCATAACACTTAATTAATATAATAGTTAATCACATATCATATTCTCATTAGGGTTGAGCATAAAGTCAAAAAGTCAACGGTCAACTGTCAACAACCCTAATGAGAATCCGCTGCCTTTGCCTCCCTGTCAACTGTGCATACACACCCGCATCCGCGTTCCGAGGAACACGAATGCAAACTGGATAAATCCAATCCCATAAGGTACACTAGGATCTGGCTTAAACCAAAGCCCGCTAGTGTAAACTGTCCGGACACTGTACGTGCACAAGTGCACGGATGTGACCGAACCCTGTCGCAAAACCATGCGACCTGTCGCAATACCATGCGACCTCTACTCTTTTGCCTAAAGGCGAAAAGCTTTCTGTGTGGGACTCTAAAGACTCAACACTACGCTGGCAGTGGGTTTAACCACAGACCGCAAGCGGCACTAGCTGTGCGTAACGGTCCCCAGGTAATGCCGACAAGAAGACCGACGAGGCGAAACCCATCTGAACTCCTACTGAGCCTGAGCGTGACATTCTCCGTACAGTCCGGTCTGTTCGTCTGATACATCGCATGGCGGGCCTAGGGGGCGGTAAACGTCAGTCCCCCAATAGCGGTACAAGTCGTGCCGGAGTGAAGCCCAATACACCCTGAGATAACACTGGAAACCTACCAGTATATCTCGTTTGCCCTGGCCAGGGACTACTCGTGTAATGGCTCTCCTAGACACAGCGCGATGTCAACCCCCAATACCGGGAGAGACGAATCCTGTCTAACCGTCACTGCCTCCAAGTGCTTCGGGACTGCACCCAACTACCACCTGTTTGCACGACTCCTTTGAGCCGTGGTAGGGTAGTGATCAAAGTACAGTGGGAACACACCCGAGGCGAAGTGACAGTGTCAAGTCAGCGGACTAAGTTGTACTCATGTCACCTGGGAACTGATAACTGACGATAGGTATAATACCAACTAGTCAGTTCCCGACGAGTCCTGTCCAGTGTACCCGTAACCTAACGAGCACCCGCATACTATCTCAAGTACGACGTACTGACGGCTGTGGGACAGACCGTCTCCCACACTGGGATGAGAAGCGCATGCGCTGGTCTACTCCGGAGTATCGATGCCCTGTCTCGATAGTCCTGCGACCAGGGACCTGAATAAGGATGTGCTTATAGATTACCCAGCCCCCACTAGTGTGACTGCCATCACAACGCTGGTAATCAAGCAAAGATCCTAAGGGCTCCACTAATGCGTATAAGTGATATACTGAAATAAACACAAGTACACATTGAAGTAGAAACAAACCAAGTAGCATACTACTATTTTGAGCAAGATTGTATATACAAGGTGAATATCCCAAGCATCCATTAAGTAATATACAAACTAGTATGATACAGTAATGGCCTCTAGGGCATATACACTAACAGAGTTCTCCTACAATAACAGCTACCAGGAGACCCTTCAGATGGAACCATTTGAGGCTCTTTATGGGAGGAGATGCAGGTCGCCCACTTGTTGGACAGAGCTCAGTGAAAGCAGTATCTTAGGGCCACAGATTGTTGAGGAGACGACAGCGAAGATCCAGTTGATTCGCGATATGATGAGAGCAGCCCAGAGTAGGCGGAGATCTTATGCGGACCGTCGGCGACGCAGACTTGAGTTTTCTGTTGGTGATTATGTTTTCTTGAGGGTCACCCTAATGAAAGGTGTGATGAGGTTTGGGAAGAAGGGGAAGCTCAGTCCCAGGTATGTGGGCCCCTTCGAGATCCTCGAGCGTGTTGGTGCAGTAGCATACCGGTTAGCCCTTCCGCCCAGTTTTCCAGATGTGCATCCCGTATTTCATGTCTCGATGCTCCGCAGATATCTTCATGATCCTTCGCATGCGATTCAGCATCCGACGATCCAGCTGGAGCGCGACCTTTCCTATGCAGAACAGCCGGTGATGATCTTGGATCGACAAGTGAAGAAATTGAGATCGAAGGACATCCCATCAGTTAAGGTGCTTTGGCGTGGTCAGAACCGTGAGGAGGTCACTTGGGAGACCGAAAGCGAGATGATGAAGACGTATCCCCATCTTTTTGAAGGTACGTGTAGTTAGATTTTTGAAATTCGGGGACGAATTTCTTTAAGGAGGAGAGATTGTAACACCTTAGGATATGTTTAGTGAGTAATTATATTTAATATTGGGTTTTTAACAAAAAGTTTACCAAATTGTGTTTTAAATATTTTTCCTAATTTAATAAATATTTTTCTAAAATTTTCCTAGGCTTGCACACACATGTGCATGTAAACTAGGGTTTTTAAAATAAGATTTTACCATGATTAGTAGCCATGGTGGGTTAATCATTGGGATTAAAGTCTTATGGGTTTTAATTGAGTTTAATTAGTTAATTAGTAGTTGTTTTAATTTGAATTTGTTTTAGGTGTTGACTTGTGAGAGAGAGAGAGTGCATCATGGCTTTAAGCCATGCTTGCAATCATGAGGAGAGAGAGAGGAGGGTTGACAATTGGGTGATAATTGTTCCTCTCATTTCTTTGTTTCTCTCAAGTCTCACACACCCACACACTCACACAACACACCCCCTTACCTCTTCCAACCCCCCAGCAGCAGCAACAGCAGCAAACACAGCAACAGCACCAACTGAAGCACAGCAGCAGCAGCAGCAGGTATTCAGCAGCAGCAACAGCAAGCAATTCAGCAGCAGCAACAGCAGCAACTGCAGCTTCTCCCCTTCACCTCTTCATCTTCCTTCAGCTCCCTAGGGTTAAGTATGAGGTATATTTCCTAAACTTATTCCCTAGTTGCTTGGTTAGAGTAGTTTTGCATCGGTTACTGGTTTTTAGTGCGTTTTAGTGCGATATGAGGTGTTTAGTGGGAACCTTGTGCTAGTGTGGTGTAAATTGGTTTCAGTAGGTTGTTAGTGGGTTGTTGAGACCATATTAACCTAGTTTAACCCCAATTGCACTAAAATACCATCAGTTTCCCTAATTGATGCAATTTATCGTATTTATGCAAAATTGAGGTTTTCTGGAACTGCTTTTGACCCGATGAGTTCTGAGTGAAATTGGGAAGACTGCAGTATAGTGGAGATGTGTTGATACCCCATATTTAACCCGACCCCCTAATTCACCCCTTTGGCCGCCAATTTTTTCATTCTGGCCGCAATTTGCGGCCAGATGGGTAGGGTTTGGGTTGGGGTTTGGTCCTGTAGGTGTCTGCTAGTGTGTAGGGTGCTGTGATGTATATATTTTTGTAAGTTTAGTTCTGTATAGAAATCTGGGACCAAATACCTATTTTGCCGTTTTTCTAAACCTTCGCGACACGCGTGATACGTGAGTAGGTTTGGGGCTTTTGCGTATCGCGACGCGTCGGGGTAGTTTCAGGCGCGTGATCACACGTTTTAGCGTATCGCGCACACGCGCGATTGGTTTGCGACACGGGTTTCTAGTTGGACTGTAATGTCGCGTTTCTGTGAAATTGAGCTTATGTGTGATATATGTTATGTGGTTCTAGGTTCGCAGGCCAGTGAGACGGACGCTGCGAAGAAGGGCAAGCAAGTCGTCGGCTACACTTAGCGCGAGACTCGGTGAGTAGATTTCACATCTACGGGGATATCGCCCGCATGGCGTTATGCGTCGTCAGGGCTGATAGGACTTTATTATTATATGTTGCATGTGCCCCATAGACTGTCAACGCATATTGCATTCCCTGCCACACACACATATATATATATATGCTTAGAACTGATAGAACACCGCACTATTACTAACGGTCTATGTTGCACGGGCACTATTTGCATGCTACACACACACCGTTAGTAATTGCCATGCCATACTCACTGTAGAACTGCCATGATTATATTGCTGTAGTTTATCTTACATATGATTGGTGGTGATTTCCTGGAAATTGGGAGCCGCATGACATCTTTAAAAATGGAAACTATTTTTAAAAGCGGTTTTCCCCTTATGCTCATACCATGGATTGATTTACATTGTACCTCGCATTGGATTTACTTATTGGTATTGGATTTCATGCGATTTCTGGTTTTGAGGACCGTGGAAGTATTTAAGAAAAGATGCACTATTTTGAAAAAACCCGGTACCTCGTGATATGATATTTTGGTGTGTCCACCACGCGTTTTCTCGGTGCTGAGACGTGTGCTTGAAACCCGATTCGAGGAGTGGATGTTCCGTTTGCGGGTTCGTGGTGGGCCCGGTATGGTTCCCCTCGGCGAGATGATCGATGGGTTTGCCGATTGAGCCTGGAGGCGGGCGAGTACCTACCGGTGATTGGTTGGACCTGGCAGTTGTCCGGAGGATACTGACCAGAGTCGAGAGATGGATGCGGGATGATCCCTACTGCCGGGGCCGAGGGCCGATACCGCAGACGGACCCCGTGGGCCGATCCGGACTGACGGAGCCCGATATACGAGGATTTGCGTGTCTATGCTGGACACGAGTATTTTATGATATTTTGGGTGCCGATGTTGGGCACTCGTGATTTCTCAGAGATATACAGGATTTGAGGGCCGATGGGTGTGCCGGCGCCTGAGTGTATTTGGGATTTGGGTGCAGCCTGAGGCACCGATTATTGTTTTCCATGTTGACATATCCATGTAGATGTTATTTATCCCATGCTCAGTATTGATTACTATATACCTCATCCTGTAGCATTTACCTGATAGAGCTCTTGCATTACTATTGCATCCACTGTTTGTCATGCATTGACATCATCTGCTGGCATTAGTAGAGCCGCGCTATATGTGCATGCTCGCGATCACCTTTATATGTTATCTCTATTCACGAGTTGGCAACTCACCCCCGTTGTGCCACAGTATTTGCAGGTTGCCTTTGGGAGTAGTCACGGCTGGCTGTTTTCCGCATCTTTTGGCACAGATACCTTTCTGAGGCGAGTTAGCCTTTTTGCTGATAGGTGGGTTTTTGTATGGTATCTGTTATCCTTCAGTTGTATATTGATGTATCTAGTATTCTCCATCTACCTTTCTGTATTAACTTAGAGACAGTTGTGAGGACGATGTGTATGATTTTATACTCTGGTGTCGAGCTCGCATGTGAGCCGACTTTATTATATGCAGTCTTACTTCTCGTGATATTTGTCCTTGCTTTACTGTGTATTCTTCGCTACGGCGTCGTATATCATATTGTGATGCTTATTCATTTCACTTGTTATTTCTGCGACACCTTGCTTTTACCCGACTTGCGGGACAAATGCTTAAAAAGGGAAATGTTGCCAAAATTATAAAAATTATAACTCTTGAACTAAAAAGGATTTCTACTAAATAAATGGAAGTTTCTCAGACATGTATGACTGTTTTTACGAAAATGTTTTAAATCACTCTATATTTATTGGTTTTGATTTCTGGGTTCGGCTTACTTAGCCGCATTACGTCTGTAGACGTTGCGTGGTTAAGTGCCGGTCATGAGTCGAAATTCTCGGGTCGTGACAACTTTCCTGTAGGCTCCTCCAAAAGTGTGACAGAAATTGAGTATCACAATTCAAAATGATGCTCACGGGTACTCCATGCAATCTCACAATCTCCTGCATGTACCTCTCTGTCAAAGCCTCCGTCAACTGACCAATTCGAAACGGTATAAAATGCGCTGCCTTGGTCAATCGATCGACAATGACCTAAACTGTATTATTGCCCTTTGGACTCTGTGGTAAAGCTGTCACGAAATCTATAGTTATATGTTCCCACTTCCATTGAGGGATCGGAAGTGGTTGCAACAAACCAGCTACCCTTTGATTTCAGCCTTGACTTGCTGACACACCAAACACTTCGATACGTAGCGAGCAATCTCCCTTTTCATGCCTTCCCACTAGAAATGCTATCGTGGATCTCTGTACATCTTTGTGCCTCCCGGGTATACTGATTACGCGGAACTATGAGCCTCCTTCATGACTTCTTCACGAACATCTCCTTTAAGCATATATAAACGACTCCCATATCGTAATGAACCATCTTCATGAATCAACAAATCTGTTCGAAGTCCCACTTCTACTTGTTCTCGAAACTTTTGCAATCTTGGATCATGCAACTGTGCTGCTTTAATGTTATCGATCAAGGATGACTGTACTTACAACTGCATTAACTGTCATGAAGAATCTGGTAGTACAATCTCCAATTCGAATATCTGAAGATCAGCTATAATCTCCTTCTGTGCAGTCATCATCCGTATTGCTGGCAACCGACTTAGAACATCCGGCACTACATTAACTTTCCCCAGATGGTATTTTAGATCAAGATCATAGTCAGCCATCAGCTCTAACCATCTACGCTGCCTCATGTTGAGCTCTTTCTGTGTGAACACGTACTTTAGGTTTTTGTGATCGGTAAATATTTCTATCCTTTCGCCCAATAAGCAGTGTCTCCAAATCTTCAGAGCGAAAATCACTGATGCTAACTCCAGATCATAAGTTGGGTGGTTCTTCTCATGAGTTTTCAATTGTCTTGACGCATAAGTTATGACCTTCCCATGCTGCATTGGAACACATCTCAAGCCTTTCACAGATGTGTCGCTGTGAATAACCAGCCCTCTGGAACTGTCTGGCACTGTCAGAATAGGAGCGGTAGTCAATCTTTGCTTCAACCCTTCAAAATCTGACGCACGTTTCTCGGTCCATATAAACGGTACCACCTTTCGTGTTATCTTGGTCAATAGTTCTGTTATTCGAGTGAAGTTCTCCACAAACCTTCTATAGTATCCGGCAAGCCTAAGAAAACTTCTGATCTCCCCTACATTCTTTGGAATTGGCCAATTATGAACAGCTGCAATCTTTTCAGGGCCAACGACAATTCCATCTCCGGATACAACATAATCCAAGAACTTCACTTCTTCGAGCCAAAACTCGCACTTGCTCACCTTAGCATATAAATTTTCTTGTCTCAATGTTTGTAGTGTGATTCTCAAGTGTTCTGCATGCTCTTCTTTGCTCCTCGAATAGATCAGAATATCATCAATAAACACCACTACGAACTGGTCCAGGTATGGTGAAAAGATTCGGTTCATCAAGTCCATAAATATTGCCGGTGCGATAGTAACTCCAAATGGCATCACTAAGTACTCGTAATGCCCATATCGAGTTCGAAACGCCGTCTTGCAAATGTCTTCTGATTTCACCTAAACTTGATGATACCCAGATCATAAGTCCAACTTCGAGAATACCCTCGCTCCACTGAGTTGATCGAATAATTCTCCAATGCGAGGGATTAGGTACTTATTCTTAATAGTCACTTGATTTAATTCTCGATAATCAATGCACATCCTTCGTGTGCCATCCTTCTTCTTGACTAGAAGAACTGCAGCTCTCCAGGGTGAACTGCTGCTGCGAATCCAACTCTTCTCTATTAATTCGGTAACTTGTTTCTTTACCTCTTCCAGTTCCTTCGGCGCCATTGGATAATAAGCCTTTGAAATCGGCACTGCTCCAGGGATAAGATCAATCGCGAACTCCACATCTCATTTTGGCTGTAAACTCGAGATGTCCTCGAACACATCCATAAAATCCCGAACTACTGCTGGCGCTTTCTCCTTGTTTACTTCTATCGACGAAAGAACGGCATTAGTCGGCCTAGTCCTAAATTCGACTTGCCCGACAGATCTGCTACCTCCTAAAAATATGAACTCCGGATGTCCGGGAATCTGGAAAATCACTTTCTTTGCCCTACAATCAATGTGAGCATGGAAAATGCCAAGAAAATCCATTCCTAAGACAACATCATAGCTGCCAGTATCAATAACCAAGAAATCCGTGAATAACTCCCGTCCGCAAATAACGATCGAGCAACCCTTATACTCACTGCTGGATACAATTCTCCCATTTCCAGTGTGTATGTCCCAGCAACAAAACAGGGCCGTGTGTGGAATAGAGTGTGCACTAATAAACTTTGACGACATGAAGTAATAGGATGCACTTAAATCGAATAATGCTAATGCGGGAAAATTATAAACAAGTAGGATACCTGTGGTCTCCTCGGCTGTCAAGGTGAAGGCTCATGCTTGATTAGGCCTCTGAGTGATCAGCTTCTTCCCATGAATCTTCTTCTGCGGTGGTTTCTGAATATTTTCTCTCAATCGTAGCTTCGAATGGCAAGCACTGATAGTATGGTCAGCTGATCTACAAACTAGACAAAGTACAAGCCTCTTTAAACAGTCCTTCTGTATGTGTTCGGGTAGATGGCAAAAGTCACAAACCACACTTCTTTTCTGATCGGATACATCATGCTTCTTCATGGGTATAGTGCCTCGCTTGTTTACCGGAATGCTTCTGCGTACAAGAGCTCTGTTTGGCGTAAACGCCGGCTTCCGCACTATAACTTCTTGTTGCAGATTACCCTTTACTTTTATCGATAACTCTGCTGCCCCTGGCTGCCTTAAGAACTTGGGAGAAGGTGGTCAATCCAGAGATATGATATGTCTCTGAATCTCCACATCCAAGCTACGCATAAGCCGCCGTGCCCTATCTGCCTCATTGGCAACCAAGGGCTCCGCAAATCGACTGAGCCGGGTTAACTCAGCCGTATTTTTATCAACGGATCCGCCATTCTGCTTCAAGCTAATGAACTTTTCTTCCATTTCCTCCCGAGCAGATTGCGAAAATAACTTCTCCAAGAAGCTGTGCGAAAAAGTTGCCCAACTAATCGGCTTTGTCAGACGGGTCTCCTCTACGAGCCACCACTTGCGAGCGTAATCCACCAATTGGATGCGTACTATATCCACCCTTTTCATATCTGGAATCTGCACGGCAACGAGCAGGTTCTCTGTATCAACTAGCCACTACTCCGCTGGCAATGGATCCTCCAATCCAGTAAATATGGACGGACCAAGCCTTCTAAAATCCACCACGGTGCCTTCATGCTGTGTTGGCCTGGGTGCTGCTACAACTACGGACTGCTGGTCCATCCGCAGACCCTCCTGGAAAGCCTCGGCTTGCCGCTGATTTAGCTCAATTTGTCGCTTCTGGTTTTCAAGCATACTACATACAACTCCAATTAATGCGGCGTTATCTACACGCCTCTGGTATGACCGCAAATCTCTATCCGCCATGATTCTGAAGCCAAGACACTGAAGGGGATTAGTAATGGTAAATATGATTCAATAAATAAGATATTGATATTTAGAGATTCAAGACTGGCAAGATAGTAATGTGGTAGGACATGTTCCTAATTTCGGGTTTCCTGGTTAGTGTATTAGGTTCAGTACCCAACTACAAAAAAACCAAACCTGACTAACCCTAAATCTTATGGCTCTGATACTAAACAAACTCTGTCACGCCCCACTTCCCAAAAAACGTAAATACGGCACGTGACGGAGTCAACCATGCTACCTATGGCTAGGAATAATCCCTCCATAGTCATATTACGGTTGTCAATCGGATACCAAGAACAGTAAAATAAAATCTAGCTAACACATGTCCATCTGCCATAATAAATAAAATCAAGAAATGCATATAGCGGAAATGAATCAAGATCCAAATAAAAACAATCTATGAATCATGTCCCTTATGGGCTCACATCGATAAAGTAAAACTATGGAAATAAATGAAACTAAGCATCTCTAAACTAAACATCTAGCTCCTCATTACTCGGCTTGCTTGCTAAAGTACTTCTGATCTGCTTGCGATAATGTCAGAGGAACTGAGCCATGCAAAACCCAGACGTCAGTGCGTCATAATATCAAAATAATCGTAATAAATAGGATATGATGCTTATAATTAAACATGAATGTAAATAATAAGCACAGGTGTAAAATAGTGAGATACATGTATGTGATGTGTATCCTAAAGTCTATACTTCTAGGTTATCTATTCTACGAGTCTTTGAAATCAATTTAATGGAATCGTTGATGTAACTCAATAGTATCCCATGCGTGCCCGGGACCATGGTCAAGATTCTCGGGCTGAATCCGAGACGTGCCGCTAAGCAGTAAATAGGTAACATGTACACATGAATGATGTCAGCATCATCATTCTAGAGCTGGCCGAGCCCGTAAAGACTGATCAGTATCTGGAGTATCGAACTGTTGAGTTACAAGTCAGTTTTCATAATTGATTTCCCCTTACCCCCAAGCTTTTGTGTTCAAATCAGGTATTGATGATATAAATCTAATGCCAACACAAGATCAAGCAGGTACAGGTCTTGTCTATATAGACAACAAGTCACGTCTATCAGGACAACAACTCAGGGTTGTCGACATGAGTAATAAGATCCAAGTAACAAGTCTGGTAGTGTGTCGTGAATATGTCATACAATGTATTTTAACCAGAATAGACACCAAATGTAAAACTATAACCAATATCGAAACACGGTAACCATAATTAATACCAGGATGTATATGTATCTATCGGTAATAACCGTTATACGTCCATTACCATGTATATTGCAATCTAGATAACATACTAAATTGATATAGTAGTATGATAATATTGTGATGATCCGGCATGCAACTAGATAAACCATTATCGGCACGGATACATACTGATAATGTAAAACTATAAATCGGTAATATTTGCTGAATATTAAAACACGTATATTATCATTAATCATATAAATATAAATAAAGTAGCATGTTGCAAGTTTAAAACTTGCCTGATCGAATCTCACGTCGAGATACAGATATCATGTTCCGACGCCGAATAACGTCACGACGCAAAACTTACGCACGCAGGACTTGACCTGGCTGAGCGGCTGCATAACATGGTAACTGGGTTAGATGACGACGGTAACTGGATCGTATGGATCGTCAGCGACATGCGCAACTCTGGTGAGACGATTGGCAAAAAGAGAAGAAAAGAAAGAAGAAGAAGAAAAGAAGAAGAAGAAGAAGAAGGTAATGGCGAGGTTGCTGGTGTTCTGGGGGTTGCCGATGAGACGAGGAGGTGCTGGAGGGTGAGCGTGGTGGTCGGGTTCCGGCGACGAGGTCAGAGACGAGGCGGTTGAAGGTAGGTTAAAGGTGATCGGGAAAAAGAAGAAGAAGAAGAGGGTGCGGCGGTAGGTGCTCTGAGGTTGCTGATGAGGAGGGGAAGGTAACACGGTGATGGTGATGGTGGTCGGTTTCAGGCGAGAGGTCGACGGTGAGGTCGACGAGGTGGGTGCGATGGGTTGGTGGCTTCGGGGTTAGGAGCTTGGGTGGTCGTCGGGAAGAAGGAGGAGGAGGTGCTGGCGAAGAATATGGGAGGATGGGAAGGGCGGCGATGAGAGGGGGAACGGCGACGAGAGGTGGATTAGGGTTCGGGGTTAGCGAGAGGAGAAAAAACGAGGGAGGAGAGAAAGGGTTAGGGTTTTATAATAAATTTTATATTATAATAATATATATATTATATATAGAGAGAGAAGAGGTAGGTACATATGAGAGAGAGAGACAGAAAGATTCGAGTGAAAGAGAGAGTTTTTATATAAAAATAATTAAAATTTAAATATATATCATATATAGAAAGAGAGAGTTTTTATATAAAAAATAATTAAAATTTAAATATATATTATATATATAACTGTTTATATATTAGTTATATAAAAATATATATAGTAAGATTTTAGAGATAATACCAGATTGCTCCGAATATTACCCGTATCTCTCTAAAATTTTAGTTTTTAAATATGCAAAATATACGTAAGAATTTAAACTATGATGCAAATGTCTATTATTAAAAACTTATACCCCCAAATAAAAATCTACGTAAATATACGTAGCGATCCAAATACTAGTCTATCAAACCCTTAGAATATGAACATGATATAAGGGCGCAACCACCTGATATGGGGTGCTATGACGTGCAAGGCTAGATGGGAAAATATATTATTTGGTTTTATATTGTATTATAAAAAGATATGTAGATTCTAAAAATATTACATATGTATATAATTCTTGATTTGCATAGGTACACCATACTAGCAAATATTTGATATAATCTCGAACCATTTTGGGTTTCAACCATGCGGTTGGGTCGGATAATAACCACAGTTACTAATTGCATCATTCGCAACCCAATAGCAACAATAGTAAAGAATTTTGCCGCAAGATTTGAAATACCCAAAAAATATAGTATAAATGTGCTAAGGTGTTACATCCGCATAGAATTCCCGACTACAGACGACCACTGGACACAGATCGTATCCCAAAATTGCTTTTAGAATGTCGTTCCCTGAACTGACATTCCAGCTAGATACGAGCGTCTTAACTGGGATCACATGAGTTCTTACAAACCGTTACGACATGAACCAATGCGATGCCCTAGTGTCGTAGAGCATGAGGACAGGTAGGGTGGCTACTAAGATTGTACCTAAGTCGCGTTGGATAGGTTTAGGTTTAACAATTATAAGATGTCCAGGAGTGGAAATAACTTGAAAGGGAATAAGGAAAAGATTTACACGTGATAACCTAATCCGTAGCTTCGGCCTCTTCAACCAACATGGTGAATGCTTGGCGTCGCGGCACCTTCCTCTGTGCCTGGTTAAACACTTGACGTTGAGGTTGAGCGGTCTGGGTACGGGAAGCTGGTGCTGGTAGAGCTAACCGGGTAGAAGGAGCTTGGGTCGTCGGTCTAGCGGGATGGTTATTAGTCCCTCGGTTCTGGGGGCATGCTACGATAGTGTGAGTAGAAGACTCATAGATCAAGCACAAGTTGTTCGCCTTTCGACAATTCTTCAATAGATATATTTTTCTTTT
Source organism: Agapanthus africanus (assembly GCA_030015575.1). Taxonomy (NCBI): domain Eukaryota; kingdom Viridiplantae; phylum Streptophyta; class Magnoliopsida; order Asparagales; family Amaryllidaceae; genus Agapanthus; species Agapanthus africanus. Next base: position 398,790,051 of record JASDDO010000019.1, on the reverse strand, counting down.
GCAGTAGCTGCAAAAGTCTGGCCTGTTGTTGGCGAATGAACCTCCTGGCCTGCGAGATGGTCCGTTGAAAACTGGCCTGGAAAAGGCCCCTCCTGCAATCTGGTGCAAAAAGTGTTTTACACCGGCTGATTGCGGCCTGCCCTTCTTCTTCACAACTGTCTCATAGCGTCGAGCAACCATCAAAGCAAGCTAGTGGGTTGGGAAATCTCCTGTAGCGAGTGCAACTTGGATTTCAGGGTCTAACACCTGCTGGAATCGTCGTGCCCGGATCTCAGCAGCGGGAATGAGGTGCGCAACGAACCTGTTACGACCTTGTGTTATCAGTGTTGTAAGTGAGATTGGAAAATTGAACTTGAGATTATAATTTACCTGCCGAGCATGGTAAACTCAGCATCATATTCATCCACAGACTTGACGCACATCGAGCCTTGTTACAGATGGATGAATTGTTGCTCCATGTCAAAGCGGGAAGTCTCCAAAAGTACTTCATATCGAAAAGGCCTCGGAATGTTTTCCATTCTATCGGTTGCTCTAGACGGCTCTCCTCAACTTTCCTCCATACTCTAGCATTATCGGTCAGTTGCAACTTAGCAATTCTTACCTAAGCTATATCTGGCACTTGGGCCTCTGCCAGATCATCCTTTATTGCATGAGCCCATTCTTCTGCTTCAAGCGGGCTCTCCTTACCCGAGAAGTTCTTTCGGTGTAAGGCCCGGAACTGCTTTATTCCAGATGCTTCGGCCTCGGTGCGGTTTATAAGGATAACAGTCTGCTGCTGCTGACTCTCTAATAGGCTCTTGATAGCTTCAAAAAGTATCATTTTCTCATTGATAGGAGCTGCAATGGTAAGTGGTGGTGGTGGTGTAGAAGGTGGAGTATTGCCGTTGACGTTGGTACTGGTATTATTCGGAGAGTCCATCACCTTGATATAAAAGATATGTTAGGATAGATTCAAGGAATTTGAAACGCAAGAAATGTAAATGTTTGTTGGATTCATTAATTCTTATGGTATATTGTTTACGACTTCATGCAGAACTGACCTACATGGGCCAACTAAACCTGTCACGCCCCGCTTCCCAGTAGACGGAAACGATGACGTGGTAAGCCCGCGACATATTTATTTGGAGAAGGTCATCCCCTAAATAAATATACTAAGCGTATTGAAACAGTAATATACAATGTAAGAATAAATGGAGACTGTACAATTTTCAACAAATATCTTTATTTACATTCAAACTTGAAATATATACGGGTATATGAGTTCAACTTGAAAAGTAAATACAATAAAAGGAAATGCCTAAATATGTAGCATACATAAATTAAAAGAAAAAAAGAAAAGGTAATTCTGAGTAGCTATCTAGTCGTAATTCTCTTCTGTAGCGTCCACTTCCTCCGTCTTGACCGTATCTGATGAACATTCCAAGAAAACAAATGTAGGTGGAATACCCGTCAGTGAACTAGCGCTCGGTAAGTCCCAAAGATGAAGTAAGAGTGAAAAGTGACAAATATATAAAGAAATAATGTAAATGAGCAGTAAAAATTGTGTAGCTCTGAATACAGGTATATGTATCTATAAGTCTCTATATGGTCATTATTTTAACATTAAGTTCCAAGTGGGAATGTCAACGCAGCCGTAGAAGTATTCACAAGCTCAAAAGTGGGGCCCCAGGAGCAAGAAAATACGAGTCCATGTCATGTGTTAGCATCGGGATTCTAAACTATGGAGGAGTCGACTCGACTGAGATTCAAGTAAATAGAAAAAATAGGTTAATACGGGACTCCTGAAACTCCGTTGGATTCACACAAGAAACTATCCCAAACATCCCAAGTATAATATATATTATAACGGTAAGATATTCTTAGTAAATTTGATTGGTTGATTATAATATGTCTTGATCGAAACCATAGATTGTAAAAGTTGAAGAATGAAGTCAAGTAAGTCGAGTAGAATGCGAGTCATATTAATTGCAATCTTGGGTCGAGTCAAGTTAGTCAAGTAGATCGATTTCGGGTTCACGTTCAAGTTTAGGTTCAAGTTGGATTAGAGTTCGAGTTTGGATTCGAGTTTGAGTTTAAATTCAGATTTGGATTCGAGTTTGTATTCGGGTTATAGACATTTCTTGTAAATGGATTTAACTGTTGAAATTCTTAAGTTCGGGAGTAATCGGACAATTGCTGCACATGGACGGTAGGATTTGTGTATTTTTTCAAGACAATTGCCTTTTGATAACTCCGTTAATTTGTTTTCTAATCTGAATAGGCAAGCACTCACTTTCTTTGGCTCCCTAGGGTTCAAGAGAAATGATACTGCTTAAGCCTATATTAATCTAGAATCCTTATAGATTTATTATTATTGTTTACATTATATTTATATTGTTTGCATTCTTCGAGTGGGTTTTATGAAAAATATTTTAATATCTTATAAAAATAAATCTCGAGGATGATTTAGAATGTTAAGAGTTTTTATGAACATATATTTTAATTTTAGTGGTATTTTAGAGATAAAATCTAGCTTTTAAAAGTTTATGGTATTTTATTGAAAACTACTTCTTTTGTAAACTTGGTGGTATTTTATTCAAATTTTAATCTTTCAATTTAAAAGATAATTTTCACCATTTATTTTTATTGAAAATACGGATTCATAATTATATATAATTTTCCAAAGTTAATTTGTTTCAAAAAGTCGTATTTCTTTTAAATCGTATTTTTATTCCTTTCAAGACTGAATTCTCCGTGAGGAGCTCTGCATCTCGCTCTACTATCCCAAAAACATGTGATAATCCGTATCATCCACAAGTGGGTCCCCTAAAGAGGGTTGTAGAGACGTAACTGCAAAAGATTTTCAAATATCGATTAAAAACGTGTTTTTATAAAGTGATGGTATTTTATTGCAAATTGTTTCATTTAGATGAAAATATTCTAACTGAATATCGTGCTATGAATCCAAAGTTGGCGTGTAGGATAGGTCATTATCTCATGAATTTTCTAGAGGTACATATGCTAGTTATCGAAATATGGGTTATATTAAAGTTCATGGTATTTTTAGGAAAAAGTTCATTATATAATTATTTCACATGGAATTTTGGTTACACAAAAAGACAAATGATATGAATATTAATTTGAAGTGATATTAGGGTAATTGTGTGACATATTGACCTATCAAGAATGATAAAAACATTTTAAAGAAAAGATTTTTAATATTAACTCCACTTGTCGATATCTTTTTAGAAATTGATTTGAGATGTAAAAACGAGAGAGAGAGAGAGAGAGAGAGAGAGGACTTGCTGTTTTAGAGCGCTAACAAGAGAGGAAAAAAGGGAGGGGAAGTCTTCGGGGATTGTGGTATCGCCGGGAAAGCTCCGGTCGTCGAGATTTGATCGCTACTCCTCTTGGCTTGCTTAACTCCACTTTGCACTTAGAGAATTTTTGATAGGAATTTTCAAAATGGGGAGAGCTAGAGAATGGGGTGGTATTTATAGGTGCAATTGAGTGTATGAAAATTTAAAAAATTGACTTAAAATGATGTTAATAGGGGATTTAAATGGTCTCTGTTAAACTGCATAGTAATCAAATACTACAGGGGAGTAGAGGGGAGTGAAAGATACACGTGAGCAAAGCACGGAGGCGGTTGGCCAAGATCGGACCGCGCGGTAGCAGCCAAATGGGTAAAACGGGCTGTCAGATTTATGCCACTTGTCTCGAATTTTATGCCATGTGCTTTAATCTGTGTTAACTCCTCATTTATCTCATTTGATTTTTCTGAAACTTTTCGATCCTCCGTATATTGAATGTGCAACTCTTGGACTTTCGAAAAGTTAAAAAGAAAAATATTAAAAATAATTGGGACTGATGGGATTCAAATACACAAGCTATGTCACAGCAATGTAAAGGTTTTACCAATGAGCTACAAGTTGTTTCTTTCTTTTATTGAATAAAAATAACTTATAGCTCCTTATCAGGCTGAAATACACGTTCTATATATTAAACAAGTTAATTTTGTACAGGGGTTTTCAGAGTCGTTACAGTGCTATACGTCATCCACCCGACTTCTCCCATAGATATACATCTACTCACCTAATTACGCCTCGCTCTAGCTGATTCCGACGGATACCTTGTCCTCCTTCGTCGTCTCGGAAGTCCACGTGAATGTAGCTACAATCGAAATCCATAACCACAATCTAATGAAAACCCGAATCGAATTTCAAAGATATCATACGACAAGTGAAATGAACATAAGTTAAAACCTATGGTCAACGCGTGCTAAAACAACAAAACAACCCCCGACATCGACGTTCGAACGTCCAATGACCGAGTCAAAACATAAACTCCAAAAATCAAGTTTTCAAATATCGCAAAACCTTTCCAAACCAACTCAAAATGCTCCTAGATTTTGACACAAGTATTATGGGATAAAACTAACAATACAATGGTTAAATTATAAGGAGTGTAAGTTACAGACCAAACCCCGACACCCAATTCAAAAATTAGGCCGTCAAAATGTGATACAACAATCATCACCGGCGGTTGAATTTTTTATTTTAGATCTTGTGCTTCTGTGGTGGTCTTCTAGTGTTCTAACTATGTTAGGGTGGTTGTTTGTTTATCTTACAAAGACCCCAAGTTGCTCCAGATCCCATTTGAATACCAAAATTTCCACAAAACCGATATCGAAAAATTCTAAACTCCATTATATCAAGGATTTTATCACTAAGAGGGTTGTAAACACTCTCTAAATCCTCTACTATACTTCTACTATAAGCTCTACTTACTAAATCTCATTTTAAAATTTTCCAAGTTCACAAAATATAAAATTTTGAGCACTAAAATAATTTGTGAGATTAGGAAACATAAAAACTTGATGAAAGATGGGTGTTTTATTTTAAAGGAGCAATACAAGAAAATTCCTAGATCGACAAAATTCCCCAAAACGAAATCTTGAACATGCCATGAGGTGCAGGATGAGATGAGAAATATTTTTAATGGAGGCTGTATGGAATTTTGAGATGATTTAGGGGTGTTTTTTGTGGTGGTAGAGAGGATGGAGGAGATGATAAAGGAAGAGATGAAGAAGATGAATAAAGGAAATGAGAAGGAGAAAAAAGACAAATGGGTGATACAACCATTCCCCTCTCTCTCATTCTCTCATGACCATACCTCCTTGTCCTCATGTCTCATTTTTTTTCCATTTTCTTTTTTTTTTCCTTTTCTCTTTTAAAAAAGAAGAAGAAACCATCACAAAACATCAAAATGAAATGTTCTATGACACTTAAATAAGGTTAACAAAATAAATTTAGATTAAATGTATAATTAGTGAAATACTAATCAAGTTTAACATTAAACTTGTATATAAATAATTATATATTAATTTATAAAAGGCCAAAATTAAATAAATGCTTTCAGAAATAATAATTTATTTTAAATTCCAATTATTTTCCAAAAATATAGGCATATAACTATACCATTCTACGAAATCTCAAATCTATACTCGTATAATATCCGTAATATTCATTATTTTATTATTTAAATTCCAAAATGATATTTTCTATTTTCTGAAATGTTACGTGTGGTGGCCCGGAGACGATGGAGACGAAGATGATAGGGATGCAGTGGTGGCTAACGGTGATTAATTATATCCATCTCTAGAACCAAAGATACAGATTTCTTAAAAATTTTGCCAAACCCAACATCAATTACTGATCAAATGCTTAGATTGAGGAGGAGGCAGAGAGCAAAGAAAGAGGAGAAAGAGGATTGGGAAAAGCTTTTGGTTGAGGGTTAAAATACTTTGGGTTAAATTAAACCAAAGCGGATGGTGGAGATTAAATCCATGCTTTGGGTTAAAATACAAGTTGGGAGCACTGAAGAATTACCCGTAGGATATGGGAAACCCAGGTGAATCTTGCATGCTAGTCCCTGATAAAATAGATGCTTGCATATGTGCCTCCAAAACACTGTTACTTGATTGTTTAGAAAACAATTAATTTCTGAATTTTACTTCAGTTCATCGGAAATTTATGAGGACTTGAGCTCCAAGATTGATCGAGCCTACTCCTCGTAGCCAGGCCAATTCACACGGGTTTCGATCTCCTCGTCCTTGCACCCTGAATCCCAAATAGCTCCTTACTTTGATTAAGTCGACATCAATCAGTGGTTACTGATCAGCCGATCAAATTTTCTTTAGCTATATTTTGATGTAAAATATTTATAAGCTGTCGAGTTTAACTAAAATTGCTTATTAAAATATTAAGTTGCAAGACATCTTGCATGACACAAAGGAAAAATATTGAGCAACAATAATAGCCCTACTATAGTTCCAAAAATAATATCCCTGCTATAACCATTTTCATAAGATTTATCAACAAATTATTAAAGCCCCAATTAGCCCATTGTCATATTATATTATCAACAAATTATTAATACCAATGAAACCATTTTCTTTTTCTTTGTCATACAAATTTTTAGCAACAAATTACAATCACCTACCCAAGTTTTCATCTCTGGTTTTTCATGTTTCTTTCATTTTTAGCAACAAATTACAATCACCGACGCCAAGGATCAAAGCCCTCACCAAAAGGCCATCAGGAAGCAACCCTGCTCGGTCCATCCATGGCTGGTAGTTCACTATCCACCGACGCCAAGGATCAAAGCCCTCGCCAAGAGGCCACCGATCAGCAATCCTGCTCGGTCTATCCATGGCTGGTAGTTCACTATCCACCGACGTCAAGGATCAAAGCCCTTACCAAGAGGCTACCGGGCAGCAACCCTGCTCGGTCCATCCATGGCTGGTAGTTCACTACCCACCGACGCCAAGAATCCAAGCCCTCACCAAGAGGCCACCGAGCAGCTACCCTGCTCGGTCCATCCATGGCCGGTAGTTCACTACCCACCAACGCCAAGGATCAAAGCCCTCATCAAGAGGCCACCGAGCATATCCTGCTCGGTCCATCCATGGCCGGTAGTTCACTACCCACCGACGCCAAGGATCAAAGCCCTCACCAAGCGGCCATCGGGATGCAACCCTGGTCGATCCGTCCATGGCTGGTAGTTCACTACCTACCGACGCCAATGATCAAAGCCCTCACCAAAAGGCCACCGAGCAGCAACCCTGCTCGGTCCGTCCATGGCTGGTAGTTCACTACCCACCGACGCCAAGGATCAAAGCCCTTGCCAAGAGGCCACCGGGCAGTAACCCTGCTCGGTCCATCCATGGCTGGTAGTTCATTACCCACCGACGCCAAGAATCAAAGCCTTCCCCAAGAGGCCACCGGGCAGTAACCCTGCTCGGTCCATCCATGGCTGGTAGTTCACTACCCACCGACGCCAAGAATCAAAGCCTTCCCCAAGAGGCTACCGGACCGCAACCCTGCTCGGTCCATCCATGGCTGGTAGTTCACTACCCGCCGACGCTAAGGATCAAAACTCTCACCAAGAGGCCACCGAGCAGCTACCCTGCTCGGTCCATCCATGGCTGGTAGTTCACTACCCACCGACGCAAAGGATCAAAACCCTCACCAAGAGGCCACCGGGCAGCAACCCTACTCGGTCCATCCATGGCTGGTAGTTCACTACCCACCGATGCCAAGGATCAAAGCCCTCACCAAGAGGCCACCGGGCAATAACCTTACTCGGTCCATTCATGGCTAGTAGTTCACTACCCACTGACGCCAAGGATCAAAGCCGTCATCAAGAGGCCACCGAGCAGCTACCCTGCTCGGTCCATCCATGGCTGGTAACTTCTTACCCCACGACGCCAAGGATCAAAGGCCTCATCAAGAGACCACCGAGCAGCCCCCCTGCTCAACTCCCTACACGTTTTTACTAAGCGATCTCCATCTCGACTTCGGGGCCATGGAGATGTCGACCTTTCACCGGTCTTTGCACACTTGGCAAATGGTCGAATTCAACTCGACGTGCGATCGCTAGATGAAAAACCGACCTAAAAGCGGTACCGTGCAAATAAATTTTTTTTCCCACAAAACAAAGGGAAAATGTGCATGCAAACAACACTGCAAAAATATTTCATTCATAAAGTCGGAAGTCTTTACAGATGTATTATGGACTCCCCAACCTTATAAAATCGCCCCGAGGCTTACAAAATTTCAGCGCAAAAAGAGAATAAGGGGGCGAGGAGGTTCGGGCTTCGAGGCCGGGGGGAGCCTCGATGAGCTCCGCATCCACCACCATGATCGGGGTTGCGTCTTGAAGGTCGGTGCTCACCGTAGGAGCCTCGGCGCCGGGAGCCGGGGAGACCGACTTCCCCACAATGCTCCCATCAAGGGCCAATGTTTTCATTTTGGAATAGGGCGTCTAGACCTATTTTCTTTATGAAAAATAAATAAATTACACAAATAAAATGATAAAGAAAAATCAAAAAGAAATTAATGTAGGCTAGTGGTACATTCTAAGCCCAAAGGCTTAATGCAAATTCAGACAAATGGGCCAGGCCTACTTTTAAATTCATGATATCCATTTGGATACATCGAAATTTGAAATCTATAAACGCGCATATAAATAAAGGAGAATAGCAGAAAGTTTTTCATTATTCAATGAACCCAATAAAATGCATTAGGGTTTTCTTACTTGTAACCCCTCCAAAACATAGAAAATCACCTTCTAACCTTCCAAAGCTTGGTATTTACTTTTTACCTTCCAAAACTAAAAAGATACACCATTTTACCCCCTTTACGATTTTCATCAGAAAAAAACCCCATTAACTTTAACTTTAATTTTTCTCCATAAATTTTAGTTTTGTCATTTAGCCGAAGATAACAAGTAAGAGCGCAGAAGCATTCATCTTCTTCATAGCTAAAGTAACCGACGGTATGGTGTATTTGCCCTATGCACGCTCGTATAACAAAATGGCCATTCCTATGCTACATAGCACGGTGATATTTACAATAGGTACAGGCTATTTTTAACTATCGTCCAAACTTAACCATTGGCTTTTTGAGCTGCTCCTTGCCGCTAAAACTCTTGGGAGCTCCACCCCAGCAAGAAAGGATTTGAGGACCTTGTAATAGTACGGATACAATGATCCTAATCCAACGGTCATTAAAAGATAGAATATAAAAGGATATCGATTATTTTGATCTATGATCTATGAGGGGGATTTTCCAAACATGGAAAATTATAGCATGAACCTCCGACTCCCGGTCCACAATAGAAGAAACCAACCCCCAAAAGATTCCAAAGGAGAAAAACCCAAAAAATTATTGACAAGTTCAAGATATTTTAAAAATGGACTATTGATTTTTAAAATAAAAATAAAAAGCCAACACCAATTAAATCATAGGATTTAATAAGATAGGTGTTTATTTATATTTTCAACAAAAAGGCTTTTATTTACCATTCAGACAAAAAATGAAGGGTGTTTCGTATAATTTAATCCAATACCGAACTAACCCGATGAAACCCCAACTCCCTCGTTAACGGAACCCCAATGTCACTCAAACACCCATGAGAGTCCCCAACAACCCCATATACCTCTCCAAACACCCTCCCTCCTCTATCGTCACCGCCGACGTCTCCACCGCTGCCGCGCTGATAGCGAACCCGTCGTGATGATGCTCGATATCGGTGATCTTCCAGATCATGACACGTGGCAGATGACGTGTCCCAAAGCTCGCAAGAAAAGACCTACAGTGGCCGACCAGGCCACTCCTGTGCCCGTCCCATAAACAAACGCTGGCTCGCCTCCGAGCCCCCTGCACAATTGGCCTCCTCGGCCTCCCAGCTCGTCTCCGGGCTACCGCAAAACCAAGATACCTCGGCTCTCCCGCTCGTCCGCGAGCTCTCCCGCCGAGGTCATCTTCCTCGATCTCATCGACCGATCAACAGCACCGCTAATAGACGCAACCGCCATCCCGTGAATCTAGCCATACGCGAGATATCCGTCGACCACATCCCACGTTCCACGCCATCACGATCCCCATTAACGAGCCTGTCTCGCCATCAATAAGAGATCCCGCTCATTACGCGGGCGTGACTTCGGGAGCGTAACGGCCGGCGTGATTCTCGCGTCTGCCCTGCCTGCTGCCACCGCTATATAAACCCCTTCTTCAGACGGTTCAAGTAAACCATTTTTACTCCACTAAACCGTTACTCTGCTCAGATTTCCTCTCTAACTTGACTGTCGGAGGGTCCTCGGTGGTACAACCACCCCGAGACTTCCTTGCAGGTAGCTCGGTGTAGGGTTCCGAAGCACACCCATGAGGTTCTACAACTGATCAACCATGCCAAATTCAAAAATTTCATGTGCCTAAGAATCCTATGCAAGATCGTTAACTAGAGGTAAAGGCGAAAACTAAACTAGTTAACAACTTAACTACTAAGTGAAAGAGACTACAACATTTGTAGATCCGGTCCTCCACTTCTCTAGCTCCGTGTTGACGTCCCTCCGCTGCGATCATCGGAATCCTGGACTCTAGCGTCGGTTTCATCGGAGAAATGGGCGGGCTAGGTCGTTGACTTCGATGCCGAAGATGATCTACGTCGAGAAAACTCAAACTCAAGCTCCACCTTCACTAGGTCATGAAACTTGTGAAGATAACACACTCTACTACATGGCAAGTGGTAGAGGATGAAGAAATAAGAAGTGGGTTGACTTTAGATTTGGATTTCTCACTCTAAATCTCATGGCACCATTAGAGGTAGCAAGCTTTCTTGAAGCTTGATGAAGATGAAGAAGAAGAAAAGAAAAAAAAATAATGAAATAAGAATGAAACTTATCCTTTTAATTATGGTACCATGGTTAAGTTAAGCCCTCATGCTTAACTTGTGTAGAGAATTAACCAAAGACTTGGGTTAAGGGTTGGGTTAAAGAATTATCAAAAGAAATGACAAAAGAGTGGACTTTGTCAAGGTTTCTCCAAGCTTCTTCAAGCTTGACAACTTTGACCAAGTTCATTTCTTTTGTTAATTCTCTTGATAAAACAAAACCCTAATCTTAAACTTAATCTTGATATAATTCTCATACACACAACTTGTATGTATCATCAAACATGATACAAACATATGTACATAAATATATATCATATATACACTTATGCACAAACTAGTGAGAAAAAAAAAACAAATCTTAAGTGAACCAATACTAGTTAATGTAAAGTAATATATCAAATATATAATTATACATTAAATCATTAAATCAACACTTGATTTAATGATCCGGTCATACTGCATATAACCGACTAATATCAAGTGTATAAATGTATCGAATCAACATTTGATTCAGTAACCCGGCTATATCTTATATAACTGTCCAATGATACAAATCGCGAGAATAGAATACAGTATCACATACTGGTATTATTCTCGGTCCCGCACATATCTCACATGCGCTCCTATTTCGTTTCGCTTGAGCCAGGAAACCTCTGTGTAGGACTCTAAAGACTCATCAATACGCCGGCAGTAGGTGATGATCATATCAAACACCCACAAGCCGCAAGCAGTCTGCTAAACGTAACGGCCACCCGGGTATTGAGCGATCAGAAGATCAACGAGCAAGCCCGCTCACACTCCTGTGAATCCAACCAGTAACACTTACCGTACAGTCCGGTCTGTTCGTCTGATATGTCGCATATCTCGTCTAGGGGTGGTAAACGTCAGACCCCAGTAGCTTGATAAGTCAGGATGATGTAAGGTCCATAACAAGCATGATACTATTGATAACACTTACCGGTAAATCAGTGCAACCCTGGCCAGGGATTTCCAGTTATGGCCAGTCGAGCATAGCGCAACATCAACCCCCAATACCGGGAGAGACGAATCCCCTCCTATCGCTCATTGCCTCCATGTGAATTGGGACTGTACCCAAAAACCACCTGTTTGCACGACTCAGTAGAGCCATGATAGGGTGGAAATCAAAGCACAGTGGGAGACACACAAGACTCTATGACGATCTCGGGTCAACATACTAAGCTGTACCAGTGTCACCAGAGAACTGCCATCTGACGTGAGGTATAATACCATCTGGGAGTTCTCGGCGAGTCCGTTCAGTGTACCCAGTCTCTACTGAGCACCCGCATACCATCTCTGATGTCAAATACCAATGGATATGGGATCATCCATCGCCCATCACATGGGTCGAGAAGATATACGCTAGTCTACTCTGGAATATCGATGCCCCGTCTCGATATTCCCACGACTAGGAACATTGAAGGATGTACTCATGGACTACCCAGGCCCCACTAGTATGATCTACATCATAGTCCTGGAAGTCGAGTACACATCCTAAGGGCTTTATCAACATGTAATAGATAGACAGTAAGTATACATGTTAAGATAAAGAGCAACCAGATAGCGTACTATCATGTCGAGCAAGAAAGTCCTACCTATATATGTCCCAGCATCCACTACAATATACATCCTGTGTACAGTAATGGCCTCTAGGGCATACATATAATTAACAATCTTCCACTTGCACTAGGGCCATCTGTAGCAGTGGTTGCAGTATCTAATACTCAACCATCCCATAAAAGTCTCTCTTTGGGAAAAAGCCTTTGTGAGTGGATCCGCCGTGTTGTCCTCTGAGTCTACTCTCCTAACCTCGATCACCCTGGAGATCAACTATCTCCATGATCAGGTGATACTGCCTCAGAATATGTCTGGGTCACTGATGGGACCAGGGTTTCCGGGCCAAAGCCACACTTCCATTGTCACACAATGGTAGGAACCTAGTTCATCTCATGAACCAATATAGACCCAAACTGCCTCTTTGGTAGTATCTTTAATAGCGATGTTACCAGCCTTTATCGTCTAGTTTGCCATGGTATCTAGCTTGGAACTCTTCCAACATACCGTCTCTCTACTGAGGGTAAAGACAATGCCTGTGACTGACATTTAGTCATCCTTATCACCCTGGAACCTTTCCAGTGATTCTTCCCAGGATCGATTGATACCATCTCACTAAACCTAGTGAGAACCCTAATATCCATTTAGATCTATCTCATAGATCCAAATCCCAGGATTTAGGAGGTATCACCTTTATCCTATATGGAGAATCTTTGTGATAAGAGGAGATTGACCGTTCGTAGCATAGGAAACTCCTTTTCCTATCAAGAGTATGTTGTCCACGTACAATACGAGGATCACTACCATACTCCCTACTACCTTTTTGTATATACAAGGTTCATCTACCGTTTTGATGAAGTCAAACACTTTGACTACCACATCAAAACAGACGTTCCAACTCCGCGATACCTGCTTTATTCTGTAAAGCAACTTGCATATGTTTCCGTTGCTCCCACTGTTTACGAAGCCCTCTCGCTGTGTTCTTATAGACGTTCTCTTCTAAATTAGAAAAGTAGTCATGGCACTCGACCACCAGATATCGTAGTCATGGTATATAGCAATGGCAAGTAGGGTCCGGATGGACTTAAGCATAGTCACTGGAAAAGGTTTCATCATTATCCACTCCTGGTCGATGACGAAAACCTTTAACAAGTCTAGCTTTGAAAGTCTCAACTTTTCCATCTACACCAAGTAATCTTCTCCAGATATACTTGCTCCTGATGGGGATTTAACCCTTCAGATATAGCAACCAAAGTCCATACTTTGTTGGTGTACATGGATTCCATCTCAGATCGCTAAGCATCCAGCCATTCTTACAGAGTCCCTACTCTCGATGGCCTGCTCGAAACTAGTTGGGTCATCATCTCATGATGCAATCCTCGCTCCCACTGTCATCGAGAAACCGAAGTATCTCTCAGGCGGATGAGGTACCCTGCTAGATCGACGGAGAGGCTGAGGTTTGTCAGAATCTATTGAATCCTTTGGTTCTACCAAATCATCAGCTGTAGTTTGTATAGCTGGAACCATTCCAGTTCTACATAACAGACCTTGTCTCGAGCTTGTCCGGATTTTGCTTTTAAACATAGGCCGGACAATCCCAAATCTGAACTAACTTAAGAGATAGGCTCTTCCCATACCATATCTTATATGGTGTGGTAGGCACTGATTTGATTCGAACCCAATTCAATAGGTATGCAGCTTCTCAAGTGTATAACCCCTTAAAAGAAACATGTAACTCAGTAATACTCATCATAGAGCACATCATATCTAATATGGTGCGATTGCTCCGTCCCGATATACCAACGTGCTATGGTGTATACAGAGGAGTAATGCTGAGAGAGAAAATCTCATTCTCCTTTAGAATAGTCCAGGAATTCCGTGCACAAGTATTCTCCTCCTTGATCTCATCATAGGACATAATACTTATACCCGGTTTTTGGTTCTCTACTTCTAACTTATATTCTGTGAATATCTCAAAAGCTTCGGACTTATGTTTCAACAGGAACATGTGACTGAATCTTGAGAGATCATCAGAGAATGTAATGAAGTACAAAGAACCGGTCCTGGCATGTGCAGACAGGGGACCTTACATACATCATCATGTATCTGTCCCAAGAGTCTACTAACTCTTTCTCTGTTTCCGATAAACAGATCTATGGTCATCTTATCTTTGTGACATGACTGGCAAGTTTCACAAGATGTAAATTCAAACTGATTTAAATATGCATCTAAATATAACTTAAGCTAGTCGGGTCACATTGATATGACCTAGTCTACAATACCTCAAGAAGGAATCGTTCATTTCTGAACTCTTCCTCTCGTATGTGTTCTGTATACTAGGAACTGTAGTTTGATTTAGAACGTCAATACTTTTAGATAACGTGCCTGAACCGATATAGGAAATGTACAAAACATTATTCAACAATACAAAATTATATCCTTCTTTAATAAATAAAGAGATTGATATGATTTTGTATATCAGGTTCGGTATCTAATAGCATTTGTTCAGAATCAATGTATTGGTAATACAGGGTGACAGTGACCAACATACTTGGCTACAACACTTGCACCGTTTTCTGTCTCATGAAACTTATCACCCGTTCTCAGTTCTCTACCTTTCTGTAGCTCATGTAACAGATTACATATGCGGGATCCTGATCCAGTATCTAATACTCAGGACGTAAAGGATACTGAGAAACAGTTCTTTATAATGAACACACCCGAAGGAGATGTATCTCATGCACTTTCTTCGTTTGGGCGGCATAGGATTCTTGGTATTCCCCTATTTCCTGCTCGGTCTTATAACAATTATAAGTTGGAGCGGGACCAACGTTCCCCACCTCAGTATAATAAGCGGGTTCGGTCAATACATCCATATTATTATCTTGATTAAGGCGTGATATGGTCGCTACCTGGAGAGAGAGAGAGAAGAAAACACTCTGCGTGCGCTCTTGTAAGATTAGATTGGTTATTTATTTTATCTAATCAGGATGGCTCCCACTGTTTTTATCAAATCTTCCTTCAAATCCTAAAAGGAAAGACTAGCCGGGATTAATTACACTCTACAAGTTCGCCAATCTTTCAGCCAGGCCAGTGTCGGTACTTTGAGGGAGATTCCCCGTGCTTTCGCACGGACCTAATTAAAATAAACCTCGTTTTCCCAGAGGCGTAACCCTGTTGACACCTTTCTAGACACCTACTTGATCGGCTAATTACAAAGTGCAAAACTCTCCCAGGAGTAACAATTACTCGCAGTGGGTATCGGGATCCAACTATCATATAGAAGGTATGCAATCTCATTGCAAATTTCAACACTTGAAACTCCCGATAAAGGTTTTTACCCCTAGCACTCATGACCTTAACTATGGTCAACAAATCATAAGCACTCGTCAAGTTCTACCCGTCATTTCGTGATTAATTAGACCCACCCACATGAGCCTTAACTAAAGTCAACAAAGTCACGCGACTGTCCTAACTAATCGCATCATATGCGGTGTAGGAAGACATCACTTAGCTACCGTACACTGCGCCTTGACTATGGTCAACAAACACAGCACGAATACTAAGTACTCTACTTCCTAAAATGATGGAGGGTTGCGGATGGTTTTTATGAAAACCTTTAACGCTTTGAACTTGATCTCGTTGCGGAATCAAATGGTTTTTAAATGGAGTGTTTTTGAGGTTTTTCTAGTTTTGTTAAAGGGGTCACTCCCGGTGAAGGGATCATCGGCCCTTTCCTCATCGAATAAGGTGCAGGATATATCATATATATCGCTGTGCAAAGTAAAAACTATAGAAGCAATCAAAAGACAAACCGAGGGTTGTAACATCTTCCAGTTATTGCTAAAGGGGTCACTCCCGGTGAAGGGATCTCGGCCCTTTCCTCATCGAATAAGGTGCAGAATGTTCTACAAGGAACACCGCGATGCAAAGCAAGAACTGTAGCTACGTATTTTATTTTTGAAATTCAATTCCACAACATCTTTTAGGTTTATTTTCTTTTATTAATCTCATTAATGAAGGTCCCATCATTTAAGTCCATCTAAACATCACAGATAAATATAACGTACGCTTATGCTATCCGCATTCGCCTCGATGTCCCTTCTGCACCGTTAGGTTAGGTAACTAACGCCAGAGCAAGGCAGGGCTAGCGCAGGTGTAAAACATAAGCAACGTCTATATAATATATCAAATATACTATATACAATATCTATCTGAACATATCACATGATCACATCACAGATAACGCAGCAGAAAATATCATATGAAATATTGGATATACTAGGACGTCCGTGTTTTATTTTGAGCCTGTATAAAACACGGATTCCACGGTCGTGATGAATAGCCAATCCCATACCCCTAGACCCCCACGAGAGCGGCAAGCAACCCTACCAATTCTAGAGTTAGGAGACCCGGACTCGACTCCTCGAGATGGTCTCCCACTGGACCCTAAAACCCGGTTACTTGTGCTCCCCTCCTTGGGTCTATCTTAACGCGGAAAAGTAAATAATGTACATCAACGGTGACATCTTTCGCAACCTGGAAGTGCCCCAATAAAAGAATATTACATACAAGTTTTTACATGAATGAAAATGGAAAAACACTCATCTCACATAAAACCCCCCCGGCTATTCAAACACGACGATCCAATATAATATATCCAGCAACACATAATATCACATGTCATCAACGTAAGTAAATATGCCCATCGCAATTGTCGTTGACATATAGCAACGAAACCGGCGATATAACATATTACACTTACGGTCACAGAAAAGAAAGTGTAAAACTACAACAATTGGAATCCGCAAACTCTTTAGACATCGCATGCCTAACCAAATGAATTCCTTAGACATCGCATGCTTAACAATTATAAACCCCGCATTTTGGTCTCAATATCGAAAACTCTTTTCAATATCAAGTCGGGCAATTCAACAAGATTCCCGACATCCAGAATGAATGCTCGTCGCAAACTTTAGTAGACGGCCGCACCCCCGATACCGTCGACGAAGTGCACCAAGGCAGAACACCGCTGCCGCGAGCACCCGAACGGATGCTTTCGGCGATGGGGTTCTCCTACAGTCACTTGGTCGGGGCTATGGTGCGTGACTATCTATTAAGTGTTGGATATATGTATGCCCTAGAGGCCATTATATGATAGTGGATGTATCTATACATGTATATATATATTCAGTATGCATTCTTGCTCGACATGATAGTATGCTATCTGGTTCTTCTTTATCTGACATGTTGATTTGAACATGCTTTTATTCATTCATACATGCTGATAAAGCCCTGAGGATATCGGCTTGACTACTCTGATTATGATTGAGATCATACTAGTGGGACATCTGTAGTCTATAAGCATATCCTGGAGAGTCCCTAGTCGTAGGTATATCGAGACGGGGCATTGATATACCAGAGTAGACTAGCGTATATGATACTAGACCCATACGATGGGCGATGAATGTTCCCACATTCATCGATGTTTGACATCAAGATCATATACGGGTGCTCAGTGGTGACTGGGTACACTGGACGGACACACCGAGAACTCCTATATGGAATTATATCTATCGTCGGATAGCAGTTCTCAGGTGACACTGGTACAGGTTAGTCTGTAGACCCGAGATCGTCATAGAGTCTTGTGTGTTCTCCCACTGTATTTTGATTGCCACCCTACCACGGCTCTACTGAGTCGTGCAAACAGGTGGCCATTGGGTACAGTCCCGAGACACACGAAGGCGATAAGCGATAGGAGGGGTTTCGTCTCTCCCGGTATTGGGAGTTGATGCTGTGTTGTGCCCGACTGGTTATATCAGTAAGTCCCTGGCCAGGGCTGCTGAGATTTGCTGATAAGTGTTATCAGTAGTTTCTCGATCTGTTATAGACCATTCACCGGCACGACTTATTGAGTTATTGGGGTCGACGTGACCATCCCTAGGCTCGATATGCAGCATATCTGACGAAGAGACCGGACTGTACGGTAGTGTTGCCGGTTGGCTCGACGGGAGTTGTAGCAGGTTCGCTTGTTTTCTTCTGATCGCTCAATACCCGGGTGGCCGTTACGTTTAGCTGACCGCTTGCGGCTTGGGGGTGCTTGATATGATCATCACCCACTGCCGGCGTATTGACGAGTCTTAGAGTCTCACAAAGGAGTTACCTAGTCCAGGCGAAACGTTGTGGTGCGCGTATGCGATATACGCATGGACCTGATTAAAATGCGCGTATAGGATACCATACTTTGATCGGGCGGCTTGCTTTTGGTGGGGTCATATGTGATATGGCCGGATTGATAAATCAAGTGTTGATTTATCATTTAACCATTAGTTTTCTCACTTAAAACCTTTTCTTGTAAATGATGGATGTATGCATGCATGTATGTTTTTCTTTCTTTCTTTCTAGTTTCATGCACATATGAATGTGCATACATACATACATACATACATCATCTATCATGGTTGATTACACATTGAAAATGATGGCAATATAAGACTCACACCATGGATAAATATATGAATTATTATTTGATTTTGTGTTTAAAACAAAATGGAAAAGGAAACGATAATTCTTGACTTGTTTCTACATCCTTCTTTAACCTAACCATCTTCACCTACCCTTAACCATGGATTAAACTTTCCTTCTATGTTTTAAACTCTAATTAAATAATAACTCAAACATTTAACCATGGTTTGAGATGAGAAGAAATAAATATATAAGGATATATTTTCATTTCTTTTCAAGAGTTATCTTTTTACTCTTGTTAAAAAGAAAGCCATCATCTTCTTCCTCCTTCACCATTTGCTATCTAGTTTTTTATAGTAAGCAAAACACACATCAAGAAAGGTTTTTGAAGTGACAATTACAACCACAACATCATTCTACACAAGTCTAGCCCACTTGTTTAGAGTGTTATCTTCTTTTCTTCTCTTGGAAAGTGAAGTCGATAGCTTGGACGAAGGAGCTTCGGGTGGATCGTCGTGGACACAAGAAGACTTCAAGAGGACCTTCTTCCAACACCCAAGAGGCCAAAGAGTCTAGCGAAGGGAGCTACAAAGGTTGTAGTCTCGAAACCCTAGTCTTTATTGCCTTTAACATTTAGAAACCCTAATTTTCTAGGATCGATCCCATGTATGCTTGCTTAGCACCATAAAAACTTGAACTATGTGACATGTGATGCTTCCAAACTTTACATAGGGTGCTAGGTAAACCTAACATTGGTATCAGAGCCGACCTAGAACATTAAGCGACACTTTTACGAAGTAAAAATCCCGATCGGATCAAAATACGACTTTTCGAGACCTTCTCTGAACAAATTTTAAAATCTGACATTTTTCAGAATTAAAAATACTTAAAAAATACGGCAGGAAAAACTAAGAAAAACTGTGAAATTCGAAGCCCTGAACCGTACAAACCGCCGCGGAACCGCGGCAATTCCTTGCTTAGGCCGCGGCTCCGCGGCCATACAGAGGCATCATTGCTTCAAATTTGCACAGTAATTCTTATAACTGCTTGTATATTGTTTTTAGGTATGTTTAATCTGAATCTAGTACTGTATATTCTGGAGATGGTTTTGGACTCGACGATTCGATCGGAATTTTCATTTCATTGTTTTTCCGGGTAAATTAGAAAGTATTGAAGTGTTTGAACGAGTATCATTTGCTCACTATTCACGGGATTTAAATATTCTGAAGATACGTGCAAGTTTTGTGGTGGACCCTCTAGAAGACAACAAACCTTAACTCGATTATGTGACCGTCTTGAACTGCCCTTTGAACCTTAGGGTTTGGGGCAGTACGGCATGCCATATGTGAGGCGTTGGCTTGACCCTTCTACGGCTGGACCGCTACTACTGTGTCACACTCCGGGTTTTTGAATTCCGCTCAAGTGTTGAGCTTTAGGGAATCTTGGGTATTTGATTATTCGTTCGAAAACTTTAATACTGTCTAACTATCTGGAATGTGATACAATATGTGGAATTCATATAGTTTAGGCATGAAATACGAAGTATGTGATATTTCGCATTTATGATGTCTAAAGAGAATGTGGATTCCAAATATTGTAGTTTTACACTTTCTTTTCTGTGACCGTAAGTGTATTATGTTCGATATCGCCGTTTTCATTGCTATACATCAACGACAATCGGGGTACGCATACTTACTTACGTTGATGATATGAGATATTATGTGTTGCTGAGATATGATGTGCAGGATTGTCGCGATTGAATAGCTGGGGGTTTTATATGAGATGAGAGTTTTATATTTTCATTCATGTAAATTCAAATGTAATGTAATATTCTTTTATTTGGGGCACTTCCGGGTCGAGGTTGTGTCACCAGTGTTGTATATTATTTATTTTTCCGCATTAGGATGGATCCAAGGAGGGGAGCACAGGTGACCGGGTTCTGGGGTTCAGTGGGAGGCCATCTCGAGGAGTCGAGACCGGGTCTCCTAAACTCCAGAATTGGTAGGGTGGCTTGCCACTCTCATAGGGGTCCAGGGTGTAGGCTTGGCTATTCATCGCGACTGTGGAATCCGTATTTTCTATTCTGGCTAAATACTAAATACGGACGTCCTAGTATATCCCACATTATATCTATGTTTCTGCTGTCTATGTTCTGTGATATCTGAGACGAATGACATATTATATATATATAATATATAGTAGACGTTGCTTATATTTTACACCCGCGCTAGTCCCGTCCCGGTATGCCGTTAGTTAAGTAACCTAACGGTGCATAACGAAACATTGCGGCGAATGCGGATGGCATAAGCGTACGTGTTATTTTCGTTTCTTTTCTGTGATTGGCTTAAGGACTTAAATGATGGGATTACATTAATGTGATTAATGTAAAGAAAATAAACCTAAAAAGATGTTGTAGAATCGGATTTGAAAACCACTCGGCTATTTATGAAAAAGCTATATTTCAAAACTGCGGAGTTTAAGCCACTCCTTTTGAAAACCATTTGATTCTACAACGATATCAAGTTCAAAGCGTTAAAGATTTTCTTAAAAATCATCCGCAACCCTCCGTCATTTTAGGAAGTAGAGTACTTAGTATTCGTGCTACGTTTGTTGACCTTAGCCAAGGCGTAGTGTACGGTAGCTAAGTGATGTCTTCCTACAAATGCATATGATGCAGATTAATTAGGACGGGCATATGACTTTGTTGACCTTAGCCAAGGGTCATGTGAACGGGTCTAATTAATCAAGAAATGACGGGTTGAGCTTGACTAGTACTCGTGATTTGTTGACCTTAGCCAAGGTCACGAGTGCTAGGGGTAAAAACCACATCGGGAATTTCAATAGTTGAAATTTGTAATGAGATTGCATACCTTCCATGTGATGGTTGGATCCCGATCCCACTGTGGGCAATAGTTGCTCCTAGGAGAGTTTTACAGTTTACAATTAGCTAACTCATTAGGTGTCTAGAAAGGTGTTAACGGGGCTCCGCTTCTGGGAAAACGAGGTTTACTTTAATTAGGTCCGTGCGAAAGCACGGGGAACCTCCCTCAAGTACCGACACTGGCCTGGCTGAACGGTTAGCGAAGTTATAGACTGTAATTAATCCTGGTTAGTTTTTCTTTTTAAGGTTTGAAAGAAAAACTCGATAAAAGCAGTGGGAAATATCGATTAGACAAGATAATAACCAATCTGATCTATGCAAGAGCTTTCGCTGAGTGTATTCTTTTCTCTCTCTTAATGGCAGATACCAATGACTGGACTCAAGCTTCTACTAGATAAAAACAAACTGAATGGGACCAATTATAAAGACTGGCTGAGGAATCTGAAAATAGCCTTGACTTATGATAAAGTATCATATATCCTCACGGCTTCAGCCCCGCCCGTCCCAGGTCCAAAATCCTCAGTTGCGGACAAAGAAGTCCGCAAGACATGGGACGCTGATTGTGCCACGGCCAAATGCCTCGCGCTTGCATCGATGGACAATACACATCAAAAGCAGCACGAGAATATGGACATTCAAACCATATTGCTCCATACAAAGGAGTTGTATGGAGAGCAATCCTGCGTATTGCGATACGAAGCATCAAAGAAATTGTTTCAGATGCGAATGGCCCCTGGCACACCAGTAGGAGACCATGTTCTGAAGATGATAGCTCTTATAGAAGAGCTTGAGGACCTTGGATGGACGATGGACAATGAACAATATATAGATATTATTCTGCAGTCCCTCCCCTCCACCTTTGCTCAATTCATAGTGAACTTCAACATGCACGGCATAGAGAAGGAACTCCCTGAACTCCTTAACATGTTAAGGAGTGCAGAGAGCACTATGAAGTCAGCAAAAACTCCCGTTATGACTGTTGGACAGTCTTCCTCTTCTCGCCCGAAAGCTAAGGCCAAGGGAAAGAAAAAGAAAAAGCCCACCAATCTTAAGGGTGGAGTTAAAAAGGTGAAGGGGAAGGAAAAGTCCAAAGCTGGAGACTCGGGGAAAGGTGAATGTTTTCATTGCCACAAGACAAGACATTGGAAGCGCAACTGTACGGAGTACTTGAACCTCAAGAAGAAGCATGGGGATGCTTCCGCTTCAGGTGTGTTTGTGACAGAAAACTGTTTTTCAATAAACTCTGCTTCCTGGGTATTAGATACCGGTTCAGGTTCTCATATTTGCAATTCTATGCAGGGGCTGAGAAATAGCAAAGTTTTGAAGACAGATGACCATACTCTCCGCGTTGGAAATAGTTCCAATGTACATACAGTCGCAGTGGGAGAGTATCACTTGGGGTTGCCATCTGGATGTATTTTGGTTTTGAATCCATGTTATTTTGTACCAAGTATGCTATGTAATATAATATCAGTTTCTTTGTTAGACAATGAAGGATATAACTTTATATTGCAGAACAATGTTATGAACATTCACCTGAATCAAATGTTGGTTGGGTATGGTACACTTAATAACGGGATATACGTCCTAAATCAACACACAGTTTTCAGTATACAACGCACTAATAAAAGAAAACTTTCAGAATTAAATGAAGCTTTTCTTTGGCACTGTAGACTTGGTCATATTAACGAAACAAGACTAAACAAGTTACACAAAGATGGATATTTAAACTCTTTTGAATATAAATCTTATGCAACTTGCCGGTCATGTATCAAGGGTAAAATGACCAAAACTCCGTTTACCGGACACGGAGAAAGAGCTACTGAGCTCCTAGGCCTCATACATAGTGATGTATGTGGGCCAATGTCTACACAGGCTAGAGGCGGTTTTTCATACTTCATTACGTTCACTGACGATTTCTCCAGATTCGGTCATGTATTTTTATTAAAGCACAAGTCCGAAACTTTCGAGAAATTCATTGAATATAAACAAGAAGTAGAAAAACAAACCGGCTTGAGTATCAAGATGCTTCGATCAGATCGAGGTGGTGAGTATCTTAGTACAGAATTTGCAAACTTTCTAAAAGAGAATGGGATTCTCTCTCAGCTCACTCCTCCTACACACCACAGCACAACGGTGTGTCAGAACGACGGAATAGGACCCTATTAGATATGGTCCGGTCCATGATGAGTGACGCTGAGTTACCCGTCTCGTTTTGGGGGCATGCATTGGAGACTGCAACATTTCTACTAAACAGGGTTCCAACCAAAGCCGTATCTACCACGCCATATGAGATATGGCATGGGAAGAGACCATCTCTTAAGAGAATTAAGATTTGGGGTTGCCCGGCCTATGTTAAAAAGCAGAATCCGGACAAACTCGAGATACGGTCAGTCATGTGTAATTTTGTGGGGTATCCAAAGAATTCTTATGGATATCTATTCTACCACAAAGAGGAACAAAAGGTGTTTGTTTCTCAACATGCCACATTCTTGGAAAAAGAGTTTTTCACAGATAAAAATGATGGCAAGGTGGTGGATCTAGAAGAGGTTCTAGAGACACAAACTACAAATAACGATTTCGTTGAACCGGCTGTTGCAATAGTAAATGAGGAACCTCGGCCACTCCTTAGGTCTGGTAGGACTTCTCGCCCACCGGAGAGGTACTACGGTTTCCTCATTGATGGTGACAGAGAAGACTGCATCATGGATGATGATGATCCTACCAGTTTTCAGCAAGCTATCACGAGTGGAGACTCTGTGAAGTGGCTGGATGCCATGAGATCCGAAATGGAGTCTATGTACACCAACAAAGTATGGACTTTGGACGTTGTACCCCCTGGGGTAAAACCTGTGGGGTGCAAATGGATCTTTAAAAGAAAGATTGGTGTAGATGGGCAGGTTGAGACCTATAAGGCAAGACTTGTGGCGAAGGGTTTTCGTCAAAGGCCAAGTTTGGACTATGACGAGACTTTTTCTCCCGTGGCCATGCTTAAATCCATTCGGATCCTAATTGCTATTGCTGCTCACTACGACTATGAAATCTGGCAGATGGACGTTAAAACAGCATTTCTAAATGGAGATTTAGAAGAATGCGTTTATATGGATCAGCCAGAGGGCTTCATTGACAGTGGGAGCAGCGGGAAAACATGTAGATTGCTTAAATCCATATATGGGTTAAAGCAGGCATCTCGGAGTTGGAACATCTGTTTCGATGATGTTATCAAAGAGTTTGATTTCATCAAAAATCCAGATGAACCTTGTGTTTATAAGAAGGCTGCAGGAAGAGCTGTCACATTCCTCGTATTGTACGTGGATGCCATTCTTCTGATAGGAAATGATATTCCTATGCTACAGTCGGTCAAATCTTTCTTATCACTAAGGTTCTCCATGAAGGACCTGGGTGATGCCACATACATCCTGGGCATAAGGATCTATAGGGATAGATCCAAAAAGTTATTGGGATTGTCCCAAACCAGGTACATCAACACCATCCTAAAAAGGTTTAGTATGGAAGACTCCAAGCGAGGTGCCTTACCCACTTGCCATGGGGTCACTCTCTCCAAGGATTCTTGTCCAAAGACCGATGAAGAGAGAGCTCGCATGAGCGTTATACCCTACGCTTCGGCAGTAGGATCTATAATGTATGCGATGTTATGTACACGCCCAGATGTAGCTTATGCGCTTAGTGTTGTAAGCAGGTATCAATCCAACCCAGGGGAGAACCACTGGATAGCTGTGAAGAACATTCTTAAGTACTTACGAAGGACTAAAGAATTGTTCTTGGTGTATGGTAATAGAGATCTCCAAATGGAGGCCTTTACCGATTCGAGCTTCCAGAGTGATAAGGACGACAGCAAATCTATCTCTGGGTTTGTATTTACCCTCAATGGAGGGGCGGTAAGTTGGAAGAGTTCTAAACAGGATACCGTTGCAGACTCTACGATGGAAGCTGAGTACATTGCTGCGAATGATGCCGCCAAGGAAGCCGTCTGGATGAAGAAGTTCGTCTCGGAGCTAGGAGTAGTTCCAACCATTATTGATCCAACACCTTTGTATTGTCATAATAATGGGGATATGGCGTTAGCCAAGGAGCCCAGATCCCATCAGCGGTCCAGACACATCCTGAGGCGTTTTCATTTGATCCGGGAGATTGTAGATCGCCGCGAGATCGAGATTAGGAGAGTAGACATAAAGAATAACGCCGTGGATCCATTCACCAAGGCCCTCCCTCAGCCGCAGCATGAGCGACTTTTTGAGATGTTGGGTATGAGATACGCCAATAACTGGCCTTAGTGCAAGTGGGAGATTGTTGGATATATGTATGCCCTAGAGGCCATTATATGATAGTGGATGTATCTATACATGTATATATATATTCAGTATGCATTCTTGCTCGACATGATAGTATGCTATCTGGTTCTTCTTTATCTGACATGTTGATTTGATCATGCTTTTATTCATTCATACATGTTGATAAAGCCCTGAGGATATCGGCTTGACTACTCTGATTATGATGGAGATCATACTAGTGGGACATCTGTAGTCTATAAGCATATCCTGGAAAGTCCCTAGTCGTAGGTATATCGAGATGGGGCATTGATATACCAGAGTAGACTAGCGTATATGATACTAGACCCATACAATGGGCGATGAATGTTCCCACATTCATCGATGTTTGACATCAAGATCATATACGGGTGCTCAGTGGTGACTGGGTACACTGGACGGACTCACCGAGAACTCCTATATGGAATTATATCTATCGTCGGATAGCAGTTCTCAGGTGACACTGGTACAGGTTAGTCTGTAGACCCGAGATCATCATAGAGTCTTGTGTATTCTCCCACTGTACTTTGATTGCCACCCTACCACGGCTCTACTGAGTCGTGCAAACAGGTGGCCATTGGGTACAGTCCCGAGACACACGAAGGTGATGAGCGATCGGAGGGGTTTCGTCTCTCCCGGTATTGGGAGTTGATGCTGTGCTGTGCCCGACTGGTTATATCAGTAAGTCCCTGGCCAGGGCTGCTGAGATTTGCTGATAAGTGTTATCAGTAGTTTCTCGATCTGTTATAGACCATTCACCAGCACGACTTATTGAGTTATTGGGGTCGACGTGACCATCCCTAGGCTCGATATGCAGCATATCTGACGAAGAGACCGGACTGTACGGTAGTGTTGCCGGTTGGCTCGACGGGAGTTGTAGCAGGTTCGCTTGTTTTCTTCTGATCGCTCAATACCCGGGTGGCCGTTACGTTTAGCTGACCGCTTGCGGCTTGGGGGTGCTTGATATGATCATCACCCACTGCCGGCGTATTGACGAGTCTTAGAGTCCCACAAAGGAGTTACCTAGTCCAGGCGAAACGTTGTGGTGCGCGTATGCGATATGCGCATGGACCCGATTAAAATGCGCGTATAGGATACCGTACATTGATCGGGGGGCTTGCTTTTGGTGGGGTCATATGTGATATGGCCGGATTGATAAATCAAGTGTTGATTTATCATTTAACCATTAGTTTTCTCACTTAAAACCTTTTCTTGTAAATGATGGATGTATGCATGCATGTATGTTTTTCTTTCTTTCTTTCTAGTTTCATGCACATATGAATGGGCATACATACATACATACATACATACATACATCATCTATCATGGTTGATTAGACATTGAAAATGATGGCAATATAAGACTCACACCATGGATAAATATATGAATTATTATTTGATTTTGTGTTTAAAACAAAATGGAAAAGGAAAGGATAATTCTTGACTTGTTTCTACATCCTTCTTTAACCTAACCATCCTCACCTACCCTTAACCATGGATTAAACTTTCCTTCTATGTTTTAAACTCTAATTAAATAATAACTCAAACATTTAACCATGGTTTGAGATGAGAAGAAATAAATATATAAGGATATATTTTCATTTCTTTTCAAGAGTTATCTTTTTACTCTTGTTAAAAAGAAAGCCATCATCTTCTTCCTCCTTCACCATTTGCTCTCTAGTTTTTTATAGTAAGCAAAACACACATCAAGAAAGGTTTTTGAAGTGAGAATTACAACCACAACATCATTCTACACAAGTCTAGCCCACTTGTTTAGAGTGTTATCTTCTTTTCTTCTCTTGGAAAGTGAAGTCGATAGCTTGGACGAAGGAGCTTCGGGTGGATCGTCGTAGACACAAGAAGACTTCAAGAGGACCTTCTTCCAACACCCAAGAGGCCAAAGAGTCTAGCGAAGGGAGCTACAAAGGTTGTAGTCTCGAAACCCTAGTCTTTATTGCCTTTAACATTTAGAAACCCTAATTTTCTAGGTTCGATCCCATGTATGCTTGCTTAGCACCATAAAAACTTGAACTTTATGACATGTGATGCTTCCAAACTTTACATAGGGTGCTAGGTAAACCTAACATTAAGTTTACCCGGCGAGTATCCGCGTACGAAACGTGATTGCGATGGACTTTTGATCACATCAATATTCCGCGGCAATCGATCAAGTGAGACTAGACTGCTAGATTTATAACATTCAAATGTTGTTGATTCCAATTATTGTATCACTTTCCAGATAAATAGAAAATGTTAAACTTTCCGATCGAACAATCAAACACCCAAGTTTCCCCGAAACAGCTCAATACATGAAATAAGTTTAAAAACATTCACTTCATGCCACAGTACCAACGGTCCAGCCGTAGAAGGGTCAAGCCAACGCCTCACATGTGGCACGCCGTACTGCCCCAAACCCTAAGGTTCAAAGGGCAGTTCAAGACGGTCACATAATCGAGTTAAGGTTTGTTGTCTTCTAGAGGGTCCATCGCATTACTTGCACTACTTAGAACGTTCTTAAACCACGGAAAAATCCAACACTTGGAAATTTCCCGGCAGGGGAAAAAATGGGTATTTATATCTGGTCGAACTTTTTAACATGTTCTAAAATTATCCGGAAAACAAAATAAACAAAGTTAAATAATTCGATCGAATCAACGAGTCCCCAATAATACCCTAGAAAACTCAACACTTGAGTGGAATTAAAAAATTCCCAATAAAAATGACAAGAAAGGACCTAAGAATAAATATATGAAGTTCCAGGGACTAACTCACAATTTTGGCCGCGGAACCGCCGCAAAACGCATGGTTTGGCCGCGGTTCCGCGGTTAAATTGTTGAGTTAGATGTCCGTACTTCACAGTAATTCTTAGTTTTTCCTGCTTAATTTTCTGAGCATTTTTAATTCAGAAAAAATCAACATTTTTGAAAATGTACAGAGAGGGGTAAAGTTTAGGGTTTCGGGGTTCGATCGGATTTCTAACATCGTCTACACATCGCCTAAAGCTCTAACCTGGCTTTGATACCATTGTAGGGTTCCTAGGCACACCCATGAGGTTCTATAACTGATCAACCATGCCAAATTCAAAAATTTCATGTGCCTAAGAATCCTATGCAAGATCGTTAACTAGCGGTAAAGGCGAAAACTAAACTAGTTAACAACTTAACTACTAAGTGAAAGAGACTACAACCTTTGTAGATCCGGTCCTCCACTTCTCTAGCTCCGTGTTGACGTCCCTCCGCTGCGATCATTGGAATTCTGGACTCTAGCGTCGGTTTCATCAGAGAAATGGGCAGGCTAGGTCGTTGACTTCGATGCCGAAGATGATCTACATCGAGGCGACTCAAACTCAAGCTCCACCTTCACTAGGTCATGAAACTTATGAAGATAAAACACTCTACTACATGGAAAGTGGTAGAGAATGAAGAAATAGGAAGTGGGTTGACTTTAGATTTGGATTTCTCACTCTAAATCTCATGGCACCATTAGAGATAGCAAGCTTTCTTGAAGCTTGATGAAGATGAAGAAGAAGAAAAGGAAAAAAAAATAATGAAATAAGAATGAAACTTATTCTTTTAATTATGGTACCATGGTTAAGTTAAGCCATCATGCTTAACTTGTGTAGAGAATTAACCAAAGACTTGGGTTAAGGGTTGGGTTAAAGAATTATCAAAAGAAATGAAAAAAGAGTGGACTTTGTCAAGGTTTCTCCAAGCTTCTTCAAGCTTGACAACTTTGACCAAGTTCATTTCTTTTGTTAATTCTCTTGATAAAACAAAACCCTAATCTTAAACTTAATCTTGATATAATTCTCATACACACAACTTGTATGTATCATCAAACATGATACAAACATATGTACACAAATATATATCATATATACACTTATGCACAAACTAGTGAGAAAAAAAAACAAATCTTAAGTGAACTAATACTAGTTAATGTAAAGTAATATATCAAATATATAATTATACATTAAATCATTAAATCAACACTTGATTTAATGATCCGGTCATACTGCATATAACCGACTAATATTAAGTGTATAAATGTATCGAATCAACATTTGATTCAGTAACCCGGCTATATCTTATATAACCGTCCAATGATACAAATCGCGAGAATAGAATACAGTATCACATACTAGTATTATTCTCGGTCCCGCACATATCTCATATGCGCTCCTATTTCGTTTCGCTTGAGCTAGGAAACCTCTGTGTAGGACTCTAAAGACTCGTCAATACGCCGACAGTAGGTGATGATCATATCAAACACCCACAAGCCGCAAGCGGTCTGCTAAACGTAACGGCCACCCGGGTATTAAGCGATCAGAAGATCAACGAGCAAGCCCGCTCACACTCCTGTGAATCCAACCAGTAACACTTACCGTACAGTCCGGTCTGTTCGTCTGATATGTCGCATATCTCGCCTAGGGGTGGTAAACGTCAGACCCCAGTAGCTTGATAAGTCATGCCGATGTAAGGTCCATAACAAGTATGATACTACTGATAACACTTACCAGTAAATCAGTGCAACTCTGGCCAGGGATTTTCAGTTATGGCCAGTCGAGCATAGCGCAACATCAACCCCCAATACCGGGAGAGACGAATCCCCTCCTATCGCTCATTGCCTCCATATGAATCGGGACTGTACCCAAAAACCACCTGTTTGCACGACTCAGTAGAGCCGTGGTAGGGTGGAAATCAAAGCACAGAGGGAGACACACAAGACTCTATGACGATCTCGGGTCAACAGACTAAGCTGTACCAGTGTCACCAGAGAACTGCCATCTGACGTGAGGTATAATACCATCTGAGAGTTCTCGGCGAGTCCGTTCAGTGTACCCAGTCTCCGCTGAGCACCCGCATACCATCTCTGATGTCAAACACCAATGGATATGGGATCATCCATCGCCCATCACATGGGTTGAGAAGATATACGCTAGTCTACTCTAGAATATCGATGCCCCGTCTCGATATTCCCACGACTAGGAATATTGAAGGATGTACTCATGGACTACCCAGGCCCCACTAGTATGATCTACATCATAGTCCTGGAAGTCGAGTACACATCCTAAGGGCTTTATCAACATGTAATAGAGAGACAGTAAGTATACATGTAAAGATAAAGAGCAACCAGATAGCGTACTATCATGTCGAGCAAGAAAGTCCTACCTATATATGTCCCAGCATCCACTACAATATACATCCTGTATACAGTAATGGTCTCTAGGGCATACATATAACTAACACTCGGCAACAACAAGCTCAAACTCATTGAGATCCATACACTTCAGGAGCCTGCCTCCAGATCTAATCTCAGTCGTCCATCGCTGCCGTCAGCAGATCAACGGAAGGTAACATCTTGGCGTGATCCAGGTCGCGTCAGCTGGCTTCACGGCTGCCACCTCCTGCTTCCCGGCCACTACCTCGCCCTCCGGGGCAGCCACCCTCGCCATCGCCGCCTCCAGCTCCAGCTTTGAGCTCTCCTCCAGCGAGGAGAGCTCGCCCGCGGCTCATATCGCTGGGGCATTTTCCTCTTCCTCCATGTGGACGACGAGGGCGACATGCTGGAAGACCTGAAGAAATCAGAAGGGGGTCAGAAAGGAAAGTGGGCGCCAAATCTTGCAAATGACGAGACGCTGAGTGAAAAATTAAGCCAGGTGCGAGCACTAACCTGCACGGCCTCTTGGGCGATGGACGCCATTTGCGCCTTGAGAGTCCCCCGAGGGACCTTGCCCCCGGCCGACCTCTCCATGTCGGACAGCAAGCTGTCAGTGACGGAGAGCCCCGAGGGCACCTCAAAGCGAAGATCCCCCTCATCCACCAAGATCGGGGAGGCCGGGGTCCGCGGAACCGCTCGGAGGAACCTCTTGAAAGACGACGGCGGAGAGCCGGTCTCCACCTCTGAAGCCTGGGCCTCCTGTCCCCGAACCCACTTTCGGCTCGGCACCTGGCTGGGCTCTGGGGTACGGCCCGCACTCGAACGCTGGGGTGGGACGATTGCGGGGGAACCGGGACAGACGTCGGATGAGAAGAGCTGGCACCTCCAGCCTTCGATCCCTTCTTCGGCTTGCGCATGGCCGCTCGGAGGTGGCTCAAGTCCATGGGTTCTGCACAAGACAAGATACAATGGAATCAGTAACACAAACAAAAATGAAAATAAACGCAAGCTCCTAACTTACCGACGAACTGAACGGGGCTGAGCCCAGCCCAACTAAGGGCCCGCTCAGAAAGAAGCAAGTCAGATCGGGGAATGAGCTCCCACTCCGCCACTCTCATTGCGTCGGGATCATTGGACGGACTTCCCCACCAGCACCTATCCCTAGACCACTGGGTGGGCATGGGCCAGTCCTCACCCTCTGGCGGCCCGACAAAGAAAAACTTCTTCTTCCAATCGTGGATGGAAGAAGGCAAGACGACGACTCTTGACCCGGCTGCACTCCTCCGTTGTTTCCTAAAGGAGAGGTAAACCCACCTCGAGTCGCCCACGCGAGTGCCGGGGTGACCTTTGTAAATGAGAGAGGAGGCAAGGATGGACATACTGAAGGGGATCATCTGCAACTTCAAATGGACCAGGAACCCAAGGAGAATCCTCTAAGAGTTCGGCACTAGCTGTTAGTGATATGTATGCCCTAGAGGCCATTACTGTACATACGATGTATATTGTAGGGGATGCTTCGACATATATAGGGAGGACTTTCTTGCTGGACATGATAGTATGCTATCTGGTTGCTCTTTATCTTAACATGTACACCGATTGTCTCTAAAAGTACATGTTGATAAAGCCCTTAGGATGAGTACTTGACTACCAGGACTATGATGCAGATCATACTAGTGGGGACAGAGTAGTCGTTAAGTACATCCTTCAAATGTTCCTAGTCATGGGAGTACCGAGACAGGGCATCGATACTCCAGAGTAGACTAGCGTATGCGCTTCTTGACCCATATGATGGGCGATGGATGATCCTATATCCATTGGTGTTTGACATCAGAGAAGGCATACGAGTGCTCAGTGGAGACTGGGTACACTGGACGGACTCGCCGAGAACTCCTAGATGGTATTATACCTCATGTCAGATGAGAGTTCTCTGGTGACACCGGTACAGGTTAGTCTGTAGACCCGAGATCGTCATAGAGTCTTGTGTGATTCCCACCGTGCCTTGATTTCCACCTTAGCACGTCCAAGAGGGCATGCAAAACGGTGGCTTTTGGGTACAGTCCCGAATCATATGGAGGCAATGAGCGATAGGAGGGGTTTCGTCTCTCCCGGTATAGGGAGTTGATGTTGCGCTGTGTTCGATTGGCTATAACTGGAAATCCCTGGCCAGGGTTGCTGAGATTTACTGGTAAGTGTTATCAGTAGTTTCTCGAACTGTTATGGACCTCATATCGACACGACTTATCGGTTACTGGGGTCTGACGTTTACCACCCCTAGACTGGATATGCGACATATCAGACGAAGAGACCGGACTGTACGGGAGCGTTACTGATTGAATTCGCAGGAGAATGTACAGGTTTGCTTGTTGATCTTCTGATCGCTCAATACCTGGGTATCTGTTACGTTTAGCTGACCGCTTGCAGCTTGTGGGTGTTTGATATGATCATCACCTACTGCCGGCGTATTGATGAATCTTTAGAGTCCTACACAGAGGTTTCCTGGCTTAGGCAAAACGGAGTAGGAGCACATATGTGATATATGCGGGACCGAGAATATTACGAGTATGTGATACCGTATTAGATTCTCGCGATATAATATATCGGCCGGGTATATGTGATATAGCCGGGTCATCGGATCAAGTGTTGATTCGATGAATTGATACAGATTATATTAGTCGGTTATTTATGAAATAGCCGGATTATCGGATCAAGTGTTTATTCGATAATTTAATGTATAATTATATATTTGATATATTAAGAGGATCTGACCCCAACTCCCCAGGAAGACTCCGACTCAGTGGAAGAATCCCTAGAATCTACCCCGACGACATCTATAGACTCCTCAAAAGAAGACATCTAACCTGGTGGAGAGATGTCCTCGGGAGAGAAAACGCAAAGATCCGACCTAAAGAGGAGAGCGCCGAGCTAACAAGACTCAGAACGAGGAAAATATGAAGAGATATGGGCCCTGAAGTGGACCCCACCTCTATTTATAGCTGCCGGCATCCTCATCCAACAGCGACAGTCAACTCCCACCAAAACAACTCCTCCCATTCGACAGCCACGATCGTTCCACCTATCGCACGCGCATTGGCCGTATCCCATTAGACGCCAGAGGTCTCCGGCCCGTCGCGTCAGCCAACCAGCGCCCGACACGTGGACTGTCGCTTCAGCGAAAGTACGCACGATCCGGCGCACCTTCTTTAAAGCAGAGATCGCACCCCTGATTGGCCGGCGTCATCCAGAAAATACAACAGATTTCCTAGGAACACGCCCGACGATATTTTCGAAAGGAGCTCACCTCGGGTAACCCGGCAGACCACTCTCGACCCGACCCGTTAGCTGGTCGGGACGAGAGTGGGGAGCTAATGATGATGCTCGATATCGATGATCTCCTAGATCATGACACGTGGCAGATGACGTGTCCTAAAGCTCGCAAGAAAAGACCTACAGTGGCCGATCAGGACACTCCTGTGCCCGTCCCACAAACAAATACTGGCTCGCCTCCGAGCCCCCTGCACAATTGGCCTCCTCGGCCTCCCAGCTCGTCTCCGGGCTACCGTAGAACTAAGATACCTCGGCTCTCCCGCTCGTCCGCGTGCTCTCCCGCCAAGGTCATCTTCCTCGGTCTCATCGACCGATCAACAGCACCGCTCACAGGCGCAACCGCCATCCTGCGATTCTCACCATGCGCGAGATATCCGCCGGCCACATCCCACGTTCCACGCCATCACGATCCCCATTAACGAGCCTTTCTCACCATTAATGGGAGATCCCGCTCATCACGCGGGCATGACGTCGGAAGCGTAACGGCCGGCGTGATTCTCGCGCCTACCCTGCCTGCTGCCACCGCTATATAAACCCCTTCTTCAGACGGTTCAAGTAAGCCATTTTTACTCCACTAAGACATTACTCTGCTTGGATTTTCTCTCTAACTTGACCGTCGGAGGGTCCTCGGTGGTACAACCACCTCGGGACTTCCTTGCAGGTAGATCGGCAACAACAACCTCAAACCCATTGAGATCCACACGCTTCAGGAGCCTGCCTCCAGATCCAATCTCAGCCGTCCATCGCCGCCGTCGGTAGATCAACGGAAGGTAACATCTTGGCGTGATCCAGGTCGCATCACGCCGCCTCCGAATGCCACCCCATATGAATGTGTCTTGTCCTGCTCCACACCCTCGCTCACTCCCCCAATCTAATACATCTTGTCGTGATCGTACTTGCTCAGCAAGTTCATGAGATTCTCCATGAAGAATACGGTACCGTCATCCTCCATCACGTACCTGTAAAAACAGAAAACTTGATGACTTTATTGATATTAGAAGCATGACTCTGTAAACAAGATAGTTGACGGTGTGGTTGTTTGAGCCCCTGTCTGTTTGCTTAACTTTTATGCTTCTTGTTGTATTTAGATTTTGTTGACGTGGAACCAAGCTAGTTAGATGCTTGAACTTGTATTGAAACTTTTGCATTTCATTATTGATCTTTAATAAATGTTGGTGTGGTTAACACCAATTTTTATCCCATTAAAAAAATTAAAAAACAAGATAGTTGAATCTAGATTTCGTGGAAAAACTATCGTCTTTGTTGGAAAGTAATTGAAATTAATTGATAAATATATTTCCTTATCTTTCTTAGAAAATATTGTATATCGTATATTTGTTAATTTATTTCAAATACTTTTCCTTTTTGTATTTTATCATATGGAAAGCGTGGGATTTCTCATTGATTGGGTCTAAATGTGTGAGTCGTATTAGGTAATATATCTGGTGGTAAATCAGAGCAATCCCTATGAATGAAACCTACAATTTTTTTACCACTCGTGCATGTAAGCTATGCCGAAACACGTTAAATTCTCATTTCACATTTGAAAATACCTTAGAGGAGGTCGGGGGTTGAATAAGACAACTACGTGTCCTATGACAAATTTAAAGTTTAATTATTATATGTTAATCGATTACCAAGATTCTGCGGAAAAGATTTAAACAAGTTTAAAATAATGAAACTTAATACGGTAATCAACACAATCACAGAAAAAGTAAATAAAGTCAAAGAAACACAAATACAGAGAATTGTTGATTAAGGTTCACCATACTCCTGTGGCTAGTCCCCTCCCGAGACACCTTCTCAAGATTTCTGCATTATATTTATAAAGAACACGAATCTCTCTTCACATGGATATGAAGAACACCAATCTTCCTTTACAAGGATCACACTCTTGAATTTGTGATTCCCTAGAAAATAAGTCTTCTTCCTCTCTAGACGTAATTCTCTAGAAAAGCCGTATTTTTCTCTCTAATCCACGTCTCTCTAGGAAGATCTCATTTTCCACTCGAATCCACACAATTCAACCAATTGAGAAGCACCCCTTCTCATGGGTTGAGAAACACCCTTTCTCGTGGGTTTACAATCGTTATTACAACCGACAAATACTCACTCTCAATCTCATGATCTCAATAGATTATCACCGGTGTTGCATAAGAATTGATTTGAGAGAATATAACAAGTTTTGGCTCTGTGGAAATAAAAAGAATTTGGGTAAGTGAAAGCACAAGAACACGAAGACTTTCTCAAAAGAATTTGCAATGAATTGTTAAGCGAAAAGTGTGAGATCTCATGAATTTATATAGGGATCGAATGAGAAATTATTCCAACTGCACATAACTGCCAAAAACTGTCATAAAACAGTTAATGACCGTTCGAGACAGTTAGAAAAGAAAACGGCGTAAAATCCATTCGATTGACAATTCAAATTTAAATGCAACTTCTAAAAACTGTCCGTGCAGACGTCTGTAGGAGATGTATGCTCGTTCATCAAATTCTTTAACCAGAAGTCTGTAGGGAGACGTCTAGAGAACAAAAATTATTCTAGAGACGTCAGTATAGCCGTTCTGAGTATTATCTAGTATTTGTGAATTTGGAAATTTGAGCTAGAGACTTCTGTAGGGAGACGTCTGGTGTTCAAAAATTTCTGAGACGGACGTCTGGTACATACGTTTGTTCTCTGACATGGGTGAGTATCAGATTTTGAAACTTGGCAGTTTGAATTCCAACGGATAAGCTAGACGTCTCTAAAAGAGAGGGAGACATGTTTGTTCCCCCAAAATTTAAACAATATAAAAAGAGCTGAACTCTATTAAATTTCAATGAGGCATCGTCTTACATGCTCCTCACGAGGGCGCCAGCGCCAACCCCTTAGGATTAAATCCTATGGTGGCGCTGCACGTGAAGTTCACATAAGTGCCAATGTGCAAAGCACAAAAACGCCTATCATAAATAAGAATTTAATTCTTAAGTGGTGTCCACGTCCACAACACGTGAGCACCCGCGTCCAAGTTTATACCCGTAGAATTAAATTCTACATGAGAATATTTCCTTAACAAAAAGTTGGGATACTCTCTATTAAACAGAGCTGTTGGGTTAAAGATCCAGTGGTGATGACAAATCATCAAACAATAGAATTAAATTCCATTCCGAAGAATATTTTTCCTCAATCTTTACAAACAAAAAAGATTGTTCTCTGTAAAACAGAGAGCCCTTGAATAAAAAAATCCAATGGTGATTAAAAATCACCGTTTGACAGAATAAATTCTGTATATGAGAAAATATTTCCCCAATCTTTCTAAAAACAAGAAAACATATTCTGTAAAACAGAAATCCTTGGATCAAAGATCCAACGGCAGGTAAAATTCCCTAAACCAATTTTGAGACCAATTAAATCGATTGGAATCTCTCAATGAGAAATTTTCTCAAAACTAATTAACAATTTGCCTCCACTATATAAAAGACCCGAGACCTCAAGTCTCATATAGAGGAAATCCCCCATAAGCTTCTGAAAAAAAATAAAAAAAGCTTTCAAAACAACAGAGAATTTAATTCTCAATAAAAAAAGAAAACTTTCTTCCTTAAAACCCTAGGTAAAGAAAAAAAGTATCGAGATCAAAATATCTTCTTTACCTAACATATCCAAGGGTTCAACATTTCTCAAGAACTTAGTTCTTTCTCTGGATCAGAGATCCACAAGACAAGTTTCCCACAAGTTGAGAATTTAATTCTCATCGGGAAGATCTTGTTCTTGAGAATCAAAAATTCAGAAAAGAACTAGAAAAAAGAAAGAGAGCCCATCATATGAGAATTTAATTCCTCTGAAAATAGGGTTTAACCCTAAAAGAAAACTTAGTTCTTATAAAACAAAAAACATAAGAACTTAGTTCTTAAAGAAAACCTGATCAGATCTTCAAAACAAAGATCTTGTTGATAATTAATAGTCAAAATACCATTAACAGAGATTCAATCTCTAAATAAGAAAAGGAATTAATGCCTCACGTGCTCCCTACGTAAGCGCCCCCAACAGTGCCCAGCGCCTCATATGAAACGCACGTGGGTGCCCAACAAAATAAATGGAACAACGCCTCACGTGAAATGCACGTGGGTGACCAACAAAATAAATGGGACAGCACCTCACGTGAAATGCATGTGGGCGTCCAACAAAATAAATGGGACAGCGTCCAGCACCTCATGAGCTCCTCACGTGGGCGTCACATAAAAGTGTTTAGCACTTCAAATATAGCCAAAATGGCTGAGTGCTTAGCACTGATTGGGCAGCGCCCAGCGCCTCATATGGGCACCACATAAAAGTGCCTAACACTTCATATACAGCCAAAATGGCTGAGTGCTTAACACTGGTTCGGCAGCACCCAGCACCTCACATGCTCCTTATGTGGGCGCCACACAAAAGTGTTTAACACTTCATATACAGTCAAAACGGCTGAGTGCTTAGCACTGATTGGACAGCGTCCAGCGCCGCACGTGCTCCTCACGTGGACGCCATATAAATAAGTTCTTAACACTATATATATAACTGAGTGCTTAGCACTGATTGGGCAGCACATGATCTCCATATGAGCTCCAGAGCGTCAAACAAGTGCTTAGCACTTTTGCATAAAATGGGGGCTGAACAAACAGAGCCCAAGTAAATGCTCCGCACTTTTGAACAAAAAAAAGAACTGAATAGACTAAGTCCAAATTGGCTAAGTCTCTTGCAGTTGAGCCCAAATGCTCTGCTGTTGGACCTTAATAAAATTCAAGGATCCTCAAAATAATGCTAAGCTAATTTTAGTCTCAAATAGGACTAATGTATTATTAGTTAAAAATAAATTGGGCCCAAATGCTCATATATTTAAGTTGATCTTAATCTCAAACTAGATTAACAGTTTTTAAACCAAAAAAAATATTATTGAACTAAAGGAAAAAACATAACTTAAGTTCAAAATCCCAATCTAAAATATATGGATTTGGACTAATCCGGGCCCTACGGGCGACGACATAAACTAGTCTCTGTATACAATTCACGGGCAACCCAAAATAAAAAAAACACAATACAACACGAAGTGAACTGCTGGAGAAGAAGAAAGTGGTTATCGTAATGCGATAATCTAATTAACTTCAGGGGCTTGCGCCTGCAGAGAAGAGCGTCCCCACAATCAAAAACCTCTCAAATGAGGGAAAATCTGATGAAGTCTGCTACAACGGTCGTATCTATCCAAATCTCCGATATACGGTGCCATAAATCAACTTGGTATTTTTAGAGAGGTGGATGGATAAGTCCAAATAGCATCTGCCCTCAAAATTCAGGCCAGATGTCCTCCGTGTCTTGGTCCGGTCTTTCGGCGGAGAACAATCTTGAGTATTAAAAATAAGTTGGAATGAGATTTCTAACCTTATGAGATCAATACTAAATAAAAGTATAACACTTATAACTCCTATCTTCGTCTTGGTTCTTTTTTAATCTTCATTTTCTTGAATCGTCATGTTGAAACGTCATTGAATTTTGATTAAACTTGCATTACTTTATCACTTGTGTCAAGTCATCATGACATGTCACCGTTTTGAGTGCGTATCACATTGCAGACAATCTTGCTTGAATGTTTGATATATCGTGCATGCTGTACTCAAAATATAAACACTTGGAAACGTCATCAGTAACTTATGAATTCATTTAAATAAAGTTTTGAACTAAATA
Organism: Agapanthus africanus; assembly: GCA_030015575.1. Classification (NCBI taxonomy): domain Eukaryota; kingdom Viridiplantae; phylum Streptophyta; class Magnoliopsida; order Asparagales; family Amaryllidaceae; genus Agapanthus; species Agapanthus africanus. The sequence goes on along the minus strand of JASDDO010000019.1, from coordinate 398,749,905 downwards.
ATTGAAACTAAGGATCATGTGACAGGATGTCAACAACATTTTCTCTCATCTCAAACATATTTTATTTCATGATATCAGAGCTACTTTCGATCCTGCTCATTTGATTTCTTGATCAAGATCAACAATCCAATTTTCTACAAATCAACGTTTTCGATCACGAAGATTTTTGTGGTATCAAGTTTGTCACACCATATTTTTATTCATTACCCACTCAAGGTGAGATTGTTCTTTTTTCCGATGGATTTAAATACTCAGATGTCTAATAATTGCTTGCATGATAAGGACTCTCAAGATTTAATGTCTAAGCTAAATCAAGTTAAGCAACAATTTTTTAAAGAATATGGATCAATCAAGCAATACCCTCTTCAGTTTGGATAATAGATTCGGGGGCTACAGATCATATGACGGGAAATATAAAATGTTTATCTAATTTTCAAAAGACCTATAATAATCATTTTGTTTCCGTTAGAAAAGTATCATTTGTCCCTAAGAAGGAATATGTGAGACTATTTTTTTTTGCATCTTAAATAATCTTAAGTATTGTATGTACATAGTTTTCTTTCAAATCTTTCTGTCAGTAGACTTACTCAAATTTTAAATTGCAATGTCACCTTTTCTGCTAATATTGTTATATTTCAAGACATGGCTACAGGAAAGAAGACTGGAGAAGGAAAATTCTAAAATGGTCTTTATCTTTTTCAGCAAAAAAAAGAAGCCTTCACCGCAAATTTGGATAACTCTAATTTATGGCATTTGAGGATAAAGCATCCATCTGATAGAGTTTTAATGGTTTTGATCCTTTCAATAGATATAAATTCTTATGCATGTGATAGTTGCAAATTTTCAAAACAAACTAGATTACCATTTCAACTTTCTACACATATTTTTGAAAATCCATTTGATTTAGTTCATTCTGATGTTTAGGGCCCAGCTCCTGTTGATTCATATAATGGTTTTAAATATTTTATAATATTCATTTATGATAAATCTCGTGCGACTTGAATCTTTTTATTGAAAATGAAAAGCGAGGTTTTAAATATTTTCAAGGAATTTATAAATATGATTTCAACTCAGTTCAATGCAAAATAAAAGATTTTGAGAACCGACAACGGTAAAGAATATAATAATAAATTATTTTCAGAATATCTTCATAATCTTGGTATTATTCATCAAACTACTTATGTAGGTACACCGCTGTCTTGTGCTTGTGCCGAGGAAGCCGCGGCCGAAGCGGAAGCGAAAATAATGATTTTAAGCAAGCACAAAACACATATACCCAAAAATTCAAACCATACAACTAAACTAGCAAACTTAGTAACAAGGTTTAGAAAATACAACCTTTGACGCGTGTCCACCTAATTGTGGAAGGCCCTTCCAAACTCGTAGACACCGGGAATATGCTTGAGATGCGACTGCCCTTGTCGAAAATAATCCATCCAAGGGAAACCGATCCAGGTTCTGACCGACGCTCTAAACTTGTTAGGGATGGATTGTGGATGATGTAGGAATTTTTTCACTAACTTTCTCTCTAAATTTACCAAGCACAAAAGAGCAAGAAGAAGAAGGAGTAGGAGGTGAGGAAAGCCATGACATGAAAAATAATGGCTAAGTCTAAAATATGTTGAGAAAGAAGCAAAGTAAAAGGAATGGCTCCAATTATTTTAGCCACCATACAACAATAAGAATCCCAAATGATTTTGTAATATTAAAACCAAGGCAATACTTCTCTACACACTTCTTGTAACAACCCTAAACTTTCTGTACAATTTTTTTTCAAAAATACAGAAAGGGGTACTTGAGCCTGAGCACAAATTATAAGTTTCTTTTGCTTTAGAACAGCAAGAAGGAGCTTGTAGCTCATTGGTAAGACCTTGCACTGCTGAACCAAAGTATCAGAGTTCAAATCCCATCAACCACACATTTTTTTAAATTAAATTTTTTTTAATCTTTTAGAATCCCAAGAGTCTATACGTGCACTACATGTAATAAGGTAAGTTACAAAATAAACAAACATGCCCGACACACGGGCGCTCGGGCACTGGCGCCAGCGCCCAGCCTTACGTGCCCGGCAAGCGGGCGCTCGGGCGCTGACGCTAGCGCCCCACATGCCCGGCACGTGGGCCCTAGAGCTAGCGCTTTGAGCGCTAGCGCCCCACGTGCCCGGCCCGTGGGCGCTCTGGCGCTAGCGCTTTGGGCGCTCGGACGCTGGGCGGCAAAAAGGGACTTGGTCCCTGCACCAGGAGTTGTACTCCCAAAAAGAAATACTTATTATTTTGTGTGTGTGTGTGTGTATATATATATATTGAGGAGTTAAACTAGTAAGATATTTTTGGAGCTGATGAAGGGGCTTCTCCCTTGAGCCCTGGATCTCATCCAAAGTGGGATTTTCGGAGATGGGTCTCTTTCTTCCTCCTCTGTTGGCCGGATCTTCAAGAACAAGAGATATGAGATTTAAAAATCTTCCCTTTTTGAGATCTAATGGAAGATTTGGGCTCCCCTTTGTGGGTTTTGTGGTGAAAAACTATTTAGTTTTGGAAAAGGAAGAGTGAAACTCTTGATTTAATTCAAAAGAAGGGAAGAAGGTTTTAGAACCTTTTGGAAGGAGAAGGAGACACAGGAACCCTAGTTTTTGGGGAGAATGAAAAGTATGTATTTTATTCATCATCATGTTTCCTTATATAGTCTTACACATTTACATATAGCCCCTTGGGCTTTACAAAATGGCATTTTGCCCATTCCATGCCTCATGTGCTCATTTCTTTTGCACATAACCCATGGGCTTTACAAAAATTTGGTTTTTATGCCCATTTGCTTACATTCATGCATAAAAAATTACATCAAAATTATTTATCACATGATTTTTATTTTGGCATGGAGGGGCCGGCCGCGGGGGTCGATTTGGACATGGGCCCACTTGCTTGGGCTTGGGCCAGCTTACTTGGGGTTGATCTTGACTTTGACCCGATCAACTGGGGTGCAAATTTTGACTCCAACAAAGTGCCCCCATCAATAAATGCACACCGTGCATATGAGTTGTGTGTATGAAATTGATGGACCTTGAAGCTAGACTTCGAGGTGGAATATCATTCCGGGGCGGAGCATCCCTCGGGGAGCATAATTCCTGGGGATCGGAGCATCATTCCGATTTGCGGAGCATAATTCCACGGTCGGAGTATCATTCCGAAGAGTCGGAGCATAATTCCGATTTGCGGAGTATAATTCCGAGGTCGGAGTATCATTTCGAAGAGTCGGAGCATAATTCCGAGGATAGGAGCATAATTCCGAGGATCGGAAGCATGATTCCAGGGATCGGAGCATGATTCCGATAAGCATAATTCCGAGGATCGGAGCATCATTCCGTAGAGCGGAGCATCATTCCAGGGAGCGGAGCATAATTCCGATGAGCGGAGCATGATTCCAAAGGGTCGGAGCATAATTCCGACGAGCGGAGCATGATTCCAAAGGGGTCGGAGTGTAATTCCGACGGGCGGTAGACATTCTGACCGAAGCATAATTTCGATGCAGAGGTTGATTCCCAGGCGAAGCATAATTCCGATAGGGAAGGCAGATACTCCGAGGCGAAGCATGATTTCGACACGGGGTACAATATGAGACGAAGCATGATTCCAGCGCAGAGCTTGTTGGCTGACTTGATTCCGAGACGAAGTATAATTCCGACAGGGAAGGCAGATACACCGAGGTGAAGCTTGATTTCGACACGGGGTACACTCTGAGACGAAGCATGATTCCGACACAAAGCTTGTTGGTCGACTTGATTCCGAGGCGGAGCTTAATTCCGACGGGGAGGTCGCTGGTTGATTCCGATTCGAAGCATAATTCCGACATGGAAGGCAGATACACCGAGGCGAAACTTGATTTCGACGCGGGGTACACTCTGAGACGAAGCATGATTCCGGCACAGAGCTTGTTGGTCGACTTGATTCCGAGGCGGAGTATAATTCCGGCAGGGAGGTCGTTGATTGATTCGATTTGGGTTGACATCGGCATCGCTACACTGGACTATGGTACCAGGAGCGAATCATCGTTTGCCATGAAAGGATTTGGGGATTTTGGTTTTTGTTTGGCATCAGTATCGCTACACTGGAATATGGTACCAGGAGCAAATCATCATTTTCATTGCTTATTAGGAAGCGATGGCTTAGGAGACGGGTTTTAGGTCCCTATCCCCTAAGACTTTTTAGTTTTACGAGCCGTAAGGGTCCTGTTCCCCTCCGAAAGACGCGGCGAAGACGCGTCGGACGTCTTGCCTGTATTTCGGGGCAGATGCTAATTGGTGCTATCCGTCCACCTCTCCGAAAATGCCAAGTTGATTTATGACATCATGTATCGAAGGTTTAAACGGATGCGACCGATGTAGCAGACGTCGTCAGATTCCCCCTCGTTTGAGGGGTTTTTGATTGTGGGGACGTTCTTCCCTGCAGGCGCAAGCCCCTGCAGTTAATTACGCTACCGCATCGCGGTAACAACTTTCTCCTTCTCCAGATGGTCACTTCGTGTCGTGGGTGGTTTTTTTGTTTTTGGTTGCCCGTGGATTGTATACGGAGACTAATGTATGTTGTCGCCCGTAGGGCGTGGACTAGTCCAAATCCGTATCTTTCTTAGATTTGGGTTTGGGGGGTTTGGGTTTAAGGATACGTTAGCCTCATTTGAGACTAAGATCAACTTAAACGTTTGTTAAGGATACGTTAGTCTAATTTTAGACTAAGATCAACTTAACGGGATCGTTTAGATCCAACAAGAGAGTAATTGGGCTATATTGTTTAGTTTAGTGACATTGCGGTCGATAATTAGTTTAAGGACATTACGGTCCATTGTTAGTTTAAGGACATCTCGGTCCAATGTTAGTTTTAAGATGTCGAGGTTAAGGACATCATAGTCCGTGGATTTAAGGACTCCACAGTCCGTTATTAGTTTAAAGATATCACGGTCGAGTTTAAGGACATCATAGTCCGTGGGTTTAAGGACTCCACAGTCCATTGTTAGTTTTAAGACATCACGGTCGAGGTTAAGGACATCATAGTCCATGGGTTTAGGGACCCCACAGTCCGTTGTTAGTTTTAAGACATCACGGTCGAGGTTAAGGACATCATAGTCTATGAGTTTAAGGACCCCACAGTCCATTGTTAGTTTTAAGACATCATGGTAGAGGTTAAGGACATCATAGTCCATGAGTTTAAGGACCCCACAGTCCATGAAATGTGTGGTTGTCGGGACCCGTCACCTCTTTGAAGACGTTGAGGAATTACAACGACAAATATCAAAGGAGTGAAGAGATGTACCCTTGAACCAATGTGAGTTGGTTGAAAGAGCAGATGTGCTCAATTCAAGATAAATTGAGGACTTATGGCTAGAATTGGGCTAAGTCCAATTAAAATGTTTTAACATTTTTTTTTGTTCTGGCTATTAAGCCTTTATTTGGGCTCGGCCCTTTTAATAATGCTAAGCATTGGGCTCTGACATTTTTGTCTTGTATTGAATGCATAGAATTTATCAGAAACAAAGTTTGTTCTGACAGTGCGCCACGTGGCACGCCACGCGCGTTGCGCCAGTCAAAGAGCGCATTGCGCTTTTGTCGGGTAGCGCACACGAAGAGGACACGTGTCGCGCTTTGCGCTAAGCGCTAGTTTGTTAGCGCGTTGCGTTTTTAATTTATTAGTGCATTGCGCTAGTCTGTTGGCGCACCAGTGAGTGACACATGGCGTGCTTGGCGTTGAGCGCCAGTCCATGAGCGTAGAGCTCTGTTTCAGAAGCGCAAAGCGCAAGTAGTGTCTATGGTCGACACGCGGAATGTTTTGGCGTTGAGCGCCGGTCTAAGAAGCGCAAAAGCGCAATACATGAGTGCAAGGCACTTTTTAATAGCGCAAAGCGCTTATGATCAATTTTAAGATTAAAGAACAGATTTATGTTCTTCAAAGGAGGCTTTGCCTCAAGATCGAAGAACAAAAGTTCTTGTTTTTATAAAAGTCCCTGCCTTTATAGATCAAAAGATCTGTGAGTGAAGTATTTTACTTCTATTTATTATTTTATGATTAGATCTTTGATCTTTTCTTTTTTATTAAAGACCTTGGTTTTTTTCTTAGATCTCTGATCTTTTTTTTTAGAAGATGATTCTTCTTTTTACGAGATGGTTTCATCTCTATTATTCAAGAACATAGTTCTTTTTACCTTGAAGATGAAGAAAAATATTCTTTTTCTTAAGAGCTTGCTCTTCTTTTTCTCCAAGTTTGCAGAGGGTTTTTCTCTCTCTTTTCTATATATTCTCTGTATCTCTCCCTATTTAGACTTGAAGTCTAGGGTCCTTTATATTGGGCCAAATGATTTGTTAAATCAGTTTTAAGAGATCTTTCTCTACTTGATTTGGGAATATTTCACACCGTTGGATCTTTGATCCGAAGGCTTCTGTTTTACAGAAGATAATCTTCTTGTTTTAATAAAATTGAAAAATCTTTGCATATCAGAATTTTAGTTCTTATTAATTTATAATTTATTATTAGTAGATCTTTTGATCTGATGGTGGGGGAATTTTTAATTCCAGCGCTGGCGCACCTTGCGCGAGCGCACCTACGTTCGACACGTGACGTGCGGCGCAGAGCGCAGCGCAACTGCGCTAGCGCACTAGTGTTTGACACGTGGCACGCAGCGCAGAGCGCTGGATCTGAAACGTTGCTTCAATTTTTAAATTTTGAATTTTGAAACAGAGCTTTGCTCTGATTGGGGGTGCGCTGCCTAGGACGCAACGCACCTGGCGCTAGTGCGTCTGCGCTTGACACGTGGCACGCAGCGCGCAGCGCACGGGATCTGAAGCGTTGCTTCAATTTTTGAATTTTGAATTTTGAAACAGAGCTTTGCTCTGATTGGGGGTGCACCGCCTAGGGCGCAGCGCAACTGGCGCTAGCGCGTCTGCGCTTGACACGTGGCACGCAGCGCGCAGCGCACGGGATCTGAAGCGTTGCATCAATTTTTGAATTTTGAATTTCGAAACAGAGCTTTGCTCTGATTGGGGGAAAGGAAGCGTCGCTTCATTTTAAATTTTGGGACTTGAATAGAGCGTTGCTCTGATTGGGGAGAATGGAAGCGTCGCTTCATTTCCCCAAATCAGAGCAAAGCTCTGTTTCGAAATTCAAAATTCAAAAATTGAAGCAACTCTTCAGATCTCGTGCGCTGCGCGCTGCGTGCCACGTGTCAAGCGCAGACGCGCTAGCGCCAGGTGTGCTGTGCTCTAGGCAGCGCACCCCCAATCAGAGCAAAGCTCTGTTTCAAAATTCAAAAATTGAATCAACGCTTCAGATCCCGTGCGCTGCGCGCTGCGTGCCACGTGTCTAGCGCAGACGCGCTAGCGCCAGGTGCGCTGCGCCCTAGGCAGCGCACCCCCAATCAGAGCAAAGCTCTGTTTTAAAATTCAAAATTTAAAAGTTGAAGCAACACTTCAGATCCAGCGCTCTGCGCTGCGCGCCACGTGTCAAACAAGGGTGCGCTAGCGCAGTTGTGCTGCGCTCTGCGCTGCGCGCCATGTGTCGATCGTAGGTGCGCTCGCGCAAGGTGCACCAGCGCTGGAATTAAAAATTCACCCACCGTCAGATCAAAAGATCTACTAATAATAAATTATTAATTAATCAGAACTAAAATTCTGTTATGGAAAGATTTTTCAATCTTATTAAAACAAGAATATTATCTTCTGTAAAACAGAAGCCTTAGGATCAAAGATCCAACGGTGGGAAATATTCCCAAATCAAGCAGAGAAAGATCTCTTAAAACTGATTTAACAAATCATTTGGCCCTATATAAAGGACCCTAGACTTCAAGTCTAAATAGGGAGAGATACAAAGAATATATAGAAAAGAGAGAGAAAAACGCTCTGCAAACTTGGAGAAAAAGAAGAGCAAGCTCTTAAGAAAAAGAAGATTTTTCTTCATCTTCAAGGTAAAAAGAACTATATTCTTGAATAATAGAGATGAAACCATCTCGTAAAAAGAAGAATCATCTTCTAAAAAAAAGATCAGAGATCTAAGAAAAAGACCAAGGTCTTTAATAAAAAAGAAAAGATCAAAGATCTAATCATAAAATAATAAAAAGAAGTAAAATATTTCACTCACAGATCTTTTGATTTATAAAGGCAGAGCCTTTTATAAAAACAAGAACTTTTGTTCTTGGATCTTGAGGCAAAGTCTCCGTTGAAGAACATAAATCTGTTCTTTAATCTTAAAATTGATCATAAGCGCTTTGCGCTATTAAAAAGTGCCTTGAACTCATGTATTGCGTTTTTGCGCTTCTTGGACCGGCGCTCAGCGCCAAAACATTCCACGTGTCAACCATAGACACTACTTGCGCTTTGCGCTTCTGAAACAGAGCTCTGCGCTCATGGGCTGGCGCTCAGCGCCAAGCGCGCCACGTGTCACTCACTGATGCGCCAACGGACTAGCGCAATGCGCTAATAAATTAAAAGCGCAACGCGCTAATAAACTAGCGTTTTGCGCTAAGCGCGACACCTGTCCTCTTCGTGTGCGCTACCCGACAGAAGCGCAATGCGCTCTTTGACTGGCGCAACACGCCTGGTGCGCCACGTGGCGCACTGTCAGAACAAACTTTGTTTCTGATAAATGCTATGCATTCAATACAAGACAAAAATGTCAGAGCCCAAAGCTTAGCATTATTAAAAGGGCCGAGCCCAAATAAAGGCATAATAGCCAGAACAAAAAAAAATGTTAAAACATTTTAATTGGACTTAGCCCAATTCTGGCCATAAGTCATCAACTTATCTTGAATTGAGCACATCTGCTCTTTCAACCAACTCACCTTGGTTCAAGGGTACATCTCTTCACTCCTTTGATATTTGTCATTGTAATTTCTCAACGTCTTCAAAGAGGTGACGGGTCCCGACAACCACACATTTCATGGACTGTGGGGTCCTTAAACTCATGGACTATGATGTCCTTAACCTCGAACGTGGTATCTTAAAACTAACAATGGACTGTGGGGTCCTTAAACTCATGGACTATGATGTCCTTAACCTTGACCGTGATGTCTTAAAACTAACAATGGACTGTGGGGTCCTTAAACTCATGGACTATGATGTCCTTAACCTCGACCGTGATGTCTTAAAACTAACAACGGACTGTGGGGTCCCTAAACCCATGGACTATGATGTCCTTAACCTCGACCGTGATGTCTCAAAACTAACAATGGACTGTGGAGTCCTTAAACCCACGGACTATGATGTCCTTAACCTCGACCGTGATGTCTTTAAACTAATAACGGACTGTAGAGTCCTTAAATCCATGGACTATGATATCCTTAATCTCGACCGCGATGTCTTAAAACTAACATTGGACCGAGATGTCCTTAAACTAACAATGGACCGTAATGTCCTTAAACTAATTATCGACCGCAATGTCACTAAACTAAACAATAGAGTCCAATTGCTCTCTTGTTGGATCTAAACGATCCCGTTAAGTTGATCTTAGTCTAAAATTAGACCAACGTATCCTTAACAAACGTTTAAGTTGATCTTAGTCTCAAATGAGGCTAACGTATTCTTAAACCCAAACCCCCCAAACCTAAATCTAAGAAAGATACGGATTTGGACTAGTCCACGCCCTACGGGCGACAACATACATTAGTCTCCGTATACAATCCACGGGCAACCAAAAATAAAACAAACACCCACGACACGAAGTGACTATCTGGAGAAGGAGAAAGTTGTTACCGCGATGCGGTAGCGTAATTAATTGCAGGGGCTTACGCCTGCAGGGAAGAGCGTCCCCACAATCAAAAACCCCTCAAACGAGGGGGAATCTGACGAAGTATGCTACATCGGTCGCATCCGTTTAAACCTTCGATACATGGTGTCATAAATCAACTTGGCATCTTAGGAGAGGTGGATGGATAGTACCAATTAACATCTGCCCCGAAATACAGGCAAGACGTCCGACGCGTCTTCGCCGCGTCTATCGGAGGGGAACAGATTCTAGCAGCTTCCTCCAAGGGGCATTCTCCACAAACAAAGGAGTGTTTCCAGAGATTGATTTTCCCCTATGTTCCAGGAACCATGATGGAATCTCTACACTTCGTGTGTCGTGTTCGCGAACCAATCGCGGTTTGCTGATGGTTGCCCTTGGGTTCGAGGTATTAAGATTTGGCGTTTTGCTTGGTGCAGAAAGCGAAAGATCAATGGCGTTCACTTGTGCAAAATGTTCCAGCTGCAACTGCAACGTACGCTCCGCGTCATCCAGAGGCATAGCCTACGGGCCTCAAGCGGCATCGCTGTTCACAATGCCGGTGGACCAGGTGACTCAGGCCACCACCGGGTTGTTTTTCGGGACCATGCTCCCGCCAACGAGCTTCACCGTTCCTGTGCCAACGCCGGAAGCTCCCAAGAAGTCGGTCTTTGATCGGCTTACAACTACTGCGGCCCCTTTCAACGGGTCGCCCAGCTCCAGCACCTCGGTCTTCTCCAGATTGGGCCGAAGTTCCTGTGGGCCCATGTTGAAGCCTGCAGTCCTAGAAAAGGTTGTTCCGAAGAGGATAGCTATCCCTGCTCCTGAAATCGTCAAGGCGGCTTCTCCTACCAAAGGGTCAGTTTTTACAAGACTGGTTGTTCCGGCTCCCATTACGGTTCCCATCCCTGCTCAGAAGTCTATTTTTGACCGATTGTATACCGCTTCTCAACGGACATCAGTCTTCAAGAGGCTGACGCCAGCAACAGCCCCTCACCTGGATAGGGGCAAGACAAAGCCGTCTCCATCACTGAACCAACCCCAACAGCTCGACACGCTCGACGTCGCCACTGGCGCCGAGTGAGGAAGGCTGGGAGCAACTCCCCCTCTGGGCTAACTCCACCAGCTCCAACAGTGGAAGTCAATGCTGCTGTTCCGACCGGGAACAGCTTTGAACTGCTGAACAAGGTGCGTAGGAACTCGCCTACCGCCATACTGAAAATATCTCCTCCACCTGTGGAGACTGTCGCAGAAGCAAAACCGGAACAGCCCCCTCAGCGGCTGTCCTCCAAAGTTTACAAAGTCTGGCGACGTATCCAAGAGTCAGTGATCGATCAAAACTACCTCCGCCGACAGAAGAAGCTGAAGGTTCAGCCGGAAGGGAACCGTCCCAGTAAGCCGCAAAAGACGACAACCACTTAGGTGCCCGCTACAATGGCCCCCTCCACGTTGACTACTCAAAAGAAAAGGAGGCCAGAGAAAGCCCCTGTAAACGTGGCAGACCACAAAAACACCGAGCCCAAACGCCCTAAGTCTGGGGGCATGGTGGTATATACTGTTTACATGGCTTCCGGAAAAGAGGAAAGCCGCACTTCGACGGGCCATCGACTGCTCACCCGATCAATAACAAGGGTTCAGGAACAACAACATCAAAAGCTTCAGGAGATGCTGACTGCAATGGCCGCACTTACCGGGCCAAAAGAAAGCCCGGAGGCATCATCGGAACAACGTCACGAACACGAGAATGATGCTGAATTCCTTTGGAGAATACTCGAAAAGAAGGACAAGGAGGCTGCGGAACAAGCGGCCAATATAAAGCAAATGGCTCTTCTGTTCCAAGACATGGTGGGTATGATGATCCAGCAGGACCCTCCAGCTGAAGATCCTCCGATTATCCTCGAAGACGACAGAGGAGAAACATCAAATCCACCTCCAGCTCTTTCAGCAGCCAAGGAGGAAACTATTTCCAAGTCCGCCCTGGATGACTATATCGCTCAGCAGATACGAGTTCACTAGGCAAATGAAGCGGCCGGGCAAATTGTTAAAACTGGGCGACCGTATCCAGGCTGGTATGATCAGATAAAGTACCCGCCGGGATACACGATCCTTAAATTCCATGTGTACAAGGGGACAGGAAATCCCCATCAGCACGTCGCTCAGTTCAGGGCCTTGTGCGGTAACACTGGAGGCGACGATAAACTGCTACTTCGCCAGTTCGTCGGCAGCTTGTCGGAGACAGCGTTCGAATGGTACTCTGAACTCCCGAACGACTCTGTCAAGACATTTGCGGAGATAGAGCTGCTGTTTACACAGAGATTCACAAGCGCTAGTGAACGCACCCCAATAACGGTACAGATCAATGCCAGGGTGAAGCTGGGCGAGAGTGGGTTCAGTACACGATCCGATGGCGGAATCTGTGGTCGAAGTGCGAACAGCGCATCGAAGAAGCACCGGCGGTGGGCATGTTCGTGGGCACTCTAGACCCTCATGCGACTATTTCACAGTTCATGATGTTCTTCAAACCGACCATGTTTCAGGCTCTAATTGACAAGCTACCCCAAATGAACCAGATGGGGCATAGACCGTCTCCTCCGAAGTCGGAGTCACGAAACGAAAAAGGTAAAGGAAAGGCGACCTTCATTGCGAATACCCAACAGCAGCCCAGTGCCCCAAAATTAACAGATCAACTGGAAGAGAGACGTCGCTATTATAATGAGAAAATGAAGCGTCCTTACTCATTCCCACGGGACAAAACGAAGAGACTCTTCGAGCTAGCGATGCGCAACCGGCTTATCAATTTGCCGAATCCAAGGCGGCCATTGCAACCCGGCGAAGCGAATAATCCCAGTTATTTCCCTTACCACCAAACGGTAAGCCATCCAATCAAAGACTGCTTCGTCTTTAAGGGATGGATCGACGATCAGAACCAACAAGGCAAGTTTGCGTTGTCTGAGAAGTGGAAAGTGAGCCAACCACAACCGCATACTCCTAAGAAGATGGACACACCGGGGGCAACGTGTTCTTTTGTTGAAGAAGCTCTATGGGAGGTCGTTCTTTCGGCCAAAACCAAAAGGATGCTGAATGATCTCCAGACATGCCCGGCGATCAGGTGGAAGAATCCGTTGGAACCTGAAATCATCGAAAGGATGCTGAAGCCGCACCCAATTCTAAAGGTTGGTGGTGATAACCAAAGTGTTCATATCCAGCCGTCAAAATCTTCGAAAAAGAAGAAGAAATCCAGAAAGCCCGTGAAGCTTGGCGATAAGCGGATGGACCTGCAAAAACAGATCGACGCGCTGGAAGAGTACAACCAGAAGGCACGGACTCCAATCACGCTCCAAGAATTCCTCGGCCACGTCCTTGAAGACGGAGATGATGGAGAAGACTCGTCGGACGAATCTGAGGATTGCGTAGTAAGTTGACATATGATCTCTCATTCGTCGACATGTGATGGAGAACCTCCCTGCACCGAGAGACTGGGGACAGGTCCTGAACCGGAGCTTCCAAGGCCATCAGACGAAATGATCGACGCATTCCTAAACGAAGCTCTCCTGAAAAGTAAAGCTGATCGGGAGTGTGAGATGGCCATATTCGAAAAGGCCAAACGCCGGCGGCTGGTTGAAAGAGTCGAGACACTCCCGCCAAATCAAGAGACATCCGTCGTGAATAAAAACAAGTTCAAGACGAGGAAAAGGTTTTCTAAAGCCATATCAATGGGAATGAAGCTACCATCCTCCGAAGGAAACACTCTTGGTGAAGCAGAGATGCATCCTAGCTACTGCTTATATCATCGAAAGATTGCACACCCCACTGAGGAGTGCAACGGTTTTAAAAGATGGTGGCAAGGGTATGTTGCTCACCGGCAACATTTTAAGCGGATGAAACGCAAAACTTGTCGGGAGCGAAGAAGTACGACAGAGGATCATAAAAGAGCTATCGGTAACTGTCGCATGGTCAACGCCAGGGGATCGCAATTGCTCACTTTCAGAAGTGACTCTGACGAGGAGATGACTCTTGACCTTTTTTTAAATAATCCACCTCGAGGAAAGAGGAAGAGTCAAAGACTTGCGAAAATATCCAGCTGCGCAATCGTACACTTCCAGTAAAGAATCTCGGACCCACAAACAGAAAAGATAAGGGAAAAGGAAAGGTCTCTGAGGATATCGCCTTAGATGACCAAGTTATAAAAGAGCTGACCGCCAAGGACCCGCCAAAGAAAAGTAAGGTGGACTACAACATTCTGGCGCACTTGAGGAAGTTACCCTCGCAGCTCAGCATTCTCGACGCCCTTTTACTATCAAAGGAAGCAGGAGATTCGTTGATCAAGGCGCTACAAGAGCCAGAGCAATTCCAAGCTTTTCTCGCCGAAGAAAAGATGAAGGACGAACTGGAAGAAGTACACACAGCTGATATTACCTTCCGCAATGAAGATCTCCTCCTTGGGACATGCAATCACAACCGCCCCCTAAATGTCTCCGGATATTGTCACGATATCAAGATAGGCAAAATCCTGGTCGACAACGGGTCTTCTGTCAATCTCCTCAACGTGCAAGTATTGAAGGAAATCTGCATGAGCGTTCAACACCTCGCTCGTGATAAAATCACCATCTCCGGCTTCGATTCCCAGTCATCACGGACCTTCGGGTCTGTGATACTGATGCTGCGCTTCGGACTACTCGTCACAGATATTAAATTTCACGTCATCGATGCCAAGACATGCTACAATGCTTTGCTTGGTCGGCCGTGGTTACACGAGTACAACATTGTCCCTTCTACACAACACCAGTGTATGAAGTATTTCAAGGATGGTCTCGAGTATACTGTAACAGGAGAGCTAAACCCATTCTCCGTGAACGAAGTCCGAAAGTACGAAGATGCAAAATACTTCTTACCAGACTTTGAAGACACAGAGAGATGTCATAAACCGGAGAACAAAGCTATCACCACCATTCCGGTCTTCGGGAGTGATACCGAGGAAGAGGAAGAGATAGTTTATTCTGGGCCGCCCCATTACAACAAACCGGGACAGTCCGCTCCTATGTTGATCTTTGGCAGTGATTCGGAAGATGGGGTCCTTGCTATATTCTCTGCTCGGCCTTCAAAACAAACCTTCGCTGATGAAGAGCAAAATTTGCAAGTTGCCATGGTTCCGCCCAAGCATCATAAAGAGCTAGATGCGCTTAATACTTATAATATGGAAGAGCTGCAGACGTTCTATGTCCCTCCCTGGCGAGAAGGTGAAAAGGCGATCCTATTCTACCGATCCGGGGAAACTAAAGTGGAGAGGGAAATCTGGCACGGTGCGGATTCCACACTCGACAGGCTCCAGCCCATCTGTTTGCCCAGATATTATACAGACGGGCTAAGAAGACTCTTGAGACGCCAAGGTGTACCCCTTAAGCAAACTGCTCGACAAGCACGGTTCTATAACAGGATCTGGAACGTCCCTGGAACTCAGCGGAAATTGCCTAACGGGAAAATGGAAACGACCGGGCTTGGGTATGTTCAATCCAAGAAACGGGAGCTACTCCGCAACTGCTACGTCATACATGACTTTGATGAAGAGGGAGATGCTTTTTGGGAAAATGCTAACCCTGAACCGGAAAGAGCTCCCGACGTAAAAATACCCAGTCCGTCGTTTGAAGAACAGATGGAAAAGCTTATAAGGGAAGCGAGTCAAAAGGTTCGAGACGACCACAATCGCGAAATGGCCATCTACGAGAAAGCCAGGACGCAACGCCTTCTTCAACTGGCTGCGAAAGATGAAAATGCTCCTCCCTGTCAACCCGTTGTACGAAAGGCCCGACGCAGAGGCAGAAGAAAATCAAAGAACGGGAAAGACGTTCGACAGTGTCAGGGCGGGACCAAGAAGCCATGCGATCAAGAACCGAGCAACCAAGATTCATCTCTTATAAAGAAGATGGGTCGAGCATACTCTTTTGCCCAAGATAAGACAAAGAAAATACTTGATCTTGCCATAAGACATCAAATGATTACACTTCCGGAGTCCAAGCACCCCGAGAAAGTCAACGAGATCTCTCACCCAGACTATTGCTCCTATCATAGGGCAATGATGACTACTTCACCTTCAAGAACTGGGTCGAAGACCAATATCAGCAAGGCAGGTTCACTCTATCCAGCAGTTGGAGGGCAACCCCGCCGCAAAAGCATGAACCCAAATCCACGAGGGTAGAACCAGATCCACATCAGTCTTGGAAGCGAGCTCGTACCTGTCACATGATTACGCTGTCGAAAAAAGAAGAGCCCAAGGATATGGATGACCTCCCCTGGTGCTTCGAAAACAATAATGACGAGGTCATCTCGGAATTTCCACCGGTGCCGAAAGAGGTGGAAGATGGAATACATACCACTGCAGATGGTCTCAAGAAAATTGGGGACGACAAATGACCCACGCCGACATTTGTCAGTGAGTTGCTGTCTGAAGAAAAGGTGGCTACACTAAAAGACGTGCTTATGCAGCATAAAGATTGCTTCGCATGGAATTATTTCGAGATGCCAGGACTAGACCCAGAGATTGCGGTTCACAAACTGGCCATATCCCCGGACGTCAAGCCAATCAAACAAGCGCCGAGAAGAATGCGGCTCGAGCTTGAGATGAGCATCAACGCCAAGGTCAAGAAGCTAATCGACTCCGGTTTCATCCAAGAGGTTCAGTATCCTGATTGGATCGCCAATATTGTCCCGGTGATGAAAAAAACGGGACAGTATGCATATGTGTGGATTTTCGGGATCTCAATAAAGCCTACCCGAAAGATGACTTCCCAGTACCGGTCACCGAGCTAATGATTGACAATACGTCCACCCACGAGGTTTTCTCCTTCATGGACGGCTCGTCAGGATACAATCAGATAAAAATGCATCTCGAAGACCAGAAGCACACCGCTTTCCGGACCCCTTTGGGTATATTCTGCTACAAGGTGATGCCTTTCGGTCTGAAGAACGCTGGTGCCACCTATCAGAGAGCCATGGCAAAGATCTTTGATGACCTCATACATGAAGTCGTCGAATGCTATATCGACGACCTTGTGGTTAAGAGCAAATCATACGAGGAGCATTTAGAGTATCTGAAGACTGTATTTCAACGCCTTCGTAAATACAACTTGAAGATGAACCCTCTTAAATGCGCGTTCGGAGTCTCCTCGGGCAAATTCCTGGGGTTCATCGTCCGACACCGAGGTATCGAGATAGATCCGTCAAAAATCAAGGCAATTATGGAGATGCCCTCACCAGGGACTCTCAAGCAATTGAGGTCTCTCCAAGGGAAGCTCGCGTATATCCGGCGATTCATAGCCAATCTCTCAGGCAAGTGTCGTCCTTACAGTCACCTGATGAAGAAGGAAACCCCGTTCGTCTGGGATCACAAATGCCAAAGTGCGCTGGACGAAATCAAGCAATACCTATAGAATCCGCCAGTACTGGCCGCTCCAGTCAAGAGAAAGCCTCTCATTTTATATACAACCGCCCTTGAAGGTTCCTTAGGCGCATTATGGACACAGAAGAACGACCAAGAGAAGGAGAGAGCGCTCTACTATTTGAGTCGAGTTCTACTGGGGGCAGAAAGCAATTATTCTCCCATCGAAAAACATTGCCTGGCATTGATCTTCACGATAACGAAGCTCAGGCAATATGCGTTAGCACATGAAGTCCGTCTCATATCGAAGGTGGATCCTTTCAAGTACTTGATTTCAAAGGCCATATTGATAGGGCGGCTCGCTAAATGGGCATTTCTCCTGATGGAGTTCTCAATAACTTATCAGCCTCTTAAGGCAGTGAAAGGCCAAGCCATCGCCGGCTTTCTCGCTGAGCATCCGATACCTGCCGATTCCCTCTTGAATTGTGAACTGCCAGACGAACATGCGTTTGACACGATCGACGGAAGTGATACCCGGTGGGAACTTTACTTCGATGGACATCTTCGATGAAGAAGCGCAAACAAAGCACCCCTATAATCAAATCAGGGGTAGGCCTCATCTTCATAACTCCACAAGGAGGGATAATGCACTTTGCCTTCTCCTTAATAGAGCCGAGGATAAATAATGAAGCCGAGTATGAAGCGTTGATAGCAGGTCTCAAGATCTCCATCGACATGGGAATTGAAAACCTCCTCATATACGGAGATTCCCAACTGGTCGTTAGTCAAGTAAACGGCGACTATCAAACGTGCAAACCAGAACTAGTGAAGTACGGCGAGAGGGTACAACAACTACTGGCCCAAATACCTTCCTACACCTTGGAAAGTATACCGCGTGTAGAAAATAGCAAGGCGGATGCATTAGCCAAGCTCGCTAAAGAACTAGCTGACGAAAACCTCGATGATGTAAGAATCGTGGTACAAAGCCGTCGGGTTCTTGCACCGGCAGAAATATCTCCAGAGTCGTCCGAGGAAAAGGGAATGACCAAGCCAGCGGCTCTACAAATAAAAGACCAGGAAAAGACTAAGGATTGGAGAGAAGTATTTATAGACTACTTCAAATCCCGTCGGATGCCTGAAGATGCGTCCTCAAAACATTAGCTCATGAAGCGAGCCCTATCTTTCGCCTTCGTCAATGATACCCTGTATAAGAGATCATTTGACTCTTTATGGTTAAGATGCCTGGGACCTGAAGAGGCAAAGAGAGTCGTCTAAGAAACTCATGATGGACTCTGTGGTTCTCACCAAGCCGGGCCGAAGATGAAGCTGAAGATCAAAAGGATGGGCTATTATTGGCCCACGATGATCCAGGACTGCCTCGAATACGCGAAGCAATGCCACTCATGCCAGATTCACGGGGATTTTATCCATCAGCATCCGAATCCACTACATCCGACGGTGGCTAGCTGGCCGTTCGAAATGTGGGGAACTGACATAATCGGCCCCATTGAGCCGGTATCGTCCAGAGATTCATTTTGGCAACAACTGATTAATTCTCGAAATGGGCAGAAGCAGTACCACTGAAGGATGTGAAGACGGAGAATATCCTCCATTTCTTAAAGACACACGTCATTTATCGATTCGGTACTCCGAGACGGATCATCTCCGATAACGGGCCGGCCTACAAAAGCCACAAGATCAGCCGCTTCGCACAACAACATAACATAGATTGGAGATACTCCTCAGTCTATAATCCCCGGGCTAACGGTCTAGCTGAGGCTTTTAACAAGACCTTGACGAAGATCGTGAAAAAGACGGTGTCCCGAAATAAGATGGACTGGCACGAGAGACTGCATGAAGCTCTCTGGGCGTACCGGACTACGTTCAAAACGGCCACGAACACAACGCCGTACGCATTGGTATTCGGTACAGAGGCAGTACCTCCCCTCGAGATAGAGCTACCCTCTCTACGAGTGGCGGTTCATTACGAGCTAACGGACGAAGAGAATGCTCGCATTCGGCTTGAAGAGCTCGATGCCCTTGATGAAACCCGGCTCATAGCGCAACAAAATCTGGAAGATTATAAAGCAAAGATGACGCGCTCATACGAAAGATTGGCTAGGCCGAGAACATTCCGCCAAGGCGAACTTGTGCTAGTGGTCAAAAGGCCTATGATCCCCAATCGTGCCAAGCGGGGAAATTCGAGCCGAACTATGAAGGCCCATATATCATAGACAAGGTCTACCAGGGTGGAGCCTATCTACTCATGGACATGCGTGGCGAAAGCCCCTTTAGGCCAATAAACGGTCGCTTCCTGAAAAAGTACTATGCTTGACGAGTCACGGCCTAGGTCAATGATAGATGACGGCGCCTATGTCCGCTCATTATCTTCCTAAGCCCAAACTCTATAAGTAGTAACCGGCTTCCTTTACAACGGACCGAAACGTCCTTAAACTAACAGCGGACCGAAACGTCCTTAAACTAACAATGGACCGAAACGTCCTTAAACTAACGACGGACCGAAACATCCTTAAACTAACAACGGACCACTATGTCCTAAAACTAGCCGTTGACCGAGATGTCGATAAACTACGGTGAATTGCAGCATCTCAAAGCTGATACAAAAAAAAAGAGAATAAAAAAAAGAAAGAAAAAAGAAAACGGTATGTCCATAAGTAAAATGGGCACGGATGAAAACCCGAAAGGGCTCCGTGAGTAAAAACAGCAGGGCTACCGGCGAGTCTTGCGAAAACCCGAAAGGGCGCAACCTCGTTAGAATAAAAAAAAAGGAGAAAAAAAAACGGTATGTCCACAAGCAAAAAGGGCACGGATGGAAACCCGAAAGGGCTCCGTGAGTAAAAACAGCAGGGCTGCCGGCGAGTTTTGTGAAAACCCGAAAGGGCGCAATCTCGTTAAAAGACACTTGCAAGGTCCTCTCAACTTTGTAAGGAGAAACCACCTGCGTGAGATCATTACGACTCATAAAGGAGCAACACACTTAGGGATCCCCACGATTCCTAAGGAGAAATTACACTTGCGAGATCCTCACGACTCGTAAGGAGAACCCTCTTATGGGACCCTCACGGCTCATAAGATTCAAAAGTCTTAAGCTATAGGGATCTGAACCTGTTCTTAAGCAGCCCCCACAACCTCCGATACTGCCCTACAAGCGGCTCAACACTGACCCTTGTATACGATCCACGGGCGCGAATAAACATTTTCCTAACGAAGTCCTATCCATGACTAGGGATATGTCTACATAATGAACAACCTTTGTATGCCCTCTCGACTTAGAAGGAGAAAACTCTCTTGTAAGATCCTTACGACTTATAGGAGAACATGCACTTAGTAATCCTTACGACTCCTAAGGAGAAAACACACCTACGAGATCCTCACGACTCGCAGGGAGAAATACCTTTATGAAACCCTTACGGCTCATGAAGTCAAAAGCCTTAGTCGACAGGATCCTAACCCAGTTCGCTAAACCACCTTTGTTCGACATCAACAGAGGCAAATGATGATTCGCTTCTGGAAATATCCCAGTTGTAGCGGTGCTGATGCCAGAATCGGTGTCCAAATCCAAGCTTGCAGCAAAAGCCAGCAAGCCACACATGCATACATAAATAGCCGAAATGATGGGGCAACTTGCAGCAAAATCAGCAAGTAAAAAAAATGTATGCATGCAAAATAGCCGAAATGATTGGGCAACTCGCAATAAAAAGCAGCGAATAAAAATAAAATAAATAGCCGAAATGATTGGGCACTGCGAAAAATAGCCGAAATGATTGGGCAATCGCGACCTTCGCGATACAAAAGCTGAAATGATGGAGCATCGCGGAATAAAATAAAAAAATAATATTAATGAAATTTTTGCCCTACAAGTGATATTATATCAATCCCTGTATACAATCCAGGGGCGCAAACAAAGAGAGAATTACACCTTTCCCCCCAGGTTTTCATCAGAAGAAGAAGCCAAATCTCAACGGTTCACAGATAGCCTGAAGATCATCTCGATATTCGTCTCATCACAACAGAAACAACATCAAGCAAAGCGGAATAGCTGCAACCCCTAGTTCCATGACTCGGCGGCGCACAGTTGACCGAGAGTCAAACCCCGACTCCGTGAAATGCGAATAAAGTCAAAAATTCCTGGCTACGTGGAACACGGCTTATATCAATCCTGACCCGTGGGAAACGTCCAGAGCGAATCCTGGTCCTCGCAGAGCACGGCAATGACCCCGTGTGAAGCATCCAGAGCGGAGCCTGGTCCTCGCCGAACACGGTAGTGAACCCGTGGGAAGCATCCAGAGCAAAATTCCCGGCTACGTGGAACGCGGCTTATGTCAATCCTGACCTCGTGGGAAACGTACAGAGCGGAGCCTGGTCCTCACAGAGCACGGCAATAACCTCGTGTGAAGCATCCAGAGTGGAGCCTGGTCCTCGCCGAACACGGCAGTGAACCCGTGGGGAGCATCCAGAGCAAAAATTCCTGGCTACGTGGAACGCGACTTATGTCAATCCTGACCCCGTGGGAAACATCCAGAGTAGATCCTAGTCCTCGCAGAGCACGGCAATGACCCTGTGTGAAGCATCCAGAGCGGAGCCTGGTCCTCGCCGAACACGGCAGTGAACCCGTGGGAAGCATCTAGAGTAAAATTCCTGGTTACGTGGAACGCGGCTTATGTCAATCCTGACCCCGTGGGAAACGTCCATAGTGGATCCTGGTCCTCGCAGAGCATGGCAATGACCCCGTGTGAAGCATCCAGAGCGGAGCCTGGTCCTCGCCGAACAAGGCAGTGAACCCGTGGGAAGCATCCAGAGCAAATTCCTGGCTATGTGGAACGCGGTTTATGTCAATCCTGACCCCGTGGGAAACGTCCAGAGAGGATTCTGGTCCTCGCAGAGCACGGTAATGACCCCGTGTGAAGCATCCAGAGCGGAGCCTGGTCCTCGCCTAACACGACAGTGAACCCGTGGGAAGCATCCAGAGTAAAATTCCTGGCTACGTAGAACGCGGCTTATGTCAATCCTGACCCCGTGGGAAACGTCCAGAGCGGATCCTGGTCCTCGCAGAGCACGGCAATGACCTTGTGTGAAGCATCCAGAGCAGAGCCTGGTCCTCGCTGAACATGGCAGTGAACCCGTGGGAAGCATCCAGAGCAAAATTCCTGGCTACGTGGAACACGGCTTATGTCAATCCTGACCCCGTGGGAAACGTCCAGAGCAGATCCTGGTCCTCGCAGAGCACGGCAATGACCTCGTATGAAGCATCCAGAGCAGAGCCTGGTCCTCGCCGAACACAGCAGTGAACCCGTGGGAAGCATCCAGAGCAAAATTCCTGGCTACGTGGAATGCGGCTTATGTCAATCCTGACCCCGTGGGAAACGTCCAGAGCGGAGC
This sequence comes from Agapanthus africanus, assembly GCA_030015575.1. Classification (NCBI taxonomy): domain Eukaryota; kingdom Viridiplantae; phylum Streptophyta; class Magnoliopsida; order Asparagales; family Amaryllidaceae; genus Agapanthus; species Agapanthus africanus. The sequence goes on along the minus strand of JASDDO010000019.1, from coordinate 398,727,399 downwards.
CTGGTCCTCGCAGAGCATGGAAATGACCCTGTGTGAAGCATCCAGAGCAGAGCCTGGTCCTCACCGAACACGGCAGTGAACCCGTGGGGAGCATCCAGAGCAAAAATTCCTGGCTATGTGGAACGCGGCTTATGTCAATCCTGACCCCGTGGGAAACGTCCAGAACGGATCCTGGTCCTCGCAGAGTACGGCAATGACCTTGTGTGAACCATCCAGAGTGGAGCCTGGTCCTCGCCGAACACGGCAGTGAACCCGTGGGAAGCATCCAGAGCAAAATTCCTGGTTACGTGGAACACGGCTTATGTCAATCCTGACCCTATAGGAAACGTCCAGAGCGGATCCTGGTCCTCGCAGAGCACGGCAATGACCCCCATGTGAAGCATCCAGAGCGGAGCCTGGTCCTCGCCGAACACGGCAGTGAACCCGTGGGAGGCATCCAGAGCAAAATTCCTGGCTACGTGGAACGCGGCTTATGTCAATCCTGACCCCGTGGGAAACGTCCAGAGCGGATCCTGGTCCTCGCAGAGCACGGCAATGACCCCTTGTGAAGCATCCAGAGCGGAGCCTGGTCCTCGCCGAACACGACAGTGAACATGTGGGAAGCATCGAGAGCAAAATTCCTGGTCACGTGGAACGCGGATAATGTCAACTCTGACCCCGTGGGAAACGTCCAGAGCGGAGCCTGGTCCTCGCAGAACATGGCAGTGAACCCGTGGGAAGCATCCATAGCAACTCCTGATTCCGTGAATTGCGGATAAGGACAACTTCACCCATCACTTGCGGGTCCTCACGACTCGTAAGGGAGTAAATTCTCTTGTGAAATCCTTACGACTTTCAAGAGAAAACACACTTAGAAATCCTCACGATTCTTAAGAAGAAATTACACCTACGGGATCCTCTCGATCGGTAGGGAGAAAATTCTTTATGAGACCCTCACGGCTCGTAAAGTTGAAAAGTCTTAGGTGGCAGATCCTACCCTTGTCTCCTAAGCCATCACTATCTTATAAAGAGTTCAAGATTAACTGTTATCTACCATCTATGGGCCACACTTGCCAAAGCTACATGCCACTGAAATGGAGAAGATACTCATGAGCATATAAACTACTTCACGCCAGAGTAAAACATAAAGGAATAGAAGGGTACGGCTCATGGAGCTGAGGGTTTAGGACTATACCCCTTAAGAGTCGAGATTTGAGTCAATGATAAATGACGACGCTTGTGTCCGCTCGTTATCTTCTCAGATCAAGATTTTGAAAATTATATACCAACCCGAAACTGGTCATACACTATGAATTTCTCTGCACTACGTCACCCATATATATACTTACGTGGACAAAGTAGTGGGGGGCATTTGTTCCCGCCAAAAATTTCTACACAAAAGAGACCAAGGCATCAAATGGCAGCGATACGCTTAAGAAAATGAGAATCTGTATTTTCCATGCTGTATTTTGACAAACTCCCGAATGAGAAACAGCTAAATTCTGATGGTATTGAAAGCATCTCGAAAAAACCTTCGATTTGATATATTATGGGCCTCATAATTCATCCGGGATCAAAAGTTATGAGCAAATGTCTATGCACATGTAATCTAAGGAAGAAGATGCGAACCAGTATTTTCCAAGCTGTATTTTGACAAACTCCGGAATGAGAAATAGCTAAATTTTGATGGTATCGAAAGTGTCTCAAAATATCCTTCGATTTGATATATTATGGGCCTCATAATTTATCCGAGATCAAAAGTGATGAGCAAATGTGCTATGCACGTGTAATCTAAAGTAATGTTCTACTACATGGGGAATGCATTTTTAATCCCGCATCGGGAAAAGGAGAAATGACTTCTCTACCACTCCCATATAAATAAGAGGGGATACCTCTTAGAAATGGTAGAGTTTAATTCTAAAAGAATTCAATTCTCAAAGGAGCTTAGTTCTCCAAGATAGGAGCATGCTCCTCCCCATAATGCGCAAGCGCCATGTGCGCTACGTGCAACGCACGTGTGCCCGCCATGCGCGCACCACGTGCAACGCACGTGCGCACCACATGAGAACATTTAATAATATTAAAAGGAGCTTAGTTCTCCATAGGAGCTTAGTTCTCCAAGATAGGAGCATGCACCTCCCCATAATGCGCATATGCGCAAGCGCCACGTGCGCTACGTGCAACGCACGTGTGCCCCGTAAGTCCATGTCACGCACGCCACGAACTTGCGGGGAGGCGGAATATATGAAAAACGATTATCAAAGCTTCGTAACACGGACTTGAGCGCATGAATCGTTTCTAAACCAATGCTAACAATCAACTAGAGGTTTAACTACTCGGATACGAAGTTATACCTCACGATACTAGTCCTTCGGGTCTTCATCGCGGTCCTCCACTCCTCGTAGGCTCCTTAGAACATCGGCACCTCAACGGCCTCCTCGAATCAAAGACGATCCACCCGAAAGCTCCTACGCCAAGCTTAATCTCAAACTTGAGATAACTATGTTGCTTAAAGTGCTAATCTAAGCTACCTAGGGGATATAGAGTGAGGTTATGAATGTATTAGTCTAGCTAATCCTTGATCTCAACACATGAGAGGCTAGGGTTAGGGTTTGAAGAGAGAGTGAGCTTGAGGAGAGAGAAGGTAAAGATGAGAATGAAATGAGATAATGATGTTGTCATAATATATATGAAGCATTATTATTTATCCAAAAATCAAAAAATAGAATTAACAACCATGCTTCATAAATATCTATGAGTGATTCATCTTCATGAGTCATTATGCATTTATGATGCATTAATGACTTGGATGAATCACACAAATGAGTCACTAATCTCATTTAATGCAATGCCACCTTAACCCCTTAGTCACCACTCTTCTAGAACCTTCCCGACAAATTACGAGAACGCCCCTCCAATCCGTGAAAACACGGAAAAACTTTAGACTGTATAAATCCAGTAACCCGATACTAGAAACTGGCTTAAACCAAAGCCGACTAGTAAAAACTGTCTAAAAAAGTCGTACGTGCGTAAACACACGTATGCCTCCGAACCCTTGTCGTAAAACCATACGACCTCTATATCGTTTCGCCTGGAGCAGGGAAACTCTCTGTGTGGGACTCTAAAGACTCGACACTTCGCTGGCAGTGGTTTTAACCACAGACCGCAAGCGGCACTAGCTGTACGTAACGGTCCCCAGGTAGATGTCGATAAGAAGGCCGATGAGGAAAATCATCCGAACTCCCACAGAGCCTGATGTGACAATCTTCATACAGTCCGGTCTGTTCGTCTATGACTATCGCATATCAATCCTAGGGGGCGGCAAGCGTCAATCCCCTAATAGCTGTTGTATAAGTCGTGTCGGAGCGAAGCCCATTACACCCTGAGAAGCTACTGGAACCTACCGGTATATCTCGCTTGCCCTGGCCAGGGACTTTGCGTAATGGCTCTCTGACACAGTGCGATATCATCTCCCAATACCGGGAGAGACGAATCCTGTCTAACCACTACTGCCTCCAAGTGCTCGGGACTGCCCCAAACTGCTATCTGTTTGCACGACTCCTTTGAGCCGTGGTAGGGTAGCAATCTAAGAACAGTGGGACACACTCGAGGCGAAGTAGCAGTGTCAAGTCTGCGGACTATGCTGTACTCATGTCACCTGGGAACTGTTAACTGACGACTGGAATAATACCAACTAATTAGTTCCCCTGCGAGTCCTGTCCGGTGTACCCATAACCTAACGAGCACCTGTATACTATCTCCAGTACGACGTACTGATGGCTATAGTACAGACCATCTCCCCAACTGGGATGAGAAGCGTACACACTAGTCTACTCTGGAATATCGATGCCCTATCTCGATAATCCAATGACCAGGGACCTGTATAGGATGTTGCTTACAGACTACCTAACCCCCACTAGTGTGACTGCCATCACAACGCTGGTAATCAAGCAAAGAACCTTTGGGCTCTACTAATATGTATAAGTGATACGTTACAAGAAACATATGCACATATTAAAGTAGACACAAACCAAGCAGCATACTACCATTTTTAGCAAGACTGTATATACAACTGTGAATATCCCAAGCTTCCATTAAGTAATATACAATCTAGTATGATACAATAATGGCCCCTAGAGCATATACACTAACAATCTCCCACTTGCACTAGGGCCATGAGCTGGCATATCGTAGACCTATCATCTCGAATAGCCTCTCAAACTGCGTCTGAGGAAGGGCCTTTGTGAATGGATCAGCAATGTTATTCTCTGTCTCTACTCTTTTCACCTCGATCTCCCGGCGATCTACGATCTCCCTGATCAGGTGATACCGCCTTAAGATGTGTCTGGATTTCTGATAGGACCTGGGTTCCTTCGCTAAAGCTATAGCGCCGTTGTTGTCACAATACAAAGGTATTGGACCAACACTGGAAGGAACCACCTGAAGTTCTGTGAGGAACTTCTTCATCCAGACAGCTTCTTTTGCGGCATCGCAAGCAGCTATGTACTCCGCTTCCATTGTTGAGTCAGCAACGGTCTCCTGCTTGGAACTTTTCCAACATACCGCCCCTCCATTGAGGGTAAAGACATAACCCGACATGGACTTGGAGTCATCTTTGTCACTCTGGAAGCCGGAGTTGGTAAAGGCCTCCATCTGGAGGCTTTTCCGCCATACACCAAGAACATCTCCTTAGTCCTCCTCAGGTACTTGAGAATGTTCTTTACTGCTATCCAGTGCTTCTCCCCTGGGTTTGCCTGATACCGGCTTACAACGCTCAGTGCGTATGCTACATCTGGTCTGGTACATAACATCGCATACATTATAGAGCCTACCGCAGAAGCGTAGGGTATAATCGACATGCGATCCCTTTCCAAATCAGTCTTGGGAGACATCTCTTTGGAGAGGGTGATTCCGTGACAAGCCGGTAGGTTACCGCGCTTAGAATCATCCATACTGAATCTCTTCACTATGGTGTCTATGTACCTGGACTGTGAAAGTCCCAACATCCTCTTTGATCTATCACGATAGATCCGGATCCCCAGAATGTAGGTGGCATCACCCAGGTCTTTCATGGAGAATTTATGTGACAAGAATCTTTTGACTGACTGTAACATAGGAATATCATTTCCTATTAGGAGAATTTCATCCACGTACAAGACGAGGAATACTACAGCTCTCCCTACAATCTTACTGTATATGCATGGTTCATCTGGATTTTTGATAAAGTTAAATTCTTTGACAGCATCATCAAAATAGATGTTCCAACTCCGTGATGCCTGCTTTAGTCCATAAATGGACTTAAGCAGCTTGCATACTTTACTGCTGCTCCCACTCTGAATGAATCCTTCTGGCTGATCCAAATAGACGCTTTCTTCTAAATTTCCATTTAGAAAGGCCGTCTTTACGTCCATCTGCCAGATTTCATAATCGTGGAAGGCAGCAATAGCAAGAAGGACCCGAATAGATTTAAGCATAGCCACTGGAGAAAAGGTTTCGTCATAGTCCAAGCCAGGTCTTTGACGAAAACCCTTTGCAACAAGTCTAGCCTTATAGGTTTCAACCTGTCTATCTACACCAATCTTCTTTTTGAAGATCCATTTGCATCCTACGGGTTTTACCCCATCTGGAGCAATGTCCAAAGTCCATACTTTGTTAGTGTACATGGACTCCATTTCGGTCCGCATTGCATCTAGCCATTTTACTGAGTCACCGCTCTGAATGGCTTGCTGGAAGCTAGTAGGCTCATCATAATCAATAGTGCAATCCTCTCTATCCCTGTCTATGAGAAAACCGTAGTATCTCTCGGGCGGATGAGATTGCCTACTACTCCTGCGGAGTGGCGTCGGGATGTCCTGTTCTCCTGAACCTTCTTGGTCTACTAAGGTTTTAGTAATAGCTTGTGGTTCTGGAATTTCTTCCAGTTCTATTGCGCTCCCACTCTTCTGATTTTCTGAAAACTCAGTTTCCAAGAAGCGGGCATGTTGAGAAACAAAGACCTTTTGTTCCTCTGCGTAATAGAAACAATATCCCATGGAGTTCTTTGGATATCCCACAAACTTACACTGTACTGAGCGTGCCTCGAGCTTGTCTGCATGCTGCTTCTTTACAAAAGCCGGACATCCCTATGTCTTAAGATACTTAAGACAGGGTTTCTTCCCACTCCACATCTGATATGGTGTGGTAGGCACAGTCTTGGTTGGAACTCGGTTCAAAAGATATGCAGCTGATTCAAGTGCATATCCCCAGAATGATCGCGGTAACTCAGCGTTACTCATCATGGAACGTACCATATCCAATAGGGTTCGGTTCCGTCTCTCCGATACACCGTTATGTTGTGGTGTGTATGGAGGAGTAAGCTGAGAGAGAATTCCATTCTCTTTTAAGTAACCTAGGAACTCGGCACTTAAGTATTCACCACCTCGATCAGATCTCAGTGTCTTGATACTTTTGCCGGTTTGTTTTTCCACTTCATTCTTGTATTCTTGGAATTTCTCAAAGGCCTCGGATTTATGCTTCATTAAGAAGATATATCCATACCTAGAGAAATCATCCGTAAAAGTAATGAAGTAGGAATAACCACCTCGCGCATGTATAGACATTGGACCGCACACGTCACTGTGTACGAGTCCCAAGAGCTCGCTTGCTCTTACTCCGTGTCCAGTAAACGGAGTCTTTGTCATTTTTCCCATGAGACAAGATTCACAAGTAGCATAAGATTTATATTCGAACGGATTCAAATATCCTTCTCCATGTAACTTAGTCAACCTTCTCTTATTGATGTGACCTAGTCTACAATGCCATAAGAAAGCCTGATTTGTTTCCGGAGACTTTCTTTTAAGTGTATTCTGGACACTGAAAATCTGAGCTTGATTTAATACGTATATTCCGTTTTCTAATGTACCTGACCCAATCATAACTTGATTTAGGTGGATGTGAACCACATCTCTTTTAAAAGTAAAATCATATCCTTCCTTAGATAGTAAGGGTACAGATATGATATTACAAATCGTACCTGGTACATAAAAACAGTTACGTAGAATCAATATTTGCCCAGTTGTCAGTCCAAGATGATATTCCCCTACGGATTCAGCGTCCATGCTCATTCCGTTAGCAACTGTGAGGGTCATATCACCTATCCCGATAACCCTACGGTTTCTCAGAGCCTGTAAAGAATTACAGATGTGAGTTCCTGACCCGGTATCCAATACCCAGAAAGTAGGGTTAACTGACATACAGTTTTCTATTACAAACACACCCGAAGCTGAAGCCACAACATGCTTTGAATCCAGGCTACTGGCTTCTAAAGCCCTGCAATCTTTCTGCCAATGTTCATTCCTGTAACAATAGGAACGTCCCTCTTTTACTATATCCAGTCCCAAAACTTTTGCCTTTCTCTTTCCTTCTCCTTCCCTGGTTTCCTTCAGGGTAGGAGGCAGAGACTGTAGAATCAAGTCAGTATTTGACTCGTTTCCCAACGTGGTCTCCAGGTCCTGGAGCTCATCAATACAGCTAGTCATTGTAAGGACGTTGTCCCCTACAGATGACCCGTCAGCTAACCTCGCTTGAATTAATTCGTTCGAGATTTCATATCTAGTGATATGAGATTTCTCTCCATATAAATCTTTATTATGGAGAAAGATGAAAACTAAGTCCATCTTCTCGTGCTGCTTCTGGTATACACCATCAACTGAAGCTAATACGAGGCACTTATCTTTCTCTTTATCTTTTTCCCTTGTCTGACGGATATCCATATCCGCGACAGTGGAAACTGGACCTGGGACGGCGGGATCTTGAGTAGTAATAGGGTGGTCCAGCTTGTCATAGCAAATGGACATCTGGATCGACCTTTGCCAGTCATATAAGTCAGATTCAGTCAATTTGTTATCTAGATGTAACCTATGTGTGGTCACAAGGTCGCTGCAATTAAGAGAGAGAGAAGAAAACATTTTAGCATGATGCTGTTGCAAGTTTAGATTGGTTTTTAATTTATCTAAACAGGATGGCTCCCACTGTTTCTCGAATCCCTCCTCAAACCATAAAAGAAGAATTAGCCAGGACAATTCTCACCGTACAATACTTGCTTAACCGTTCAGCCAGGCCAATGTTGATACTTCGAGGGAGGTTTTCCAACGCTTTCGCGAAGTTCCTTAATTAAATAACCTCTTTTCTCTGGGGGCGTAACCCCGCTGACACCTTTCTTGGCACCTACTTGGTTTATAGCATTGATCGTTAAGTGACGAATCTCCTGATAAGTAGCATGTACTCACAGTAGGATTGGGATCCAAAATATCATCGTATGATAATGTTGAAGGAATCTTACCAACATTCATCAAACTCCAAAATGGTATGCTCTCTCTGCAAATTTCAGTTTCTTTAGAAATTCCCGATGTGGATTTTTGCCCCATGCTCTTATGACCTTGACTTTAGTCAACAAATCATAAGTCACATGTCAAGTTCTACCCGTCATTGTCCAGGTTAATTTGAACCCACCCGTACATACCCTTGACTTTAGTCAACAAGGTAATACGACTGTCCCAAACCAACGCATCTATCTATGCTGCATATAAATATCCAACAGCTACCAAACACTGTGCCTTGACTTTAGTCAACAAACACAGCTTGAATACTATTGACTATCTATACGAAATGACGGAGGGCTACGAATGGTTTTGGCAAAACCGTGAACGTAGTGAACTTGATATAATCGAAGGAACCTGATACTTTTTAAAAGGAGTGGTTAAAGCTCCGTAATTAAAAATTCTGATCTTTTAAAATAACCGAGTGGTTTCCTTTTAAATTTGTTCCAACGATTAAACTATGGTTTATTTTCTTTGCATTATAATAATGCGTCCCATCATTTATCCTATCATTGCAGAAAACAACGAAAATACCACGTCCTCTTATGCCATCCGCATTCGCCACTGGGTCCGTCATCACCCGTTAGGTTACTTAACTAACGACAGAGCGGGGGCTGGGCTAGCGCGGGTGTAAAACATAAGTGACGTCTAATAGCTATCATATATAGATATTGTACATTCGTCAGACGCAATAATAAGCATTCCAGATCACAGATGAACTTTATTGGATTTACTAGCAATCCGCATTTGCTTTGAGCCTGCAATAAAAGACGGATTACATAGTTATGATGAATAGCCATTACCCCACCCTAGACCCCTACGGGTACGGCAAACTACCCGTCAAGTACCCGAAGTGAAGCGGTCTCCCTCAACAACGTGAGTAGGACACTAAACACTTTGACGTACCCGGTAGTTTGTGTACCCCACCTTGGGTCTATCCTAGGAGCAAAAACAGTAAAAAGAAATAATACAACGGTGGCTACAACCGCAACCTGGATGTGCCCCGCAAAAGAATATTACATCAAATTACATTTACATTGAATGAAGGAATATTAAACACATCTCAAACTCCGGCTAATCATCACAACAGTCCAATACAGTTCATATACACAAACAGTTAAAAAATAACATCACAGATATGTGCAACCCCCTGCCAACCGACATACTAGCAGTTAGGGGAGGTTTACGAACACATAAAACATTACAGATAATAACCCGATTAGCAATTAATTTAGTACATCGATCGATTACCTTTATCCGTGTCTACCCCAAAATCAAATCAGCACAGAGGCAACCTAGGCAGAAACAGAACATACAAGAAAATAGAAAACCAAAAATTATGAATTACAGAGGAAATCCGAGTCAACTCGGAGTTGACTCGGCGGCGGATCCGCGGCCGAAAGCACCTTTGTGCCGCGGTTCCGCGGCCGAGTTGCTGAGTTAGGGGCTCGTATTTTCTCAGTTTTCATTTAATTCCCTGCTGTGAATTTTAAGGTATGTCAAATATTTTTTCAGACAGTTTTAAAATTAACAGAAACTTAGGGTTTTGGTTTTTCGTTTTTCGTATTTCCCATCGATCGAACTTCTAATCAGTTGCTAACAAGCTAGTAATGGTTTAATTGGCTCTGATACCACTGTAAGTCCATGTCACGCACCCCACGAACTTGCGGGGAGGCGGAATATATGAAAAACGATTATCAAAGTTTCGTAACACGGACTTGAGCGCATGAATCGTTTCTAAACCATTGCTAACAATCAACTAGAGGTTTAACTACTCGGATACGAAGTTATACCTCACGATACTAGTCCTTCGGGTCTTCATCGCGGTCCTCCACTCCTCGTAGGCTCCTTGGAACATCGGCACTTCAACGGCCTCCTCGAATCAAAGACGATCCACCCGAAAGCTCCTACGCCAAGCTTAATCTAAAACTTAAGATAACTAGGTTGCTTAAAGTGCTAATCTAAGCTACCTAGGGGATATAGAGTGAGGTTATGGATGTATTAGTCTAGCTAACCCTTGATCTCAACACATGAGAGGCTAGGGTTAGGGTTTGAAGAGAGAGTGAGCTTGAGGAGAGAGAAGGTGCAGATGAGAATGAAATGAGATAATGATGTTATCATAATATATATGAAGCATTATTATTTATCCAAAAATCAAAAAATAGAATTAACAACCATGCTTCATAAATATCTATGGGTGATTCATCTTCATGAGTCATTATGCATTTATGATGCATTAATGACTTGGATGAATCACACAAATGAGTCACTAATTTCATTTAATGCAATGCCACCTTAACCCCTTAGTCACCACTCTTCTAGAACCTTCCCGACAAATTACGAGAACGCCCCTCCAATCCGTGAAAACACGGAAAAACTTTAGACTGTATAAATCTAGTAACCCGATACTAGAAACTGGCTTAAACCAAAGCCAACTAGTAAAAACTGTCCGAAAAAGTCGTACGTGCGTAAACACACGTATGCGTCCGAACCCTTGTCGTAAAACCATATGACCTCTATATCGTTTCGCCTAGAGCAGGGAAACTCTCTGTGTGGGACTCTAAAGACTCAACACTACGCTGGCAGTGGTTTTAAGCACAGACCGCAAGCGGCACTAGCTGTACGTAACGGTCCCCAGGTAGATGTCGATAAGAAGGCCGATGAGGAAAATCATCCGAACTCCCACTGAGCCTGATGTGACAATCTTCATACAGTCCGGTCTGTTCGTCTATGACTATCGCATATCAAGCCTAGGGGGCGGCAAGCGTCAGTCCCCTAATAGCTGTTGTATAAGTCGTGTCGGAGCGAAGCCCATTACACCCTGAGAAGCTACTGGAACCTACCGGTATATCTCGCTTGCCCTGGCCAGGGACTTCGCGTAATGGCTCTCTGATACAGTACGATATCATCTCCCAATACTGGGAGAGACGAATCCTGTCTAACCACTACTGCCTCCAAGTGCTCGGGACTGCACCCAACTGTTACCTGTTTGCATGACTCCTCTGAGCCGTGGTAGGGTAGCAATCTAAGAACAGTGGGACACACTCGAGGCGAAGTAGCAGTGTCAAGTCTGCGGACTATACTGTACTCATGTCACCTGGGAACCGTTAACTGACGATGGGTATAATACCAACTAATCAGTTCCCCTGCGAGTCCTGTCCGGTGTACCCGTAACCTAACGAGCACCTGTATACTATCTCCAGTACGACGTACTGATGGCTTTGGGACAGACCATCTCCCCAACTGGGATGAGAAGCGTACACACTAGTCTACTCTGGAATATCGATGCCCTATCTCGATAATCCAACGACCAGGGACCTGTATAGGATGTTGCTTACAGACTACCCAGCCCCCACTAGTGTGACTGCCATCATAACGCTGGTAATCAAGCAAAGAACCTATAGGCTCTACTAATATATATAAGTGATACGTTACAAGAAACATATGCACATATTAAAGTAGACACAAACCAAGTAGCATACTACCATTTTTAGCAAGACTGTATATACAACTGTGAATATCCCAAGCTTCCATTAAGTAATATACAATCTAGTATGATACAATAATGGCCCCTAGGGCATATACACTAACATGCCCGCCATGCGTGCACCACGTGCAATGCACGTGCGCACCACACGAGAATATTCAATAATATTAAAAGGAGTTTAGTTCTCCATAGGAGCTTAGTTCTCCAAGTTAGGATCCTGCTCCTCCCCATAATGAGCATATACGCAAGCGCCACGTGCGCCACGTGCAACGCACGTCTGCCCACCATACGCGCACCACGTGCAATGTACGTGCGCACCACATGAGAATATTCAATAATATTAAAAGGAGATACGTTCTCCATAGGAGCTTGCTCCCCCCCATAATGCGCATATGTGCAAGCTCCATATGCGCTGCATGCAAATATGTGCGTCCAACACGTGCGACGCACGTGTGCCCAACACGTGCGACGTACATGCGCGAATGCAAAGAAGCCTTTTTCAGCAGCGAGAAGCTTAAGCTCCAGTCTATTCTTTCCCCCTAATGAGTGGGACATGGTTCAAAGGGTACATCCCTCCACACCTTCGATATTTGGCGCTGTAATCTCTCAGTGTCGTCGGAGAGGTGGTGGGTCCCAACGACCAATAATCCTTCTTTTCAATAAAAAAAAGGAAAAGAAACAAAGAAAGAAAAGAGAGAGAAAAACCCTCTGCAAAATTTGAGGAAAAGAAGAGCGGGCTCTTAGAAAAAAGAAGAATTTTTCTTCATCTTCAAGGTAAAGAACTATGTTCTTGAACAACAGAGATGAAACCATCTCGTAAAAAGAAGAACCATCTTCTAAAAAGATCATAGATCTGAAAAAAGACCAAGGTCTTTAATAAAAAGGAAAAGATCAAAAGATTTAATCATAAAATAATAAAAGAAGTATTTTTACTTCATTCACAGATCTTTGATCTATAAAGGCAGTGCCTTTTATCAAAAAACAAGAACTTCTGTTCTTGAATCCTGAGGCAAAGCCTCCTTTAAGAAGAACATAAATTCGTTCTTTGATCTTAAATCTGGTCAGATACGCTTTGTGCTATTAGAAATTGATTTGCACTCATGAACTGCGCTTTTGCGCTCCTTGGATCGGCGCTCAGCGCCAAAACATGCCACGTGTCAACTATAGACACTACTTGCGCTTTGCACTTTTAAAACAGAGCACCGCGCTCATAGACCGACGCTCAGCGCCAAGCGCGCCACGTGTCACTCAATGGCACGCCCCTAAATCAGCGCAAAGCGCTCATAAATTAAAGCCGCAATACGCTAATAAACTAGCGCTTAGACACGTGTCCTCTTCGTGTGCGCTACCTGACAGAAGCGCAATGCGCTCTTCAGATGGCGAAAAGCGCCTGGTGCGCTACGTGGCGCATTGTCAGAACACAATCTATTCTGATGAAGACAAAAGATGTCAGAATTCAATGCTTAGCATTATTAAAAGGGCCGAGCCCAAATAAAGGCTTAATAGCCAGAACAAAAATAAAATGTTAAACATTTTTAATTGGACTTAGCCCAGTTCTGACCATAAGTCCTCAACTTATCTCGAATTGAGCACATCTGCTCTTTCAACCAACTCATCTCGGTTCAAGGGTACATCTCTTCACTCCTCTGATATCTGTCGTTGTAATCCTTCAACGTCGTTAGAGAGGTGACGGGTCCCGACAACCACACATTACTACGGACTGTGGGGTCTTTAAACCCATGGACTATGATGTACTTAATCTCGACCGTGATGTCTTAAAACTAACAACGGACTGTAGGGTCCTTAAACCCATGGACTATGATGTCCTTAATCTCGACCGTGATGTCTTAAAACTAATATTGGATTGTGGGGTCCTTAAACCCATGGACTATGATGTCCTTAACCTCGACCATGATGTCTTTAAACTAACATTGGACTGTGGAGTCCTTAAACCCATGGACTATGATGTCCTTAATCTCGACCGTGATATCTTAAAACTAAAATCAGACTGTGAGGTCCCTAAACTCACGGACTATGATGTCCTTAACCTCGACCGCGATGTCTTTAAACTAACATTGGACTGAGATGTCCTTAAACTACCAATGGACCGTAATGTCCTTAAACTAATTATCGACCGCAATGTCACTAAACTAAATAATAGAGCCCAATTGCTCTCTTGTCGGATCTAAACGATCCCGTTAAGTTGATCTTAGTTTAAAATTAGACTAACGTATCCTTAACAAACGTTTAAGTTGATCTTAGTCTCAAATGAGGCTAACGTATCCTTAAACCCAAACTCCCAAACCCAAATCTAAGAAACATACGGATTTGGACTAGTCCACGCCCTACGGGCGACAACATAATTTAGTCTCTGTATACAATCCACGGGCAACCAAATACAAAACAAACACCCACGACACGAAGTGACCATCTGGAGAAGGAGAAAGTTGTTACCGCAATGCGGTAGCGTAATTAACTGCAGGGGCTTGCGCCTGCAGGGAAGAGCGTCCCCACAATCAAAAACCCCTTAGACAACGGGGAATCTGAAGAAGTCTGCTACATCGGCCGCATCCGTTTAAACCTTCGATACATGGTGCCATAAATCAACTTAGTATCTTCGGAGAGGTGGACGGATAGCACCAATTATCATCTGCCCCGAATTTCAGGCAAGACGGACCTACGCGGTCGCGTCTCTGTGTTCGGAGGAGAACAGATTCTTCCATGTTTTTGTGTCCGTTAAAAGAAGAATCATCTTCTAAAAAAAGATCAGAGATCTAAGAAAAAGACCAAGGTCTTTAATAAAAAAGAAAAGATCAAAGATCTAATCATAAAATAATAAAAAGAAGTAAAATACTTCACTCACAGATCTTTTGATCTACAAAGGCAGAGCCTTTTATAAAAACAAGAACTTTGGTTCCTGGATCTTGAGGCAAAGCCTCCTTTGAAGAACATAAATTTGTTCTTTAATCTTAAAATTGATCATAAACGCTTTGCGCTATTAAAAAGTGCCTTGCACTCATGTATTACGCTTTTGCGCTTCTTGGACCGGCGCTCAGCGCCAAAACATGCCATGTGTCAACCATAGACACTACTTGCGCTTTGCGCTTTTGAAACAGAGCTCCGCGCTCATGGGCTGGCGCTCAGCGCCAAGCGCGCCACGTGTCACTTACTGGTGCGCCAACGGACTAGCGCAATGCGCTAATAAATTAAAAGTGCAACGCGCTAACAAACTAGCGCTAAGCGCGACACGTGTCCTCTTCGTGTGCGCTACCTGACAGAAGCGCAATGCGCTTTTTGACTGGCGCAACGCGCCTGGCGCGCCACGTGGCGCACTGTCAGAATAAACTTTGTTTCTGATAAATGCTATGCATTCAATACAAGACAAAAATGTCAGAGCCCAATACTTAGCATTATTAAAAGGGCCGAGCCCAAATAAAGGCTTAATAGGTAGAACAAAAAAAAATGTTAAAACATTTTAATTGGACTTAGCCCAATTCTGGCCATAAGTCCTCAACTTATCTTGAATTGAGCACATCTGCTCTTTCAACCAACTCACCTTGGTTCAAGGGTATATCTCTTCACTCCTTTGATATTTGTCGTTGTAATTCCTCAACGTCTTCAAACAGATGACGGATCCCGACAACCACACATTTCATGGACTGTGGGGTCCTTAAACTCATGAACTATGATGTCCTTAATCTCGACGGTGATGTCTTAAAACTAACAATGGACTGTGGGGTCCTTAAACTCATGGACTATGATGTCCTTAACCTCGACCGTGATGTCTTAAAACTAACAATGGACTGTGGGGTCCTTAAACTCATGGACTATGATGTCCTTAACCTCGACCGTGATGTCTTAAAACTAACAACGAACTGTGGGGTCCCTAAACCCATGGACTATGATGTCCTTAACCTCGACCGTGATGTCTTAAAACCAACAAGGGACCGTGGAGTCCTTAAAACCCATGGACTATGATGTCCTTAACCTCGACCGTGATGTCTTTAAACTAATAACGGACTGTGGAATCCTTAAATCCACGGACTATGATTTCCTTAACCTCGACCGCGATGTCTTAAAACTAACATTGGACCGAGATGTCCTTAAACTAACAATGGACCGTAATGTCCTTAAACTAATTATCGACCGCAATATCACTAAACTAAACAATAGAGCCCAATTGCTCTCTTGTTAGATCTAAACGATCCCGTTAAGTTGATCTTAGTCTAAAATTAGACTGACGTATCCTTAACAAACGTTTAAGTTGATCTTAGTCTCAAATGAGGCTAACGTATTCTTAAACCCAAACCCCCCAAACCCAAATCTAAGAAAGATACGGATTTGGACTAGTCCACGCCCTACGGGCGACAACATACATTAGTCTCCATATACAATCCACGGGCAACCAAAAACAAAACAAACACCCATGACACGAAGTGACCATCTGGAGAAGGAGAAAGTTGTTACCGCGATGCTGTAGAGTAATTAACTGCAGGGGCTTGCGTCTGCAGGGAAGAGCGTCCCCACAATCAAAAACCCTTCAAACGAGGCGGAATCTGACGAAGTCTGCTACATCGGTCGCATCCGTTTAAACCTTCGATACATGGTGTCATAAATCAACTTGGCATCTTCGGAGAGGTGGACGGATAGCACCAATTAGCATCTGCCCCGAAATACAGGCAAGACGTCCGACGCGTCTTCGCAGCGTCTTTCGGAGGGGAACAGATTCTGGCACGCCCGGTGGGATCTTTTCCTCTTTCCCGGAATCCATGTAAATAGTATGTACCACCATGCCCCCAGACTTAGGGCGGTTGGGCTTGGTGTTTTTGTGGTCTACCAATTTACAGAGGGTAGCTCTATCCCATCGGACGTGCCAGAATCTGTTCCCCTCCGAACACAGAGACACGACCGCGTAGGTCCGTCTTGCCTGAAATTCGAGGCAGATGCTAATTGGTGCTATCCGTCCACCTCTCCGAAGATACCAAGTTGATTTATGGCACCATGTATCGAAGGTTTAAACGGATGCGGCCGATGTAGCAGACTTCGTCAGATTCCCCCTCGTCTGAGGGGTTCTTGATTGTGGTGATGCTCTTCCCTGCAGGCGCAAGCCCCTGCAGTTAATTACGCTACCGCATTACGGTAACAATTTTCTCCTTCTCCAGATGGTCACTTCGTGTCGTGGGTGTTTGTTTTGTGTTTGGTTTCCCGTGAATTGTATACGGAGACTAAGTTATATTGTCTCCCGTAGGGCGTGGACTAGTCCAAATCCGTATCTTTCTTAGATTTGGGTTTGGGGGTTTGGGTTTAAGGATACGTTAGCCTCCTTTGAGACTAAGATCAACTTAAACGTTTGTTAAGGATATGTTAGTCTAATTTTAGACTAAGATCAACTTAACGGGATCGTTTAGATCCGACAAGAGAGCAATTGGGCTCTATTGTTTAGTTTGGTGACATTGCGGTCGATAATTAGTTTAAGGACATTACGGTCCATTGGTAGTTTAAGGACATCTCGGTCCAATGTTAGTTTAAAGACATCGCGGTCGAGGTTAAAGACATCATAGTCCGTGAGTTTAGGGACCTCACAGTCCGATTTTAGTTTTAAGACATCACAGTCGAGGTTAAGGACATCATAGTCCATGGGTTTAAGGACTCCACAGTCCAATGTTAGTTTAAAGACATCACGGTCGAGGTTAAGGACATCATATTCCATGGGTTTAAGGACCCCACAGTCCAATGTTAGTTTTAAGACATCACGGTCGAGGTTAAGGACATCATAGTCCATAGGTATAAGGACCCCACAGTCCGTTGTTAGTTTTAAGACATCACAGTCGAGGTTAAGTACATCATAGTCCATAGGTTTAAGGACCCCACAGTCCGTAGTAATGTGTGGTTTTCGGGACCCGTCACCTCTCTAACGACGTTGAAGGATTACAACGACAGATATCAGAGGAGTGAAGAGATGTACCCTTGAACCGAGGTGAGTTAGTTGAAAGAGCAGATGTGCTCAATTCGAGATAAGTTGAGGACTTATGGTCAGAACTGGGCTAAGTCCAATTAAAAATGTTTAACATTTTATTTTTGTTCTGGCTATTAAGCCTTTATTTGGGCTCGGCCCTTTGAATAATGCTAAGTATTGAATTCTGACATCTTTTGTCTTCATCAGAACAGATTGTGTTCTGACAATGCGCCACGTAGCGCGCCAGGCGCTTTGCGCCATCTGAAGAGCGCATTGCGCTTCTGTCAGGTAGCGCACACGAAGAGGGCACGTGTCGCGCTTAGCGTTAGTTTATTAGCGCATTGCGCCTTTAATTTATGAGCGCTTTGCGCTGATTTAGGGGCGCGCCAGTGAGTGACACGTGGCGCGCTTGGCACTGAGCGTCAGTCCATGAGCGCAGTGCTCTGTTTTAAAAGCACAAAGCGCAAGTGATGTCTATGGTTGACACGTGGCATGTTTTGGCGCCGAGCGCCGATCCTAGGAGCGCAAAAGCGCAGTTCATGAGTGCAAAGCACTTTCTAATAGCGGAAAACGCATCTGACCAGATTAAGATCAAAGAATGAATTTATGTTCTTCTTAAAGGAGGCTTTGCCTCAAGATTCAAGAACATAAGTTCTTGTTTTTTTATAAAAGGCTCTGCCTTTATAGATCAAAGATCTGTGAATGAAGTAAAAATACTTCTTTTATTATTTTATGATTAGATCTTTTGATCTTTTCCTTTTTATTAAAGACCTTGGTCTTTTTCCAGATCTATGATCTTTTTAGAAAATGGTTCTTCTTTTTACAAGATGGTTTCATCTCTGTTGTTCAAGAACATAGTTCTTTACCTTGAAGATGAAGAAAAATTCTTCTTTTTTATAAGAGCTCGCTCTTCTTTTCCTCAAAGTTTGCAGAGGGTTTTTCTCTCTTTTCTGTCTTTGTTTCTTTTCCTTTTTTTATTGAAAAGAAGGATCATTGGTCGTTGGGACCCACCACCTCTCCGACGACACTGAGAGATTACAGCGCCATATATTGAAGTTGTGGAGAGATGTACCCTTTGAACCATGTCCTACTCATTAGGGGAAAGAACATGCTGGAGCTTAAGGTTCTCGCTGCTGAAAAAGGTTTCTTTGCGTTCGCGCACGTGTGTCGCACGTGTTGGGCGCACATATTTGCACGTAGCGCACATGGAGCTTGCACATATGCGCATTATGGAGGGGAGCAAGCTCCTATGGAGAACGTATCTCCTTTTAATATTATTGAATATTCTCATATGGTGCGCACGTGCATTGCACGTGGTGCGCGCATGGCGGGCACACGTGCGTTGCACGTGACGCACGTGGCGCTTGCGCATATGCGCATTATGGGAAGGAGCAGGCTCCTAACTTGGAGAATGTATCTCCTTTTAATATTATTGAATATTTTCATGTGGTGCGCACGTGCATTGCACGTGGTGCGCGCAGGCGGGCACACGTGCGTTGCACGTGACGGACGTGGCGCTTGCGCATATGCTCATTATGGAAAGGGGCAGGCTCCTAACTTGGAGAACTAAGCTCCTATGGAGAACTAAGCTCCATTTAATATTATTAAATATTCTCATATGGTGCGCACGTGCGTTGTACGTGGTGCGCGCATGGTAGGCACACGTGCGTTGCACGTAGCGCACATGGCGCTTGCTCACATGCGCATTATGGGGAGGAGCATGCTCCTATCTTGGAGAACTAAGCTCCTATGGAGAACTAAGCTCATTTGAGAATTGAATCTTTTGTGGATTGAACTCTACCCTTTCTAAGAGGTATCCCCTCTTATTTATATGGGAGTGGTAGAGAAGCCATCTCTCCTTTTCCCGATGTGGGACTAAAAATGCATTCCCCATGTAGTAGAGCATTACTTTAGATTACACGTGTATAGCACATTTGCTCATAACTTTTGATCTCGGATGAATTATGAGGCCCATAATATATCAAATCGAAGGAATTTTCGAGACACTTTCGATACCATCAAAATTTAGTTGTTTCTCATTCCGGAGTTTGTCAAAATACAGCTCGAAAAATACTGGTTCGCATTTTCTTTCTCAGATCACATGTGCATAGACATTTGCTCATAACTTTTGATCCCGGATGAATTATGAGGCCCATAATATATCAAATCGAAGGTTTTTTCGAGATGCTTTCAATAACATCAAAATTTAGTTGTTTCTCATTCGGGAGTTTGTCAAAATACAGCACGGAAAATACAGATTCCCATTTTCTTAAGCGTATCGCTGCCATTTGATGCCTTGGGCTCTTTTGTGCAGAAATTTTTGGCGGGAACATGTCCTATAAAAGCATTTTCTCCTTACGAGTCGTAAGGATCCCGTAGGTGTATTTTCTCCTTAGGAGTCGTGGGGACTCCTAAGTGTGTTGCTCCTTTGTGAGTCGTAAGGATCTCACGCGGGAATTTTCTCCTCACAAAGTCGAGAGGACTTTGCGAGTGCATTTCATCTCTTTTTCACGAGTTTGCGCCCTTTCGGGTTTTCACAAACTCGCCGGCAGTCCTGCTGTTTTTACTCACGGAGCCCTTTCAGGTTTTTATCCGTGCTCATTTTGCTTGTGGACATACCCCTTTTTTTCTTTTTTCTTTTTTTCTTTTTTTTTTTGTGAATCTCCATCGCTGGTGGGACTTCCAATGTGGTCTCGCCGGTAGGACTTGGGAGAGATTGGGATCGTTTTACGCCCGTGGATTGTATACGGTTTTGCAGGATGTATGATCCAGACCGTAGGGCCGAAAGAATTTCGGGACTTTGTGGACGTCTGCATCGCTGTACTGGAATATGGTACTAGGAGCGACCCATCATTCGCTGTCGGGAATTTGAGTTTTGGTTGGCGTCTGCATCGCTGCACTGGAATATGGTACTAGGAGCGACTCATCATTCGCCGTTGGGATATTCGGGAATTGGTTTTTATATCGGCATCTGCATTGCTGCAATGGAATAATGCCAGGAGCAACTCATCATTTGCCTTTCACTGTTGGGAAGCGATGACTTAGGAGACGGGTTTAGATCCCTATCACCTAAGGCTTTTCAATTTTATGGGTCGTAAGGGTCCCATAAAAGCATTTTCTCCCTACGAGTTGTAAGGATCTCGTAGGTGCATTTTCTCCTTAGGAATCGTGAGGACCCCCAAGTGTGTTTTTCCTTTATGAGTCGTAAGAATTCCACGAAAGTTTGTTCTCCTCATGCATCGTGAGGACACATGAGTGGGTCTTCCCAATGGACCATAATTCCAAGGGCGGAGACCGGCCGCTGGACTGGTGGTTGCTGTGGGGCATGGATACGATGATAATTATTTGAGCCTGTGGATTGTATACGGTGGTCAACTTGGGGACCAACCGTAGGGCCGAAAGAATTTTGGGAAATTGTCAGCGTCTGCATCGCTGCACTGGAATATGGTACCAGGAGCGAGTCATTATTCGCCGTTTGGGGATTTGGAGTTTAGTTGGCGTCTGCATTGCTGCACTGGAATATGGTACCAGGAGCGACTCATTATTCGCCGTTTGGGGATTTGGAGTTTAGTTGGCGTCTGCATCGCTGCACTGGAATATGGTACCGGGGGCGACTCATCATTCGCCGTTGGGGTATGTGATTTGGAATTTGGTTGGTGTCTGTATCGCTGCACTGGAATATGGTACCAGGAGCGACTCATCATTCGCCTTTTTTTTACCGTGATTGCTCTATCATTTCAGCTTTTCTTATCGTGAAGGTCGCGATTGCCCTATCATTTCGGCTATTTATTTGCAGTTGCCCCATCATTTCGGCTTTATTTTTATCTTTATTTTTACTCGCTAATTTTTATTGCAAGTTTCCCCATCATTTCGACTATTTATTATTTTTTTCTATTTTTGTTTTATTTACACATTTTTACATTCTCAGTTTAACGACTTAGAGGTCGTTTATTCCCAGTTTAATGACATGGTGGTCAGCTCTTTTTAGAGAAAGGCAGATGTCTGAGAGAATCAGATTCCCGAAGGATTTCGGTCTCCATTTGTATGAAATTGGTGGTCGCAGCTTGACTGTTTATTAACACGCCTTAGGCAGTTCTATCTCTCCTGCCTTGTATTGCTTTTCGACCCAATCTTTGAAGACGAAGCAGTCATCAATGGCATGACCTATCACTCTGTGATAGGGGCAGTATTTGGGGTCGTCAGCCATATTTGCTTCTTGCGGTCTTTTTTATTCTGGCAATTGTAGACCGTTCCTCAGGGCGTCTTTGAATATTTTACGGATTTTGTCCCTTCTGAAGGAATAGACCTTATCCAGCTTCTCTTTCAGTGGAGATTCTCCTCCCTCTCCGAACACTGGCCTCCAAGGCTGGTTGGCATTAGACCCGCTCATACCTCGCTTATTTCGGTTAGCCGAACTGTTGAAAGATTCAGTATCGTCGGAATTTCCGCCTTTGCGATTTTTGTCTTTTCGGTTTCTCCAGGACCTATTGTTATTTTGGGAGTCAGAGGAGGACTCCTGTTTTGAGCGTTCCAACATCTGAACTTTCCTGGTCAGCTCTTGGAATGTTTTGAGACCCGCTGTGCATAGAAACGGGGCCATCCAATTGTTGAGATTTCCGACGTGGAGACTGACAGATTGGTCCTGCTCTATCGGTGGTTCACATTTGACGGAGAGATTGCACCATTGGATTATAAAATCCGTGCCGCTTTCGTTGTTCTTTGGCTTGGTCCTTACGAGGTCGGCGATGGTGATCTTATCGTTGACACTCATGAACTTTGTCGAAACAAAGATTCCATTTGGACGAAAGCAGTAACGGAGCCATCCGGTATGCTCGCGTAGTCGAAAGTGACATCGTTCAGGCTATTAACGAACTGGCAGAGGAGAAGCGCATCATTGCCCCCAGTATTCCCGCATGAGGCTTTGAAGTGGGCGATGTGCTGATTCGCATTTCCCGTCCCATCAAATCTTCCGAATTTAGGGATGATATAGCCGCTGGGAAATTCTACCAGATCATTCTGAGCAGGATATGGTCTCCCGCTACTGCTAACATCTTTTTGCGCTTCGGCTTTAGCTACCAATGTTTTGACTTTGTTGGAAACCAAATCCATGATTTGATCTTGAGTTAGCGGGCTACTATCATCGGTAGCCAAGACATTTTTCGAGATAGGATGCGACTGATTTTCATGCGGTCCGCCCACTTTTGGATTTTAGGAAATAGGCGTCGGCTGTCTCGGAACACCGTTTCCCGGTTCATGAGCAGACCCGTGCGCCTGATTGGGCGGCTGAGAGGCAAGTTGGGCCGTGAGCTGTAAGACGATGTTTGTCAAGTCGTCAATTTTTAAGTAGAGCTTGGCCATCTCCTTGTCTTTTCTCATGAGCTGTTTTTGGAGCACTTGGAGAAGTTGCTGCTCTGCGTTCTTGGGACGGAAGATTGGCTCATCTTCGCTTTCCGAGTTTGACTCCTCATGAACCGAGGGCTCTCTCTGCTTATCAGCCTCACTGGAAGGATCTTCATTACCTTCCAGAGGAGGCTGGTCTTGGAATGTGGCAGCCATATTCACACCAGATTGGATTTGAGATGCGGTGGCCCATCCTTGCTTTTACTGCGAAGGTTGTCGCTGGGACGCGTGCCTACCATATAGACGGTGTGGATAACACATTCAGCCATTCTTTCATCGCTGGCAGCTGGTTTCGCGGAGCGGTCCGGGCTTTGGAAATTCATAAATTTTAACATGGCTAGAGCCCTAGCCCTTTTGTTGGCTTTTTATCTGAGCCGCTTATGCCTCAGCTTCTCTGCCTTGAGCGCTTGGCAGGCTTCGGCTCTTTGGGAAGCCGCCATAGACTGAGTGATGGGGAGGCTTGAGAAGACATCCGCCCGTGTATCCGTCGAAGGTATCGCCTGGGCTTGCCCATGACGTCTGGCAACTTCTTTTGTTCTGAAGGCTTTGCCCCAGCTGGGGCCATGGAGAGCCATTTGAACACCGACTCGCGTTTAGGTTGTGGCGCCCTCGAGATCACCACATTTGGCCTTTTGCCTTTCGAGGCCGGTTTGTCGGTTACCGGATCTTGAAGAGCAGGGACGGCATCAACTGGCACAAACAGAATAGAGCCAAATGGTAGCAGTGGCTCCTCCCACTATCACCCGAGACTGACCGGAAGGACCGTCCTGGAGTCCATCTTCATCGTGTATGAGATGGGAGCCATGTTGAGAGCAGAGCTTGTCCTTGGAGACATGGTTGAGGCTTGATCGCTTGAAGTCCTGCATGAAATAGCATTATTTTAGTATAAATATCGATATGTATATTGGTTGAGTTCGCATGAATGCTTAACCCGAAATATAGGAGGAGAGATTGGTCCCACCAGGCGTGCCAGAATCTGTAGGGTGTTTTTCGTCACCCCATTGAGATGGGAATACGCGCGCGCTTGTCAGGCGCATTAAAGATTCCCCCTGCCTAGGGTAGGCTGGGGTTTATTGATTGTGGGAATCCGAATCTCCGGCAGCCGCGGACTAAGCTGTCGTTAATTACCCCTCGCCTTTGAAGCGAGGGAACCTCCGATTAACGGGTTAAACTGGTCATGCGAAATCAATGTGCAGTGTTGTGTTTTGAAGAGGTTTTGGATATATCGGGGGCCCCGCAGAGTTTTTACGGGGGTCCCGCTATCCGGATAGCGGGCTAGGGGTTAAGGGGGCTAGCAGCCCCCTTGCGGGATGCGGGGCAGCGCCCGGTTAGAAATTTTTTCTAACAGGAACAGTGTAGTAGAGTATGTGTGTGTACGCATGTGTGTGTGTGTGTGTGTGTGTGTGTGTAAGGAAAGGGCATCCATAGGATGCGTGGGAGAAGGCGCCAGCGCCTCACGTGAGCGGCACGCAAGAGCTTAGGCGCTGGCGCTCGCGCTTTGGGTGCTAGCGCCCCATGTGCCCGGCACGCGGGCGCTCGCGCACTGGCACTAGTGCCCCACGTGCCCAGCACGCGGGCGCTCGGGCGCTAGCGCTAGCGCTAGCGCTAGCTCCCCACGTACCTGGCACGTAGACGCTCGGGCGCTGGGCGGCAAAAAGGGACTTGGTCCCTGCACCGGAAGTTGTAATCCCAAAAAGAAATACTTATTATTTTGTGTGTGTGTGTGTGTGTGTGTGTGTGTGTGTGTGTGTGTTTTGAGGAGTTAAACTCCTAAGATATTTTTGGAGATGATGATGGGGCTTCTCCCTTGATCCCTGGATCTCCTCCAAAGTGGGATTTTCGGAGATGGGTCTCCTTCTTCCTCCTCTGTTGGCCGGATCTTGAATAACAAGAGGTATGAGATTTAAAAATCTTCCCTTTTTGAGATCTAATGGAAGATCTGGGCTCACCTTTATGGAGTTTGTGGTGAAAAACTTTTTAGTTTTGGAAAAGGAAGAGTAAAACTCTTAATTTAATTCAAAAGAAGGGAAGAAGGTTTTAGAACCTTTTGGAAGGAGGAGGCACATGAACCTTAGTTTTTAGAGAGAATGAAAAGTATATATTTTATTCATCATCATGTTGCCTTATATAGTCTTACACATTTACATATAGCCCCTTGGGCTTTACAAAATGGCATTTTGCCCATCTTATACCTCATGTGCACATTTCTTATGCACATAAGCCATGAGCTTTATAAAAATTTGGCTTTATGCCCATTTGCTTACATTCATGCATAAAAAATTACATCAAAAGTATTTATCACATGATTTTTATTTTGGCATGGAGGGGCTGGCCGCGGGGGTCGACTTGGGCGTGGGCCCACTTGCTTGGGCTTGGGTCTGCTTACTTGGGGTTGACCTTGACTTTGACCCGGTCAACTGGGGTGCAAATTTTGACCCCAACACCACTGTTTTGGTACTGCTTTCCATTCCATGTATTTACTTTTCAGATGTATTGTAAAAAGAATGTTAATAAATAAAGTTGTTGTTCAATATATATCTATTGTCTCTGTCTCTTGTGCATTTTACTTATATTGCTTAGATACGCTTAGCGTGTTTACTTCAGAGTAAATACGTAGCGGCCTCGTCGCGTCCTCTGCCCGTATACTGGGAAGCGGAGCGTGACAGGTTTTATTGGCGGCCCCATACATGTCAGAGCTGTATGGAACCCTACCATGCAGTTCAGTTCTGTGTGGACAACTTAAGCAATATAACACAAGAACCAGCAACTGAAAACATTCTTTACAATTCATACATCTTGAATCTTATCATTTCATATATTTTGAATCTATCCTAAACCAAAATTTTCTTTCAAGGTTATGGATTCCCCATATAACACTAGCACGAATGTCAACAACACTCCCCCACCACTACCACTCACACCGACCGTAGCTGCTCCGATCAATGAGCAGACGATACTACTTGAGGCGATCCGCAGCCTCCTGGAAGGACTGCAGCAGCAAACTGCTATATTATTGAACCGACCAGAAGCGGAAGCAACCGGTATAAAGCGCACTGCCACCCAGATGGCAGGAGGAGCCTATCCTATACAACCTTCAAAACCCAAAAGACAGAAAGAAACAATTAACCAGTCAAGTCCTAGTTTTTGTTTCTACTGCAAGAAGGATGGACACTTGTGGAAGGACTGTAGGTGCGCAAAAAGCTTGTGCTTAGTTTGTGGTGCATCCAATCACGGAATTGGAAACTGTCCTTATAGACGCAACCCAACTCACACACCCACCAACTACCAGCAGCGGCCATCTATCCAGGCTCCTGCACCTCGTTTTACACTCCCAGCTCCACCACCTGCACAGCCTACTTGCCAATTCCATCAGGCACCGAGGAACATGCCTCGAGGGCAGAGAAACATGCCCTAAGGACAGAGAAATGTGCCGCCAGCTAGAAGGAATGTACCTCGACGTCAGGCTTTCTTTTTAGCAGCCAAAGAAGCAGAGGCTGTAGACCAAGGTAACCCTGGTAATTTCCTCAACTCTTTTCAAATCTTTCGCATTTTTTCATTCCTTCACACATTATCCATACACTACCAATAGTTACACCACCAAACTTTCCTTGAATCCGTTACACTTTCCTTTTACAAATTTCGAGGATGAAATTTTTATAAGGAGGTAGAATGTAACAACCCTAAACTTTCTGTACAATTTTTTTTCAAAAAATACAGAAAGGGGTATTTGAGCCTGAGCACAAGTTATAAGTTTGTTTTGCTTTAGAACATCAAGAAGGAGCTTATAGCTCATTGGTAAGACCTTGCACTGCTGAACCAAAGCACCAGAATTCAAATCCCATCAACCACACATTTTTTTAAATTAAATACTTTTAATCTTTTAGAAGCCCAAGAGTCTACACGTGTACTACACGTAATAGGGTAAGTTACAGAATAAACAAACGGGTCCACGAGTCAAGACGAAGCGACGGGGACACGTGGCATAGAGACGCGACCCGACTCGCTTGACTCGGGCCGGCGACTCGCTCGGATCGGCCGGCACCGCCGGGTTGACTCAGCCCGATCCCCGATTTTCTTCATTCTCTTGCAACCTTTGGCCTACCCCACTCCTCCTGCACTATTTAAATTCTCTGCAATTAACCAGAGAATTAAAATATAACTTTTAATTTTTTAATGCAAAATTAAATACAATTTTTATCACACCCTCTCACTACACTAAACCCTAGATTTTTCCTATAAATACCACCCTCAAATCACCCCTCCTCACTCCCAAATTCCTGCCCAAACTCCCAAGATAATTCCCAAGACTTTTTGTGTACAAGTGGAGTTAGTAAAGGGCGAAGCTCTAACGAACTTCCGACGACAATCCAAGGAGTTTCCAGTGACGAAACGACGCACCGGTGTTTCTCTAATCTTCCTCTTCCTCTTCTCTTGACCCTAATCCGGTTAGTCCCCCTTCTCTCTCTCTTTTACCATTCTCAAATTCTTAATTCTTAAAACGTGTCGAAAGCGGAGTTATCCGGCTTCCGACTCTCTTTTCTTTAATAAATACAACATTTTCTTAATAACAAACCTACAACTTTTGATATATTGTTTAATACTCATTAACTAAGACAATAGAACAAGTTTGACATTAAAATGATAACCATAGCAATTTTTATCGCACTTTTACAGTAAAATACCATATAGTTTAGTTTTGACTTAAATCCTTACAATTCCTTTAAATAGTTCATGAGGTAATGACCTACCTCATCACAACACTCATATGTAACATAGCACGATGAAATTTGGGAACATAGATTTGGGAAAAATACGATTTTACACATAACTATCTCCGACTTATAAAAAAATCTTTTTCTACATGATGTGTATTTTAACAAATCTTTGCAAATGCGCCTCTACAACCCATTTCGGGGAACCCGTTTGGAATGGTGTGGGTTATCGCACATTCTCAGACTTAGTAGAGTGAGATGCAGACCTCCGCAAGGAGTATATGATCTCGAAAGATTTAAAATACAATTTTCTTTAGAAATTGTGATTTCTATTATAATTAAAACTTATATTTTTAATAAATATAAATATATATATATATATATATATATATGAAATTAATATCAAAATATCTATTTTTAATATTTATAATTTTCCACATTTGCAAAATTTAAGAAAAACATCTTATTTACAAGAAAATACCATACAATTCTAATATTACAAATAAATACCATATATTATGAAATTAGGTTTTATTCACTAGAAATGTCATATTGATAAAATATATATCCATGAAAACTCTAAAGGCGATAATAAAATACTTGAGGTGTATTTTGAAAATTATACAAAATTATTTTTATACAAAATTATTTTTACATAAAACCCCCTCAAGTTATGCTAAATTACAATAAGGATCCAAGTAAGCATAGGTTTAAGCGGGAACAGTCTATTGAGTCTCAGGGAGCCGGAGATATAGGTGCTTGCTTATTTAAGGTAGACAACTTAACAAACGGGATTATCAACACGGTAATCGTCTTTGAAAAAGACACAAATCCTGCCGTTCATGTGCAACGGTTACTGATAGCACCAAAACATAATTAAGGATTCAATTTCTTTTCAAATTGTCTGACTCAGACTGAGTCTCAATATAATTAATCTGACTTGAATATGATTCAAGTATCAAACTTCAATACAATATGGATCTATGAATCCGTATATTCAATTTATATCAATCTACATTGACCGAACCGAACCATGGATATACATCCATCTACATGATTCTCCAGTTACATCCATTTACTGATATCATGGTTTCGGTAAGTCATCCATCTATATACAATATACAATTCAAACAATACAATCAAGATATCGCGGGGTTTATATGGGGTAGATTGGTACGGAAGGTGTTAGAAGTGGCATGAGACTACAACCATAAGACACCTAACCTGAATTCAATGGCCGTTGTTCCGTGGTATTATCGACGGAGCCTTGTACTCCATATACCGTAGTCTCTGGTCTAGTGAGACTCCTCTCGTATACACTGGCATTCTTCTGTACCAAGCTACAAACAATAGTGTTAACAATATAATACAATATTATAAAACTATACTCTCTCTCTGTCTATTCTACTTCTCCCTTATTTTTGGGACTTACCGAACGATTTGTTCTCTGACGACATTCTCTTTCTTTTCTTTGGAATGTCGTCAGGTGATCGAGCCCACCTTCGAGGACTTGGATCAGCTAGCTTTTGACCGGAGCTTTAGTTACTTGTACACATTTACATTCTGTTTTTTCCATTTCTGTTATCCCACTATTTAGGCATTGCTTTCCATACCATGTATTTACTTTTAAGATGTATTATAAAAAGAATGTTAATAAATAAAGTTGTTGTTCAATATATATCTATTGTCTCTGTCTCTTGTGCATTTTACTTATATTGCTTAGATACGCTTAGCGTGTTTACTTCAGAATAAATACGTAACGGCCTCGTCGCGGCCTCTGCCCGTATACTGGAAAGAGGGGCGTCACACTTCTTGCCACCTCACACTCCACCTCATTTCCATTTGATTTTCTAAAAAGAAAATCAAATATGAGGTGTCCTTTTTCTAGAACCATTTCCGTATAAATACGGAATACTTCTCCCTGTATATGTATCGCTATATATATGCATTTCCGTATAAAAATATGGATAGCACCAAAGAGAGAAAATGAATAGTGAACAATAATACTAATACTAATATATATATATATATATATATATATATAAATTATTAAATCAAAACTTGATTTAATAATCCGGCTTAATCCTAAACCGGCTAGTATTATCAACCGCTCGATTAAAGTCCGTGTATCCCGTACACGTATTTAATTGGACCCCTGCAGGTACCAACGTACGGCCTCTATATCTATCGCCTGAACCGGAAAAATCCTGGTGGGTTATGCCAGCGTCCTGACCATTTACTGTGACCGTTTACGGAACAAAAACTTTATAAACTGGTGTTAGAACAACCCGATAACCCGAATCTACCATAAACCTATAAGTTAGCAAACTAAAGAAGAGTTAGAATGGTTATACCGAATGATCCATGTCCTTCGATCTTTTACCATCTTCCTAAGCTCCTAGTGGTCTCCATAATCAAACTTGATCGTCAGTCTCCCTCCATCGAAGATGATCCACCTAAAGATTTGTAGTTCGAGCTCCAACCTCAAAGCCGAGGTAACTAGGGTACCTAGTTCGCTAAAATAGATATACTAGAGGATGTAGTGTCTAATGATGGATTAATATGTCTCATAACACCCTAAGTTTCTCAACACACGAGACTTTTAGGGTGGAAGTAGAAGAAGCAAGTATGAGGAGATGAGAGTGTTGAGCATAGCATTCTATCAAGAATGGCTAAGTCTTGTGATTAAAATGAAGCATCCACTTCAATAATTCACCACACAAAAATATCAAGCATGCTTCAATAGTAACCCATGAGTCGCCCCATGAGTCACCAAGTGAGCCATGCTTCACTAAATGCTAATAACACCTCATCCTCCACCTCATTAACCATTTAATCCAAAATGGTTATAAACAAATGAGGCGTCTTCTTCTAGAAGCAATCTTGTAATAAATTACAAGAATACCCATCACCGTATATACATACCCGTATCCGTATTCCGAAAAAATACGAATACAAAGAGACGAAAATAATCCAATAATATAATACTAGGATCCGGCTTAAACCAAAACCTACTAGTATTATCCGTCCGAATCATGATACATGTAGCTAGTACACGTATATGATCGAACCCTTCCGTAAAACCATACGGCCTCTACATCATTTCGCCCAAAGAAGGGAAACCCTCGGTGTGGGACTCTAAAGACTCGTCAATATGCTGGCAGTGGGTTTAACCACAAGCACGTCAGCGGCACTAGCTGTACGTAACGGCTACCCCGGTATTGAGCGAAAGGAAGGCCGACGAGCAAACTCATGTGAACTCCTACTGAGACTGTCTGTGACAATCTCCGTATAGTCCGGTATGTTCGTCTAAGAGTATCGCATATCGAGTCTAGGGGGGTGGATAAAGTCAGACCCCTAATAATGCGATATTTCGTGTCGGTATGAAGCCCATCATCAACTGAGAAACTACCGATCCAAATCAGTAATTCTCGTCTATCTTGGCCAAGGATTTTTGTTGATGGCCACCTGTGCACCTCGCGACATCAACCCCCAATACCGGGAGAGACAAATCCCCGACGATCCGCTCATTGCCTCCATATGGCTCGGGACTGTACCCAAATAAAACCTGTTTGCACGACTCCTTTGAGCCGTGGTAGGGTAGTAATCAAAGCACAGTGGGAACTCACATGAGACAAATGACGATTTCAGGTCGACAGACTAACCTGTACACATGTCACCTGGGAACTACTATCTGACAATAGGTATAATACCATCTAGCATGTTCCCGGTGAGTCTGTCCAGTGTACTCATAACCTAATGAGTACCTGTATACTATCTTAGGTGACTAACTGACACCAATGGCTTGTGAGACCGGCCACCGCCCCTCGTCGGGGTCTCAATAAGTATACACTAGTCTACTCTGGAGTATCGATGCCCAGTCTCGATACTCTCTCGATTAGGGACATTTAAGTATGTGCTTATAGACCATCCAGCTCTCACGTATATGATCTCCATCATAATGCTGGTAGTCAAGCAAGAATCCTACGGGCTCTATCAACATGTAATAGTGATCTTTGATACCACATAATACATGTACATGATAATAAGGCAAACCAGATAGCATACTTTGAGTAAGACTGTTCTATCCGTATAGGTCCTCCCTTAATCATCATAATCACCTGCCTGTGATTACAATAATTGCCTTGAGGGCACTATATCCAACAATTTCCCACTTGCACTTAAGCCTAATTATTGCGGTGTCGCATACTCACAGTCTGTGTGATACCGAAACCCAACTTCTCTGCTAATCAATCTCGCAAAACCTGTTTATGAAACTATTGCATTCGAGAAATAACCTCAGTGAGTGGATCCGCTCCAATATTTCTATCTTTATCTCTCTATATATATCTCAACTTCGCGGAGAAATAATATATCCCAAAATGAGTGATACCTGTCTTAGAATTTGTCTGGATATCTGATGGGACCCAGTTCACAAATGAACTCCAAATCCAACAAACTTCTTAGACCGTATCATCCACTGAATTTAATCAGTATCCTGCGCCATACCTTCCACAGTATCCACTTGGGCAACCTGTCCAACATACCGCCCCTCAAAATAGAGAAAACTATAACTTTGACAGTCACTCTGTCATACTGGTCACCTTGGAAGCCTGAAATGATAACCGCCTCCCAAAGGAGGTTGCCGTTACCATATACCAAGA
The DNA here is from genome assembly GCA_030015575.1 of Agapanthus africanus. Classification (NCBI taxonomy): domain Eukaryota; kingdom Viridiplantae; phylum Streptophyta; class Magnoliopsida; order Asparagales; family Amaryllidaceae; genus Agapanthus; species Agapanthus africanus. The sequence goes on along the minus strand of JASDDO010000019.1, from coordinate 398,694,844 downwards.
ACATCCACTTATGTTCATAACAGTTTCCCAATATTTCTCAAGGATTGAATTAATATATACTTATTTCAACCAGTGCAAAATCAATATCTGGTATGGTACTTGATATCTCATTATTGACTTAATTGCCTAAGTAAGAGATATGCCAATCATGCAAATCCCTCCCCTCATCAGTCTAGAAGACATCTCTTTAAAGAGGGTGATGTAGGGTTGCTAGGCACACACACAAGGGTCTACGAGGCATCAACCATGCCCGATTAAAAATTTAGACGTGCCGAACAACCCAAAGCCGGATCTTTAAACTAGAGTTTATGCGAAAACAAACATGTTAAACACTTTAACACTAAGTGAGAGGGATTACAACCTTTGTAGATCCGATCCTTCACTTCAATAGCTTCGTGTAGATGTCCCCTTCGCTACGATCATGAACTCCAGACAATAGAGAAGCTCCACAAGAAGAACGAACGTGCTTGCTTCGATGACTTCGAGGCCGAAGATGATCTACGTCGGAGAGATACTAACTCAAGCTATTCCTTCACTAGGTCATGAAATTTATGAAGAGAACACACTCTACTACATGGCAAGTGGTAGAGGATGAAGAAGTAGGAGGTGGGCTCACTTTAGAATTGATTTTCTCACATTTTTCCTCATAGCACCATTAGAGCTTGAAAGCTTTTTCAAGGAGCTTGATGAAGAAGAAGAAGTGAATAATTCATCCAAATGAAAAACTTATCCTTTGAATTATTGCACCATGGTTGAGTTAAGCCCTCATGCTTAACTCATGTAGAGAATTAACCATAGTATGAGGTTAAGGGTTGGGTTAACTAATATCCTAAGGAATGACAAAAGAGTTGACTTTGTCAATGTTGCATACAAGCTTCTACAAGCTTGATAACATTGACTAAACTCTCCTCTCTTTTGTTATTCTTAAGGAAATAAGTAAATCCTAATTTAACCTAAACTTGATATAAGTCTCATACACCCATCTTGTATGTATCATCAAGCATGATACAAACATGTACACTTGCATATATCACATATAAACAATGTGCACAATCTAGTGAGAAAATAAATCATAAGTGAGCTAATACTAGTTAATGTAATGTAATATATCAAATATATAATTATACATTAAATTATTAAATCAACTTTTGATTTAATAACCCGGTTATAACCGACTAATATCATGTGTAACAACTTATCGAATCAACTTGATCCGATAACCCGGCTATATCGCATACAACCGATCAATGTCACGAATCGCAAGAATAGAATACGGTATCTCATATCGTATTAATCTCGGTCCCGCACATATCACATATGTGCTCCTACTCCATTTCGCTTGAGCCAGGAAACCCCTGTGTAGGACTCTAAAGACCCGTTAATACGCCGGCAGTAGGTGATGATCATATCAAACACCCACAAGCCGCAAGCGGTCTGCTAAACGTAACGGCCACCCGGGTATTGAGCGATCAGAAGATCAACAAGCAAGCCTGTACATTCTCCTGTGAATCCAATCAGTAACACTCCCGTACAGTCCGGTCTCGTCGTCTGATATGTCGCATATCTCTCCTAGGGGTGGTAAACGTCAGACCCCAGTAACTTGATAAGTCGTGTCGATATGAGGTCAATAATAGTTCGAGAAACTACTGATAACACTTACCAGTAAATCTCAGCAACCCTGGCCAGGGATTTCCAGTTATAGCCAATCGAACACAGCACAACATCAACTCCTTATACCGGGAGAGACGAATCCCCTCCTATCGCTCATTGCCTCCATGTGATTCGGGACTGTACCCAAAAGCCACATTTTTGCATGCCCTCTTGGACGTGGTATGATGGAAATCAAAGCACAGTGGGAATCACATAAGACTCTATGACGATCTCGGGTCAACAGACTACTCTGTACCAGTGTCACCGGAGAACTGCCATCTGACGTGAAGTATAATACCATCTGGGAGTTCTCGACAAGTCCGTCCAGTGTACCCAGTCTCTACTGAGCACCCGTACACCATCCTTGATGTCAAACACCGATGGATATGGGATCATCCATCGCCCATCGTATGGGTCAAGATGCGTATACGCTAGTCTACTCTGGTGTATCGATGCCCTGTCTCGATACACCCTCGACTAGGAACTGTTATAGGATGTACTCGTCGACTACCGTGGCCCCACTAATTTGATCTCATCATAGTCCCAGTAGTCGAGTACATATCCTAAGGGCTTTATCAACATGTAACATAAAGACAATCAGAGTACATGTTAAGATAAAGTACAACCAGATAGCATACTATCATGTCGAGAAAGAAAGTCCTCCCTATATATGTCCAAGCATCCATTACAATATACAACGTATGTACAGTAATGGCCTCTAGGGCATACATATAACTGTAATGTGTAAAACTCTCCCAGGAGTAACTCTTACTCGCAGCGGGTATTGGGATCCAACTATCTCATAGAAGGTATGCAATCTCATTGCAAATTCCAACACTTGAAATTCCCAATAATAGTTTGCCCCAAGCGATCTATGACCTTGACAAGGTCAACAAACCATAGACCGCAAGTCAAGTTCAACCCATCATTTCCTGATTGAATTAAACCCACCCGCACGACCCTTGACAAGGTCAACAAAGTCGCACGACTACCCTAATCCAATCGCATCATATGCTTATGCAGATAAGCATAAATAGCTACCGCACACTACGCCTTGACAAGGTCAACAAACGCAGCACGAATACTATGAAGTACTTATCTGAAATGACGGAGGGCTACGACGGGTTTTTTAGAAAACCCTTTGCGTAATGAACTTGATATCGTTGTAGAATCGAGTGATTTTTAAATGGTGTGTTTTTGAGGCTTTTCTAGTTTTGCTAAAGGGGTCACTCCCGGTGAAGGGATCGTCGGCCCTTTCCTCGTCGAATAAGGTGCAGGATATTTCATAAATATCACTGTGCAAAGCAAGAACTATAGAAGCAATCAAAAGACAAACCGAGTTTGTAGCATCTGCTAGTTTCACTAAAGAGGTCACTCCCGGTGAAGGGATTTCGGCTCTTTCCTTATCGAATAAGGTGCTGGATGTTCTACAAGGGACACCGCTATGCAAAGCAAGAACTAGAGCTACCAGTTTTTAAACAAGTTTCTACAACATCTTTAGGTTTCTTTTATTTCATTAATCTCATTAATGAAGTCCCATTTTAATATGCTTCACAAGCATCAGATATGAAACGAAATCAACAATATATATAATATATATCTCATATATATAATATAAGCATTCGTCTCAGGTAGTAATATGATCTCATCACAGAACATTGCAGCAGAAGAACATATATGAAATATTGGATATACTAGGACGTCCGTGTTTTCAATACGAGCCTGTATAAAACACGGATTCCACGGTCGCGATGAATAGCCAAACCCACATCCCTAGACCCCTACGAGAGCGGCAAGCAACACTGCTAATTCTAGGGTTAGGAGACCCGGTCTCGACTCCTCGAGATGGTCTCCCACTGGACCCTAGAACCCGGTTACTTGTGCTCCCCGCCTTGGGTCTACCTAATGCAGAAAAGTAAATAATATACAATGGTGACATCATCCTCAGCCCGGAAGTGTCCCAATAAAAGAATATTACATACAAATGAATTTTACATGAATGAAAAAGAAAAACTCTCATCTCACATAAAACCCCCGGCTATTCAAAACGCGACGATCCAATATAACATATCACAGCAACACATAATATCTCATATCATCAACGTAATCAAGTATGCGTATCCCGATTGTTGTTGATGTATAGCAACGATGCCGGCGATACACCACATACTACTCTTACGGTCACAGAAAAGAAAGTGTAAAACTACAACAGTTGGAATCCGCAACCCTTTTAGACATCGCATGCCTAACCAAATGAATTCCTTAGACATCGCATGCCTAACAATTATAAACCATCATTATCGAAAACACTTCCCAATATCAAGTCGGGCAATTCAACAAGATTCCCAACATCCTGATCGAATGCTCGTCGCAAACTTTAGTAGACGGCCGTACCCCCGGATGCTGTCGACGAAGTGCACTAAGGCGGAACACCGCTTCCGCGAGCACCCAAATGGATGCTTTTGGCGACGGGGTTCTCTTACAGTCACTTGGTCGGGGCTATGGGCCGTCGCTGTCTATTAAGTTTACCCGGCGAGTATCCACATACTCTACGTGATTGCGACGGACTTTTGATCACATCAAAATTCCGTGTCAACCGATCAACTGAGACTGAACTGCTAGATTTATAACATTCAAATTAGTTATCTTATAACTACATGTGGATTCCAAATATTGTATCACATTCCAGATAAAAAGACAGTGTTAAACTTTCCGATCGAATAATCAAACACCCAAGTTTTCCCAAATAGCTCTCAACACTTGAGCGGAGTTCAAAAATATCCATCACATGCCACAGTACCGATGGTCCAGCCGTAGAAGGGTCAAGCCAACGCCTCACATGTGGCACGCCGTACTGCCACAAACCCTAAGGTTTAGAGGCAGTTCAAGACGGTCACATAATCGAGTTAAGGTTTGTTGTTTTCTAGAGGGTCCACCGCGTTACTTGCACGACTTAGAAAATTTCAAACTCAAGAAAAAAATTCAACTTTTGAAAAATTTTCCGATACGGGAAAAAGTGAGTTATTGATATCCGTTCGAACTTTTTAACAGTTTCTAAAATTATCCGGAAAAACTAAACGAAGTTAAATGATCCGATCGAACCAATGAGTCCCTAATACAACCCAGAAAACTCAACTCTTGAGTATAAATTAAAAGTACCCATAAACATCAGGAAATTTAATAGGAAGATTACTGTGCAAAAGGTAAAGTGAGACGTCACTATATGGCCGCGGAACCGCCGCGTAAGCCATGCTTGTGTCGCGGTTCCGCGGCTCTTTGGACGACGCACTTTATCGTTTTTCACAGTGTTGCATATAATTGCCTGCTGATATTTTTAAGCATTTTTAATTCACAAAAAATCACATTTTCAGAAAATGTCCAGAGAAGGGTTCGAATTAGGGTTTCGGGGTTCGATTGGACTTTAAATTCCGTCTAGACTTCGCCTAAAGCTCTAGCTTGGCTCTGATACCACTGTAGGGTTGCTAGGCACACGCACAAGGGTCTACGAGGCATCAACCATTCCCGATTAAAAATTTAGCCGTGTCGAACAACCCAAAGCCGGATCTTTAAACTAGAGTTTATGCGAAAACAAACATGTTAAACACTTTAACACTAAGTGAGATGGATTACAACCTTTGTAGATCCGGTCCTTCACTTCAATAGCTCCGTATAGATGTCCCCTTCACTGCGATCGTGAACTCCGGACTATAGAGAAGCTCCACAAGAAGAACGAACGTGCTTGCTTCGATGATTTCGAGGCCGAAGATGATCTACGTCGGGGAGACACTAACTAAAACTATTCCTTCACTAGGTCATGAACTTTGTGAAGAGAACACACTCTACTATATGGAAAGTGGTAGAGGATGAAGAAGTAGGAAGTGGGCTCACTTTAGAATTGATTTTCTCATATTTTTCCTCATAGCACCATTAGAGCTTAAAAGCTTTTTCAAGGAGCTTGATGAAGAAGAAGAAGTGAATAATTCATCCAAATGAAAAACTTATCCTTTGAATTATTGCACCATGGTTGAGTTAAGCCCTCATGCTTAACTCATGTAGAGAATTAACCATAGTATGAGATTAAGGGTTGGGTTAACTAATATCCTAAGGAATGACAAAAGAGTTGACTTTGTCAATGTTGCATACAAGCTTCTACAAGCTTGATAACATTGACTAAACTCTCCTCTCTTTTGTTATTCTTAAGGAAATAAGTAAACCCTAATTTAACCTAAACTTGATATAAGTCTCATACACCCATCTTGTATGTATCATCAAGCATGATACAAACATGTACACTTGCATATATCACATATAAACAATGTGCACAATCTAGTGAGAAAATAAATCATAAGTGAGCTAATACTAGTTAATGTAATGTAATATATCAAATATATAATTATACATTAAATTATTAAATCAACTCTTGATTTAATAACCCGGCTATAACCGACTAATATCATGTGTAACAACTTATCGAATCAACACTTGATCCGATAACCCGGCTATATCGCATACAACCGATCAATGTCACGAATCGCGAGAATAGAATACGGTATCTCATATCGTATTAATCTCGGTCCCGTACATATCACATATGTGCTCCTACTCCGTTTCGCTTGAGCCAGGAAACCCCTGTGTAGGACTCTAAAGACTCGTCAATACGCCGGCAGTAGGTGATGATCATATCAAACACCCACAAGCCGCAAGCAGTCTGCTAAACGTAACGGCCACCCGGGTATTGAGCGATCAGAAGATCAACAAGCAAGCCTGTACATTCTCCTGTGAATCCAATCAGTAACACTCCCGTACAATCCGGTCTCGTCGTCTGATATGTCGCATATCTCGCCTAGGGGTGGTAAACGTCAGACCCCAGTAGCTTGATAAGTCGTGTCGATATGAGGTCTATAACAGTTCGAGAAACTACTGATAACACTTACCAGTAAATCTCAGCAACCCTGGCCAGGGATTTCCAGTTATAGCCAATCGAACACAGCACAACATCAACTCCCTATACCGGGAGAGACGAATCCCCTCCTATCGCTCATTGCCTCCATGTGATTCGGGACTATACCCAAAAGCCACCTTTTTGCATGCCCTCTTGGACGTGGTATGATGGAAATCAAAGCACAGTAGGAATCACACAAGACTCTATGACGATCTTGGGTCAACAGACTACTCTGTACCAGTGTCACCGGAGAACTGCCATCTGACGTGAAGTATAATACCATCTGGGAGTTCTCGGCGAGTCCGTCCAGTGTACCCAGTCTCTACTGAGCACCCGTACACCATCCTTGATGTCAAACACCGATGGATATGGGATCATCCATCGCCCATCATATGGGTCAAGATGCGTATACGCTAGTCTACTCTGGTGTATCGATGTCCTATCTCGATACACCCTCGACTAGGAACTGTTATAGGATGTACTCGTCGACTACCGTAGCCCCACTAGTATGATCTCATCATAGTCCCAGTAGTCGAGTACATATCCTAAGGGTTTTATCAACATGTAACATAGAGACAATCAGAGTACATGTTAAGATAAAGTAAAACCAGATAGCATACTATCATGTCGAGCAAGAAAGTCCTCCCTATATATGTCCAAGCATCCATTACAATATACATCGTATGTACAGTAATGGCCTCTAGGGCATACATATAACTAACATGTGACTCCTTCTCCTGCGGGTACACCACCACGCCAGGAGTCGTCCATTCTAAAACACTTTAGAATAGCGTCAAAGTACCCGATTTGGGACACTTCCCAAATCTAGATCTGAAACCATAGATCTGGTCACCAGAATCCCAGATATTTTATCCATATCCTATGAGGAGAAACCACCTTGTGACAATCACAATATAACCGATTATAGTATAGGAAAATCTCTTCCTATTAAGTGCATGTCATCCAAATATCAGGACATCACTCCCTACCGCCTTCTTATCAGGTCCATCTATTATTCTGATGAAGTCAAACTCTAAGACTGCCACATCAAAACTAGATGATCTATCTCCGCTATACCTGCTTTAGTCTATAAATAAACATAAGCTACTTACCCACTATGCTTCTACTGCTCCCACTGACTATAACAATCCTCTGGCAGAGTCATATACTCGTGCACTTCTAAAGATTGTTTAGAATGACGTTATACCCATCCTCCTGCTAGATCTTATAGTCTAGAACAACAGCAGTGACAAATTTGGGTAATCAAAAACCTCCCTGTCACCATCTTTGAGGAGACCGAAGTACCTCTCGGGTGCCTAAGGTTACCCACCAAATCTGCGGAGTGACTAATGGATCGTCGAAACCAATTGAATCCTGAGGTTCTACTAAATTTTTAGTAATCGTTTGTGGTTCTGAAATCAATTCCAGTTCTACCATACTCCCACTAATGTTTTCTGAAAAGAATTCATTTTACTAAAATTGTGGCGAGTCAAGAACAATATAACTATTGATCTTTCAGATGGTAGAATGTTAACCCTCGTCAAAGCCCGGGAAAACCCACAAACTGCCATTACTGAAACGTGCCTTGAGTTTGTCCAGATTCTGGTTTTAAGCAACAGCCGGACAACTCCATATACCTTAATATCGTAAGATATGAATCCATTCTATATGTCCAATATAGAAACAAATGCACTAATTTAATTAGAACCAGATTCAAAAATCATGCAGCTATTTCTAGTGCATATCAACCAAATGGAAGGAGGTCAAGCAGCAATACTCATCAAGGAATGCATCCACGTATGAGTAACTTGAAAGAGAAGAAAGTTCTCAAAACTATTACTTACAACGGAATATCTAACACAAGTATCTATATCTTCGATCATCTTGAAGAATCCTGATATTTGCAACATATGGTTCTCTACTTTATTCTTATACTTATAATTTCTCAAAATTATTTTCTAAAGGTAATATGAGCAAAATATGATAAAAGATATCATATGTAATTTTATGATATTTAAACGTAAAAATATAATAAAGGTTGTTTTTATATGGAGTTTTGGAATGAAACTTGTTTATAATTATTGTTTAATGATTAAAAAACAAAGTATAATGATTTAGATAATTGGTTCTTAAGAAAAGTTGTTATTTAAAAAGTTTTAGAAATGAATGTCGGTATAACTCCACTTACCGACATTATTGAAAGGTAGATGTTTTGAGATATGAAAAGAAGAGAAGAGAGGGAACTTACAAGTTTAGGGTTTAAAGGAGAGGTTGATGAAAGAATTGGGAGCTTCGTGGAGTCGAGGGGTCGCCGGAATCGTCTCGAACTGTCGCCGGAACTTGACCTAGTGCTAACTCAACTTGTACTTTTCTTTGCCTTGAAAGTTTTTGAGAATATTAACAATAGATTTCAGAATGAGGAGGGCTAGGGTGTGATGTTGTATTTATAGGGTAGAATTAGGGTTTTGAGAATTGAAAAGAGAATTAAAAATGCATTAAAATATGATTAAAGAGGTGAATTTAATTTCTCTGTTAATTTATAGAGAAATCAAACAGAAGAGGGGTAGTGGGAGGAGGCCAAGGGTCATGTGTGCAAAGTTTGGGGATATTTGCAATGGGGGGCCCGGCGCCGCAGGCTCAAATGCAAATCTCGTCGGTCATGATGAGGGTGTTGGGCTCTGAGTCGATGCCACGTGTTCTAGTCGTTATAAATACCTTTTGCACATGTTTATTTTCTGTGACTTTTCCTTCTACGTGTATTGCACGTGCTTCCAAAAGTTTAAAAGAAATATCATTAAAAATATATGTGGCTAATGGGATTCGAACACAGGGGCTATGTCACCGCAGTGCAAGACTTTACCAATGAGCTACAAGTGCTTTCTTGTTGTTCTTAAACAAATTAAATTTATAATTTGTGCTTAAGCTTGAAACTTTATTCTGTATATTAACTTGAAAAATTTTGTATAATGAAATTAGAGTCATTATATCTAATCACCCAATTCCCAATATCTTACTCCCACTCAGCATTTGTAATGCCATCCAGATGTGAGAATCAAGACTTGGTAAATGCATACCCTGGAGTTAGAATCTAATTTGGAAAATGGTTTTTAATTAACACCGCACGGTAAAACTGAAACATGAAAATGTTTCAAAGGGGTGGCCGGGTATTCCTAATAATTCCTCTTCTACTATATAGATTCATGACTGTAACCGTATATTTCCTAGCCCTCACTCCAACCCCTTTATATGTCTTTACTTATTATTTTCTGTACACCACACTTAGGCTAATTGATTTTCTTCCTTCCTACCCTTCGGCACTAGCCTAAGGTTTGGAAGAAGACTATCCAATAAGCACAATAGATATACTCTCCTAATACTAGGAGCCCCCGCAACCTGAGAAAAGGTAAAGGGAAAAGACAACTGAATAATCCTATTCAATTTCTCCAAAACCGGAATCCATCCTCAAACCGAAACAATTCCTTCGAGTTCGTATGTAACTATACGATGGAATATCCAAGAAATGTGGATCTTCGTAGTGATACGGAGTGTTCTGGAGAAAATGCAAAGGTGATATAGGAGTGGCAGGGGTATACGATATTTCATCGTGAATGATAGCAGTCGCAATTTCCTTTGCCCTTATCCTAATCCCTTTCTATGTCTTTAATTATTAACTTCTGTACACCACACTCAGGCTAATTGGTTTTCTTCCTTCCCTACCTTTCGGCACATGCCTATGATTTGGAATAAGACTATCCAATAAGCACAATAGGTGTACTCTCCTAACACTAGGAGCCCCTGCAATCTAAGAGAAGGTAAAGTGAAAAGACAACCGAATAATCCTATTCAATTTCTCTAGAACCATAATCCATCCTCGAACTTGAATAAGTTCTTTCGAGTTCGTATGTAACTATACGATGGAATATCCAAGAAATGTGGATCTTCGTAATGATACGGAGTGTTCTGGAGAAATGCAAATAGGATGTAGGAGTGGTAATGATATATGCGACTAAATGACAATCCAAAAAGCCAAAGTGTTTTAAAAAGATTCGGTTAACTTGGTTCATGAGTTTTTAAGGTCAGGCCATGGTCGCTTCCAAAGAGAGAGAGAAAAGAAACACTCAGCGTGCACTCTAACCTAAATTAGATTGGTTAATCACTTTATCTAATCAGGATGGTTCCCACCGTTTCCTCGAATTCTCCTTCAAACCCTAAAAGGAGAATTAGTCGGGATCATCTGAAAATCACTCGAGGAGTAACGCCTACTCATCAGTGGGAATCGGGATCCAACTATTATCACATGATAACTTGATGGAAGACACTCAAGTCACCACACTCCAGAAGGTATGCACATGCCTGGCAAGTTTCCTATATGTTTGAAACTCCTGATGTGGTTTTTACCCCAAGTGCTTATGACCTTGACTTTGGCCAACAAATTATAACACGCAAATCAAGTTCTACCCGTCATTATCCAGATTGATTTAGACCCACCCGCACACACCCTTGATTTTGGCCAACAAAGTGGTATGATTGTCCTAAACCAATGCATTTATCTATACTACGGATAAGCAACACACAACTACCATTCACGATGCCTTGACTTTGGCCAACAAACACCGCATGAATACTATGTGCTACTCATTCTAAATGACGGAGGGCTATGGCTGGTTTTTGGAGAAAAACCTTTAACGTAATGAACTTGATAACGTTGAAAGAACTCGAGTGGTTTTACAAAGATACAGTGGCGCAAACTTTTGCTAAAGAGGTCACTCCCTGTGAAGAAATCTCAGCTCTTTCCTCATCGAATGAAGTGTAGGATATTCCTAACTGAATACCACGATGTAAAGCAAAAGAATTGACTCTAGTAAAGTTATTACACTGACGTAAACTTTTGCCCAAGAGGTCACTCCCTATGAAGGGATCTCGGCTCTTGCCTCGTCGAATGAGGTGCTGAATATTCAGAACCGAATACCGCTGTGTAAAGCAAAACGAAAAGTTTGTAATAACAATTTTCAAAAATTGGTTCCAACAACATCATATAGGTTTGTTTTTCCTTGCATTAATCAGAATTAATGCAGTCTCATCAATTAATCCATATCACACCAGAAAAGAACGAAAATACAATGTACGTATATGCTATCTGCATTCGCCACGGGGCCCCGTCATGACCGTTAGGTTACTTAACTAACGGCAGAGCGGGGGCTGGACTAGTACGGATGCAAAACATATACAACATCTACTAGTATATATATAAATATATATAACATTCGTCCTAGGCATGATATAAGCAACATCATAGAATCTCAGCAAGCAACACAGAATGGTGGATAATCTTGGAGCCTCGGGTTTCATTTGAGCCGAAAATGAGACCCGACGTTCTCTGTCGTGTGGATAGCCTGTGTAATGAAAACCTGGACCCCTGCGAGCGCGACAAGTTACCCACTAATCTCAGAAATGAGGTAACCTCAATCAACAAAGTGAATGGGCCACCCAGCACTTCACGGAATCCGGTAACTTGAGCACCCTTCCGTGGGTCATCAAATACCCCCTATGAGTGCGGCGAATAGCCCGCCAATTCTAGAGTAAGGCTCTCTCCATCTCAACGCCATGAGATGCGGGCCCGTTGCCTTCTAGAACCAGGCTATTCGAGCACTCCTCTGCGGGATAATCCTAGTACAGAAAATGAAAATATATGTATAAAGGTGACATGACCTCAACCCGGTCGTGCCCTAAACAAATAATATACAAATTGGCAGAGACGTCAGTCCACATGTCGGATGCTCGTCCTGCAATATCAAATGTATAAATGAATCTCAACTGTACTACTACCATTGCACCGCAAGCTATCCACCACGACAATCCAACCACAACCTCAGCACAACACAGAACATCAAGGTGAATGTCATGTTCGCAAATCCGTCTAAAAGAACATATAGCAGTTAGACGAGTTATAACGCTCAAATGATGTTCATGGTCGCAGATAGTAATGTATGTACTGAAAACTTATAAATTGTGTTAAAAATAACGACTTCGAAATACTCCGTATTGCCCCAAACCATGAGATGACAGAATATGTAATATGGGCAAAAACAAACAACACCTAAAAACCAATATTCAAGAGCCTAGAACACCATAAAAATTACAAGTCCCAGAACCAATACTGGACCGGCCAGATCGGTTTTAATGGCATTCTCGCCGGTCATATTTTGGAATTTGGGGCTTGTGTTTTAATAGTGTTCTATGTACAACATTAATAGCCTTCTGCAATTGTTTAAAAAAATTTAGAAGAATCTGAAAAATCGACAGAAACTTGAATATTCTTCGGATTGTTTTGGAGTTGTTTCGGTTTCGTTACTTTATATATCGTTTAAACTGCTAGTTTATGGTTTATAGGTTAGCTTTGATACTATGTTGGGTTATGCCAGCGCCCTGGCCATCTACCATGACCGTTTGCGGAACAAAAATTTTATAAACTGGCGCTAAAACAACCCGATAACCCGGATCTACCATAAACCTATAAGCTAGCAAACTAAAGAGGAGTTAGAATGGTTATACCAAATGATCCGTGTCCTTCAGTCTTTTACCATCTTCCTAAGCTCCTAGCGGTCTCCATGATCAAGCTTGATCGTCAGTCTCCCTCTATCGAAGATGATCCACCTGAGGATTTGTAGTTCGAGCTCCAACCTCAAAGCCGAGATAACTAGGCTACCTAGTTCGCTAAACTAGATAGCCTAAAGGATGTAGAGTATAATGATGGATTAATATGTCTCATAACACCCTAGATTTCTCAACATATGAGACTTTTAGGGTGGAGCTAGAAGAAGCAAGCATGAGGAGATGAGAGTGTTGAGCATACCATTCTATCAAGAATGGCTAAGTCTTGTGATTAAAATGAAGCATCCACTTCAATAATTCACCACATAAAAATATCAAGTATGCTTCAATAGTAACCCATGAGCCACCAAGTGAGCCATGCTTCAATAAATGCTAGTAACACCTCATCCTCCACCTCATTAACTATTTAATCCAAAATGGTTATAAACAAATGATGTGTCTTCTTCTAGAAGCAATCTTGTAATAAATTACAAGAATACCCTTTATCGTATATACATACCCATATCCGTATTCCAAAATAATACGAATACAAAGAGACGAAAATAATCCAATAATATAATACTAGGATTCGGCTTAAACCAAAGACCACTACTATTATCCGTCCAAATCATGATACGTGTAGCTAGTACACGTATATGATCGAACCCTACCGTAAAACCATACGATCTCTACATCGTTTCGCCCGAAGCAGGGAAACCCTCTATGTGGGACTCTAAAGACTCGTCAATATGCTGGCAGTGGTTTTAACCACAAGCACGTCAGCGGTACTAACTGTATGTAATGGCTACCCAGGTATTGAGCGAAACGAAGGCCGACGAACAAACTCATCCGAACCCCTACTGAGCCTGTCCGTGACAATCTCCGTACAGTCCGGTCTGTTTGTCTGAGAGTATCGCATATCGAGTCTAGGGGGATGGATAAAGTCAGACCCCTAATAACGCGATATTTCTTGTCGGTATGAAGCCCATCACCAACTGAGAAACTACCGATCCAAATCAGTAATTCTCGTCTACCTTGGCCAAGGATTTTTGGTGATGGGCACCCGTGCACCTCGCGACATCAAACCCCAATACCGGGAGAGATGAATCCCCGACGATCCGCTCACTGCCTCCATGTGGCTTGGGACTATACCTAACTAAAACATGTTTGCATGACCCCTTTGAGCCGTGGTAGGGTAGTAATTAAAGCACAGTGGGAACTCACACCAGACAAATGACAATCTCAGGTCGACAGACTAACCTATACACATGTCACTGTTCATACCATAATTTTGCATTCTTATAAACCCCATTCTTATGCTTTTTACAAATAAACAGGTGCTTTTGACCCATGTCTGCTACATAGTTGCAGGTTACAGGTTCTCGGAATAAAAACGGTGAAATTGATGAAAAAGATGATACAAAGTGAAACTACGAATGATAAATAGTGAAATCTTGATCGTGCCCACATCTTGAGGAACATTGAAGATTAATTAACAAGTTCACAAAGAACAAAAGCAGCGCAAGGTTCAAGACTTCGTCACGAAGCAACGGTAAAAGTCCACTACAATTACTCACTGTGGAGATCTGGAAGAGAACCAAAAGATATTCAGAAGAAACAACTGTAGAAACAAAAAGTAAAAGTGCAACAGAACAAACCCAAGGAAATTCAGCCCATGAGCCTCCCACTTGGCCGCGGAACAGCGGCCAAACAGGCCCTATGGCCACGGTTCCGCGGCCGTGTATGACACGTGTCGGCGCAAATTCTGAAGTCGCTGGCGGTGCGTTGACTAGGTCTTTTTCTTAGGGGGTATTTTTGTAAAAGCAGATATGACGCGATTGTAACCTAGGGTTTCTATGAATCTATAAATAGAACCCTAAAAACCTGATTTAGGTCATGCCTCTTTTCATTTCATAAATTCAGATCTGTAATCCCTGTGTTGATGTTTGGAGAGAGCCATCAATAAAATTAGTAAGTTTTCTATTTCATTGCCATAGTTTACTTTTAATTATTTGCCCTAGCTAGATAGTTAGAATGTTTTTCAATTCCCTAATGAGCGAGTAGTCTCCTCGCTTGTTAGGGTTAGCTTTAGGGAAAAGGCTTGAGAGATGAAATCTCTCACCCCTTTCTTGTCCCATCACACATAATAATTAGGACTCTATGCATACATACACACACCGTTCCCTGCGGCACCTTACCCCTCGAGATAACGGTGATATCGTAGTATAAAGGACCGGTTGTGTATGTTTTCCATGGAGGTTAGGGTAATAATTGAGAAAGGAAGGACAAGAACCTAGAGGAAGAAACATCGTTTCTTCCCGATGGTACTAATCCCCTTTATTAATTATTACCATAACACCTAATAGATCTAAAATAGGGCATTGAAAGCGGTAAGGAAACATTCAATTTCCCAACTTACCCTAAACCTAACCCTAGCAAGATTCTAGTCTTAGTATAAATCAATTTAGGTTTTAGAGATAATCCATTCAAAACGTTTGGAATTAACTCGTTTGAGCAAATTAGAAAAGACACAACATCCCTGTGGACCGACCCGTATTCACCGGGTAGCTGCCAAGCGACGCCGTTCTTGATTGCGGTTAACAAATATTTTTGATCATAAATCTCATTCAAATCAAATGGCGCCGTTGCCGGGGATGGCGTAGTATTTTCTTTTTGCAATTTCGGGTTAATATAAATTTAAAAAAATCATAAAAACAGAAGGAAAAAAATTATAAATTTTTATCATTTATTGTTTGAAGGGTATTTTTGTTTGAATTTTGCAGGATCTACAATCGAATTCGGATCTGGAAAAATCCAGAGATCACAACAGAAAAAGACAGATCTGAACAGCAGGGGATTTTACCAACAGAACAACAGAAAAAATCTCGAGAACCGAACAGTCAACATGACCGCGTTTCCGCTGCCAGAACCTACTTCCCACAGCGCATCCATGGTCTGCTGGCGTCATCAGCAGACCAAATTTTTTTCCAGGAATCGTGCCGCCGATCTGACCGCTGAACCGCCGCCGAAGCCCACTTGCGACCGCGGAACTGCCGCGGGTTGGTCGCTTCAGTACGTGGATCCTCTCTGTAAGTCTTCTGATTTTCTCCTCTGCAAATCCCGATATATCTTTTATCAAATCTTCTGGAGGATTCTTTGCGCTAAAAAAAATCTCTCCCCTTCCAATAATTGATCTTTTGCAGGATTCTTTGCGCCGCGCTTAAAATAAAAATTTTGATTGCAAGTGGTTGTTACTGTTTTGCATATTTTTAATTGGACTTTAAGGGACTTGAGACCAATCCAGATTGGGTGGGGATTTCATCACCCTTCCTAGGACCCCAAAAATCACATAAGGCATATGCATTGACCATCATTAATTAAAAAAATACTAGACTCAGCCCTAAGGATGTCGAGCTCAATAGGACAGAGGACTAGTTATAGGCATCGACCGTTGATCCTAACCTGACTTTGCGGTGTCTAGACAAGTGTGTCTAAGGCGAGTGGTTACTTAATTAGGGCCACTACTTGTAGTGGAGAGCCTCCCACTCACCTGGCACTTACCTGGCCGTAATTGGCGGTGAAGAGGTGGTTTGAGGTCCTATTTCTAGCCCTTTGGAACAGTTAGGAGCTGTCTAGCTGACCTAGGTGACCCTAGATCTAGGCCTGATTATGCATTTGTGGTTGATCGAAAGTGTGTCTAAGCCCTTTATCGAAAATCTTTTTTGCAAAAAGTTCTAAATAAAGAGAAAAAGGAAAAAGGAATTTTTTTTTATAAAAACTTGCAACTTGTCGCTTAAAATCCGTGCACCCCACCACCACCCACTTTCTTCTCATTGACATTTTCTTACCCCCCACATTCTGTTTTTCACCTTTTTGACTACACTACCTCTTTAGTGTATGTCCGTGTGGACTAGGGACACTAGTGCCCCGATTAGTCCGTGTTTTGTAGGTACCGACCGACGAAGCTTTCGACTCCAAAGTCGAAATTCCTTCCACTTCCTTACCTCCACCTTCAAATTCTTCTTCCGAAGGTATGTCGGGATATAATCCTAACAACACCTTACCCACGAGACTGATTCCACCTCTGTTAGGTGTGAATAACCCGAATCACCCGCCTGTTGAAGCGCCCCAACGAATCGCGCTCCAGGATCTCTTCTACCCTGTCCGCACCGCCTTACCTACCTGTCTTTCACTCCCACTGGCAAATGGGGACAATTTTGAGATAAAACCCCACTTCATCAATATGCTGCCAAAATTTCACGGACTGGAATCCGAAGATGCCTACATCTTCATAAACAAATTCCAAAACGTTTGCGCAATGATGAAAACAACCCAATTATCAGATGATGTTATAAGGCTATGGGTCATTCCTTTCACCTTATGTGACTTAGCCGAGAAGTGGTTATACAGCACAACATCACATTCAATTAGAAATTAGGACGAGTTTGTTAAAACTTTTCTTAAAAAGTTTTTTCCTCATCACAAGACCTCGAGAATTCGCAATGAGATTATACAATTTTCCCAGCTTCCTTCCGAGCCCTTTTGGAAGTGTTTTGAAAGATTCAAAGACCTACTTGTTCAATGCCCTCACCATGGGATAAAAAATTGGCAACTTTGCCAAACATTATACGAGGGATTGAACCCGGCAACGAAGCAGTTGCTAGAAACCATTTGTCAAGGTCACTTTCTAACCAAATCTAGTGAGGAAGCATGGTAGTTTCTCGAGGATCTTGCTGAACAAACACTTCAGTGGGAAAGCACCAAGACCACCTCATCTTCTTCAATTGGTCAGTCTAGGGCAGGCATATATCAATTAGATATGTCGATTGCTATGAAGGCCGAGATGGCCGCACTTACGAAAAAGCTAGATGCAATTGAGACCAAACTCTCATCGCCTTCTCCTGCCCTCGCTTTACCCCCTAGAACTGTTTGCGCTTGTTGTTCGGATCCATCACATCTTACCGAAGAATGTCCTTACAATCCACCTATTCAAGGACAAGATCAAGTCAATGCTGACTTTCAGCAACGACAAAGAAATGATCCTTACTCTTCGACTTATAATCCAGGATAGTGGAGCCACCCCAATTTTTCTTGGAATCAAAATCAGCAATTCCAATGAAACAACAACTTTCAAAGGCCTCTTCCTCCACAACAACAAGCACCTCCACAAACTCTATACCATCAACCTTTCCAACCACAACCTTACCCAAATCAAATGAACAATTTTGTACCCAATAATTCTTATCCTCAAAACAATTTTGTTCAACCAAATGATGATAAGGTTATCTTGCTAGAAAAAAGTCTAGATGCGTTTCTCAAACAATTTACACAATCCACAGCAAGGTTGGAGACTTCCATCCAGTCTTTGGTGCACAACAATGCTTCACACGATCAAAGCATCAAATCTATTGAGGCACAAATTGCACAACTAACTGCTGCGTTGAGCGAGAGAGAAAAGGGAAAGCTTCCATCTCAACTATTGCCAAATCCCGGTCACACACACAACGCACATGTCGCATATGAATATCAAAATCATAATGTAAATGCGGTGACCACGCTGAGATCTGGAAGAGTGTTGCAAAATAATGTGGGTATTAGTGATGACACCCCCGCCGGTGGTTCTTCTTCTTCTTCTTCTCCATCCTTTTCTTCTTCACCTTCATCTTCTTCGCTAGAGCCTATTCTTCATTCTTCAAAAGGCTCTTCTTCTTCTAATCCGAACGGACCCACTTCTCACTTCACGAACACACCCACACCGGGATCCGTTCCAACTCCACATTCTACTCCACAGACATTGGACTCAACAGATTTTCAAAATGCTCCATTTCCAAACAGGTTGAGTCCCAATAAACCAACTCCATAAATGGAGAAGATTGTGGAGTTATTTAAACAGGTTAGCATAAATATACCTCTCTTGGATGCAATCCAACAAGTCCCTTCGTACGCGAAAATCTTAAAGGGCTTATGATCCTCGAAGAGAAAGTCTCAAATACCCAAGAAAGTGCTAGTGGCTAGTGCAGTGAGCAATGCTATTAACCAGCCTCAACCCTTACCCTAAAAACGAAAGGACCCTGGCTGTCCTACAATTTCAATAACAATTGGGGATAAGAACATCAATCGAGCACTTTTAGATCTTGGGTCTAGTGTTAACCTGCTTCCCTACTCCGTGTACGAGCAATTAAGGGTTGGAGAGTTGAAACCCACTCGTTGTACTCTCCAAATGGCTGATCGATCAATCATCCATCCTAGGGGTGAGTTAGAGGATGTGTTGATCAAAGTAGGGGATTTCATATTCCCCGTTGATTTTATTGTTATGGACACACAACCTGTTGCTAACCCACGGAACCAAATTCCAGTGATCCTCGGTCGACCATTTTTGGCCACTTCCAATGCCGTAATAAATTGTCGCAATGGCTCCATGACTCTATCCTTCGGGAAGATGTCTAGTGAGTTCAATATTTACAAGATAGGAAGTCTGCCCCCCGTGCCTAAAACTAGTACACGAGAAGTTTGCTCTATTCACGAAATCACGCAGGAGGACTGCGAGCTTGAAAGATTTCTGTTTGATGACAACAGTTTTGACGCCACTAGTGCGTCCCTCCTTGAATCTACCACAGTTGACACAACCGAAATTGATTATGAATGTTTCACTTTTTCGGATGATTTTGACAACTCACCGCCTGAATATGAGTTTTTTGAATTTTTGGATGAGTTAGTTGAACCATCTGAATCGGTTGTTTGCAGTGATTTTGAACCAGTGTTGGAGTCCTTTGAGTTCGAGGTAGATTCCCCAATTTTACCTTTGATTGTTTCGCCTCCGAAACTCGAACTAAAGCCCTTGCCGTCTCACCTTAAATATGCTTACCTAGGTGAGAATGAGACCTTTCCCGTTATTATATCGGCCTCTCTACCCCTCAAGCAAGAGAAAGCCCTTTTAATGGTCTTACGATAAGCGGCAAGCTTTCGGCTGGACTATAGCGAACATCGAGAAGATTAGTTCCCTCATAATTGAATATCGTATGCATATGATGGATGATGCCAAGTCGATAAAGGATCCACAGAAATATCTTGGGGATAGTGTGGATAATCAACCTCCTCCTTTAGAAGTTGAACCACCCCCTTTTCTTTTAATAAACTACAAGAATGCCAATATTCCACTGATTGCTGATCATTCACATTCTCGTTTTGATTCATCATCACCTCCTATTTATTCACTTACACACTTTCCATACCACCACTTCTATCTTTCCCAATTCTATTTGGATCGGTACAACATGTTCTTCCACCGACCGATACTCTAACAGATAAATTTTTCAACTGGTTGGTGTTGACGTTTGGTCTTTGCAAAGTTTGGAAAAGACGTTTAACATTGTTTCAATGAAGTTTGGGGGGCCTTTCTGTATATATATATTTGTTTTTCTTTTAACAATAAAAAATAAAAAAAATTATAAATAAATAAACAGGGGAGTGCCGACATTTTGACCCTCTTGGTGTAGCATGACAGTGAGGACACTATCAAGTTTAAGTTTGGGGGTATGCTCGGTAAGCGTTCTTCCTTCGCATTCATGTGTATTTTTTTTTGCATTTGCATACTTATTTTAAAACCCATAAAAAATTGAAAATTTTAAAAATAAAAATTAAAGTATTCAATTTTGGCCATAATTGACTTGAGTTTGACAAAAAAGTTGACTAGCTAGGAACAACTAGATCTTATACTTAGTAAATTAAAAATCCTAAAAATAACTTTTCTTAACGTTTAAGGGTAGAAAGTATATGTCTTTGTAGTTTATTTAGAAATAGGCAAATTTTGAGTTCAGTTCTTGGGCTAAGTTAAAACAAGGGAAGAGTATTGATATTTTTATTAAAGTATAAGTTTGAAAAATAATTCCTAGCTTAAGTCTAAATTCTGAAAATGTATACCCTACAATTTGCACAAACATGAACCTTGAAACTTGGAATAATAGAAGAGACCTTGAAATGCTCTTGTCTAAATTCCTTAGTACGAAGAAAATAAAATAAAAAATTCTAGTGTGAATAAAGAGATAATAAAAAAAATGAATACTGGTTTTTGCGATTACTTAAGGCTGCAAAAATAGAAAAATATTTAGCGAGGGTGCTTCATCACCTAGTGCCTTAGACCAACTGGTTTGGGAGTCACTGCTAAAGCCTTAGGTGTTACAAGACTAGGAATTACGCTTTAATGTGCAAACACATCTTGTAATCGGTTGTTGGTAGCTCAAGAAGTATTAACGATCGCATGAAGGATGTGTGAGCAGTTTCATCTAAAAATTCACCTATTAAGAAGTGCTTTGGACAACGGACAAGAGTATGATAGCTTGATTTGAATTTCCAAGTGTAGGGGTGATTTATACACACGCGTAGGGGTATTTGATTAGGGTTTAGATAAGAGATAGGAATGAAGAATGAAACTTGTATCTTTAATAGAGATGATAAAATTCCTAAGTTGAGATGGAACCCTAGAAGGAAAACTTAAGAGATGCCAAAAGCTAAGTAAATTCACAAGAACATATATAATCTTAAGTTAAATAATAAAGAAGCGTGAAGAATACGGGTGGATAATTTACGAGTCGAAGATATTAGAATTCCTTATTAGAAAACCTAATTGGAGAATAAAATTTGATAAGCCAAACTGATAGGATTTTGTGGGTAGTATCCGCTGAAAACCCTCAGGAGACAACACTCCTCCTACTAGGGACACCTAGAGGTTTAACGGCTTGTTGCACGAGCTCAGTGCAATCGCGATTCCCTGCGAAAGTGAGGTTAGGTTTTTTTGTTGAGAATAAAACCAGGTTTGCTCGAGAATGAGCAAAAAATAAGTTTGGGGGTATTTGTTCATACCATAATTTTGCATTCTTATAAACCCCATTCTTATGCTTTTTATAAATAAACAGGTGCTTTTGACCCATGTCTGCTACATAGTTGCAGGTTACAGGTTCTCGGAATAAAAAAAAGGTGAAATTGATGAAAAAGATGATACAAAGTGAGACTACGAATGATAAATGGTAAAATCTTGATCGTGCCCCCATCTTGAGGAATATTGAAGATCAATTAAGAAGTTCACAAAGAACAAAAGCAGCGCAAGGTTCAAGACTTCGTCACGAAGCAACGGTAAAAGTCCACTACAATTACTCACTGTGGAGATCTGGAAGAGAACCAAAAGACATTCAGAAGAAACAACTGTAGAAACAAGAAGTAAAAGTGCAACAGAACAAACCCAAGGAAATTCAGCCCATGAGCCTCCCACTTGGCCGCGGAACCGCGGCCAAACAGGCCCTATGGCCGCGGTTCCGCGGCCGTGTATGACACGTGTCGGCGCAAATTCTGAAGTCGCTGGCAGTGCGTTGACTAGGTCTTTTTCTTAGGGGGTATTTTTGTAAAAGCAGATATGACGCGATTGTAACCTAGGGTTTCTATGAATCTATAAATAGAACCCTAAAAACCTGATTTAGGTCATGCCTCTTTTCATTTCATAAATTCAGATCTGTAATCCCTGTGTTGATGTTTGGAGAGAGCCATCAATAAAATTAGTAAGTTTTCTATTTCATTGCCTTAGTTTACTTTTAATTATTTGCCCTAGTTAGATAGTTAGAATGCTTTTCAATTCCCTAATGAGCGAGTAGTCTCCTCGCTTGTTAGGGTTAGCTTTAGGAAAGGCTTGAGAGATGAAATCTCTCACCCCTTTTTTGTCCTATCACACATAATAATTAGCACTCTATGCATACATACACACACCGTTCCCTGAGGCACCTTACCCCTCGAGGTAACGGTGATACCGTAGTATAAAAGACCGGCTGTGTATATTTTCCATGGAGGTTAGGGTAATAATTGAGAAAGGAAGGACAAGAACCTAGAGGAAGAAACATCGTTTCTTCCCGATGGTACTAATCCTCTTTATTAATTATTACCATAACACCTAATAGATCTAAAATAGGGCATTGAAAGAGGTGAGGAAACAATCAATTTCCCAACTTACCCTAAACCTAACCCTAGCAAGATTCTAGTCTTAGTATAAATCAATTTAGGTTTTAGAGATAATCCATTCAAAACGTTTGGAATTAACTCGTTTGAGCAAATTAGAAAAGACACAACATCCCTGTGGACCGACACGTATTCACCGGCTAGCTACCAAGCGACGCCGTTCTTGATTGCGGTTAACAAATATTTTTGATCATAAATCTCATTCAAATCAGTCACCTGGGAACTGCCATCTGACAATAGGTATAATACCATCTAGCATGTTCCCGACGAGTCCGTCTAGTGTACTCATAACTCAATGAGCACCTATATGCTATCTTAGGTGATTAACTGAAACCAATGGCTTATAAGACCGGCCACCACCCTTCATTGGGTCTCGATAAGTATACACTAGTCTACTCCAGAGTATTGATGCCCAGTCTCGATACTCCCTCGACTAGGGACATTTAAGGATGTGCTTATAGACCACCCAGCTCTTACGTATATGATCGCCATCATAATGCTGGTAGTCAAGTAAGAATCCTATAGGCTCTATCAACATGTAATAGTGATCTGTAATACCACATAATGCATGTATATGATGATAAAGACAAACCAGATAGCATACTATCATTTTGAGTAAGACTGCTCTATTCGTATAAGTCCTCATCCAATCATCATAATCACCTGCTTGCGATTACAATAATTTCCTTGAGGGCACTATAGCCAACAAATCCTCTGTGTGGGACTCTGAAGACTCGATAACATGCTGGCAGTGGGTTTAACCACAAGAATGTTAGCGGCACTAGCTGCACAAAACGGCTACCCAGGTACTTGCCGAAAGGGGGCCGACAATCATGTACGTCCTTACCTTACCGAGCCTGAATATGACAATCTCCGTACAATCTGGTCTCTTCGTCTAAGAGTATCACATACTGGGTCTAGGAGGTGGATAACGTCAGACCCTTAATAACCCGATAAGTCATGTCGGAGTCAAGCTCATCACCAACAGAGAAACTACTGAACAACTATCAGTAAATCTCATCTACCGTAGTCACGGATTTAAGGTGATGGCCAACTGAACATAGCGCAACATCGACTCCTAATACCAGGAGAGACGAATTCCTGACAATCGATCACTGCCTTCATAAGGCTCGGGACTGTACCCAACTAAAATCTGTTTGCACGACTCCTTTGAGCTATGATAGGGTAGTAATCAAAGTACAGTGGGAATTCACACGAGACAAATGACGATCTCATGTCAAAAACTAACCTGTATTCATATCACCTGAGAACTTCCATCTAACGATAAATATAATACCATCTAGAAGTTCTCGACGAGTCCCTTCGGTGTACTCACCTCTAGTGAGCACTTGTATACTATCTTAGGTGACACAACACCAATGGCTTGTGAGACCGGCCACCGTCCCTCGTCGGGGTCTAGAAACGTATACACTAGTCTAATCCGGAATATCGATGCCCAGTCTCGATACTCCCACGACTAGGGACATTTAAGAATGTGCTTATGGACTACTCATCTCCCACGTATATGATCGCCATCATAATACTGGTAGTAAAGCAAGAATCCTACGGGTTTCATCAATGGTGAAAGACAAACCAGATAGCATATCATCATTTCGAGTAAGACTGTTCTACCTGTATAATTCCTCCCTCAATTATTATAATCGCCTACTTGCAATCATAATAATTATCTTGAGGGGTCTATATCCAACAATCTCCCACTTGCACTTAAGGCCATGGTATCGCATACCCACAACTCGTGTGCTACCGAATACCCAATTTCTTTACCAATCAGTTTCACAAACCATGTTTGTGAAACTAATGTGTTCGAAAACCAGCCTCATTGAGTGAATCCGCTACAATATTCCAACTTCATCTCTCTATATCTCAATTTCACGGAGATCAACAATCTCCCGAACTGAGCGATACCTTGCCTCAAGAATTTGTCTGGATACTTGATAGGACCAAGTTCCTAAATGAACAATTTTATCCAACAAACTTCTTGGGCTGCATTCTCCTTTGAGTCATAACCAGCATCCTGCACCATAATTATCTCAATATCCCTATTAGAACAGTATCCAATATACTGATCCTCAGAACGGGCTAAACTCAAAACTCTGACAGCATTTCTGTCATCCAGATCACCTTGGAAGCCTGAACCGATAACCATCCGGAGGAGGCTGCCGTTACCTTATACAAAGAACATCCTCTTATATTCATAATTTCTTCCCCTTGTTTCTTCAGGATTTGATTAATATTTGCTTACTACAGCAAGTGTATAAACAACATATGGTTTTATACAAGACATTGCATGATTGACTCAATTTCCTAAACAAATGATATGCCATTCATGCCAGTCCCTCTCCTTATCAGTTTAGAAGACATCTCTTTAGAGAGAATGACTCCATCACCTGCGGGTATACCACCACGTCGGGAGTCGTCCATTATAAAATACTTTTAGAATGCTGTCTAAGTACCCGGATTGGGACACTTCCCAAATCTAGATCTAAAACTATAGATCTAGTCAATAGAATGCCTGATATATTATCCATATCCAACGTAGAGAAAACAATACGTGACAACCAAAGTTTAACCGATTGTAGTATAGAAACATCACTTTCTATCTGGAATATGTCATCCAAATCTCAGGACAGTACTCCCTACACCCTTCTTACTAGGTTCATATATTGTTTTGATGAAATCAATCATCTTGACTGTCACATCAAAACAGATGATCCGTTTCTGATATGCATGCTTTATTCTACGAGTAGACATAAGCAACTTGCACACTTTCTGCTGCTCCCACTGACTACGATAACTCTCTGACAAAGTCATATATACGTGCACTTCCAAATTCCAATTTAGAAAGGCGTTATAGTCATCCTCTTACCAGATATCATAGTCATGAACAGCAATGCTAAGTCATATTCGTATGGACTTTAGCATAGACACTAAAGTAAAAATCTCATCATAATCCACAACGAGTATTTGATGAAAAATCTTTACAACAAGTCTAGCCTTACTAAGTTGATACCTTTCCACCAGCACAGATCTTGAATGATCTATTTGCTCCTAATGGGTTTCACCCCTTCAGGAGCATCCAGCAAAGTCCAAAATCCATAGTTTGCTGAAGTGCATAGAGCCCATCTTGGATATGAAACATCTGGTCATCTGGAATTTACCGCTTCCTATGTCCTGCTGATAACTAGTAGGGCTATTATCACCATGATGCTGACCTCCCTATCACCGTCTATGATAAAACCGAAGTATCTCTCAGATGTCTGAGGTCACCTACTAAAATCTGGGGAGTGGATAATAGTTTGTCAAGTCCAGCTGCATTCTTAGGTTCTACTAAATTTTCGATAACTGTTTGTGGTTCTGGAATCACTTCTTGTTCTATCATACTCCCACTAGTTTCTTTTGCAAAAAAATTCCTTTTATAAAAATGGTGGCTAGTCAAGAACAATGTAACTATTGATCTTGAAAATGGTCGAAACAAAATCCTAACAAATACTTGGGATAATCCACAAACTGCCATTGTCGAAATGTGTCTTGAGTTTGCTTGGATTCTTCTTTTAAACAGAAACCGGATAACTCCATATCTTGACAATCTCAAGATATGCAACCAATCTATATTCATATAGAATCATAGGCACTAATTTAGATGGAACTACATTCAAAAGTCATGCATCTATTTCCAGTGCATGTCACATAAATGCAAAAAGGCCAATACAGTATTACCTATCAAGAAGCGCACCACGGATGAGTAACATGTGAGAGAATCAAGTTCTTAATATTACTATGATGGAATACCTACCATAAATATCTACATCTTCGATCACCTCGAAGAATCCTAATACTTCCAACATATGGTTCTTTACTTTATTATTATACCTATAAACTTCTTAAAATTTTTGGACCTTGCCTTACAAAGAATGCGTGTCTAAAACTAAAGAACTCATAGGTAAACCTGAATGAAGTAAGAGTATCAACCCCTTATCCTAAGGGACACTGGACAACATACATTTTCATGTATAAGTCCAAAGAGTATACTCACTCAAATTCCGTGTATTGTAAGTTGAAAACGGTATCTTGGTTAAGAATATCTTACAGCGTTATTCAATACACCTTATCTTATTCTCAACTGATAAAGGTAAATATTCAGAACACAATTTTCAAAATTTACATCTCACTTTATAAAATAATGATACAGATATTCAATTTTAAAAATCGTTGCATAACAACGGTTATTCGAAACCAAATATTTGTCTTTAGGAAAAACCAGGCGATTTAATCCAATATTACCAATTGCAACGAATTTCGATATTGAGAATCAAATCGTCTATTTTCCAATATTCTAATCCTACTCAGCATCTGTAATGCCGTACGGATGTGAGATCCAAATCTGGTAAATACATACTCTGGAATCAGAATTAATTGGGAAAATAGTTCTCTTTTATAAATACACAGAAATACCGAAACATGAAAATGTTTTAAGGGGTTGGCCGGGTATTCTAAGTAATGCCTCTTCCATTAGCCAAATTCATGACAGTAGTCGTAATTTCTTTTGCCTTCACTTCAGTCCCTTTATATGTCTGTATATCTTACCTTATGTACACTGCACTTAGGCTAAATGGTTTTCTTCCTTCCCTACTTTTCGGCACCAGTCTAAGATTTGGAAGAAGACTATCCAATAAGCACAATATGTATACTTTTCTATAATACTAGGAGCTCTCGCTACCTGAGAAAGGTAAAGAGAAAAGACAACCGAATAATCTTATTCAATTTCTCCAGACCCCGTGGCCATTCTCGAACTAAAACAAGTTTCTTCGAGTTTGTATGTAACTACAGGAGATGGCATTTCCAAACAACATGGATCTCCGTAGTGATACTGAGTGTTTTGGAGAAAAACAGAGGAAAAGTAGGAGTGGCATGAATATATGTGACTTTGTCATGAACCATGACAATCTAAAAGCCAAGTCTAAAAAAAAGTTCGGTCAACTTGGTTAATGAGTTTTTAGTTTAAAGTAAGACATGGGTCGTTGTACCGGAGAGAGAAAAGAAATACTCAGTGTGCACTCTATCAAGATTAGATTGGTTATCACTTTATCTAATCAGGATGGGTCCCACTGTTTTCTCGAATTCTCCTTCAAATCCTAAAAGGAGAACTAGTCGGGATCATATACATCTTACAAGTTCGCTAATCGTTCAGCCAGGCCAGTGTAGGTACTCCGAAGGAGGTCTTCCATGCTTTCGCACGGACCCAATTTAATAATCTCATTTCCGCAGAGGCGTAAACTCGTTAACACGTTCTAGACACTTAATAGATTATCTAATTGTGAAGTGAAAGTTTCCCGAGGAGTAATACATACTCATCAATAGAAATCGGGACCCAACTATCATTATGTGATAACATTGATGGAAGCCGACCAAAATTACCATACTCCAGAAGGTATGCGCAAACTTGGCAAGTTTCCCGTATATATATGGATTTTACCCCAAGCGCCTTATGACCTTGAAGAATACCAACAAATCATAAATCGCAAGTCAAGTTCTACCTGTCATTGTCCTGATTAATCTAAATCCACCTGTACTCGTCCTTGATGAATGCCAACAAGGCCGTACAACTGTCCTAAATTAATGTATCTCTATACTGCAGAAAAGTAACACATAGCTACCATACACCATACTTTGACGAAGGCCAACAAACATAGCATGAATACGAGGTGCTATCCATTTGAAATGACGGTGAGCTACGGCTAGTTTTTGGCGAAAAACCGTTAACGTAATGAACTTGATATCGTTGAACGAACTCGAGTGACTTTGAAATGGGGTGGTTTAGGCTTCGCTTTTAAAACTAGTAATATAAACTTTTGCTTAAGAGAGAACTCCCCTTAAAGGGATCAAAGTTCTTCCCTCATAGAATGAGATACAGGATATTCCTAACCGAATATCTTTATGCAAAGCAAAACAATACGACTAATAGTTTTGAAGAAAATCGAGTAGTTTTAAAAATTGATTCCGACAACATCAAATAGGTTTGTTTTCCTTGTATTATACAGATAATGTGTTCCCATCATTTTAAGTTTCCAAGCCACACAAGAAACAACTAAAATAACATGCTTTTATATGCCAGACGCATTTGCCACGGGTCCCGGATCTTCACCATAAGATTACTTAACTTACGGCAGGGCGGGGACAGGACTAGCACGGATGCAAAACATATAGAAGTGTATATATATATATCAACATCGAAGGCAGGTAATAGTCATCACAGGCAGATAATAATCATCACAGGCATGCGAACAACAATATAGAACAGTAAATAAACTAGGAGCCCCGCGTTTCATTTGAGCCATAAATGAGATGCAACGTTCTCCGGTCTTGTGGATAGCCCGTACAAGATCCGATCCTAGACCCCTACGAGTACGGCAAGCCACCGGCCAATTCTAAAAACTGGGTAACACGCCCTCAACGAAGTGATTCGGTCACCCGTCGCTTTCTAGAATCCGGTAACTTGTGCACCCCTCTGCAGGTCGATCCTATAACCCCTACAAGTGCGGCGAGAAACCCTCCAATTCAAGAGCGAGGCAACCCGGTCTCAACTCCATGAGATGGCCACCTGCTGCACTTTAGAACCCGGCTACTCGAGCAGTTCTCCTAGGTTAATTCTAGTATATAAATGAAATATATATGCAACGGTGATATCGACCGCATCTTGGTCGAGCCCCAATAAAAAATATATATAATACGGAAACGGTAGCCACATGTTGGAGCTCGTCTCGAACAAATGAATACAATAATGTAAATCAAAACTGTACAACCAAACGCATGAGGGGTTATTGATTGAGAGATGTTTTGTCGATCAAAAATATTTACCGCAATCAAGAACGGCGTCGCTTTGCAGCTAGCCGGTGAATACGGGTCGGTCCACAGGGATGTGTAAATCTCCTTTAAGTTCTTACGAGTTAATTCCAAATGGTGTTTGGATTTACAATTAAACCTAAAAATTGAAGTTGTATGATACTAGGATTAGAAACTTGCTAGGATTAGGTCTAGGGAAAATTTGGTAAACAAAGATCTATATCTCTTTCCATTGCCATTAATTAAATTTATCATATTAGTGTTATGGTAAATATTTATAAAGGGGATTAGGATGATTGGGATGATTGATTCTTCCTCTAGATCCTTGTCCTTCCTTTATTAATATTTACCCTAACCTCCATGGAAAACCTTAAAATCCGGGCCTTTAGACTACGGAATTCACCGTTACCTCGAGGGTAGAGTGCCGTAGGGAGCGGAATAAGAAGGTATGCATGGAGTTCTAATGTTTATAAAAGATTGGCAAAGAAAAGAGATGAGAGATCTTCATCTCTCAAATCCTTCCCTATTCCTAACCCTAACAAGCGAGGAAACTACTCGCTCATTGAGGGAATGAAGAAAGACATGATTTTATTAAAGAGAGAAAACATCGATTGCAAGTTAATAAAAGCTAAACTAAATTAAACTAAGGCAAGAAAATAATTTACCTAGAGCAGATATGAAAAACTACAACTACTGCAAGGAAAATAACCTACTTACTTTTGATGCGCTCTAACTTCAAGAAAACAGAATTTTATTCATGAGTAGAGGCATGAGAAAATACAAGGGTTTTGGGTTCTATTTATAGGACATAGAAACCCTAGGTTTACAATTGCACCGCATGTCTACAATTACAAATATACCCCCAGAAAATCTTTCCATAGCCTTCTCAGAATTTTGGTAAAATTTTCTTCGCGCACGGGCACTAGACGGCCGCGGAACCGCGGCATGGGTAGGCATTGGGCCGCGGTTTCGCGGCCCATTGAGGAGTTCATTTTATGAATTTTTCTGGGCTGCATCATGGTTCTTTGGTCTTCCTGGTTCTTTATTCCTTTTATTAATTTGGCTTCTGTATTAATTCCAGATTTTCAGTGAACACTTTGCAATGGATCTTTTAACCGTCTGCTTTGTATTTATGGATCTTGCGTTGCCTTGTTGATGGTGAACCGTTCTTCTTCTTTACTAAGATCTTCCTATTTGTTGGTCAAAAGTCCTTCTTTTGTGTCGTCTTTTGTGTTTTTCACTGTTTTCGCTCCAAGAACCTGTAACCTGTAACATGTAGCAGACATGGGTCAAAAGCACCTGTTTTCATTGTAAAATACATAAGAATGGGGAATACAAAATGCAACATTATGTTATGAACAGTTATCTGACACGACAATCCGACTAAAGCATAAACTAGATATATATAACCACAGAAACAAGTAACACCACAATATGTGCAACCCCGTCTAAATGAGCATAAAGCATTTAGTTGACATTTAACAACAAATATACACAGATACGAAAGTCATGACTATAGAATTCATCACCCGCGAAGCTAACACTTGAAATTCCAAATGACAAAAATCAAGTGCAATCCAGCATCCAAAAATCCATCATTTTGCCCACCCTAAGCCCCCCGGAAACTCCCCGGGGTACTCCTGATCCCTACCGTGGATCTTGGTTCGAACCAAGACCTCTTGGGGATCGGATACATCGCAAAACAACGGAGTTTTGGACAGAAAAGCGCAGTTTTTGGACAGCCATCAAAAACAGTTTTAAACCTTCAAAAAACAACGACTAAACTCGATATAACTTTGAAAAAATGGCTCCCCGAGACTTCCCGGGTCACCATCGAATACCTACAGAGTCCTTGTTCCAAAATGAGAGCTTCGGAGATCGAATACATGCATGAAAAATTCAGTTTTGGCAAGAATAGTCGCCGGTTACATGGCTGTCCAAAAACTGATGTTCGTAAGGCGATGAAATCGACGAATTCTACGATCATGCAAGCTAGTTTTAGCATATGGATCGGCTCTGATACTGTTCCCCTCCGAACGGCGGCGCACAGGACTGCGATGTCCTGACGCTGGGATTCGGGGCAGATGCTATTTGGTTTTATCCGTCTATCTCTCCGAAGATGCCAAGTTGATTTATGGCACCGTGTATCGGAGGTTTAGACGGATGCGGCCGATGTAGCAGACTTCGTCAGATTCCCCCTCAGGGTGAGGGGTTTTTGATTGTGGGGACGCTCTTCCCTGCAGGCGCAAGCCCCTGCAGTTAATTACGCTACCGTATCGCGGTAACAACTTTCTCCTTCTCCAGAATTTCACTTCGTGTCGTGTATGTTTGTTTTGTTTGTGGTTGCCCGTGGATTGTATACGGAGACTTAGTGATGTCGTCGCCCGTAGGATGTGGATTAGTCCAAATCCGTATTTACTTAGATTTGGGTTTGGTGTTTTTAGTTTAAGGATGCATTAGTCGCGTTGCGGCTAAGATCAACTTAAACGTTCGTTAAGGATACGTTAGTCTTGTTTTAGACTAAGATCAACTTAACGTAGTGTTTGATTTAATTATCTGGCCATTGGGACTCGTCACCTCTCCGACGTCGTTGAGGGATTACAACGACAAGCGTCTGAGGAGTTCAGAGATGAACCCTTGAACCAAAGTTGATTTGGGGTTTTATTGTTTATTTAAAGATCTAAGGACACATTAACCGTAGCTGAGGCTAAGATCAACTTAGACGGGACCGTTTAGATCCGGCAAAAGAGCGTTCGGGCTCTATTGCGCCAGTTTAGGGACGTGGTGGTCCATTATTAGTTTAGGGACGTTTCGGTCTGTCGCCAGTTTAAGGACGTAGTGGTCCATGTTCCAGTTTAGGGACGTGGTGGTCTATGTTCCAGTTTAGGGACGTGGTGGTCTATGTTCCAGTTTAGGGACGTTTCGGTCCGATATTAGTTTAAGGACGTTTCGGTCCAATATTAGTTTAAGGACGTTTCGGTCCAATATTAGTTTAAGGACGTTTCGGTCCATATGGGTGTGTGGTCGTTGGGACCCGTCACCTCTTTGACGTCGTTGAGGTATTACAACGATAGATGTCAAAGGAGTTCGGAGATGTACCCTCGAACCGGACGTAAATTGATTTAGGAGAGCCATTTTGCTCAGTCAATTTAATTTAAGGACTTATGGCCAAAATTAGGCTAAGTCCAGTTAAAAATGTTCAACACCATCATTTATTTTTTTTTTATTAGACCTGTGCTAGGGCTTTGCCCATACTTAAATAATGCATTGCATTACTTCAGGCCATTTATGCCCATTTTGATTGGGATCTGCCCTTTTTATTATGATGCAGATCGTTTATTTTGGTCCGTTGGACCTTTCAATTGGGCTCTGTCCTTCCAAATAATGCACAGCATTTTATTTATTAGGCTTGTTAAGCCTTTTAATTGGGCTTGGCCCTTCAGGAAGTGAAATGCATTGCATTTGCCAGGCGCTTTGCGCCAATCACTGAGCGCAAGCTCATATGCTGATGACACGTGTCATGCTCTGGGGAGCGCAAGCGACACGTGGCATGCTCTCAGCGAGTTGCGCCAATTCCAGAGAGCAAAGCTCTATCTTAAGGGCGCTTAGTGCAAGTGGTTTTATAGCCGACACGTGGCGCTCTCTTAAGAGCGCAACGGCTCAACTTGGAAGTGCAAAGCACCAATAACCTTTTAGATACAAGAAGGAAAGTGCAAAGCATTGTTTAATTTCTTGATCTGAAATAGATCAAAGAAAAATAAATTTTTCTTTGCTTGAAGAACCAGAGGTTCATAAAAGTGCAAAGCACTATTATTATTATTTTTTTTTATTGTTTTTAAAGAACCAGGGGTTCACGAGAAGTGCAAAGCACTGTTTACTATGTAAAGATCATTGATCTTGTTTTTAGACCAATGATCTATTAGAAGGAATTTCTTCTAATCCATGAAGGTTCTTTACCTTTTTCTTGAAATCTTCTCAGAGTTCTCTCTGTTTAAAGTTCTTAAGTTCTCAAGAAAAATCTTCATCCCTTTGAATTGAGGCTTAGGGTCCTTTTTATAGTGCTCACAAATTAGTTAAATTTGTTAAAGAAATCATCCTCTGAGTGATTTGGGGAATTTTCCCCACCGTTGGACCTTTGATCCAAGG
This sequence comes from Agapanthus africanus, assembly GCA_030015575.1. Lineage (NCBI taxonomy): Eukaryota > Viridiplantae > Streptophyta > Magnoliopsida > Asparagales > Amaryllidaceae > Agapanthus > Agapanthus africanus. Next base: position 398,660,655 of record JASDDO010000019.1, on the reverse strand, counting down.
GCTTCTGCTTTGCAGAAGAAAATCTTCTTGTTTTAACAAGAACAGAAAAGATTTCTTAAAAATCTTAATTTAGTTTGGCGCAGATGCCCCAGCGCGTGACACGTGTCGCGCAGCGCAGAGCGCAGCGCAACTGCGCTAGCGCGTCTGCGCTGACACGTGTCGCGCAGCGCAGAGCGCAGCGCAACTGCGCTAGCGCGTCTGCGCTGACACGTGTCGCGCAGCGCAGAGCTGATACATGCTTCAGGCAAATAGAGCTCTGCTCTGATTGGGCGCGTCTTCTTGGGCGCAGCGCTGATACATCTGCGCCTGACACGTGGCGCGTTGCGCTCAGCGCAGAGGATCTGAAGCGTTGCTTCATTTATTAAAGTTTAAATTTTGGGAAAATCAGAAGCGCCGCTTCTCCTGAGATATCTTTTCATCTCCTCTTTTCAAGTCAAACTTGTATTCCCGAAATTATAATTTCCCGGGCCTTGGAAATAACTCCGCTGCGCACAGAATTTTCTGTGTTTGAATCGATATATAACTCAAGGCTGAGCCTTTCCTTTCCTCACCATCAGAGAACTTCTTTAATCATGGCTTGCAACCGTCCTCATGCCCGCCGACAACCGTGGGAAGTGCCGATCCGAGACGTCGTTCCCCGTTTTGCTGCGCGCTTGGTGGACTCCTCTTTTTCGGACGAGCAGTGCGATGCCGCAATGTACGAGCTTTCGACTCGTGTGGGGTCTTCTCTTCCCCCGGGTTCCATTTGGCTTCGGATGATTCTTGCCTCAGTGCTCGCCGACATTCCCCCTCCTCCGGCGGAGATGTCCTCGGCAATGCTTGATGTGGCCGAGGATAAGATCGAGAGCTTTTTCGAAGCGCTCTTGATCACCAAAGCCCTGAGGGACTTCTCCTTCTACTTGCTGAGCCAGATACGGGCTCGTCGGGCCGTCATCGCCACCTTTTCCCAGGAGTGCGGCGTCGACCGTTGGATGGCTACCCCTCGGGAAGATCGCCGCTTTGACGTGATGGAGAAGACGGAGAGGGAGCTGAATAATCTTCTTTTTCTTTTTGTGAACCCTTGTCTCTCTGATCCCGTATTCGGTGATCTCTTTTAAATGTAATAACAATAAGAATGAATAAATATTTTTCTTTTTTAATCAAGTATTTCATTGTCTGTTAAGGGTTCTTTTATTTTAGCTCTCTGTTGTGCTTGTGCATCGTATGATTTTAATTTGTTATTATCAAGTGCATGTAATTTTACATGGATAAATTGCCTTTGGCACTTAGCCCCTTTTTCTGCGCTAGCGCATCTGCGCTGACACGTGTTGCGCAGCGCAACTGTGCTGCCACGTGTCGCACAGCGCAGAGCGCAGCGCGGCGCTTCCTTTAACAGAGCTTTGCTCTAATTGGGCGCGCTGCGCTAATGTATCTGCGCTGGACACGTGGAGCGTCGCGCGCAGCGCAAAGGATCTGAAGCGTTGCTTCCTTTAAACAGAGCTTTGCTCTGATTGGGTGCGCCTTCTTGGGCGCTGCGCTGACGTATTAGCGCCAGACACGCGGCGCGTTGCGCCTGAGACTTGAAGCGTTGCTTCGAAATTTGAATTTTGAATTCAAACAGAGCTTTGCTCTGATTGGGCGAAACAAATGGCCCCCCACCGTTGCGCTCACGTGGCGCACACGTGAGTGCAACGGTGGCAACCCCTCCTGACCGTTGGATCGAGGGGGAATTTCAAGAGGCGCAAGCGCCTTATAAATAGGGCCTCCGGCCCTTAAAAATTCTCCACCATTTTTTTTAGGTTTAGATTTTCAGAGCTCTGCTCTTGCTTAAGAATTTCAGAGCTTTGCTCTTGCTTTCAGAACTCTAGAGCTTTGCTCTCATTTCCCAAAGTTTTTTAGAAAACTTTAGGTAATATTTAATTTAAAATTAAGCTAAATTACTTTAAGTCAATTTTAACCCACAGAGCTTTGCTCTCATAGATCTTTTGATCTAAAGAAATTCCCTTTGGGGTTTTATCAACAGAGCTTTGCTCTCACAGATCTATAGATCTACAGAGATCTTGTTCATGGGTTCTGACCCATGAACAGAGCTTTGCTCTTGAATCAAATGTAGATCTTTTAGATCTGAAAAACAAAGAACTCTTTTTTTTTTTTGTAAGTTTTCATGGATTTTTCGAGATTCCAGAAATTTTAATTTTAAATTTCTTTTCAAAACAGGATACCAGAAATTTTAATTTTAAATTTCTTTTCAAAACTTTCTCTTTGATGAAATATTATAGAGCTAAGCTCTTTTTTAAGGAATTTCATTCTTTTGAGACCAGAACTTGACAAGTGTCATTCTGTGACAGAGCTTTGCTCTGAAAGAGGAGATTTTCTCCTTGTCTCTAGTGATTCTTTCCCCCCCCTTTTTATTATGGGAATGTTCCCCCTAGGGACCAACTGACAATCTCATCCAATGATGAGTTTGTCTTATTAATTGACGTATTGTCATTTAGATTTTGTGGGTCCCTCTTTGGTCCCCTACTCACTGCACTGTGGTGCGGTGTAATTAATTAATTTTGATTTTAATTTAATTAATGCATTTTCTTCTTTCAATGTCAAACGTTGGGATTACAACCCTAACGGCTATATTGCTTTTTTGCAGCGATCATGTCTGAAGACACTTCATTCCCGTTTGTCCGCTCGGAGGAGGGATTTCCAGAGGCGCCTTTGGATCGTGAGGTCCTAACCATGATCAAGGCATACGACCCGGAGTATAAGAGTCTCCACCTTTGGGGGTCGTGGTACAATCAGATCATTATGGGCCGACGTAGCTTTACATGCGCGGTGTCGGCGGAGCCCATAACGGCGATTCATTACGCCAGCCCACCCCCGGTGCAGTATGCCGCGGAGATGACGGATTGGACATCGAAGGGTTTTCTTCATCCGGCCATAGATTCCATCCCGGTCCAGCGTCCTATGGTTTTGGATATCCTAGGACGTCGTATCTGTCAGGGCGAGGCGAGACCTTGGGGGCAATCATACAACATTGGTCTGATCCCCCGCCACCCGGTTGGCTATCTGCCGTGGGCCCGGTATATCCTGTCGACGAAGAAGTCACAGTTGATAAGATTAGGACTGTACACCGCAGTCTATGTCTCTCTTTTCCAGTATCCTACGCTTCCCACTTGGTGGTTCAAGGCCTTCCTGGAGCAGTGGAATATTCCTACTCATACTTTCCTTGCCATGGATCGGGAAGTGTCCATCTCGCTGGAAAAGTTTACGGAGGTGTCTGGCCTACCGGCTATGGGGGAACATTATGAAGAGTTGCTCCCGCCGGATGAGTACATCTTTGGTGCCAAGCCGATGATAAGGGAGCTTACGCCGGAGAACGCCGTTCAACATCAGTTTCCAAGTCTGCTCAAGGTGTTGAACATCTACGAGGCCCTTTTCGTTGAGCATGGGAGCCGTGGAGTTAATTTTGAAGATTTTATTGCTCGGTTCCTTCATCCAAACGTCCTCTCGGCGAAGATTGCCAAGTTTGCCACCCTTGAGGATCCTTTCGGCTTAGGTTTGGATAACCTGCCAGCGGAAGACGTAGATTAAAAGAACTTTTTTCTTCCCAACTCCTCAACCATGTCTTTTGAAGAAGTCGCAGCCCCCGAGATAGACGAGGAGGCCTTCTTTTTGGGATTTCTTGGGCTTTGGCTGAGTTGGTTTGCACTTCCATTGCACTCTCACCGCATGCGGCCTTCTGTCTTTTATCCAGCCCACCGCATGGTCATCGGGGTAAAGGTGGCCGTTGGGATCGCCGGCTTGGCGCATTTATATCACGGCCTTAGCCGAGCAGCGGATGCTAATGAGCCTGGGGTGTTGCACGTGGTTTTCCCAATGCACTACTTCATGTCGTGGCTCGAACTACATACAGCGGGTGTTTTCGGCATGCATAAAAGGCCCTCATTCTATGAAAGGTGCATTTTCCTCGCCTTCTACAGTTGATCGGCGCATCAATTGTAAATCCATCGCCGCGAGATGCCAGGAGTTTACTCCTTCGCTCCCACACTGTTGGAACCGGTGTGTCTTTCATTGACAAGGTGTTGACCATTGGAAAAACGTCCACCACTGCAGTACGGCCATTGCAAGACACTTTCAAGGATGGCGCTTCGGTTTTAACGGCCCGGGAGACCCTTCACTTATATTCTATCAGACCGGGCTTTTTGGTGTTTAGGCAGGACGGGGGAGCGATCTTTATGAGATACAACCCGCATCGTTTCGCCCAACAGCTGAGCTACAACCAAGGGGTACCGCTGGAGGCTTTTTTATCGGAACCTGCTGCGACCGAAGAAGGGATGGAGAGAGCGCTGCATCACTTCATGCGTCTAAACACGGGCTCTCACTTCTTTATCAGTGAGCCGGCTTGTGCTCCCCGACTTCTTAGGGTTTATGCCGAATGGTATAGTCATTCGACGGGTGCGGTGATAAAGGAGGAAAGGCGGTTGCTGATCGATCGTAAGGTTGCACCCCCAGGTAGCGATCGCAACGCTCCTCTGGTGCCTAGGACTCCAGTAGTCGCTCCCTTAAAAGATGCCGGGGGCAGACCATCACGTGTGCAAAGTCCTCCACGTGAATTGCCGCTCCCTGATATCGCGGATGCACCTCCCGCACCCCGTGCTCAGGCGGAAACAGTGGTTGTACCCTCACCGGAGTCCGGCGTGGGTGCGGACATCGGGACCCGTCGTCCCAAAGCGGCTGCCAAGCGTAAGTCGCTTCCCCGTGAGCCTAGGGTTGGAGGGCAAAAGAAAAAGAAGTCACTCTTTGCCGCGGACGTTGCGTTCGGCCAGGAACCTCATGCTCCCTATTCTGAGGGTCTGCTCGAATATGGGACTAACGCCGGGTTGGTGATGCCGCCGCCGGACGATACAGACTTAGAGGCTGCTCTTAGAGCTTCGACATGGTTGGCGAGGCGTGACGCGTGGCTGGCTAAGCTCGCGCAATCAGGTAACTACTAGTCGCCTTTTCTTTATTGCAGAATATCCTCCTCATTATTTTTGACTAACGTTTTTCTTTCTTTTCTTTTAACAGGCATCACTGATGAAGAAGCCATTGCTGCTTCTCTGAGGACTTTTCAGGAGGAGGAACGTCTCAGGGCATCTATGGGCCTTAGTAAGTTTCAGCTTATCAAGTTTTTCATTTTCCTTGTGTTATGGTCGATCTAACCCTTCCCACTTGATTACAGGGACTTTAGTGCCGTTCCCTCCTAGCGACGCAGATGTTGTACCAGCTGCCAACATTCCTGCTTCTTCTGGGCCACCGCAGGAAGTTCGTCTTGGAGAGCCGATGAGAGATGCCTTAAAGGCTCTGGAGGCATCCCTGAATGAAGACGATGATGCCTTGAAGGAGGCATCACGGAGGTCCCTCATGACCGCTCGGGAGGAGAGGAAACGGTTGAGGCGTGAGGCGAAGGCGCGCAGGGCTGCCTTGGCTATGGGAGCGGGCCCTAGCACCGCTCCTCGAGCTGATACTCCCTCTGAAGAGGCCCCTGTCGCCCTGTCCACTGCCCGCAGAGAGGTGGCACGTGCAGCTCGGAGCGCGAACGGTAAATCCGCCTCAGGTAATGTTTCTCTCGGAATTTTTGTTATAAGGAACTTAATGTCATTTGTCCTTACATCTCTCATCTTGCAGGACCAAGTCCGATCGAGGGGGAGGCGGAAACCGTCAATCTCAAAGGGACAGAGGGAACAGTACCTGCCGAACTCGAGCCGACGGTGGGTAACGTCGTTGTGGCTTTGGAGCCTGGGGTAGAGGTTGAGGGGCCTGCAGCCGATAAGGTCATGGATGCCGAACCTGAAGTGGTGGCAGATGATATGATCATTATAACTGAGCCCAGAGTGGCGGCGAATGAGGCGCTCGAGACCGGTGATCCCCCGACGATGGTGGACGATACAACCGCCACTATTGAACCTGAGATGGTAGTGGGCGAGGTGGCCACGATTCCTGAAGACGAGCCAACCGCTCCTTCTCTGGAATCTGGCAATACTCCAGTCATAGCCCTTCCCGTCTACGGTCCTCCGCCGTCTCCCGGACTTGCGAGCACGACGATGGTCCCCATTGAGTCGGGCGATGAGGCCACAGGCGGTGGTCTCATGTCGATAGAGGAGGGAGTCGTCTCTGTTTCCGCCGGGAGCTCCTCAGGTACACCTTAAGTTGTTGTTTTTATTTGCTTTACAATCTTTTCTGACAAGTTCATTTTTCGTAATGCAGGTGCAGCTAGTGTTGATGCCCCACTACTTAAGGGAGCTCCTTCCACGACTGCCTTGGCGATGGTTACCCCTCAGCCCTCTCTTAGACCGTCAAAGATGTTGGAAGGTATGAGTTTGCAACTTACTAAACTCATCTTTCAAACGTATAATCCATATACTATATTCACATTGTTGTGTCTTTCAGGAGTTCTTTTTGACCATTTGTATCAAGTGTTGGTCCCACACTTCTCCTTTTCATCTGAACTCGCCTCTCCCTCTGGTGGCGCTGGTGAGTACCGTTCCCGATTGGTAGCTTTGTCTTTTCAGTGGTAGAATTATTTCTAACTCTCTCTTGTTCTGACTGCAGTGCTGCAAATCGAAGGGGGAGCAGAAAGATCGGCTGCGCCACCGGTCCTTCCGGCCTTGCCACCTGTCTCCACCGGTATAGTAAACTATCTTATCAATGACTTCCCTCACATCTATTGAATCATCATCTAATCGCATTTCGTCTTTTTCCAGCTGTCGTTCCAGTCTCGGTGCCTTTCGAGTCTCGCATTACAATACCGGGCGGCCCTTCCCAGCGACGTCCGTCCTCAAAAGGTGCCGCGAATAGTTTGCGCATGTTGAGCGACTACATCGGGGAACTCGACATCGAGGCTCCTGTATCTGTTGAAGACTTCGCCACGACAGTTAACCCGATGTTGGCGATATTTGCCACCTTCCATGACGAGGGTGCTGTCGCCTCTTGGGTTAACTATTGTCGGGAAATCGAGGCTTGCCTTCATCAGCTAGAGTCAATGCGCCTGTCCCCTGAGACTTTGGCCTCGAGTACTCAACGGGGAGCGTGGCTTGAGCAAAGCGCTTCTCATTTCCGTCATCTGGAACAAGAAGTGGTTTTGAGGCTGAAGGAGTGCCAAGATTCTTCGAGCAGAACTGCTCGCTTGCGTGCCGAAGTTGAGGCGAACGCCGCTGAGGTAAAGACCGTCTTCAAAGGTCTTCTGGAGCGCATCTCAAATGGGCTGGGACTGAAGCGGGCACTCGATATTGCCGAGCGTGACATCGCAGGCCGTGACGCTGCTCATCAGGCCGTCAGGGATCAGCTTGCCTCCGTCGCACAGCAACGGGCCCAAGTGGAGGCGGAGTTGGCAGTGGTGGCCAATCGGGAAAAGGCATGGAAGGAAGTGTGCGAGCAATTGCTGGATCTGTGCAAGACGCTTCCTTCTCAGTAATTTTCCTTGTATCGTTGGTATTTGTAACATATATGTATATCTTGTATTCTTTAGTACGACGTATCCTAAACTCAATCAAATTTTATGAATGAAGGATGCATATTTTTGTAATGTCTTGTGCCATTTCTCCGTCTTTTCTTTCTTTTATTATCCGCACATCATCTTAGCGAACATGGTTGACGGATAGCAGGGCACGCATCTTGACTTTCCTAAGAATCAGCGATGGCTTAGGTCGCAGGTTCAGATCTGCTGCCTAAGACTTTTCAACTCCATAAGCCGTGAGGGTCTCATAGAGAATTTTCTCCCTACGGATCGAGAGGATCTCGTAGGTGGGTTTTCTCCTTAGGAATCGTGAGGATTCCTAAGTGTGGTTTTCTTTTATAAGTCGTAAGGATCCTACAAGAGAGTTTTTCCCTCTTACGGGTCGAGAGGACCCACAAGCGGTTGTTTCCCTCCTCATCGAAATTCGACTTTGGAGAGTGAGACCCGTGAATAGTATGCAAGAGACCAATTTGGATTGACTTGCAGGGTCCCATTGTTCAGGAAGCAAGTTTTTTAGTCCCTGCTGCCTGAGGCTTCGTTTGCAAGTTGAGACGAATCGGGAGTTTCCCGCGGAGACAATGGTTTCTCTGCTAGCCGACGCGAATCAGGAGGCTCTCGTCAAGGAGTGTTTGTATCCGTGAGTCGAGGAGTTTGCTAGGGATTATTTGTCTCCCAAGCGCCAAGGATTATTTGTTTCCTTGGGGTTTGAAACGAGTCGAGGGTTCCTACGGAGGCACTGGTGGCTCTGCGGGTCGACGCGGATCAGAAGGCTCTCGTCAAGGAGTGTTTGTATCCGTGAGTCGAGGAGTTTGCTGGGATTATTTGTTTCCCAAGCGCCAAGGATTATTTGTGTCCTTGGGGTTTGAAACGAGTCGGTGATTCCCACGGAGGCGCTGATGGCTCTGCGAGTCGACGCGGATCAGAAGGGCTCTCGTCAAGGAGTGTTTGTATCCGTGAGTCGAGGATTTTGCGAGGGATTATTTGTTTCCCAGGCGCCAAGGATTATTTGTGTCCTTGGGGTTTGAAACGAGTCGAGGGTTCCTACGGAGGCACTGGTGGCTCTGCGGGTCGACGCGGATCAGAAGGCTCTCATCAAGGAGTGTTTGTATCCGTGAGTCGAGGAGTTTGCTGGGATTATTTGTTTCCCAAGCGCCAAGGATTATTTGTTTCCTTGGGGTTTGAAACGAGTCGAGGGTTCCTACGGAGGCACTGGTGGCTCTGCGGGTCGACGCGGATCAGAAGGCTCTCGTCAAGGAGTGTTTGTATCGTGAGTCGAGGAGTTTGCTAGGGATTATTTGTTTCCCAAGAGCCAAGGATTATTTGTTTCCTTGGGGTTTGAAACGAGTCGGTGATTCCCACGGAGGCGCTGATGGCTCTGCGAGTCGACGCGGATCAGAAGGGCTCTCGTCAAGGAGTGTTTGTATCCGTGAGTCGAGGATTTTGCGAGGGATTATTTGTTTCCCAGGCGCCAAGGATTATTTGTGTCCTTGGGGTTTGAAACGAGTCGAGGGTTCCTACGGAGGCACTGGTGGCTCTGCGGGTCGACGCGGATCAGAAGGCTCTCGTCAAGGAGTGTTTGTATCCGTGAGTCGAGGAGTTTGCTGGGATTATTTGTTTCCCAAGCGCCAAGGATTATTTGTTTCCTTGGGGTTTGAAACGAGTCGAGGGTTCCTACGGAGGCACTGGTGGCTCTACGGGTCGACGCGGATCAGAAGGCTCTTATCAAGGAGTGTTTGTATCCGTGAGTCGAGGAGTTTGCTAGGGATTATTTGTTTCCCAAGCGCCAAGGATTATTTGTTTCCTTGGGGTTTGAAACGAGTCGAGGATTCCCACGGAGACGCTGGTGGCTCTGCGAGTCGACGCGGATCAGGAGGCTCTCGTCAAGGAGTGTTTGTATCCGTGAGTCGAGGAGTTTGCTGAAGATACTGGTTTCTTCGGAGTTGGACTGAACCGTCGAGATTTAGCTTCGCCTTCTGGCGGAGCCTGCTGGGAAAGTATGGTTCCCTCTTTGTTTACGCCCTTGGATTGTATACAGGGATCGAGGTGATCTTAACTGTAGGGCCAAAGTTTTATCATCATTTTTTTTTGTTTTATCTCCGCGATGCTCTATCATTTCAGCTTTTATATCGCGAAGGTCGTGATTGCCCAATCATTTCGGCTATTTTTCGCGGTGCCCAATCATTTCGGCTATTTAATTTATTTTTATTCGTTGTTTTTTTTTATTACGAGTTGCCCAATCATTTCGGCTATTTTGCATGCATACATTTTTACTTGCTGCTTTTTCTTGCAAGTTGCCCAATCATTTCAGCTATTCCGTATGCATGTGCGGCCTACTGGCTTTCCGCCGTAAACCTGGAATTAGACACCGATTTCGGCATCAGCACCGCTACAACTGGGATATTGCCAGGAGCGAATCATCTTTTGCCTCCGTCGATATCGAACAAAGGTGGCTTAGCGAACAGGGTTAAGGCGCTGTCGACTAAGGCTTTTAACTTCATGAGCCGTAAGGGTCTCACAAAGGTATTTCTCCCTACAAGTCGTGAGGATCTTGTAGGCGTATTTTCTCCTTAGGAATCGTAAGGATCCCTAAGTGTGTTGTTCCTTTGTGAGTCGTAACGATCTCACGCAGGTGGTTTCTCCTTACAGGGTCGAGAGGACCCTATAAGTGTTTCTTAACGAGGTTGCGTCCTTTCAGGTTTTCACAAACACTCGCCGGTAGCCCTGCTGTTTTTACTCACGGAGCCCTTTCGGGTTTTCATCCGTGCCCATTTTGCTTATGGACATACCATTTTTTTTTATTCTTTTTATTTTTTATTTTTATTTTTTTATTTTTTTTTTTACGAGGTCGCACCCTTTCGGGTTTTCACGAACACTCGCCGGTAGCCCTGCTGTTTTTACTCACGGAGCCCTTTCGGGTTTTCATCCGTGCCCTTTTTGCTTATGGACATACCGTTTTTTTTTTATTTATTTTTTTTTTATATGTTTTTTTTTATCTCGTCAGCCTAAAGATGCTGCGGTAGTAGTTTTAAAGACGTCTCGGTCTGATATTAGTTTAAGGACATTTCGGTCCGACATTGAGAGGGCTGGCTACTGCTTATAAAGCTTGAGCTTAGGAAGATAGCGAGCGGACATAGTCGTCGTCATCTACCATTGACCTAGGCTGTGGCTCATTAAGCGTAGTATTTCTTTAGGAAGCGACCGTTTATTGGCCTGAAAGGCCTTTCACCGTGCATGTCCATGAGTAGATAGGCCCCACCCTGGTAGACCTTATCAATGATGTACGGTCCTTCATAGTTTGGCTCAAACTTTCCTCGCTTGGCGCGATTGGGGATCATGGGCCTTTTGACCACTAGCATGAGTTCGCCTTGGTGGAATGTCCTCGGCCGGCTCAATCTTTCATATGAGCGCGTCATCTTTGCTTTATAGGCTTCCAGATTTTGCTGTGCTAGAAGCCGGATTTCATCAAGGGCGTCAAGCTCTTCAAACCGAAGGTGAGCATTTTCTTCGTCTGTCAGCTCGTAGTGGACTGCCACTCGTAGCGAGGGTAATTCTATCTCGAGGGGGAGTACTGCTTTCGTCCCAAATACTAACGCGTATGGCGTTGTGTTCGTGGCCGTTTTAAATGTAGTTCGATACGCCCAAAGAGCCTCTTGCAATCTTTCGTGCCAATCTTTCTTATTTCGGGACACTGTTTTCTTTATGATTTTCGTCAATGTCTTGTTGAAGGCTTCAGCTAATCCATTGGCTCGCGGATTATAAACTGAGGAGTATCTCCAGTCTATATTGTGCTGCTGTGCGAAGCGGCTAATTTTATGACTTCGGTAGGCTGGCCCATTATCAGAGATGATCCTTCTTGGGGTTCCGAACCGGTATATGACATGCGTTTTGAAGAAATGGAGGATGTTCTCCGTCTTCACTTCCCTCAACGGTACCGTCTCTGCCCATTTGGAGAAGTAATCAGTCGTCGCCAAGATGAAACGATGTCCCTTTGACGATGCTGGTTCGATGGGGCCAACTATATCAGTCCCCCACATTTCGAATGGCCAGCTAGCCACTGTTGGGTATAGCGGATTTGGATGTTGATGGATGAAGTCCCCATGAATTTGGCATGAGTGGCATTGCTTCGCATACTCGATGCAGTCTTGAATCATCGTGGGCCAATAATAGCCCATCCGTTTGATCTTCAACTTCATCTTTGGACCTGCTTGGTGAGAACCGCAAAGTCCGTTGTGAACCTCTTGGACGACCCTTCTCGCTTCGTTAGGTCCTAGGCACCTCAGCCACAGAGAATCGAATGTCCTTTTATATAGAGTATCGTTGACGAAGGCGAAAGACAGAGCTCGTTTCACGAGCTGGTGTCTTATGGACGCTTCTTCAGGCATTCGGTGGAACTTGAAGTAATCTATGAAGACTTCTCTCCAGTCTTCGGTCTTCTCATGGTCTTTTATTTGTAGGGTCGCCTGCTCGGTCGCTCCTTTTTCTTCAGATGATTCCGGAGATACTTCTGCTGGGGCAAGCACTCGACGGCTTTGTATCACGATTCTAACGTCATCGAGGTTCTCGTCAGCCAATTCTTTAGCAAGTTTGGCCAGTGCGTCCGCTTTGCTGTTTTCCGCGCGCGGTATACTTTCTAACGTGTAGGAGGGAATTTGGGTTAGCAGTTGCTGCACCTTTTCACCGTATTTTACCAATTCTGGTTTGCATGTTTGGTAATCGCCGTTTACTTGACTGACGATCAGCTGGGAGTCTCCATATATGAGGAGGCTTTCAATTCCCATATCAATGGCGATCTCGAGGCCTGCTATCAGAGCTTCATATTCAGCCTCATTATTCGTTCTCGGCTCTGTTAAGGAAAATGCGAAGCGCATTATTCCTCCTTGTGGAGTCACAAAGATGAGTCCTACCCCCGATTTGATCATTGGCGTACTTTGCTTGTGCTTTTTCATGGAAGATGCTCCATCGAAATAAAGTTCCCAACGAGTATCACCACCGTCGATTGCGTCAAACGCATGTTTGTCTGGCAAATCGCAATTCAGAAGGGAATCGGCAGGTATCGGGTGTTCAGCAAGGAAGTCGGCTATGGCCTGACCCTTCACTGCCTTGAGGGGTCGATATGTTATCGAGAACTCCATTAAGAGCAGAGCCCATTTAGCGAGTCGTCCCGTCAAGATGGCCTTTGACATTAAATATTTGAGAGGGTCCACCTTTGAAATGAGATGGACTTCGTGCGCTAATGCATAGTGCTTAAGCTTTGTTATTGCGAAGATCAACGCCAGGCAGTGTTTTTCAATGGGAGAGTAGTTGCTTTCTGCCCCCAGCAGAACTCGACTTAAGTAGTAGAGTGCTCTTTCTTTCCCTTGATCGTTCTCTTGTGCCCATAATGCGCCTAAGGAACTTTTGAGGGCGGTTGTATAAAGAATAAGAGGCTTCCCCTTAACCGGAGCAGCCAACACCGGCGGGTTCTGCAGGTATTGCTTGATCTCATCCAGTGCGCCTTGACATTTTTGATCCCAAACGAATGGGGTTCCCTTCTTCATCAGGTGACTATAGGGACGGCACTTTCCTGAAAGGTTGGCTATAAATCGCCGTATGTATGCGAGTTTCCCTTGGAGAGACCGCAACTGTTTGAGAGTCCTCGGCGGAGGCATTTCCATGATCGCTTTAATCTTTGACGGATCTATTTCAATACCTCGGTGTCGAACGACGAATCCCAGGAATTTGCCCGAGGAAACCCCGAACGCACATTTAAGAGGATTCATCTTCAAGTTGTATTGCCGAAGGCGTTGAAATACAGTCTTCAGATGCTCGAGATGTTCCTCGTATGATTTGCTTTTAACCACGAGATCGTCGATATAGCATTCAACGATTTCGTGTATGAGGTCGTCGAAGATCTTTGTCATGGCCCTCTGATAAGTAGCACCGGCGTTCTTCAAACCGAAGGGCATTACTTTATAACAAAATATCCCAAGAGGGGTCCTGAAAGCTGTGTGTTTCTGATCTTCAGGATGCATTTTTATTTGATTATACCCCGATGAGCCGTCCATGAAGGAGAAAACCTCATGAGTGGATGTATTGTCTATCATTAGTTCAGTGACTGGCACTGGGAAATCATCCTTCGGGCAAGCTTTATTAAGATCCCGGAAGTCTACGCATATGCGCACTGTCCCATTTTTCTTCATCACTGGGACGATGTTAGCGATCCATTCAGGGTATTGAACTTCATGGATAAAGCCAGAGTCTATCAGCTTTTTGACTTCGGCGTTGACGCTCATCTCAAGCTCGAGTCACATTCTTCTCGGTGCTTGTTTGACTGGCTTGATGTCCGGGGATATCGCCAATTTGTGTACAGCAATTTCTGGATCTAGTCCCGGCATTTCGGAATAGTTCCACGCGAAGCAATCTTTGTGCTGTAGAAGCACATCCTTTAACGCAGCCACCCTTTCTTCAGATAACAGCTCACTGATGAATGTCGGTCGCGGGTCATTTGCCGTCCCCAACTCAATTTTCTTGAGATTATCTGCAGTGGTATGGATTCCATCCTCCAGTTCTTTCGGAGCTGGGGGAAATTCTGAGATTACCTCATCGCTGCCGCTTTCAAAGCACCAAGGGAGGTTGTTCATGTCCTCGGACCCTTCTTTTAATATTGTTATCACATGGCAGGTGCGTATTTTCTGCCAATCCCAATGCGGAGTTGGTTTTATCCTTGTGTTTTCGGGTTCGTGCTTTTGCGGCGGCGCTACCTTCCAACTGTCAGACAACGCGAATTTGCCAAGCTGATATTGGTCCTCAACCCAATTCTTAAAGGTGAAGCAATCTTCAAGCGGATGCCCTACTACTCGATGGTAAAAGCAATACTTTGGGTTGGAGACTTCGCCTGCTTGCTCAGGGTGTTTAGACTCTGGCAGAGTAAGCATTTGATGTTTTAGAGCAAGATCAAGTATTTTCCTTGTTTTGTTTCGAGGAAATGAGTATGCTCGACCCATTTTCTTCATGAGGGCTAGGTCAATAACGCTCGACTCTCGGATGCGTGGCTTCTTAGCTCTGTTTTGTGGTTGTCGAGCACCTTTTCGGCCCTTCGACTTGTTTTTGCTTTCGCGTCGAACCTTCTTTGTAGCAGGTTGACAAGGAGCGGCATTTTCATCTTTCACCGCCTGTTGAAGGAGACGCTGTGTCTTGGCTTTCTCATAGATTGCCATTTCACGATCGTGATCATCTCGGGCTTTTTGACTCGCATCCTTTATAAGTTTGCTCATTTGGTCTTCAGACGATGGGTTGGGAGGTCTTGCATCAGGAACTTTTGCTGATTCAGGATTAGCGTCTTCCCATTGAGCGTCCGCTTCTTCATCGAAGTCATATATGGCATAACAGCTGTTTACTAGCTCCCGTTTCTTTGGCCGGATATACCCAAGCCCTTTTGTTTCCGTTCTCCCGTTAGGCAGTTTGCATTGAGTCCCGGGAACGTTCCAGACCTTGTCATAGAATTTGGCTTTTCTAACGGTCTGTGTGAAGGACATCCCCTGGCGTTTCAGCAGTTTCTTCAAACCTTCGGTATAATATCTGGGAAGACGGATAGGCTGAAGCCCGTCGAGCGTGGGATCTGCGCCATGCCAAATTTCTTTTTCCACCTTGTTTTCTTCAGAGCGGTAGAATAGGATTGCCTTCTCGCCTTTTCGTTTGGGAGGGATATAGAATATCTGCAATTCTTCCACGCTGTTGGTGTCGAGTGCATCCAGTTCTTTGTAATGTTCAAGCGGCACCATGGTTATCTATAGACTTCGCTCTTCATCAGCGGAGACTCGTATTGAAGGCCGAGCAGGGAATACAGCATGAACTTCATCCTCTGAATCACTACCGAAGATCAATGAAGGAACGGATGGTCCTGGCCTGGTGGATTGGGATGGACCTGAATAAGTTATATCCTCCTCCTCCTCGGTGTCACTGCCGAAGACAGGGATGATAGCGTTAGTTTTGTTCTCCGGTTTGTGACACCTTTCCGTGTCTTCGAAACTCGGTAAGAAGTATTTGGCATCTTCATACTTGCGAACTTCGTTTACGGAAAACGGATTCAACTCTCCTGCTACTGTGTACTCGAGGCCATCCCTAGAATACTTCATGCACTGATGCTGTGTAGAAGGGATGATATTGTACTCGTGTAACCATGGTCGACCGAGCAGAGCATTGTAGCACGTCTTGGCATCTATGACATGGAATTTGATATCTGTGACGAGCAACCCGAAGCGTAACGTCAATATCACAGATCCAAGGATTTTCGATGATTGGGAGTCGAACCCGGAGATGGTGATCTTGTCTCGGGCGAGGTGTTGGACACTCATGCAAATCTCCTTTAACACTCGCACATTGAGTAAATTAACAGACGATCCGTTATCGACCAAGATTTTACCTATCTTTATGTCATGGCAGTATCCTGAGACATAAAGGGGGCGATTGTGTTCACACGTCCCGAGGAGAAGGTCTTCATCACCAAAAGCAACGTCGGCTGTGTGCACCTCTTCCAATTCGTCTTTCATCTTTTGTTCGGCTAGGAAGGCTTGGAACTGGTCCGGATCTTGTAGGGCTTTAATCAAAGAATCCCTCGCCTCTTTTGATAGCAATAGGGCATCGAGAATGCTGAGTTGTGAGGGTAGCTTCCTCAGATGCGCCAAGACATTGTAATCTACTTTATTCCTCTTCGGGGGATTCTTGGCGGTTAACTCTTCCGCAACTTGGTCATCCAAAGCGATGTCTTCAGAGACCTTTTCTTTCCCTTTGTTTTTCTTGTTCAAGGGTCCGAGGTTCTTTTCGGGTAATGTTCGATTGCGTAGCTGTATATTTTCTCAAGCCTTCGGTTCTTCTTCTTTTCCCGAAATGGATTCTTTGAAGAGGGGGCCAAGTTCTAGTTCCTCATCAGAGTCGCTCCCAAATGTAGGCACTTGTGACCCGGCAGTGTTAACCATGTGACAATTGCCGGCAGTTCTTTCAAGTTCTCTAGTCGTATTTCTTTGCTCTCGGCGAATTTTACGCTTTTCCCGTTTAAAGCGTTGTTGATTAGCGACGTATCCTTGCCACCATCTATCGAAAGCCTTGCATTCTTGAGTGGGATGCGAGACCTTCTGATGATATAAGCAATAAGAGGGGTGCATTTCTACCATGCCAGTAACTTTTTCTTCAGAGGGTGGTAGCTTCATGCCCATTGATATGGCCTTAGCAAACCTCTTTTTTTTATCTTGAATTGGCTTTTGTCAGTGGTGGAGGCATTTTGCTCCAGCGGGATCATTTCAGCTCCTTCCTCAAGTCGCTGACGCTTGGCCTTTTCGAATATAGCCGTCTCGCGTTCTCGATCAGCCTTGCTTTTCCACCGAGCTTCATTAAGAAACGCGCTAATCATTTCAACTGGTAACCCTGGGGCTCCTGATTCGGCATTTGCCCCCAGTGTTTCAGTGCCAGAGGTCTCTTCATCATTCGTGACCGAATGAGAGATCATATGACAGCTCGCCACATACTCCTCGGATTCGTCCGATGAACTCTCTCCCTCATCTTCCTTTTGAAAGACGTGATCAAGGAAATCTTGGAGCGTAATGGGAGTTCGCGCCTTTTGGTTATATTCATCCAGCGCGTCGATCTGCTTTTGTAGGTCCGTGCGCTTGTCGCCAGGCTTCACGGGCTTCTTAGATTTCTTCTTCTTCTTTTTCGAAGATTTTGACGGCTGACTATGAGCGCTTGAACCACCACCATCGGTCTTCGGAGTCGGTCGTGGCTTCAACATCCTCTCAATAACCTGCGGTTCCAAGGGGTTCTTCCACTTGATCGCTGGACAGGTCTGAAGATCATTTAGCATTCTCCTCGTTTTGGCTGATAATACAACCTCCCAGGGAGTTTCTTCAATAACGGAGCATGTTGCCCCCGGCGTATTCGTCCCCTTAGAGGTATGGGGCTGCGGAGGATTCACCTTCCATTTGTCAGATAGCGCAAATTTGCCCTGACGGTACTGGTTCTCAAGCCAATTCTTGAAAACGTAGCAATCCTCAATCGGATGGCCTAGCACTCGATGATAAGGGCAGTAATTAGGCTCGTTGACGTCACTCGGTTGCGACGGACGTTTTGGGTCTGGCAGATTTATGAGCCTGTTGCGCAATGCCAGCTCGAATAGCCTCCTTGTTTTATCACGGGGGAAGGAGTAAGCACGTCCCATCCTGTCCTCAAGGGGTACATATGGGCGTGTATTGTTTGGACGAGCGACCGGCTTCGAGTCGCTCGGTTGTTGTTGGGCATTAGCGACAATGATCGCTTTTCCCTTTTCTTTATCGTTTCGGGAGTCTGGTTTCGGGAGAGGGGGTTTATGGCCCATCTGGTCCATCTGCGCTAATTTGTCGATCAAAGCCTGGAAGGAAGTCGGCTTGAAGAACATCATGAACTGCGAGATGGTTGCTTGTGGATCAAGGGTTCCAACAAACATTCCCACCGCCGGGGCTTCTTCTATGCGCTGTTCGCACTTAGACCATAGATTACGCCACCGTATAGCGTACTGAACCCATGTCTCGCCGGGTTTTACCCTGGCGTTAATCAGTGCCGTCATCGGGGTACGCTCGCTGGCACTTGCAAAACGCTGGGTGAAGAGCAGCTCCATCTCTGCAAAGGTTTTAATAGAGTCGTTGGGGAGGTCGGAATACCATTCGAAAGCCGTATCTGATAGGCTTCCAACAAACTGGCGCAGCAAAAGCTTGTCGTCGCCTCCGGTGTTACCGCAAAGCGCCCTGAACTGGGCAACATGTTGATGGGGATTGCCGGTCCCTTTGTAAACATGAAACTTGGGAATCGTGTAACCCGGCGGGTACTTGATTTGGTCATACCAGCCCGGATATGGCCGCCCCGTTTTCACGATTTGACCGGCTGCTTCGGCCGCGTGATGAACCTTTATCTGCTGGGCTATATATTCGTCCAGATCAGTTTTAGAGATTGTATCCTCTCTAGCCGTTGATAGAACGGGCTGAGGGTTTGATGTTTCTCCCTTATCATCCCCAAGGACAATCGGGGGTTCTTCAGTTGGGGGATCTGGTTGTATCATCATCCCTATCATGTCCTGGAAGAGGAGGCCCATACGCTGTATATTGGCTGCTTGTTCAGCAGCCTCTTTGTCTCTCTTCTCCAGTACTCGGCGGAGGAACTCAGCGTCGGTCTCTTCCTCTTGGCGTTCATCTAAGGACGTCTCAGGATTCTCTTTTGGCCCTGTGAGTGCAGCCATTGTGGTCATCATCTCCTGGAGCTTTTGTTGCTGCTCCTGAGACTTGGTCACTGACCGGGTAAGCGGTCGGTGACCCGTAGAAATACGACTTTCTTCCTTTCCCGAAGCCATATAGACCGTATGAACTGTTATGCCCCCTGACTTGGGGCGTTTAGGTTCACCGCTTTTAAACTTTGTCAGTGTCACGGGAGCTTTTTCTGGCCTCTTCCTTTTATGGACCTTTGAGGTTGAAGGAGCCGTTGAAGCGGGCATTCTAGCATTTGTTGCCCCCTGCTGTTTAATGGGGCAGTTTTTGTTATTTTCCACCTTCGCCTTTTTCTGGTGACGCAAGTGGTCTGGATCGATCACAGAGTCTTGAACCCTCCGCCATACTTTATAAACTTTTGAGGATAGCCGTTGAGGGGGCTGTTCTTGTTTTGTTTCTGGAACTCTCTCCGCAGGGGGAGGAGATCTTTTCAACGTAGCAATTGGAGAGTTCTTTTTCACCTTTCTCAGCAATTCAAAGCTGTTCCCAGTTGGAACAGCAGCGTCGACCTCCACCACTGGAGCAGGTGGGGTTAGCCCTGAGGGAGAGTTGCCCCCTGCTTTTCTTACTCGTCGCCAATGGCAACGTCGCGCACGACGAGCCATTGGGACTGGCTCGAAGATCGAGATGGTTTCTTGTTGCCCCCTGTTCGAGTGTGGGGTAACTGCCGACGTCAGCCTATCGAAGACTGATGCTTTTTGACCAGCTGGGGGAGGATTGGGAGCCGTCAATCTTGTGAAGACCGACTCTCTGATGGGAGAAGCCGCTTTAACGACCTCCAAAGCAGCGGCCGTTGCCCTCTTTGGGACGGCCACTTTATAGTTCTGACCTAGCCTGGTAAAAACGGAGGCTGTTGGCTTAGTAGCGGGCGACCCGTTGACAGGGGTCGTGGTAGCGGTAAGCCGGTCGAATACCGACTTTTTGTTCGCTTCCGGTGCGGATATCGGCATAGAGAAGCTTGCAGGTGGGACCATGGTCCCGAAAAACAGGCCGGTGGTGGCCTGGGTCACCTGGTCTACCGGCAGAGTCAGGAAGGAAGCCGCTTGGGGCCCGTATGTTACACCTCCTGGTGAGGTGGAGCGTCCGTTGCAGCGGCATTTCGAGCAGCTGGTGCAGTTGGTGGCCATTGGATCTTGAATTCTGTGCCAGGTAAAAGACCAAATCTTAGTATCTTGAAATCCGAAGACAACCATTTAACAAACCGCGATTGGTTCGCGAAGACGACACACGAAGTGTGGAGTGGAAAGAGGAAGAGGTCCCACCGGGCGTGCCAGAATCTGTTCCCCTCCGAACGGCGGCGCACAGGACTGTGATGTCCTGACGCTGGGATTCAGGGCAGATGCTATTTGGTTTTATCCGTCTATCTCTCCGAAGATGCCAAGTTGATTTATGGCACCGTGTATCGGAGGTTTAGACGGATGCGGCCGATGTAGCAGACTTCGTCAGATTCCCCCTCAGGGTGAGGGGTTTTTGATTGTGGGGACGCTCTTCCCTGCAGGCGCAAGCCCCTGCAGTTAATTACGCTACCGCATCGCGGTAACAACTTTCTCCTTCTCCAGAATTTCACTTCGTGTCGTGTATGTTTGTTTTGTTTGTGGTTGCCCGTGGATTGTATACGGAGACTTAGTGATGTCGTCGCCCGTAGGACGTGGATTAGTCCAAATCCGTATTTACTTAGATTTGGGTTTGGTGTTTTTAGTTTAAGGATGCATTAGTCGCGTTGCGGCTAAGATCAACTTAAACGTTCGTTAAGGATACGTTAGTCTTGTTTTAGACTAAGATCAACTTAACGTAGTGTTTGATTTAATTATCTGGCCATTGGGACTCGTCACCTCTCCGACGTCGTTGAGGGATTACAACGACAAGCGTCTGAGGAGTTCAGAGATGAACCCTTGAACCAAAGTTGATTTGGGGTTTTATTGTTTATTTAAAGATCTAAGGACACATTAACCGTAGCTGAGGCTAAGATCAACTTAGACGGGACCGTTTAGATCCGGCAAAAGAGCGTTCGGGCTCTATTGCGCCAGTTTAGGGACGTGGTGGTCCATTATTAGTTTAGGGACGTTTCGGTCTGTCGCCAGTTTAAGGACGTAGTGGTCCATGTTCCAGTTTAGGGACGTGGTGGTCTATGTTCCAGTTTAGGGACGTGGTGGTCTATGTTCCAGTTTAGGGACGTTTCGGTCCGATATTAGTTTAAGGACGTTTCGGTCCAATATTAGTTTAAGGACGTTTCGGTCCAATATTAGTTTAAGGACGTTTCGGTCCATATGGGTGTGTGGTCGTTGGGACCCGTCACCTCTTTGACGTCGTTGAGGTATTACAACGATAGATGTCAAAGGAGTTCGGAGATGTACCCTCGAACCGGACGTAAATTGATTTAGGAGAGCCATTTTGCTCAGTCAATTTAATTTAAGGACTTATGGCCAAAATTGGGCTAAGTCCAGTTGAAAATGTTCAACACCATCATTTATTTTTTTTATTAGACCTGTGCTAGGGCTTTGCCCATACTTAAATAATGCATTGCATTACTTCAGGCCATTTATGCCCATTTTGATTGGGATCTGCCCTTTTTATTATGATGCAGATCGTTTATTTTGGTCCGTTGGACCTTTCAATTGGGCTCTGTCCTTCCAAATAATGCACAGCATTTTATTTATTAGGCTTGTTAAGCCTTTTAATTGGGCTTGGCCCTTCAGGAAGTGAAATGCATTGCATTTGCCAGGCGCTTTGCGCCAATCACTGAGCGCAAGCTCATATGGTGATGACACGTGTCATGCTCTGGGGAGCGCAAGCGACACGTGGCATGCTCTCAGCGAGTTGCGCCAATTCCAGAGAGCAAAGCTCTATCTTAAGGGCGCTTAGTGCAAGTGGTTTTATAGCCGACACGTGGCGCTCTCTTAAGAGCGCAACGGCGCAACTTGGAAGTGCAAAGCACCAATAACCTTTTAGATACAAGAAGGAAAGTGCAAAGCATTGTTTAATTTCTTGATCTGAAATAGATCAAAGAAAAATAAATTTTTCTTTGCTTGAAGAACCAGAGGTTCATAAAAGTGCAAAGCACTATTATTATAATTTTTTTTTTATTGTTTTTAAAGAACCAGGGGTTCACGAGAAGTGCAAAGCACTGTTTACTATGTAAAGATCATTGATCTTGTTTTTAGACCAATGATCTATTAGAAGGAATTTCTTCTAATTCATGAAGGTTCTTTACCTTTTTCTTGAAATCTTCTCAGAGTTCTCTCTGTTTAAAGTTCTTAAGTTCTCAAGAAAAATCTTCATCCCTTTGAATTGAGGCTTAGGGTCCTTTTTATAGTGCTCACAAATTAGTTAAATTTGTTAAAGAAATCATCCTCTGAGTGATTTGGGGAATTTTCCCCACCGTTGGATCTTTGATCCAAGGGCTTCTGCTTTGCAGAAGAAAATCTTCTCGTTTTAACAAGAACAGAAAAGATTTCTTAAAAATCTTAATTTAGTTTGGCGCAGATGCCCCAGCGCGTGACACGTGTCGCGCAGCGCAGAGCGCAGCGCAACTGCGCTAGCGCGTCTGCGCTGACACGTGTCGCGCAGCGCAGAGCGCAGCGCAACTGCGCTAGCGCGTCTGCGCTGACACGTGTCGCGCAGCGCAGAGCGCAGCGCAACTGAAGCGTTGCTTCAGGCAAATAGAGCTCTGCTCTGATTGGGCGCGTCTTCTTGGGCGCAGCGCTGATACATCTGCGCCTGACACGTGGCGCGTTGCGCTCAGCGCAGAGGATCTGAAACGTTGCTTCATTTATTAAAGTTTAAATTTTGGGAGAATCAGAAGCGCCGCTTCTCCTGAGATATCTTTTCATCTCCTCTTTTCAAGTCAAACTTGTATTCCCGAAATTATAATTTCCCGGGCCTTGGAAATAACTCCGCTGCGCACAGAATTTTCTGTGTTTGAATCGATATATAACTCAAGGCCGAGCCTTTCCTTTCCTCACCTTCGGAGAACTTCTTTAATCATGGCTTGCAACCGTCCTCATGCCCGCCGACAACCGTGGGAAGTGCCGATCCGAGACGTCGTTCCCCGTTTTGCTGCACGCTTGGTGGACTCCTCTTTTTCGGATGAGCAGTGCGATGCCGCAATGTACGAGCTTTCGACTCGTGTGGGGTCTTCTCTTCCCCCGGGTTCCATTTGGCTTCGGATGATTCTTGCCTCAGTGCTCGCCGACATTCCCCCTCCTCCGGCGGAGATGTCCTCGGCAATGCTTGATGTGGCCGAGGATAAGATCGAGAGCTTTTTCGAAGCGCTCTTGATCACCAAAGCCCTGAGGGACTTCTCCTTCTACTTGTTGAGTCAGATACGGGCTCGTCGGGCCGTCATCGCCACCTTTTCCCAGGAGTGCGGCGTCGACCGTTGGATGGCTACCCCTCGGGAAGATCGCCGCTTTGACGTGATGGAGAAGACGGAGAGGGAGCTGAATAATCTTCTTTTTCTTTTTGTGAACCCTTGTCTCTCTGATCCCGTATTCGGTGATCTCTTTTAAATGTAATAACAATAAGAATGAATAAATATTTTTCTTTTTTAATCAAGTATTTCATTGTCTGTTAAGGGTTCTTTTATTTTAGCTCTCTGTTGTGCTTGTGCATCGTATGATTTTAATTTGTTATTATCAAGTGCATGTAATTTTACATGGATAAATTGCCTTTGGCACTTAGCCCCTTTTTCTGCGCTAGCGCATCTGCGCTGACACGTGTTGCGCAGCGCAACTGTGCTGCCACGTGTCGCACAGCGCAGAGCGCAGCGCGGCGCTTCCTTTAACAGAGCTTTGCTCTAATTGGGCGCGCTGCGCTAATGTATCTGCGCTGGACACGTGGAGCGTCGCGCGCAGCGCAAAGGATCTGAAGCGTTGCTTCCTTTAAACAGAGCTTTGCTCTGATTGGGTGCGCCTTCTTGGGCGCTGCGCTGACGTATTAGAGCAAGACACGCGGCGCGTTGCGCCTGAGACTTGAAGCGTTGCTTCGAAATTTGAATTTTGAATTCAAACAGAGCTTTGCTCTGATTGGGCGAAATAAATGCCCCCCCACCGTTGCGCTCACGTGGCGCACACGTGAGTGCAACGGTGGCAACCCCTCCTGACCGTTGGATCGAGGGGGAATTTCAAGAGGCGCAAGCGCCTTATAAATAGGGCCTCCGGCCCTTAAAAATTCTCCACCATTTTTTTTAGGTTTAGATTTTCAGAGCTCTGCTCTTGCTTAAGAATTTCAGAGCTTTGCTCTTGCTTTCAGAACTCTAGAGCTTTGCTCTCATTTCCCAAAGTTTTTTAGAAAACTTTAGGTAATATTTAATTTAAAATTAAGCTAAATTACTTCAAGTCAATTTTAACCCACAGAGCTTTGCTCTCATAGATCTTTTGATCTAAAGAAATTCCCTTTGGGGTTTTATCAACAGAGCTTTGCTCTCACAGATCTATAGATCTACAGAGATCTTGTTCATGGGTTCTGACCCATGAACAGAGCTTTGCTCTTGAATCAAATGTAGATCTTTTAGATCTGAAAAACAAAGAACTCTTTTTTTTTGTAAGTTTTCATGGATTTTTCGAGATTCCAGAAATTTTAATTTTAAATTTCTTTTCAAAACAGGATACCAGAAATTTTAATTTTAAATTTCTTTTCAAAACTTTCTCTTTGATGAAATATTATAGAGCTAAGCTCTTTTTTAAGGAATTTCATTCTTTTGAGACAAGAACTTGACAAGTGTCATTCTGTGACAGAGCTTTGCTCTGAAAGAGGAGATTTTCTCCTTGTCTCTAGTGATTCTTTCCCCCCCTTTTTATTATGGGAATGTTCCCCCTAGGGACCAACTGACAATCTCATCCAATGATGAGTTTGTCTTATTAATTGACGTATTGTCATTTAGATTTTGTGGGTCCCTCTTTGGTCCCCTACTCACTGCACTGTGGTGCGGTGTAATTAATTAATTTTGATTTTAATTTAATTAATGCATTTTCTTCTTTCAATGTCAAACGTTGGGATTACAACCCTAACGGCTACATTGCTTTTTTGCAGCGATCATGTCTGAAGACACTTCATTCCCGTTTGTCCGCTCGGAGGAGGGATTTCCAGAGGCGCCTTTGGATCGTGAGGTCCTAACCATGATCAAGGCATACGACCCGGAGTACAAGAGTCTCCACCTTTGGGGTCGTGGTACAATCAGATCATTATGGGCCGACGTAGCTTTACATGCGCGGTGTCGGCGGAGCCCATAACGGCGATTCATTACGCCAGCCCACCCCCGGTGCAGTATGCCGCGGAGATGACGGATTGGACATCGAAGGGTTTTCTTCATCCGGCCATAGATGCCATCCCGGTCCAGCGTCCTATGGTTTTGGATATCCTAGGACGTCGTATCTGTCAGGGCGAGGCGAGACCTTGGGGGCAATCATACAACATTGGTCTGATCCCCCGCCATCCGGTTGGCTATCTGCCGTGGGCCCGGTATATCCTGTCGACGAAGAAGTCACAGTTGATAAGATTAGGACTGTACACCGCAGTCTATGTCTCTCTTTTCCAGTATCCTACGCTTCCCACTTGGTGGTTCAAGGCCTTCCTGGAGCAGTGGAATATTCCTACTCATACTTTCCTTGCCATGGATCGGGAAGTGTCCATCTCGCTGGAAGAGTTTACGGAGGTGTCTGGCCTACCGGCTATGGGGGAACATTATGAAGAGTTGCTCCCGCCGGATGAGTACATCTTTGGTGCCAAGCCGATGATAAGGGAGCTTACGCCGGAGAACGCCGTTCAACATCAGTTTCCAAGTCTGCTCAAGGTGTTGAACATCTACGAGGCCCTTTTCGTTGAGCATGGGAGCCGTGGAGTTAATTTTGAAGATTTTATTGCTCGGTTCCTTCATCCAAACGTCCTCTCGGCGAAGACTGCCAAGTTTGCCACCCTTGAGGATCCTTTCGGCTTAGGTTTGGATAACCTGCCAGCGGAAGACGTAGATCAAAAGAACTTTTTTCTTCCCAACTCCTCAACCATGTCTTTTGAAGAAGTCGCAGCCCCCGAGATAGACGAGGAGGCCTTCTTTTTGGGATTTCTTGGGCTTTGGCTGAGTTGGTTTGCACTTCCAATGCACTCTCACCGCATGCGGCCTTCTGTCTTTTATCCAGCCCACCGCATGGTCATCGGGGTAAAGGTGGCCGTTGGGATCGCCGGCTTGGCGCATTTATATCACGGCCTTAGCCGAGCAGCGGATGCTAATGATCCTGGGGTGTTGCACGTGGTTTTCCCAATGCACTACTTCATGTCGTGGCTCGAACTACATACAGCGGGTGTTTTCGGCATGCATAAAAGGCCCTCATTCTATGAAAGGTGCATTTTTCCTCGCCTTCTACAGTTGATCGGCGCATCAATTGTAAATCCATCGCCGCGAGATGCCAGGAGTTTACTCCTTCGCTCCCACACTGTTGGAACCGGTGTGTCTTTCATTGACAAGGTGTTGACCATTGGAAAAACGTCCACCACTGCAGTACGGCCATTGCAAGACACTTTCAAGGATGGCGCTTCGGTTTTAACGGCCCGGGAGACCCTTCACTTATATTCTATCAGACCGGGCTTTTTGGTGTTTAGGCAGGACGGGGGAGCGATCTTTATGAGATACAACCCGCATCGTTTCGCCCAACAGCTGAGCTATAACCAAGGGGTACCGCTGGAGGCTTTTTTATCGGAACCTGCTGCGACCGAAGAAGGGATGGAGAGAGCGCTGCATCACTTCATGCGTCTAAACACGGGCTCTCACTTCTTTATCAGTGAGCCGGCTTGTGCTCCCCGACTTCTTAAGGTATACACCGAATGGTATAGTCATTCGACGGGAGCGGTGATAAAGGAGGAAAGGCGGTTGCTGATCGATCGTAAGGTTGCACCCCCAGGTAGCGATCGCAACGCTCCTCTGGTGCCTAGGACTCCAGTAGTCGCTCCCTTAAAAGATGCCGGGGGCAGACCATCACGTGTGCAAAGTCCTCCACGTGAATTGTCGCTCCCTGATATCGCGGATGCACCTCCCGCACCCCGTGCTCAGGCGGAAACAGTGGTTGTACCCTCACCGGAGTCCGGCGTGGGTGCGGACATCGGGACCCGTCGTCCCAAAGCGGCTGCCAAGCGTAAGTCGCTTCCCCATGAGCCTAGGGTTGGAGGGCAAAAGAAAAAGAAGTCACTCTTTGCCGCGGACGTTGCGTTCGGCCAGGAACCTCATGCTCCCTATTCTGAGGGTCTGCTCGAATATGGGACTAACGCCGGGTTGGTGATGCCGCCGCCGGACGATACAGACTTAGAGGCTGCTCTTAGAGCTTCGGCATGGTTGGCGAGGCGTGACGCGTGGCTGGCTAAGCTCGCGCAATCAGGTAACTACTAGTCGCCTTTTCTTTATTGCAGCATATCCTCCTCATTATTTTTGACTAACGCTTTTCTTTCTTTTCTTTCAACAGGCATCACTGATGAAGAAGCCATTGCTGCTTCTCTGAGGACTTTTCAGGAGGAGGAACGTCTCAGGGCATCTATGGGCCTTAGTAAGTTTCAGCTTATCAAGTTTTTCATTTTCCTTGTGTTATGGTCGATCTAACCCTTCCCTCTTGATTACAGGGACTTCAGTGCCGTTCCCTCCTAGCGACGCAGATGTTGTACCAGCTGCCAACGTTCCTGCTTCTTCTGGGCCACCGCAGGAAGTTCGTCTTGGAGAGCCAATGAGAGATGCCTTAAAGGCTCTGGAGGCATCCCTGAATGAAGACGATGATGCCTTGAAGGAGGCATCACGGAGGTCCCTCATGACCGCTCGGGAGGAGAGGAAACGGTTGAGGCGTGAGGCGAAGGCGCGCAGGGCTGCCTTGGCTATGGGAGCGGGCCCTAGCACCGCTCCTCGAGCTGATACTCCCTCTGAAGAGGCCCCTGTCGCCCTGTCCACTGCCCGCAGAGAGGTGGCACGTGCAGCTCGGAGCGCGAACGGTAAATCCGCCTCAGGTAATGTTTCTCTCGGAGTTTTTGTTATAAGGAACTTAATGTCATTTGTCCTTACATCTCTCATCTTGCAGGACCAAGTCCGATCGAGGGGGAGGCGGAAACCGTCAATCTCAAAGGGACAGAGGGAACAGTACCTGCCGAACTCGAGCCGACGGTGGGTAACGTCGTTGTGGCTTTGGAGCCTGGGGTAGAGGTTGAGGGGCCTGCAGCCGATAAGGTCATGGATGCCGAACCTGAAGTGGTGGCAGATGATATGATCATTATAACTGAGCCCAGAGTGGCGGCGAATGAGGCGCTCGAGACCGGTGATCCCCCGGCGATGGTGGACGATACAACCGCCACTATTGAACCTGAGATGGTAGTGGGCGAGGTGGCCACGATTCCTGAAGACGAGCCAACCGCTCCTTCTCTGGAATCTGGCAATACTCCAGTCATAGCCCTTCCCGTCTACGGTCCTCCACCGTCTCCCGTACTTGCGAGCACGACGACGGTCCCCATTGAGTCGGGCGATGAGGCCACAGGCGGTGGTCTCATGTCGATAGAGGAGGGAGTCGTCTCTGTTTCCGCCGGGAGCTCCTCAGGTACACCTTAAGTTGTTGTTTTTATTTGCTTTATAATCTTTTCTGACAAGTTCATTTTTCGTAATGCAGGTGCAGCTAGTGTTGATGCCCCACTACTTGAGGGAGCTCCTTCCACGACTGCCTTGGCGATGGTTACCCCTCAGCCCTCTCTTAGACCGTCAAAGATGTTGGAAGGTATGAGTTTGCAACTTACTAAACTCATCTTTCAAACGTATAATCCATATACTATATTCACATTGTTGTGTCTTTCAGGAGTTCTTTTTGACCATTTGTATCAAGTGTTGGTCCCACACTTCTCCTTTTCATCTGAACTCGCCTCTCCCTCTGGTGGCGCTGGTGAGTACCGTTCCCGATTGGTAGCTTTGTCTTTTCAGTGGTAGAATTATTTCTAACTCTCTCTTGTTCTGACTGCAGTGCTGCAAATCGAAGGGGGAGCAGAAAGATCGGCTGCGCCACCGGTCCTTCCGGCCTTGCCACCTGTCTCCACCGGTATAGTAAACTATCTTATCAATGACTTCCCTCACATCTATTGAATCATCATCTAATCGCATTTCGTCTTTTTCCAGCTGTCGTTCCAGTCTCGGTGCCTTTCGAGTCTCGCATTACAATACCGGGCGGCCCTTCCCAGCGACGTCCGTCCTCAAAAGGTGCCGCGAATAGTTTGCGCATGTTGAGCGACTACATCGGGGAACTCGACATCGAGGCTCCTGTATCTGTTGAAGACTTCGCCATGACAGTTAACCCGATGTTGGCGATATTTGCCACCTTCCATGACGAGGGTGCTGTCGCCTCTTGGGTTAACTATTGTCGGGAAATCGAGGCTTGCCTTCATCAGCTAGAGTCAATGCGCCTGTCCCCTGAGACTTTGGCCTCGAGTACTCAACGGGGAGCATGGCTTGAGCAAAGCGCTTCTCATTTCCGTCATCTGGAACAAGAAGTAGTTTTGAGGCTGAAGGAGTGCCAAGATTCTTCGAGCAGAACTGCTCGCTTGCGTGCCGAAGTTGAGGCGAACGCCGCTGAGGTAAAGACCGTCTTCGAAGGTCTTCTGGAGCGCATCTCAAATGGGCTGGGACTGAAGCGGGCACTCGATATTGCCGAGCGTGACATCGCAGGCCGTGAGGCTGCTCATCAGGCCGTCAGGGATCAGCTTGCCTCCGTCGCACAGCAACGGGCCCAAGTGGAGGCGGAGTTGGCAGTGGTGGCCAATCGGGAAAAGGCATGGAAGGAAGTGTGCGAGCAATTGCTGGATCTGTGCAAGACGCTTCCTTCTCAGTAATTTTCCTTGTATCGTTGGTATTTGTAACATATATGTATATCTTGTATTCTTTAGTACGACGTATCCTAAACTCAATCAAATTTTATGAATGAAGGATGCATATTTTTGTAATGTCTTGTGCCATTTCTCCGTCTTTTCTTTCTTTTATTATCCGCACATCATCTTAGCGAACATGGTTGACGGATAGCAGGGCACGCATCTTGACTTTCCTAAGAATCAGCGATGGCTTAGGTCGCAGGTTCAGATCTGCTGCCTAAGACTTTTCAACTCCATAAGCCGTGAGGGTCTCATAGAGAATTTTCTCCCTACGGATCGAGAGGATCTCGTAGGTGGGTTTTCTCCTTAGGAATCGTGAGGATTCCTAAGTGTGGTTTTCTCTTATAAGTCGTAAGGATCCTACAAGAGAGTTTTTCCCTCTTACGGGTCGAGAGGACCCACAAGCGGTTGTTTCCCTCCTCATCGAAATTCGACTTTGGAGAGTGAGACCCGTGAATAGTATGCAAGAGACCAATTTGGATTGACTTGCAGGGTCCCATTGTTCAGGAAGCAAGTTTTTTAGTCCCTGCTGCCTGAGGCTTCGTTTGCAAGTTGAGACGAATCGGGAGTTTCCCGCGGAGACAATGGTTTCTCTGCTAGCCGACGCGAATCAGGAGGCTCTCGTCAAGGAGTGTTTGTATCCGTGAGTCGAGGAGTTTGCTAGGGATTATTTGTCTCCCAAGCGCCAAGGATTATTTGTTTCCTTGGGGTTTGAAACGAGTCGAGGGTTCCTACGGAGGCACTGGTGGCTCTGCGGGTCGACGCGGATCAGAAGGCTCTCGTCAAGGAGTGTTTGTATCCGTGAGTCGAGGAGTTTGCTGGGATTATTTGTTTCCCAAGCGCCAAGGATTATTTGTGTCCTTGGGGTTTGAAACGAGTCGGTGATTCCCACGGAGGCGCTGATGGCTCTGCGAGTCGACGCGGATCAGAAGGGCTCTCGTCAAGGAGTGTTTGTATCCGTGAGTCGAGGATTTTGCGAGGGATTATTTGTTTCCCAGGCGCCAAGGATTATTTGTGTCCTTGGGGTTTGAAACGAGTCGAGGGTTCCTACGGAGGCACTGGTGGCTCTGCGGGTCGACGCGGATCAGAAGGCTCTCGTCAAGGAGTGTTTGTATCCGTGAGTCGAGGAGTTTGCTGGGATTATTTGTTTCCCAAGCGCCAAGGATTATTTGTTTCCTTGGGGTTTGAAACGAGTCGAGGGTTCCTACGGAGGCACTGGTGGCTCTGCGGGTCGACGCGGATCAGAAGGCTCTCGTCAAGGAGTGTTTGTATCCGTGAGTCGAGGAGTTTGCTAGGGATTATTTGTTTCCCAAGCGCCAAGGATTATTTGTTTCCTTGGGGTTTGAAACGAGTCGGTGATTCCCACGGAGGCGCTGATGGCTCTGCGAGTCGACGCGGATCAGAAGGGCTCTCGTCAAGGAGTGTTTGTATCCGTGAGTCGAGGATTTTGCGAGGGATTATTTGTTTCCCAGGCGCCAAGGATTATTTGTGTCCTTGGGGTTTGAAACGAGTCGAGGGTTCCTACGGAGGCACTGGTGGCTCTGCGGGTCGACACGGATCAGAAGGCTCTCGTCAAGGAGTGTTTGTATTCGTGAGTCGAGGAGTTTGCTGGGATTATTTGTTTCCCAAGCGCCAAGGATTATTTGTTTCCTTGGGGTTTGAAACGAGTCGAGGGTTCCTACAGAGGCACTGGTGGCTCTGCGGGTCGACGCGGATCAGAAGGCTCTTGTCAAGGAGTGTTTGTATCCGTGAGTCGAGGAGTTTGCTAGGGATTATTTGTTTCCCAAGCGCCAGGGATTATTTGTTTCCCAAGCGCCAAGGATTATTTGTTTCCTTGGGGTTTGGAACGAGTCGAGGATTCCCACGGAGACGCTGGTGGCTCTGCGAGTCGACGCGGATCAGGAGGCTCTCGTCAAGGAGTGTTTGTATCCGTGAGTCGAGGAGTTTGCTGAAGATACTGGTTTCTTCGGAGTTGGACTGAACCGTCGAGATTTAGCTTCGCCTTCTGGCGGAGCCTGCTGGGAAAGTATGGTTCCCTCTTTGTTTACGCCCTTGGATTGTATACAGGGATCGATGTGATCTTAACTGTAGGGCCAAAGTTTTATCATCATTTTTTTTTGTTTTATCTCCGCGATGCTCTATCATTTCAGCTTTTATATCGCGAAGGTCGTGATTGCCCAATCATTTCGGCTATTTTTCGCGGTGTCCAATCATTTCGGCTATTTAATTTATTTTTATTCGCTGTTTTTTTTTATTACGAGTTGCCCAATCATTTCGGCTATTTTGCATGCATACATTTTTACTTGCTGCTTTTTCTTGCAAGTTGCCCAATCATTTCAGCTATTCCGTATGCATGTGCGGCCTACTGGCTTTCCGCCGTAAACCTAGAATTAGACACCGATTTCGGCATCAGCACCGCTACAACTGGGATATTGCCAGGAGCGAATCATCATTTGCCTCCGTCGATATCGAACAAAGGTGGCTTAGCGAACAGGGTTAAGGCGCTGTCGACTAAGGCTTTTAACTTCATGAGCCGTAAGGGTCTCACAAAGGTATTTCTCCCTACAAGTCGTGAGGATCTTGTAGGCGTATTTTCTCCTTAGGAATCGTAAGGATCCCTAAGTGTGTTATTCCTTTGTGAGTCGTAAGGATCTCACGCAGGTGGTTTCTCCTTACAGGGTCGAGAGGACCCTATAAGTGTTTCTTAACGAGGTTGCGCCCTTTCAGGTTTTCACAAACACTCGCCGGTAGCCCTGCTGTTTTTACTCACGGAGCCCTTTCGGGTTTTCATCCGTGCCCATTTTGCTTATGGACATACCATTTTTTTTATTCTTTTTATTTTTATTTTTATTTTTATTTTTATTTTTTTTTACGAGGTCGCACCCTTTCGGGTTTTCACGAACACTCGCCGGTAGCCCTGCTGTTTTTACTCACGGAGCCCTTTCGGGTTTTCATCCGTGCCCTTTTTGCTTATGGACATACCGTTTTTTTTTATTTATTTTTTTTTATATGTTTTTTTTATCTCGTCAGCCTAAAGATGTTGCGGTAGTAGTTTTAAAGACGTCTCGGTCTGATATTAGTTTAAGGACATTTCGGTCCGACATTGAGAGGGCTGGCTATTGCTTATAAAGCTTGAGCTTAGGAAGATAGCGAGCGAACATAGTCGTCGTCATCTACCATTGACCTAGGCTGTGGCTCATTAAGCGTAGTATTTCTTTAGGAAGCGACCGTTTATTGGCCTGAAAGGCCTTTCACCGTGCATGTCCATGAGTAGATAGGCCCCACCCTGGTAGACCTTATCAATGATGTACGGTCCTTCATAGTTTGGCTCAAACTTTCCTCGCTTGGCGCGATTGGGGATCATGGGCCTTTTGACCACTAGCACGAGTTCGCCTTGGTGGAATGTCCTCGGCCGGCTCAATCTTTCATATGAGCGCGTCATCTTTGCTTTATACGCTTCCAGATTTTGCTGTGCTAGAAGCCGGATTTCATCAAGGGCGTCAAGCTCTTCAAACCGAAGGTGAGCATTTTCTTCGTCTGTCAGCTCGTAGTGGACTGCCACTCGTAGCGAGGGTAATTCTATCTCGAGGGGGAGTACTACTTCCGTCCCAAATACTAACGCGTATGGCGTTGTGTTCGTGGCCGTTTTAAATGTAGTTCGATACGCCCAAAGAGCCTCTTGCAATCTTTCGTGCCAATCTCTCTTATTTCGGGACACTGTTTTCTTTATGATTTTCGTCAATGTCTTGTTGAAGGCTTCAGCTAATCCATTGGCTCGCGGATTATAAACTGAGGAGTTCTCCAGTCTATATTGTGCTGCTGTGCGAAGCGGCTAATTTTATGACTTCGGTAGGCTGGCCCATTATCAGAGATGATCCTTCTTGGGGTTCCGAACCGGTATATGACATGCGTTTTGAAGAAATGGAGGATGTTCTCCGTCTTCACTTCCCTCAACGGTACCGCCTCTGCCCATTTGGAGAAGTAATCAGTCGTCGCCAAGATGAAACGATGTCCCTTTGACGATGCTGGTTCGATGGGGCCAACTATATCAGTCCCCCACATTTCGAATGGCCAGCTAGCCACTGTTGGGTATAGCGGATTTGGATGTTGATGGATGAAGTCCCCATGAATTTGGCATGAGTGGCATTGCTTCGCATACTCGATGCAGTCTTGAATCATCGTGGGCCAATAATAGCCCATCCGTTTGATCTTCAACTTCATCTTTGGACCTGCTTGGTGAGAACCGCAAAGTCCGTTGTGAACCTCTTGGACGACCCTTCTCGCTTCGTTAGGTCCTAGGCACCTCAGCCACAGAGAATCGAATGTCCTTTTATATAGAGTATCGTTGACGAAGGCGAAAGACAGAGCTCGTTTCACGAGCTGGTGTCTTATGGACGCTTCTTCAGGCATTCGGTGGAACTTGAAGTAATCTATGAAGACTTCTCTCCAGTCTTCGGTCTTCTCATGGTCTTTTATTTGTAGGGTCGCCTGCTCGGTCGCTCCTTTTTCTTCAGATGATTCCGGAGATACTTCTGCTGGGGCAAGCACTCGACGGCTTTGTATCACGATTCTAACGTCATCGAGGTTCTCGTCAGCCAATTCTTTAGCAAGTTTGGCCAGTGCGTCCGCTTTGCTGTTTTCCGCGCGCGGTATACTTTCTAACGTGTAGGAGGGAATTTAGGTTAGCAGTTGCTGCACCTTTTCACCGTATTTTACCAATTCTGGTTTGCATGTTTGGTAATCGCCGTTTACTTGACTGACGATCAGCTGGGAGTCTCCATATATGAGGAGGCTTTCAATTCCCATATCAATGGCGATCTCGAGGCCTGCTATCAGAGCTTCATATTCAGCCTCATTATTCGTTCTCGGCTCTGTTAAGGAAAATGCGAAGCGCATTATTCCTCCTTGTGGAGTCACAAAGATGAGTCCTACCCCCGATTTGATCATTGGCGTACTTTGCTTGTGCTTTTTCATGGAAGATGCTCCATCGAAATAAAGTTCCCAACGAGTATCACCACCGTCGATTGCGTCAAACGCATGTTTGTCTGGCAAATCGCAATTCAGAGGGGAATCGGCAGGTATCGGGTGTTCAGCAAGGAAGTCGGCTATGGCCTGACCCTTCACTGCCTTGAGGGGTCGATATGTTATCGAGAACTCCATTAAGAGCAGAGCCCATTTAGCGAGTCGTCCCGTCAAGATGGCCTTTGACATTAAATATTTGAGAGGGTCCACCTTTGAAATGAGATGGACTTCGTGCGCTAATGCATAGTGCCTAAGCTTTGTTATTGCGAAGATCAACGCCAGGCAGTGTTTTTCAATGGGAGAGTAGTTGCTTTCTGCCCCCAGCAGAACTCGACTTAAGTAGTAGAGTGCTCTTTCTTTCCCTTGATCGTTCTCTTGTGCCCATAATGCGCCTAAGGAACTTTCGAGGGCGGTTGTATAAAGAATAAGAGGCTTCCCCTTAACCGGAGCAGCCAACACCGGCGGGTTCTGCAGGTATTGCTTGATCTCATTCAGTGCGCCTTGACATTTTTGATCCCAAACGAATGGGGTTCCCTTCTTCATCAGGTGACTATAGGGACGGCACTTTCCTGAAAGGTTTGCTATAAATCTCCGTATGTATGCGAGTTTCCCTTGGAGAGACCGCAACTGTTTGAGAGTCCTCGGCGGAGGCATTTCCATGATCGCTTTAATCTTTGACGGATCTATTTCAATACCTCGGTGTCGAACGACGAATCCCAGGAATTTGCCCGAGGAAACCCCGAACACACATTTAAGAGGATTCATCTTCAAGTTGTATTGCCGAAGGCGTTGAAATACAGTCTTCAGATGCTCGAGATGTTCCTCGTATGATTTGCTTTTAACCACGAGATCGTCGATATAGCATTCAACGATTTCGTGTATGAGGTCGTCGAAGATCTTTGTCATGGCCCTCTGATAAGTAGCACCGGCGTTCTTCAAACCGAAGGGCATTACTTTATAACAAAATATCCCAAGAGGGGTCCTGAAAGCTGTGTGTTTCTGATCTTTAGGATGCATTTTTATTTGATTATACCCCGATGAGCCGTCCATGAAGGAGAAAACCTCATGAGTGGATGTATTGTCTATCATTAGTTCAGTGACTGGCACTGGGAAATCATACTTCGGGCAAGCTTTATTAAGATCCCGGAAGTCTACGCATATGCGCACTGTCCCATTTTTCTTCATCACTGGGACGATGTTAGCGATCCATTCAGGGTATTGAACTTCATGTATAAAGCCAGAGTCTATCAGCTTTTTGACTTCGGCGTTGACGCTCATCTCAAGCTCGAGTCGCATTCTTCTCGGTGCTTGTTTGACTGGCTTGATGTCCGTGGATATCGCCAATTTGTGTACAGCAATTTCTGGATCTAGTCCCGGCATTTCGGAATAGTTCCACGCGAAGCAATCTTTGTGCTGTAGAAGCACATCCTTTAACGCAGCCACCCTTTCTTCAGATAACAGCTCGCTGATGAATGTCGGTCGCGGGTCATTTACCGTCCCCAACTCAATTTTCTTGAGATTATCTGCAGTGGTATGGATTCCATCCTCCAGTTCTTTCGGAGCTGGGGGAAATTCTGAGATTACCTCATCGCTGCCGCTTTCAAAGCACCCAGGGAGGTTGTTCATGTCCTCGGACCCTTCTTTTAATATTGTTATCACATGGCAGGTGCGTATTTTCTGCCAATCCCAATGCGGAGTTGGTTTTATCCTTGTGTTTTCGGGTTCATGCTTTTGCGGCGGCGCTACCTTCCTACTGTCAGACAACGCGAATTTGCCAAGCTGATATTGGTCCTCAACCCAATTCTTAAAGGTGAAGCAATCTTCAAGCGGATGCCCTACTACTCGATGGTAAAAGCAATACTTTGGGTTGGAGACTTCGCCTGCTTGCTCAGGGTGTTTAGACTCTGGCAGAGTAAGCATTTGATGTTTTAGAGCAAGATCAAGTATTTTCCTTGTTTTGTTTCGAGGAAATGAGTATGCTCGACCCATTTTCTTCATGAGGGCTAGGTCAATAACGCTCGACTCTCGGATGCGTGGCTTCTTAGCTCTGTTTTGTGGTTGTCGAGCACCTTTTCGGCCCTTCGACTTGTTTTTGCTTTCGCGTCGAACCTTCTTTGTAGCAGGTTGACAAGGAGCGGCATTTTCATCTTTCACCGCCTGTTGAAGGAGACGCTGTGTCTTGGCTTTCTCATAGATTGCCATTTCACGATCGTGATCATCTCGGGCTTTTTGACTCGCATCCTTTATAAGTTTGCTCATTTGGTCTTCAGACGATGGGTTGGGAGGTCTTGCATCAGGAACTTTTGCTGATTCAGGATTAGCGTCTTCCCATTGAGCGTCCGCTTCTTCATCGAAGTCATACATGGCATAACAGCTGTTTATTAGCTCTCGTTTCTTTGGCCGGATATACCCAAGCCCTTTTGTTTCCGTTCTCCCGTTAGGCAGTTTGCATTGAGTCCCGGGAACGTTCCAGACCTTGTCATAGAATTTGGCTTTTCTAACGGTCTGTGTGAAGGACATCCCCTGGCGTTTCAGCAGTTTCTTCAAACCTTCGGTATAATATCTGGGAAGACGGATAGGCTGAAGCCCGTCGAGCGTGGGATCTGCGCCATGCCAAATTTCTTTTTCCACCTTGTTTTCTTCAGAGCGGTAGAATAGGATTGCCTTCTCGCCTTTTCGTTTGGGAGGGATATAGAATATCTGCAATTCTTCCACGCTGTTGGTGTCGAGTGCATCCAGTTCTTTGTAATGTTCAAGCGGCACCATGGTTATCTATAGACTTCGCTCTTCATCAGCGGAGACTCGTATTGAAGGCCGAGCAGGGAATACAGCATGAACTTCATCCTCTGAATCACTACCGAAGATCAATGAAGGAACGGATGGTCCTGGCCTGGTGGATTGGGATGGACCTGAATAAGTTATATCCTCCTCCTCCTCGGTGTCACTGCCGAAGACAGGGATGATAGCGTTAGTTTTGTTCTCCGGTTTGTGACACCTTTCCGTGTCTTCGAAACTCGGTAAGAAGTATTTGGCATCTTCATACTTGCGAACTTCGTTTACGGAAAACGGATTCAACTCTCCTGCTACTGTGTACTCGAGGCCATCCCTAGAATACTTCATGCACTGATGCTGTGTAGAAGGGATGATATTGTACTCGTGTAACCATGGTCGACCGAGCAGAGCATTGTAGCACGTCTTGGCATCTATGACATGGAATTTGATATCTGTGACGAGCAACCCGAAGCGTAACGTCAATATCACAGATCCAAGGATTTTCGATGATTGGGAGTCGAACCCGGAGATGGTGATCTTGTCTCGGGCGAGGTGTTGGACACTCATGCAAATCTCCTTTAACACTCGCACATTGAGTAAATTAACAGACGATCCGTTATCGACCAAGATTTTACCTATCTTTATGTCATGGCAGTATCCTGAGACATAAAGGGGGCGATTGTGTTCACACGTCCCGAGGAGAAGGTCTTCATCACCAAAAGCAACGTCGGCTGTGTGCACCTCTTCCAATTCGTCTTTCATCTTTTGTTCGGCTAGGAAGGCTTGGAACTGGTCCGGATCTTGTAGGGCTTTAATCAAAGAATCCCTCGCCTCTTTTGATAGCAATAGGGCATCGAGAATGCTGAGTTGTGAGGGTAGCTTCCTCAGATGCGCCAAGACATTGTAATCTACTTTATTCCTCTTCGGGGGATTCTTGGCGGTTAACTCTTCCGCAACTTGGTCATCCAAAGCGATGTCTTCAGAGACCTTTTCTTTCCCTTTGTTTTTCTTGTTCAAGGGTCCGAGGTTCTTTTCGGGTAATGTTCGATTGCGTAGCTGTATATTTTCTCAAGCCTTCGGTTCTTCTTCTTTTCCCGAAGTGGATTCTTTGAAGAGGGGGCCAAGTTCTAGTTCCTCATCAGAGTCGCTCCCAAATGTAGGCACTTGTGACCCGGCAGTGTTAACCATGTGACAATTGCCGGCAGTTCTTTCAAGTTCTCTAGTCGTATTTCTTTGCTCTCGGCGAATTTTACGCTTTTCCCGTTTAAAGCGTTGTTGATTAGCGACGTATCCTTGCCACCATCTATCGAAAGCCTTGCATTCTTGAGTGGGATGCGAGACCTTCTGATGATATAAGCAATAAGAGGGGTGCATTTCTACCATGCCAGTAACTTTTTTTTCAGAGGGTGGTAGCTTCATGCCCATTGATATGGCCTTAGCAAACCTCTTTTTTATCTTGAATTGGCTTTTGTCAGTGGTGGAGGCATTTTGCTCCAGCGGGATCATTTCAGCTCCTTCCTCAAGTCGCTGACGCTTGGCCTTTTCGAATATAGCCGTCTCGCGTTCTCGATCAGCCTTGCTTTTCCACCGAGCTTCATTAAGAAACGCGCTAATCATTTCAACTGGTAACCCTGGGGCTCCTGATTCGGCATTTGCCCCCAGTGTTTCAGTGCCAGAGGTCTCTTCATCATTCGTGACCGAATGAGAGATCATATGACAGCTAGCCACATACTCCTCGGATTCGTCCGATGAACTCTCTCCCTCATCTTCCTTTTGAAAGACGTGATCAAGGAAATCTTGGAGCGTAATGGGAGTTCGCGCCTTTTGGTTATATTCATCCAGCGCGTCGATCTGCTTTTGTAGGTCCGTGCGCTTGTCGCCAGGCTTCACGGGCTTCTTAGATTTCTTCTTCTTCTTTTTCGAAGATTTTGACGGCTGACTATGAGCGCTTGAACCACTACCATCGGTCTTCGGAGTCGGTCGTGGCTTCAACATCCTCTCAATAACCTGCGGTTCCAAGGGGTTCTTCCACTTGATCGCTGGACAGGTCTGAAGATCATTTAGCATTCTCCTCGTTTTGGCTGATAATACAACCTCCCAGGGAGTTTCTTCAATAACGGAGCATGTTGCCCCCGGCGTATTCGTCCCCTTAGAGGTATGGGGCTGCGGAGGATTCACCTTCCATTTGTCAGATAGCGCAAATTTTCCCTGACGGTACTGGTTCTCAAGCCAATTCTTGAAAACGTAGCAATCCTCAATCGGATGGCCTAGCACTCGATGATAAGGGCAGTAATTAGGCTCGTTGACGTCACTCGGTTGCGACGGACGTTTTGGGTCTGGCAGATTTATAAGCCTGTTGCGCAATTCCAGCTCGAATAGCCTCCTTGTTTTATCACGGGGGAAGGAGTAAGCACGTCCCATCCTGTCCTCAAGGGGTACATATGGGCGTGTATTGTTTGGACGAGCGACCGGCTTCGAGTCGCTTGGTTGTTGTTGGGCATTAGCGACAATGATCGCTTTTCCCTTTCCTTTATCGTTTCGGGAGTCTGGTTTCGGGAGAGGGGGTTTATGGCCCATCTGGTCCATCTGCGCTAATTTGTCGATCAAAGCCTGGAAGGAAGTCGGCTTGAAGAACATCATGAACTGTGAGATGGTTGCTTGTGGATCAAGGGTTCCAACAAACATTCCCACCGCTGGGGCTTCTTCTATGCGCTGTTCGCACTTAGACCATAGATTACGCCACCGTATAGCGTACTGAACCCATGTCTCGCCGGGTTTTACCCTGGCGTTAATCAGTGCCGTCATCGGGGTACGCTCGCTGGCACTTGCAAAACGCTGGGTGAAGAGCAGCTCCATCTCCGCAAAGGTTTTAATAGAGTCGTTGGGGAGGTCGGAATACCATTCGAAAGCCGTATCTGATAGGCTTCCAACAAACTGGCGCAGCAAAAGCTTGTCGTCGCCTCCGATGTTACCACAAAGCGCCCTGAACTGGGCAACATGTTGATGGGGATTGCCGGTCCCTTTGTAAACATGAAACTTGGGAATCGTGTAACCCGGCGGGTACTTGATTTGGTCATACCAGCCCGGATATAGCCGCCCCGTTTTCACGATTTGACCGGCTGCTTCGGCCGCGTGATGAACCTTTATCTGCTGGGCTATATATTCGTCCAGATCAGTTTTAGAGATTGTATCCTCTCTAGCCGTTGATAGAACGGGCTGAGGGTTTGATGTTTCTCCCTTATCATCCCCAAGGACAATCGGGGGTTCTTCAGTTGGGGTATCTGGTTGTATCATCATCCCTATCATATCCTGGAAGAGGAGGCCCATACGCTGTATATTGGCTGCTTGTTCAGCAGCCTCTTTGTCTCTCTTCTCCAGTACTCGGCGGAGGAACTCAGCGTCGGTCTCTTCCTCTTGGCGTTCATCTAAGGACGTCTCAGGATTCTCTTTTGGCCCTGTGAGTGCAGCCATTGTGGTCATCATCTCCTGGAGCTTTTGTTGCTGCTCCTGAGACTTGGTCACTGACCGGGTAAGCGGTCGGTGACCCGTAGAAATACGACTTTCTTCCTTTCCCGAAGCCATATAGACCGTATGAACTGTTATGCCCCCTGACTTGGGGCGTTTAGGTTCACCGCTTTTAAACTCTGTCAGTGTCACGGGAGCTTTTTCTGGCCTCTTCCTTTTATGGACCTTTGAGGTTGAAGGAGCCGTTGAAGCGGGCATTCTAGCATTTGTTGCCCCCTGCTGTTTAATGGGGCAGTTTTTGTTATTTTCCACCTTCGCCTTTTTCTGGTGACGCAAGTGGTCTGGATCGATCACAGAGTCTTGAACCCTCCGCCATACTTTATAAACTTTTGAGGATAGCCGTTGAGGGGGCTGTTCTTGTTTTGTTTCTGGAACTCTCTCCGCAGGGGGAGGAGATCTTTTCAACGTAGCAATTGGAGAGTTCTTTTTCACCTTTCTCAGCAATTCAAAGCTGTTCCCAGTTGGAACAGCAGCGTCGACCTCCACCACTGGAGCAGGTGGGGTTAGCCCTGAGGGAGAGTTGCCCCCTGCTTTTCTTACTCGTCGCCAATGGCGACGTCGCGCACGACGAGCCATTGGGACTGGCTCGGAGATCGAGATGGTTTCTTGTTGCCCCCTGTTCGAGTGTGGGGTAACTGCCGACGTCAGCCTATCGAAGACTGATGCTTTTTGACCAGCTGGGGGAGGATTGGGAGCCGTCAATCTTGTGAAGACCGACTCTCTGATGGGAGAAGCCGCTTTAACGACCTCCAAAGCAGCGGCCGTTGCCCTCTTTGGGACGGCCACTTTATAGTTCTGACCTAGCCTGGTAAAAACGGAGGCTGTTGGCTTAGTAGCGGGCGACCCGTTGACAGGGGTCGTGGTAGCGGTAAGCCGGTCGAATACCGACTTTTTGTTCGCTTCCGGTGCGGATATCGGCATAGAGAAGCTTGCAGGTAGGACCATGGTCCCGAAAAACAGGCCGGTGGTGGCCTGGGTCACCTGGTCTACCGGCAGAGTCAGGAAGGAAGCCGCTTGGGGCCCGTATGTTACACCTCCTGGTGAGGTGGAGCGTCCGTTGCAGCGGCATTTCGAGCAGCTGGTGCAGTTGGTGGCCATTGGATCTTGAATTCTGTGCCAGGTAAAAGACCAAATCTTAGTATCTTGAAATCCGAAGACAACCATTTAACAAACCGCGATTGGTTCGCGAAGACGACACAGGAAGTGTGGAGTGGAAAGAGGAAGAGGTCCCACCGGGCGTGCCAGAATCTGTTCCCCTCCGAACGGCGGCGCACAGGACTGCGATGTCCTGACGCTGGGATTCAGGGCAGATGCTATTTGGTTTTATCCGTCTATCTCTCCGAAGATGCCAAGTTGATTTATGGCACCGTGTATCGGAGGTTTAGACGGATGCGGCCGATGTAGCAGACTTCGTCAGATTCCCCCTCAGGGTGAGGGGTTTTTGATTGTGGGGACGCTCTTCCCTGCAGGCGCAAGCCCCTGCAGTTAATTACGCTACCGCATCGCGGTAACAACTTTCTCCTTCTCCAGAATTTCACTTCGTGTCGTGTATGTTTGTTTTGTTTGTGGTTGCCCGTGGATTGTATACGGAGACTTAGTGATGTCGTCGCCCGTAGGACGTGGATTAGTCCAAATCCGTATTTACTTAGATTTGGGTTTGGTGTTTTTAGTTTAAGGATGCATTAGTCGCGTTGCGGCTAAGATCAACTTAAACGTTCGTTAAGGATACGTTAGTCTTGTTTTAGACTAAGATCAACTTAACGTAGTGTTTGATTTAATTATCTGGCCATTGGGACTCGTCACCTCTCCGACGTCGTTGAGGGATTACAACGACAAGCGTCTGAGGAGTTCAGAGATGAACCCTTGAACCAAAGTTGATTTGGGGTTTTATTGTTTATTTAAAGATCTAAGGACACATTAACCGTAGCTGAGGCTAAGATCAACTTAGACGGGACCGTTTAGATCCGGCAAAAGAGCGTTCGGGCTCTATTGCGCCAGTTTAGGGACGTGGTGGTCCATTATTAGTTTAGGGACGTTTCGGTCTGTCGCCAGTTTAAGGACGTAGTGGTCCATGTTCCAGTTTAGGGACGTGGTGGTCTATGTTCCAGTTTAGGGACGTGGTGGTCTATGTTCCAGTTTAGGGACGTTTCGGTCCGATATTAGTTTAAGGACGTTTCGGTCCAATATTAGTTTAAGGACGATTCGGTCCAATATTAGTTTAAGGACGTTTCGGTCCATATGGGTGTGTGGTCGTTGGGACCCGTCACCTCTTTGACGTCGTTGAGGAATTACAACGATAGATGTCAAAGGAGTTCGGAGATGTACCCTCGAACCGGACGTAAATTGATTTAGGAGAGCCATTTTGCTCAGTCAATTTAATTTAAGGACTTATGGCCAAAATTGGGCTAAGTCCAGTTGAAAATGTTCAACACCATCATTTATTTTTTTTTTATTAGACCTGTGCTAGGGCTTTGCCCATACTTAAATAATGCATTGCATTACTTCAGTCCATTTATGCCCATTTTGATTGGGATCTGCCCTTTTTATTATGATGCAGATCGTTTATTTTGGTCCGTTGGACCTTTCAATTGGGCTCTGTCCTTCCAAATAATGCACAGCATTTTATTTATTAGGCTTGTTAAGCCTTTTAATTGGGCTTGGCCCTTCAGGAAGTGAAATACATTGCATTTGCCAGGCGCTTTGCGCCAATCACT
Organism: Agapanthus africanus; assembly: GCA_030015575.1. Taxonomy (NCBI): domain Eukaryota; kingdom Viridiplantae; phylum Streptophyta; class Magnoliopsida; order Asparagales; family Amaryllidaceae; genus Agapanthus; species Agapanthus africanus. The sequence goes on along the minus strand of JASDDO010000019.1, from coordinate 398,617,021 downwards.
GAGCGCAAGCTCATATGGTGATGACACGTGTCATGCTCTGGGGAGCGCAAGCGACACGTGGCATGCTCTCAGCGAGTTGCGCCAATTCCAGAGAGCAAAGCTCTATCTTAAGGGCGCTTAGTGCAAGTGGTTTTATAGCCGACACGTGGCGCTCTCTTAAGAGCGCAACGGCGCAACTTGGAAGTGCAAAGCACCAATAACCTTTTAGATACAAGAAGGAAAGTGCAAAGCATTGTTTAATTTCTTGATCTGAAATAGATCAAAGAAAAATAAATTTTTCTTTGCTTGAAGAACCAGAGGTTCATAAAAGTGCAAAGCACTATTATTATTATTATTTTTTTATTGTTTTTAAAGAACCAGGGGTTCACGAGAAGTGCAAAGCACTGTTTACTATGTAAAGATCATTGATCTTGTTTTTAGACCAATGATCTATTAGAAGGAATTTCTTCTAATCCATGAAGGTTCTTTACCTTTTTCTTGAAATCTTCTCAGAGTTCTCTCTGTTTAAAGTTCTTAAGTTCTCAAGAAAAATCTTCATCCCTTTGAATTGAGGCTTAGGGTCCTTTTTATAGTGCTCACAAATTAGTTAAATTTGTTAAAGAAATCATCCTCTGAGTGATTTGGGGAATTTTCCCCACCGTTGGATCCTTGATCCAAGGGCTTCTGCTTTGCAGAAGAAAATCTTCTTGTTTTAACAAGAACAGAAAAGATTTCTTAAAAATCTTAATTTAGTTTGGCGCAGATGCCCCAGCGCGTGACACGTGTCGCGCAGCGCAACTGCGCTAGCACGTCTGCGCTGACACGTGTCGCGCAGCGCAGAGCGCAGCGCAACTGCGCTAGCACGTCTGCGCTGACACGTGTCGCGCAGCGCAGAGCGCAGCGCAACTGAAGCGTTGCTTCAGGCAAATAGAGCTCTGCTCTGATTGGGCGCGTCTTCTTGGGCGCAGCGCTGATACATCTGCGCCTGACACGTGGCGCGTTGCGCTCAGCGCAGAGGATCTGAAGCGTTGCTTCATTTATTAAAGTTTAAATTTTGGGAGAATCAGAAGCGCCGCTTCTCCTGAGATATCTTTTCATCTCCTCTTTTCAAGTCAAACTTGTATTCCCGAAATTATAATTTCCCGGGCCTTGGAAATAACTCCGCTGCGCACAGAATTTTCTGTGTTTGAATCGATATATAACTCAAGGCCGAGCCTTTCCTTTCCTCACCTTCAGAGAACTTCTTTAATCATGGCTTGCAACCGTCCTCATGCCCGCCGACAACCGTGGGAAGTGCCGATCCGAGACGTCGTTCCCCGCTTTGCTGCGCGCTTGGTGGACTCCTCTTTTTCGGACGAGCAGTGCGATGCCGCAATGTACGAGCTTTCGACTCGTGTGGGGTCTTCTCTTCTCCCGGGTTCCATTTGGCTTCGGATGATTCTTGCCTCAGTGCTCGCCGACATTCCCCCTCCTCCGGCGGAGATGTCCTCGGCAATGCTTGATGTGGCCGAGGATAAGATCGAGAGCTTTTTCGAAGCGCTCTTGATCACCAAAGCCCTGAGGGACTTCTCCTTCTACTTGCTGAGCCAGATACGGGCTCGTCGGGCCGTCATCGCCACCTTTTCCCAGGAGTGCGGCGTCGACCGTTGGATGGCTACCCCTCGGGAAGATCGCCGCTTTGACGTGATGGAGAAGACGGAGAGGGAGCTGAATAATCTTCTTTTTCTTTTTGTGAACCCTTGTCTCTCTGATCCCGTATTCGGTGATCTCTTTTAAATGTAATAACAATAAGAATGAATAAATATTTTTCTTTTTTAATCAAGTATTTCATTGTCTGTTAAGGGTTCTTTTATTTTAGCTCTCTGTTGTGCTTGTGCATCGTATGATTTTAATTTGTTATTATCAAGTGTATGTAATTTTACATGGATAAATTGCCTTTGGCACTTAGCCCCTTTTTCTGCGCTAGCGCATCTGCGCTGACACGTGTTGCGCAGCGCAACTGTGCTGCCACGTGTCGCACAGCGCAGAGCGCAGCGCGGCGCTTCCTTTAACAGAGCTTTGCTCTAATTGGGCACGCTGCGCTAATGTATCTGCGCTGGACACGTGGCGCGTCGCGCGCAGCGCAAAGGATCTGAAGCGTTGCTTCCTTTAAACAGAGCTTTGCTCTGATTGGGTGCGCCTTCTTGGGCGCTGCCCTGACGTATTAGCGCCAGACACGCGGCGCGTTGCGCCTGAGACTTGAAGCGTTGCTTCGAAATTTGAATTTTGAATTCAAACAGAGCTTTGCTCTGATTGGGAGAAACAGATACCATGTTAGTGTCTTGTGCTCACGAAAACCCGCGGAAGCCATGGCTGAGGCGGAAGCGAAAATAATGATTTTAAGCAAGCACAAAACACATATACTCAAGAATTCAAACCATACGACTAAACTAGCAAACTCAGCAACAAAGTTTAGAAAATACAATTTTCGACGCATGTCCACCTAATTGTGGAAGACCCTTCCAAATCCGTAGACGCCGGGAATATGCTTGAGAGGAGACCGCCCTTGCTGAAGATCATCCACCCGAGAGAAACCGATCCAGACTCCGACCGACGCTCCAAACTTTCTTGGGATGGATTGTGGATGATATAGGAATTTTTTCACTAACTTTCTCTCTAAATTTACCATGCTCTAGAGAGAAAGGATGAGGAGGAGGAGGAGGTGAGGAAAGTCATGACATGAAAAATAATGGCCAAGTCTAAAGTAAACCATACAACAATAGTAAACCCAAATGATTTTGTAATATTAAAATGAAGGCCATGCCTCTCTACATACTTCTTGCCAGCTCACCCTCCACCTCATTTCTATTTGATTTTCTAAAAAGAAAATCAAATATGAGGTGTCCTTCTAAAACTATTCCCGTATAAATATGGAATACTTCTCTCGGTATATATATTGCTACATATACACGTATCCGTATAAAAATACGGATAGCACCAAAGAGAGAAAATGAATAGTAAACAATAATATATATATATATATAAATTATTAAATCAAAACTTGATTTAATAATCCGGCTTAATCCTAAACCGGCTAGTATTATCAACCGCGCGATTAAAGTCCGTGTATCCCGTACACGTATTTAATCGGACCCCTGCACGTAACAACGTACGTCATCTACATCTATCGCCTGAACCGGGAAAACCATCTGTGTGGGAATCTAAAGACTCGACAATATGTTGGCAGTGGGTTTAATCACAAGCACGTCAGCGGCACTACCTGTACGAAACGGGTACCCAGGTACTTGCCAAAAAGGGGCCGACAATCAAGTACGTCCTTACCCTACTGAGCCTGAATCTGACAATCTCCGTACAGTCCGGTCTCTTCGTCTAAGAGTATCACATATCGGGTGTAGGGGGTGGATAACGTCAGACCCCTAATAACCCAATAAGTCATGTCGGAGTCAAGCTCATCACCAACAAAGAAACTACTAAACAACTATCAGTAAATCTCACCCACCGTGGCCACAGATTTAGGGTAATGGCCAACCAAACACAGCGCGACATCGACTCCAAATAGCAGGAGAGACGAATTCCTGACAATCGATCACTGCCTCTATGTGGCTCAGGACTATACCCAACTAAAACCTGTTTGCACGACTCCTTTGAGCCGTGGTAGGGTAGTAATCAAAATACAGTGGGAACTCACACGAGAAAAATGACGATCTAAGGTCAAAAGACTAATATGTACTCATACCACCTGAGAATTTCCATCTGACGATAGATATAATACCATCTAGAAGTTCTCGGCGGTCCATCCGGTGTACTCACCTCCAGTGAGTACCTGTATACCATCTTAGGTGACACAACACCAGTGACTTGTGAGACCGGCCACCGTCTCTCGTCGGGGTCTAGAAATATATACACTAATCTACTCCCGAATATTGATGGCCAGTCTCGATACTCTCACTACTAGGGACATTTAAGAATGTGCTTATGGACTACTCAGCTCCCGCGTATATGATCGCCATCATAATGCTATAATACTGGTAGTTAAGCAAGAAATCTACGGGATCATCAATGATGAAGATAAAATAGATAGCATACCGTCATTTTGAGTAAGACTGTTCTACCTGTATTGGTCCTCCCTCAATTATCATAATCGCCTACTTGCAATCATAATCATAATAATCGCCTACTTAGAATTCATAAATAAGATTTCAACTCAGTTCAATGCAAAATAAAAGATTTTGAGAACCGACAACGGTAAAGAATATAATAATAAATTATTTTCAGAATATTTTCGTAATCTTGATATTATTCATCAAACTTCTTGTGAAGGTACACCGCAACAAAATGGTATTGTTGAAAGGAAAATAGGCATTTACTTGAATTTACTAGATCCATAATATTTCAAATGAATGTTCCTAAAATATATTAGTCTGATACTATTTTGACTGCTTACTTTCTTATTATTAATAGGCTTCCAAGTAAAATTTTGAACAATAAATCTCCTCTTGAAATTTTAATGAAAAGAATTATTAATTTATCAATTCTAAGAGTTTTTTATTGTTCATGTTATATGTATGTTTCCGATAATAATAGAGATAAACTTGATCATCGTGCTATAAAATGTGTTTTTCTTAGATATTGTGCTAATAAAAAAGAATATAACCGTTATGACCTTAAACTAAAAAAATTAAATATTTCAAGAGATGTTCATTTTGTTGAAAACGAGCCATATTTTTTAAGCTCTTCTTAAGATAAATTTCAAACTCATAATCACGGGAAGAATTCATCAAATTCTACTCCTTTTCCTATAATTGATTTTGATGATTTGCCAGCTGAAATTGTCAGAAATGAACAGATTCATGACAATACTAATGAGGGGGAGAATTTTCAAGTTGATAATCAAGATAATGCACAACAGGAAATTCCTACTGCACCAAATCAACACGAAGAACAAGAAAATTCTATAGCTCCGGTCGAACCAGATAATTCAATAGCTCCGGTCGAACCAGATTTGCACAGGTCTACTCGTACAATTTCTCCTCTTAACGGATTTGAAGATTTTCTCCTATATAATGCCGTATCTTTCCCTATCGAAAAATATGTACGCTATAAAAAACTTTTTCAAAATTACTTTTCATATTTGAGCTCAATATCGAATGAAAATGAGCCTACTATTTTTAATGATGCTAACTCTCAACATGTATGGAGGGAAGCTAAGAAAGAAGAATTTCAGGATTTGCATAAAAACCATACTTGTGATATTGTTAAATTACCAGAAGGTAAAATATCTATTGGATGTCATTGGGTATATAAAATTAAGTATAATAGTGATGGAACACTTGAAAGATATAAGGCTAGATTAGTAGTCAAAAGGTTTCCCCAAACTTATGGTATCGATTATAAAGAAACATTTGCACCTGTTGCTAAAATGAATACTTTTCATGTTTTATTATCTGTTGCTACTAACTGTTGCTGGCCTTTATATCAGTTAGATGTAAATAATGCTTTTTTGCAAGGTGATCTTCAAGAGAAGGTACATATGGAGTTGCCTCCGGGTCATCCGTTAGAACATAAAATAGAATTGTCTTGCAGACTTCGTAAAGCAATATATGGTTTGAAACAATCTCTCCGTGGGTGGTACTTTAAAGTCAGTCATGTTCTTATTAGTATTGGTTTTAAAAGAAGTTTTGCTGAATTTTCGCTATTTACCAATCAAGGAAAATTTAAAACTATTATTGTGTTAATATATGTGGACGATATTGTTATAACCGGTGATAATGAAAATGGTATAGCTAAGCTTAAAATTTTTCTTGAGAATAAGTTTAATATCAAAGATCTTGGAAAATTAAAATATTTTTTAGGTATAGAAATTTCTCATTCAAAACAAGATCTTTTTATGTCTCAAAGAAAATATGTTTTGAATTTATCAAATAAAGAAATTGGAAAAATGGCAATAAAACCAATTAACACTCCCGTTGAATACAATTGTAAACTTAATAATGCTGACACTACTAAAATAGGGGGTTGCCCCTACGGATAACAACATCTGTAGGGGCAGATTTAGTTTGGCCCTACGGATTACTCCGTAGGGCCAAACGGTTGCCCCTACGGTCCTTCCATATTTATTTAAAAATTATTAAATCTTAAAGTATTGTTTGCCCCTACGGAGCCGCAAACCAAGCACCTACGGGCATATCCGTAGGGGCATCTAAACAGAGATTTAAGTGATCGATCCCTACGCTGATTATTTCTTATTCTCTTATCACTTGCGCGCGAACCCAAATCCCCAAACCCTTGTTCCCGCCGATCGCCGTTGTCGTCGTCGCCGGTCTCCTTGTCGCCAGCGCCGGCCAAATCGTCGTCGCCACCGCCTGCTTCTTCCTCATCTTCGTTCGTCGTCGCCATCGCCTGCTTCTTCAACCTACGGCCGATTCGTCGTCGCCACCGATTCGTCGTCGCCACCGCCTGCACAGGTTAGGAAATCTTCGATTAAACAAATTTTTGATTGTTTTAGGTCTATGGTTCATAGTTTGGGTAGGCATCGGTTGGGGTTAGCGTTAGGGTTTGGGGTGGGGCTGGGAGGCTGCTGTTGTGGTTGGGGTTGGGGTTCGGCAGGGGGTAGCGGTTGGGGTTGGGGTTGGGGTTGTATGTCCCTGAGCACTTCTTGATTGGGGCTGGGGCTGGGGCTACGGGCTGGGGCTGGGGCTCGGGTTGGGGCTGGGGCTCGGGTTGCAGCTAGGGCTGTGGTTGGGGTTGGGGCTCGGGCTCGGGCTGTGGTTAGCGTTAGGGTTGGGGCTGGGGCTGGGGCTGGGGCTCGGGCTGTGGTTGGGGTTGGGGTTCGGCAAGGGGTTGCTGTTGGTGTTGGGGTTGGGGTTGGGGTTAGGGTTGGGGTTGGGGTTTTGGATTTCAGGGTCTAAGTTAATTTCCATTCTAATTAGCATTAAGCTCGTTAATTGAAATGTTGATGATGATCATAAGAGAAAAATGTGTCTAGTTTGAGAAGGTGTTGGAAACTGGACTAATAATGTGGGTAAAGCCCAGTTTAATTAATAATTTTATTTGTCATTCTCAAATTTTCTTGGAAACGGAGACTGTTTTGTTGAACTTTTAGCCGTTGGGCATATTGGGTTGAATATGTTTGCTAATTGCATAAGATGCTCATAAGATTCTGGATTTTGAGGATGGGCCGTTGTAATTGGAAATTCTTGGAATTGGAGGAACTTCTTTGTTTTAGCTATATATAATTGCAAAAAAAAATGACACATTTCTGATTTGAAGAAAAAGAAGGGCAAGATAGAGATTTAGTTATGGATTTTACTTGGGCGTCTCCTCTTTTAATACATATCTATCTTTACAAGAATATCGTGTCACATATTCGGTTTTAGCATCTGTACGCAACTGCTTTGATTATCATCATTTTATTAACATCTTTAACTTCTATCATTTTTCTAATATGTTTCATAGTTAATATAATAATCTTTTGTCTATATTTGTTGACAGTGGCCTTTCTTTTGGATGAACATGTTTTTTTATACATGTTTCAGTCATGTGAATTCATATGTTGCGTATAACGCTTTATGATATCAGTATCCTATATTTATAGTTTTAATTATTGATTATTATAGATGAATATCATTGCAATAATAGTTTTTGGTAGATGAATGCCATTGCAATGTAGGATGATCAGTTCTATCAATCTTGATCTCAATGGTTTAAAATCATGTTATACATACAACACGAATGCACAACAAACGCATCATTAGAGAGTGATTCAAGATGTTCAAGTTAAAACCAATATATGATAATATGAAACCTTCATATTCTCATCGATACTCATATATGAAACTAAAAGCGCCACTTAGTCCCCGTCTATCAGTTAACATACGTGCGATGCTCGTCGTGACATAGAACTATACGAAGGATGTTAAATATCGGATAGTATAGCTCGATACTAACAACCGTCGTATAGTCTACGCGACGAGAAAATTCAATCGAATGGTAACCCATAGATTTGTCCCGTGTGGACAAGTTAAGAATGTATAAAGCAAACGCCTTCATTCACTTGTGTTTTCATCCGTTTCGAGATATTTCATCGGTACCTTTCCGCTGGTTCTCCGTGTACAAAGATAGATCAGATGTTCATTTCAACGTTGTTTCACAGCTTTGAAATGATTATCTATTCTATTACAGTGTACTCGGAGAACAGCGGGGAGGTGCTGCCGAAATTTACTCGAAACGGTTGAAAGCGCAAGTGATGGGTGTTCGCTCTATACATTCTTAATGGGATAGAAGCCTACCCCCGACAGCCGGAACACACACATACAACAAGAATAAACAACAAACGCATAATTAGAGAGTGATTCGAGATGTTCAAGTTAAAACCAATATATGATAATATGAAACCTTCATATTCTCATCGATACTCATATATGAAACTAAAAGCGCCACTTAGTCCCCGTCTATCGGTTAACATACGTGCGATGCTCGTCGTGACATAGAACTATACGAAGGTTGTTAAATATCGGACAGTATAGCTCGATACTAACAACCTTCGTATAGTCTACGCGACGAGAAAATTCAATCGTATGGTAACCCATAGCTTTGTCCCGTGTGGACAAGTTAAGAATGTATAAAGCACACGCCTTCATTCACTTGTGTTTTCATCCATTTCGAGATATTTCGTCGGTACCTTTCCGCTGGTTCTCCATGTACAAAGATAGATTAGATGTTCATTTCAACGTTGTTTCACAGCTTTGAAATGATTATCTATTCTATTACAGTGTACTCGGAGAACAGCGGGGAGGTGCTGCCGAAATTTACTCGAAACGGTTGAAAGCACAATTGATGGGTGTTCGCTCTGTACATTCTTAATGGGATAGAAGCCTACCCCCGACAGCCGGAACACACACATACATCAAGAATACACAACAAACGCATAATTAGAGAGTGATTCGAGATATTCAAGTTAAAACCAATATATGATAATATGAAACCTTCATATTCTCATCGACACTCATATATGAAACTAAAAGCGCCACTTAGTCCCCGTCTATCGGTTAACATACGTGCGATAATTTATTCTTTTCAACGACAAACGCACACACAAAGCATATACACGGATTTTCTCCTTTGTCAGTAACTATCCCGTTCTTATATTTCTCAATATAGTCCGCATAACCTACAATTTATATGTTATACAGTCTAACATGGCCCATGAGTACGTCAGAGTTAAGGACTGGATGTATGTGGATTGGAAACAACGTATGCAACCTAAGTTTGTCGCAGGAGTTGCTGCTTTCCTTGAATTTGCACGCGCACATAATAAGATCATAATAGAGAAGATTCTCTGTCCGTGCGATAGATGTAGCAATAAGTACTGGCAGAAGGTAGAATTGGCAGAGCTTCATATTGTAAAACATGGGTTTACTAGACTTTAAACAACTTGGAAATATCACGGGGAAGGAGAAGAATGCAGTACTGCGGCAGAAGAAGAAGGAGAACACAACAATGCGGCAGGAGAAGAAGAAGAAGAATTCGGTAATGCGGCAGAAGGAGAAGATGGTAATTTATTTCCATCAGAAGAAATGGAGGATATGGTAGAGGCTGCCCTAGGTGAATCTATTCGTACCGAAGATGACATTCCTTCCGGTCAAGGACCACGTGCGGATAAATATGAAAATTTCATGAATGATGCTAGGAAACCAATTTATGAGAATGCGAAGTATTCCACCCTCTCATGGTTCGTCCAACTTTTCCAGATTAAGTGCCTAAATGGATGAAGCAACAAGTCATTCACAATGCTTCTTTCGTTCTTGAAAGATTCTATGCCTCCGGGAAATAATGTGCCCGACAGCTGGTATGAAGCCCAGAAGATGATGTCTGATTTGGGTCTAAAGTGCGAGAAAATTCAAGCATGTCCTAAAAATTGCGTGTTGTACCGGAAAGAGAATTCAGATTTGAAAGAGTGTCTAACATGCGGAGAGGCCAGGTATAAGCCGAAAGATTCTGATAAGAAACCTGATATACCTGTGAAGATAGCACGATACTTTCCCATAACACAGAGGCTACAGAAGCTATTCAGGTGCAAGAAAACAGCCGAGGCAATGATTTGGCATCACCGTGCTCCTCCAAGTGAAGATGGAAAAATGAGCCATCCAAGAGATTCACCGGCATGGAAGGATTTCGATAGGAGGCACGCAATATTCAGTAGCGATCCTCGCAATGTCCGGCTCGGACTGGCTACTGATGGCTTCTGCCCATTCAACTATATGGCTGGAAGTCACAGCACATGGCCCGTTGTAATGATAATTTATAATCTGTCGCCTTGGTTGGCTATGGACCAATCATACTTTATGATGCCTCTTCTTATCGACGGACCAAACTCACCGGGGAACAATATCGACGTCTATCTCCGACCTCTGATCGAGGAGTTGAAATCTTTGTTCATTGATGGTGTAGAGACATATGATGCAAACACAAATACAACCTTCATACTGCGTGCGGCTTTAATGTGGACAATTAATGACTTTCCTGCGTATGGAATGCTATCAGGTTGGTCCGTACATGGTCACAAAGCATGTCCTCATTGCCATGAACACACAATATCGAAATTCTTGAAATTTAGCAGGAAGGTTTGTTATTGCAGCCATCGACGTTTCCTGCCTCCAGACCACCCCTATAGGTTAGACACGGTTCACTTTGATAGTCATCAGGAGCTTCTTGGGCCTCCATCCCTATTGTCCGGAGAGGACGTGACTGCTAAATGGGATGGTTACAATAACGTGACCTTCGGGATGGATCCGACGAAACAGGTCAAACCACCATATTGGAACAAGTTAAGCATTTTCTTCGAGCTTCCGTACTGGTCTACAAATTCAGTGCGTCATTGTCTGGACGTCATGCATATAGAGAAGGGAGTATCAGAGCACATACTTAACTTGCTTCTTTGTAAAGACGGGAAATCGAAAGACAACATGAATGCTCGGATGGATCTACAAGAGTGGGGAATAAGAAGTGAATTGTACCCTAGACCGGTAGCGGGTAAACCGGGTAAGTTTGTACTTCCCAATGCCGCTTATCATATGTCACAACCGGAGAAGAAAAGATTCCTGCAGGTGTTGCATGATTTGAAAGTCCCCACAGGTTTCTCAGGATCATTCAGCAAGAAAAAAAAATTATGAAGAGCAAAATCGATGGGCTGAAAAGTCATGATCACCATGTTATCGTGGAGCACCTTCTTCCATTGGCCCTCAGGACTTCTCTCCCCGACTCGGTTGGTCTAGTAATCAACGACCTATGTTGTTTTTTCAGGGAGTTGTGTGCTAAAACACTGGAGGTTGTGACGCTAGATAAACTAGAAAATTCTATTGCGTTGATACTTTGCAAATTTGAGCGTATTTTCCCACCGTCATTCTTCGATATCATAATACACTTGACGGTTCATCTTGCAACCGAGGCGAAGTTAGCCGGACCGGTACAATATCGATGGATGTATCCCGTCGAGAGGTACGTGTAATTTTTCGTTTCGCGCAATTTATAAATTTATTGTTTTCCTGTATACCCGTATTTATTTATTCAACATATTTTCATTAGGTACCTCTACACTCTTAAGAAGTATATACGCAATAAAAATCGACCAGAGGGTTCTATCATGCAAGGTTATCTTCTTGATGAAGCAACCACATTTTGTTCCCGCTATCTGGACGAGAACATTGAGACAAGACTTAACCGACCACGAAGAATTCAAGACGGGTCATATGGTAAAGCCGAGTATAAGAGGGTAGACACTATGTTTATCAACAAGATATACCGGTTTATCTTGCTTAATTGCGCATGTTTTGAACAAATTAGAGAGTAAGTTTTTTTGGATTAATTGTTATATCTGTGTTTGTGTGTGTATGAAATGATATAATATTAATGTCACCATTATTTGTCGAAAACAGAATTCATTTTAACGAGGTACGTGAGGGGCATCCTGATTGGAATGAAGAACAATTGGAAAAATATCATCAGGATAATTTTTGTGATTAGGTCACAGATCATGTAAGTTATTCGAATAACATTTTATTGCTAGCAGTTTTAATCTAAACTTGTATCGTTATGTATTTGTCGTAAAATTTGTTTTGTTAGATCCATGATCCGAACTTGTCTGCATCATTTGAGAGTGATTCAATATGTTTAGCTCAATTTCTAGTACGGAGGTTGCATATTACAAAGGATTTGGTGTCCTTGGATACAAATTCGAAATTAAGGACATAGAAACATCTAGAACCACTCAGAATAGTGGGATTGCGACGGTAGGATTGGGCGGTGTGATTTATTATGGGTACTTAAATTGTATACTCGGCATCCACTATCCCGGACGATCAGAACCCTTTTATATATTCCAGTGTACTTGGTACGATACGCGAACCGATACGGACAGGTGGAGAAGCAATCTTGGGACTTGGAAAGATGAATATGGATTGACCAGTGTGAACACACTTTGATTTTACGGTCAGGACGATCCGTTTATCTTTCCGAACCAAGCGTTCCAAGTATACTACTCACAGTGTTTGAAGCATCCGGGGTGGAGTGTTGTATGCCGATGGAAACCCAGAGATGTCTACGATGTCCCAGAATACGAGGACAGCGATGAGGACGAAGAAGAGAGAAGGCTTAAAGTGCTCCGACCGTCTGTTTCGAAGGACGGGTTGTCTTCGACCGATCATGAAGTTACGTGGGTTAGAAATGACATCGACGATGAAATCCAAGTAGATATGTATAATGCGCCCACGAAACGAAAAAGGTTATCTGTAATGTTATATTATTACTTCATATTTTACGTTCTATACATATATAGTCAATACTTTTAATGATTGTCTAATGCGTCCACGAACCGTTTATCTAGATTTGATGACGAGGGGCGGCAGGAGCTCCAGCCGCGACAGAGGCAGAGGCAGAGCGGTTCTGCCGCCGGGAGAGCTTCGTAGGGAGCTTCAGAGGGCCGGTCTTGCACCCAGATCGGAGACCCCTTCGGATGCCTCCTTCCGTGTGGATTTTGCCACACCTCCAGGTATACTGCACACATATCCATTTTGAATGTAATATTATAGATATTCATGCCTGTTTATGTCAAAATTACTTATATTGTCAATGTTTGATTGTCTAGTTGTTGGTGATGCGTCCACATCTGGGACAGATGCCACTCCCGCTCCTCCAGGTATGTTTATATATCATATAGTGCATGTATATTGATTTAGAATGTTATATCATAAATATACACACATTCCTTTTGCTCTTACTTAGCAATTTTTATTATTGTCTAGCTGTAGGTGGTGACACCACCGCACCTGCGGGTATGTTTATATATCCTATAGTGTATGCATATTGATTTAGAACGTTATATTATTGATCTACACATTCTTTTTGCAATTACTTATACAATCTATTTTTAATTGTCTAATTATAGGTGGTGCGTCCACATCTGGGACAGAGGCCACTCCCGCTCCTCCAGGTATGTTTATATATCATATAGTGCATGTATATTGATTTAGAATGCTATATCATAAATATACACACATTCCTTTTGCTCTTACTTAGTAATTTTTTTTATTGTCTAGCTGTAGGTGGTGACACCACCGCACCTGCGGGTATATTTATATATCCTATAGTGCATGCATATTGATTTAGAACATTATATTATTGATCTACACATTCTTTTTGCAATTACTTATATAATCTATTTTTAATTGTCTAATTATAGGTGGTGCGTCCACATCTTCCGCAAGGGCCACTCCTGCCGCTTCCATACCATCCGCATCGTCTGCAGGTTAGTATGAATAAATATAAAATATTTATTCATTTTACATATGCTCTATAGAATAAATATGAACTTCATGGAAATTTAGCGTCAATGTTTATTTTCTAGTTGGAGGGGATACGTCCGCATCCGGGACCCCGGCTGTTCCTCACCGGAGGAACTATCGTCTCGCTCGTGCTGCTGCCCGAGCCCAGGCTCGTGCGATAGTCACCGGAGGTATATATCACACTTCAATTTTCGTTTAAGCTTGATTTCTTAATACAACTTTGTCTTAATATTGATTGTCTTGATATTTCGTGCAGACGCAGGGCCTCCCCATCCCCAGAGGGGGACTCGAGGCCCGAATCAGTCCCATAGGCTGAGGCCTGACAGAGCTAGAGGGAGGCAGCATTCCTTATCTTTTTTACCCTTGACTATCGCTATACCGGTCCTCATGCCGAGAGGTTCGGCCGGTATATGGGGGACGAGAGCCGGCTTGTAAAGAACTATCCACTTCACGTTGAGTGGGGCGAGCAACACCGGCGCTCATTCGCCCTCTTCTTTGATCAGGCTCGGGTACGTATTAATATATATTTTCATTTGATTTATCCAATATATTTATTATTAACACTTGCAATCTAATAACAATGTTTTTTTTGTATTTTCAGTCGGATTACGATTTTCAGCCTGTAGCCGACCCTGATCACCCTGGGAGGGTGCTCGACCTTCATGCTCTGTACAATGGCCTGATGAAGAACATGCAGACCAAGGTCCGATACAACAGGAATGAGCTGAAGGCCGACTGCTACTCCCTGTGGATCACGACCCCCGAGGCAGAGAGAGCGGCCCTCCTATCTACTCCGGCGTTTGCAAGAGTCGGCGTAGAGACATGGCCTCTATTGTGCGAATATTTCGACTCCCAACGCAAACAGGTATGTATTTTAAATGTAATTCATTGTTTAGGATATAATTTATTTTTTTGTATTCCTTAATTAGAAAACTAAATGTTAATGCGTTGTGCAGAAACAGGCCGATCAGAATACAGAGAACAGGAAGTCGGCGAAGAGGGGTCGCCCTACTTACACAGGTGGCTCGAGGAATATTACTCGAGCCATGGAGTTATCGGTAAATTACAATAGACCGACCTTTGTGATATTCTGCAATATTAAGAGTTATTTTCTAATATTTCTAATATTAAGAGTTATTTTCTAATATTGCAGACAGCTCAGACCGTGGCGCAAGGTGGTACACCGAGCGTGCTGTCCGCATATCTTGCCGTCCACGGCACCTCGACAGATCCCGCTACGGGCGAGCTTCGATATCCCGACGTCGCTACCCAGGAGTATTGCGTAAGTGTTAATATTTATTCTACCCATATTTGAAATTTTAGTTTTGGAAGGTTCAAGTTTAAATTTTATACTTATACTTTACTGCTTAATGTGGGTGTAGGAGCAGGTGGTTGAGCAGGCCGAGGCCTCGGGGATCGATTTTACCGGACAGAGCGATCTGAGGCTGCTGATCCCAGTTCTGGACGCCGCACACGGAGGGCACCACGGAGGTTGGGAGAGAGGCCGGGGACTGGGCCCTAGCAGGGCCCAGATGAGGATGGACTCCACCCCGGTTACTTCCTCCGTCTCCAGTGAGCGACGTGTCCAGCAGGAACTGGAGAGCTTGAGGGCCACCGTTCAGGAGTTGAAGGAGATGCTGGTATGTATACTACTTTATAGTAAAATATCATGTCATATTATAGATATCAACATATCCATAATTAGTACGTAGCTTGAGCTTATTTGGTTTTAGACTTAGGTTTGATTAATCATACATACATATGTAATTAAAATAAACAATGGTTTTCCAAACTAGATATCCAAATGGGATTTCGAAATAACTTGATAATGATACGAATTCGAATAATACACAGTTCTTACACGCTTCTTACGCACGTTAGGTCCAAATGCGACAGGGTATACCGGCCGAGCCTCTACATGCATCTCCTTCGGCTGCGGCTCCGCAAGCCACTACATCGGCTGCGGTTCCGCAGACAGCTCCTATAGCTCCACCGCCTGCTCAAACTCCCGCAGCCGCGGCTCCGCAAGCTACTACCTCGACGGCGGCTGCGCAGACCACATCGCCAGCTCCACAGGACGCTCAGACTCCCGCTCGCGCCGAATTGCATGGTTTATTGACCGAGGAGCAGGCGCGCCTTATTCTATCATTTATCAGAGGTGGAGCTGGACCGAGTTAGGGTAGCTAACATGTATTTATTTATATCATACATATTGTACTACATTTTGAAACGATATTGATATTGGTTTATATTTATATCATATTCAGTATTTGGGTTTCTTTTGTATATTATATGCGTGAGATGTGATTATGAATACTGCGATTAATTTTATATTTTATTGATATATATATTATTGTGCACAGGGCGAGAAAAAATCAGGCAGCCCTTTTAAAAAAAACAGATAAAGTGTACCTACGGATTAAACCGTAGGTACACAAGTTGCCCCTACGGATTAATCCGTAGGGGCAAAATATCAGCAGTAACTGATATTTCCCCCCTGATCTCAGTGTCAGGGGGTTGGTCTTGCCCCTACGGATATATCCATAGGGGCAAACATAAGCCCCTACGGGTACATCCGTAGGGGCAAAATATCAGGATTCCTGATATTTTGCCCCTACGGATATGTACCTACGCATGTATCCGTAGGAAATGTTACTTTCCCCTACGGATATAACCGTAGGTACATATAATATATTTTAAAAAACCGTAAATAAAATAACTTTTTTCCTCCTACGGCCAACTCCGTAGGTGAAAATGGACCTACACAGAAATCCGTAGGGGCAAGTTTTTGCCCGTAGGGGCAAGTTCAGGGCTTCAACTTGCACCTACGGCGTTTTCACCTACAGGTTATATTTTCGCCTCTACGGATATATCCGTAGGGGCAGTGGTTTGCCCCTATGGGTAAATCTGTAGGGGCAATCCCATATTGTAGTAGTGTGATGGTGAAGCTCTTACTGATATAAGTCATTTTTAAAGACTAGTTGGCAAGTTGATTTATTCAACTATTACAAGACCCGACATTACTTATGTCGTGAGTCGTATGTGTCAGTTTATGCATGAGCCAAGGACAAATCATATGATCGCAGTTAACAGGATTCCGGGATATCTTAAATCTTCGCCGAAAAGCGGAATTTGGATGAAGAATAATGATACCACAAATATTGTTGGATACAGCGATGCGAATTGGGCTAATGATCCAATCGATAGACGGTCCACAACCGGATATTGCACTTTCGTTGAAGAAAATTTGGTCACATGGAAAAGCTAAAAGCAAAGCATGTTTGCATGATCGAGTGCCGATGCGGAATATCGTGCTATGACATCTACTATAAGTAAACTTGTGTGGCTAAAGTATCTTTTACGTGATATGGGTCGACAAGTATCGTTTCCAATGGATATGTTCTGTGATAATCAAGCGGCGATACATATAGCATCTAATCCGGTTTTCCATGAAAGAACTAAACATATAGATGTCGATTGTCATTTCGTCCGAGAAAAAGTGGAGGAAAAGATAGTGTGCACTCCATATGTTCGAGACAAAGATCAACTTGCAGATATTTTAACCTAAGGCACTACAACATCAAGATTGCATCAGATTTTGTCCAAGTTGGGATCGATTGATATTTATTCCAGAACTTGAGGGGGAGTGTTGGAAAAGGTGTTGGAAATTAATTAACAAATATATTTCCTTGTCTTTTTAGGAAAATATTCTCTCATATGTTTGTTAATATTTCAAATACTTTTGTTTTTTGTGTTTCGTCATGTGGATAGTGTGAGATTTCTTATTGATTGGGTCAGATGTGTGAGTTGTATTAGGTTATATAATCTGGTGGTAAATTAGTGAAATCCCTATGAATGAAACTTACAATGGTTTACCATCCGTGCATGTAAGTTTTGCCGAAGCACGTTAAATTCTCGTCTCACATTTTCTCTTATTTCAAATGTATTTTATTTCAGTCAAGAATACCATTGAGCATCATTTAGCCGTATAGTTTGTACGAGTCGGAGACGATCCGTGCGATCCGAGTGGCGGATTCGGGGGAGTGCATGATTGGGGGAGATCTTGATCGGGGCAGTACCCGTAGTGGACGGGTGGGAGGGGGACAGGCAGTCGAGCCAGACGTGGCCGTGCATGGTGAGGGGGTCCCACCAGAGGAGGTGTAGCCGCCGCGGCGGGGCCACGTGGCGGCGGAGGTGGGGTGCCGAAGACGAGGTGGGAGATCTATGTTGGTGTGGGCTTGTGTTGGGAGCGGCGGTTTGGTGATATATATATCGAGGGATGAACATGGCGGGCATTTCCTGGAGCAGAGGTTGTTGTCGGAGTAGAACAAGGAGCAGGAGATGGCGGCGACGATGAGGACGACGAAGAGGAGAGACGATTTGGGGAATTTGGAGATTTTTAGGGGTTTTAGCTGGAAAATTTCAAGCATTTTGTTGAGGATGAAGAAAGAAAGTGAGATACTTCGAGAGAGAAAAGAGTTTTGAAATAGTCGTTGGTTGTTGGTGGGGACAGCTGGGCGTTACTTGTCGCGCGGGAGAAGAAAATGAGGGAGTTGATTAATTTCATGAAGAAATTAAAGCGTCAATTTTAGACTGATATTTTAAATTCCCATTGAAGCCGGCGAAGAAAATGGAAGCAAAATTAAGGGGGTCCAGTTTGAAATCATCACAGTGGTAATTAAAAAACAAAGTCTAAATTTTAACATTAAGGTCAATATATATATATATATATATATATATATATATATATATATATTTCAGAATTAGAGTTTCGCTGTAACGACAGAATAACAGAAATTTTAAGTAGACATCGTAACCATCTAGCGTATGATGTAGTTTTTGTTGTTGCGTATCTTGTGAACCGATCTCAATAATGGGGCGAGGCACATTTTGTGATAATAGAAGATGCATGCACACACAAAAAATGCTTAGATAGCATGCTTCTGGACTGAGCAAATCTGATAAGCTAGCAACTGAATTAATTAGCACCAGTGTTTTGCACATGCGTTGCACATTAAATTTGGAGTTAGTTATAGGAATAGATATATGGGGTTATTTGCACTTACAAATTGAGAGTGGATTTTTTAATATTTTTTCAATGGATCTTTGTTGCAAATTATATAGTCATGCCTTCGAATCAAGAATTGGAGGCCCTCTCGCTTTTGCCCTCTAATAGCAGAGATAATAGAGATAATTATTTTTCATATTTATTAAATCAATTAAAAATTAAGAAAGTTGGTTCTAATTTACTAGCTTTTTCTTTGGGAATGATAGTCCATTAGAAAGTAGGGTACCATTTGCTGAACGGCAGTACTATGCTATACGAACGCCTAATTTTTTTAATAGAAAAATGGTTAATCTATCAATTAGGCATGTAAACTATCAGGTTCAGGATTGGTTAAATAGATGGATATAAATCCAAATTCCAAAGCAATCCCATCTCTAAAATCATTTACCACTAATGAGCAGCAGCTCAGCTGCTATGGGCATTTCCCTTCATGGGAGAGTGCAGGGTTGCAACCCCAAAAATCCCAAAAAGGAGAAATGGTCACAGATTAACGCTTTCAGGGTAAATTCGTGGATCCCCTTACTATGTAGGGGTGAGGACGGGAGGATGTATGGGTGTGTTGTGTGTGTTATAGGTTAGGGCTTATGGGCCAATACGGATCAATGCCAAAAAATAAATAAATAAAAATCAATTACCAACTTGATGGCTAATTAATTAAGTGGGATCTACAGCTGATTCGGTAGGTTAAGTGTTACCCCGTTAGAATCTACAAATTTGCAAGTATTACTCAGGTAGGTTGTTGATAATTAAACTTTGACGCCTTTCCTTTTCTACTGTGTAATCAACTGTTGAATGAACTTTTTCTTTAAATAAGAATTTAAAATATCTCCATGTATTTTAATTTGTATTTTCTTAGATAAATTTAATTCTAACTTTTTTTTTTGCACGGCCTGTAAGCACTAACCTAAACACACAACACGCTCACGCACACCACACACAGGCACACAACACACACGGACCCAGGGGATCCACGAATTTGCCCCGAAAACGTTAATTTATGGCCACTTCTCTTGAGATTTCTGGGGATCGAACCCCGCACTTCCCTCAAGAGAGGGAAAGCGTCCATACTAACTGAGCTAATGCTCATGGTAACTTAGTGTGTTAAGATTATGATAGTTTAGATATACTATTTGACTTGCTTGTTATTATTAGTTTAAGCAAGAGTTGTATAAATTAAAATGATTGGTATCACAACAAAACATTTGAGTTTATTCATGTTTCTTGCCATGGTATCAAATCCAATGAGTCAATGTTTAAAAATAAGATCTCTCCGCTGGATCCTTTGCTTCTCCTCGGTCACTATCAAGTCTCTGCAGCCAGTTCTTTTTATGTCTCTCATATCATAATCTCCTTCTTTTATGCATTTCAAGCTAATAGAGGTGGGTTAGAGATAAATGTGATGGATTAGGTTTATCCTATCTCATCATCTCTTTTAGATAGGCAAAATACTTATTACAATTATATCCTTAATCACAACTAATCACAACCATTCATTTATTCTAACAATCTCCCTCAAGTTGGAGCATATACATCACGCATGCACAACTTGACACAAATAAAATGCACACGTGATCTTCTATGGGGTTTAGTGAACAAATCGGCAAGTTAGTTCAACGAGCTCACATGAATCGTATTGATGCCTCCATCCTCAACATTTTTACAAACGAAGTAACAATCGACTTCAATATGTTTTGTTTGTTCATGAAAAATGGGATTGTTCGCAATATAAATTGCAGTCTTGTTGTCACAGTATAGCTTCATAGGCGTAGCAGGACCATATCCAAGCTCTGTGAGTAGAAATCCAATCCACACCAATCCACTTGTGGTGTTTGCCATGGCTCTATACTCCGACTTTGCACCGGATCTAGAGACAACGCTTTGTTTCTTAATTTTCTAAGAAACCAAATTTCCTCCAATTAACACACAAAAACCAGTGGTCAACCTCCTGTCATCGGGAGACCCTGCCCAATCTGCATCTGTGAAGCCCGTGGCCTTGGAATGCCCATAATCCTTATAGACAATAGCTTTCCTAAGAGCACCCTTTAGATATCTTAAGATACAGAGAACTGCATGAAGATGAGCCTCACAAGGATTAAATATAAACTGACTTGTTTCCCCCAATCAGAGCAAAGCTCTGTTCAAATTTTAAAATTTGAAATGAAGCAACGCTCACGTGCAAAGCACGAGTGCGCTAGCGCCAGCACTCTGAAGCAGCGCTCACATGCAAAGCACGAGAGCGCTAGCGCTGAGAGTCAAAAACTCTAAGGCAGGAATCTGTTCGCCGCCGAATACAGAGACGAAACCGCGTAGGTCATCTTGCCTGAATTTGGGAGCAGATGCTATTTGGTTTTATCTGTTCACCTCTCTGAAGATACCAAATTGATTTATGGCACCATATATCGAAGATTTAGACGGATGCGGCCGATGTAGCAGACTTCGTCAGATTCCCCTTCATTGTGAGGGGTTTTTGATTGTGGGGACGCACTTCCTTGCAGGCGCAAGCCCCTGCAGTTAATTACGCTACCGCATCGCGGTAACCACTTTCTCCTTCTCCAGATGGTCATTTCATGTCGTGTATGTTTGTTTTATTTTTGGTTACCCGTACATTGTATACAGAGACTAATTTATGTTGTCGCCCGTAGGGCGTGGATTAGTCCAAATCCGTATTTTCTTAGATTTGGTTTTGAGTTGGGTTTAAGGATCGTTAATCTCATTTGAGACTAAGATCAACTTAAACGTTTATTAAGGATACGTTAGTCTAATTTTAGACTAAGATCTACTTAAAAGGATCATTTAGATCCAACAAAAGAGTATTTGGACTTTATTGTTTTAGTTTAGGGACGTTGCGGTCCAGAAGTTTAAGGACATCATAGTCCGTAACAGTTTAAAGACATCATAGTCTGTAAAATTTAAAGACATCATAGTCTATGAGTTTAAGGACCTCACAGTCTATGGTAGTTTAGAGACATCATAGTCTGTAAAGTTTAATGACATCATAGTGCATGAGTTTAAGGACCCCACAGTCCGTGGAATGTCTGGTTGTCGGGACCCATCACCTCTCTGAAGACGTTGAAGGATTACAACGACAAATATCAGAGGAGTGAAGAGATGTACCCTTAAACCAATATTGGTTGGGAGATCTGTAGTCCAATTTGGGACTAAAATCAAAGATTTATAAGCATATGAGCTCAATTAATCTAAATTAGGGGTTTATGGCCAACTTGGGCTCGGCCCACTCAGTTAAAATGTTGAACATTTAACAATACTGAGCATTGGTTTAGGTTCTGACAACCTTTTTTGTCTTTTATTGAGTATTCAGTACTCATCATAGCTCTGGGTTTTTTATTTAAAAATCACTTTGCGTTCTCTCAGCGCATACGTGAGGAGCACGTGGCATGCTTGGCGCTGAGCGCCAGTCAATAAGTGCAGAGCGCTTCTGTTAAATAGCGCACACGTGAGGAGCACGTGGCGCGCTTGGCGCTGAACGCCAGTCAATGAGCGCAGAGAGCATCTGTTAAGTAGCGCACACGTGAGGAGCACGTGGCGCGCTTGGCGCTGAGCGCTAGACAATGAGCGCTGAGCGCTTCTGTTAAGTAGCGAACACGTGAGGAGCACGTGTTGCGCTTGACGCCAGTCAATGAGCGCATAGCGCTTCTGTTAAGTAGCGCTTCTGTTAAGTAGCGCACACGTGAGGAGCACGTGGCGCGCTTGGCGCTGGTTACCAGATTTGGAGCGCTAAGGCGCTTCTAATCAATTTTGTGATCTGAGAAATAAGTTCTCGTTTACAAGAGAGTTTGTCTCACGGTTCTAAGAACAAAGTTCTTATTTTTATACGAGATATTACAATCTCTTCTATTTTCTTTTGTGAAAGACTTTGTCTTTGTAGATATATGATATGAAGAGAATGAAATTCTTCTCCCCTTTTTATGATGAGATGTAATGATATCTTTTTGTGAAAGACCTCTGTCTTATAGATCTATGATCTGAAAAAGAACTATGTTCTTCTTCCCTGATGAGATATTTTTTATCTCCCTGTTTTTACCTTGAAAAAAAGTTCTTTTTCTCAGAACTTGCTCTTTTCTTTAAAATTTCTCAAAACTTATGGGGGGGTTCCTCTCTATGAGACTTGAAGTCTTGGGGCCTTTATATAGGATAGGCTGATTTGTTGAATCAGTTGAAAAGATCTTTTCTCTAATTGATTTGATGATATTTCCTACCGTTGGATTTTTGATCCTAGGGCTTCTGTTTTACAGAAGAAAATCTTCTTGTCTTTAACAAGATTGGGAAAATCTTTTCCCATACAGAACTTGTTCTGTTCCTTGGTGATTTTTAATCACCATTAGATCATTGATCCAATGGTGCTCTGATTTACAGAGCACAATCTTCCTAGTTTAGAAAGATTCTGAAAAGTATTTTCTTAACAGAATTTTATTCTGGTAATTTGATGATTTATCATCTTCATTGGATCTTTAATCCAACGGTGGAGAATATTTAGTTCTAGCGCTTGGCGCTCGTGAGTGCTGCCTCAGAATCTTTGACTCTGAACGCTGGCGCACTTGGCGCGAGCGCACTCGTGCTTTGCACGTGAGCGCTGCTTCAGAGCGCTGGCGCTCTTGGCGCTAGCGCATACGTGCTTTTCACGTGAGCGCTGCTTCATTTCAAATTTTAAAATTTGAACAGAGCTTTGCTCTTATTGGGGGAAATAAATGCCCCCACCGTTGCACTCACGTGGCTGACACGTGAGTGCAGCGGTGGCAGCATCTGTTGGCTATAATGCTCTCAAGTCAATTATTAGATCCCCGGCATGTGATTGCAATGATTGAGGGAGGATCTGTACCGGTAGAACAGTCTTACTCGAGATGATAGTATACTATCTGGTTTGTCTTTATCATCATGTACATGCTTTAGGTCACAATACAGATCACTATTACATGTTGATAGAGTCCATAGGATTCTTGCTTAACTACCAGCAGTATGATGGTGATCATATACGTGAGAGTTGGGTAGTCTATAAGCACATCCTTAAAGTGTCCCTAGTCGTGGGAGTTTCGAGACTGGGCATCGATACTCCATGAGTAGACTAGTGTATATGGATCGAGACCCCGACGAGGGGCGGTGGTTGGTCTCACAAGCTATTGATGTCAGTTGATTCACCTAAGATAGTATACAGGTGCTCATTGGGTTATGAGTACACCGGACGGACTCGCAGGGGCACTGCTGATTGGTACTATACCTATCGTCAGGAGCAGTTCCCAGGTGACATGAGTACAGCTTAGTCCGTTGACTTGACACTGCTATATTGCCTCAAGTGTGTTCCCACCGTTCTTTGATTGCTACCCTACCACGGCTCAAAGGAGTCATGCAAATAGGTAGTAGTTGGGTGCAGTCCCGAAGCACTTGGAGGCAGTGGTGGTTGGACAGGATTCGTCTCTCCCGGTACTGGGGGTTGATATCATGCTGTGTCTGGAGAGCCATTGCACAAAGTCCTTGGCCAAGGCAAGTGAGATTTACTGGTAGGTATTCCAGTAGTTTCTCAAGGTGTTCTGGGCTACACTCCGACACGACTTATACCGCTATTGGGGGTCTGACGTTTACCATCCCCCTAGGCCCGATATGCGATACTCATAGACGAACAAACCGGACTGTACGAAGATTGTCATAGATAAGCTCAGTAGGGTTTCAGGATGAGTTCGCTCGTCAGCTTCCCTTTCACTCAATATCTAGGTAGCCGTTACGTACAGCTAGTGTCACTGACGTGCTTATGGTTAAACCCACTGCCAGCGTATTGACGAGTCTTTAGAGTCCCCCACAGAAAGTTTCCCGAGTTCGGGCAAAATGTTGTAGAGGCCTTATGCTTTTATAGCAGGGTTCGATCATATACGTGCACTTGTGCACGGATCATGGTCGGATGGATCATATTAGTAGGCTTTGGTTTAAGCCGGATCCTAGTATTACATTTGTTGGATTGCTTTCGTCCCATTGCATTCGTATTCAGTCGGAATGCGGATGAAGGTATATATATACAGGTGAGGAGTATCCTTGTGATCCATCACGAGTTTACTTTAGTTGATGCCATATCTTTTTATTGATATAAACATTTTGGTTTAAATGTTAATGGAGGAAAATGTGAGTGCATGTTTTGTCCATAAGCATCTTTTCATGTCGCATGCACATGGTGACTCATGGTCTTGGTTTGGGTGACCATTAAATGTGACATGGATTGATTTTGGGGCTAATTATGATTAGTGGGGATATTTTGGAGAGAGAAAGCTGCCATGTGATAGATTGGAGTGGGGTTTTGTTATAGATATCTCTCTCTCAAAATATCTCACACAACACACAAGTCTCTCACTTGCTTCTCTTTCTTGAGCTCACATCTTCCTCTCTTCAACCTCTACCCATCCCTCTCATGAGTTGAGAATCCATGGATGTCTTGAGACAAAATTATCACACACATTCTCTACTTAACCTTGGACATGTTGGCTAGCAAACTTCATGTCCGAGTTGCTTCGGTTTGAAGCGGGAGCCCGTAAAAGGATTCCTTGACGTGGTGCCACTTCGACGAGGAGACCGGAGATTGAGCGAGATCAGAGATGCCGCGAGGAGCTAAGAATGGTGGCTAAAGATCGAAGGACATGGATCGATCGGTATAGCCATTCTAACTTCTTTGTAGTTGCTAGTATATGGTTAATGAAATCATCCAGGTAAAAGTCTGCGTCCGCTCCAGTTTCATTTAAAGTTTTTGTTCCGCGTTTGGTCTCGGATTGACGGCCGGGGTGCTACCGTAGACTTACATGGTATCAGAGCCAGGCCATTAACCCATACTAGCTTGTTCTAATATGTTTAAAATATCGATTGAACGAAATTTCCAAAACCGCAATTCCATTCTTAAAGATTCTGTCGAAATTTAAAAGTGGTCGAAAAATTATTTTCAGTGTGTCAGAAAATCGTGCAGGCTTTTTTAAGACTACGAAAGAAACTTGGGCGACTGAACCCACAAGAACGCCGCAGAACCGCGGCATAACCCATGTTTTGGTCGCGGTTCCGCTGCCATTTTGGGGCAACAGTGCGCAATCTTTCTTCCGGAGCTCTTAATTATGGAATTATGGTTTCTGAAATTTTTAGTTTTTGCCCAGATTTGTTTGAGTGCTGGGTTTTGCACTTGGGGCCATTTTGGGAAGTTTTGTCGATCGAAATTTTAAATACGTTAGTTCACAGTACTTACATTACTATCTGCGACCGTGAATGTCATTCGAGCGGTACAACTTGTCCAATTGCTATATATTCTTTTAGACAAGTTTGCGAACGTGAAATTCACGTTGATGTTCTGTGTTGTGCTGTGATGTTGCGGATTTATCATGGTGGATAGCTTGGGTGCAATGTTAGTACAGTTCAGTTTTATTTGTACATTTGATATTACGGGGCGAGCGTCCAATATGTGGACTGCCGTCACTGCCTGTTTGTATATTATTCTTTTGGGGCACGACCGGGTGGAGGTTGATATCACTGTTGTACATATTTTCTTTTCTGTACTAGGATTACCCAACGGTGGAGTGCACGGATAGCCGGGTTCTAGAGGGAAACAGGCCCGCATCTCATGGCTTTGAGACGGAGGGGCTTCACTCTAGAATTGGCGGGCTATTCGCCGCACTCGTAGGGGGTATAGGTTGACCCAAGGAGGGGTGCTCAAGTTCCCGGATTCCGTGAAATGCTGGCTGGCCCATTCACTTTGCTGAATGGGGCTGCCTCGCTTCTGGTTTTGGCGGGTAACTTGCCGTGCCCGTAGAGGTCTAGGTTTTCATTGCACAGGCTATCCACACGACCAGGGGAACGTCGGGTTTCACTTGTGGCTCAATGAAACCCGGGCTCCTAAATTATCTGTATTGTTCTGTGATACTTATTACATTTCTGTGATGTTGCATTTATCACGCCTGGAGCGATAATTATATATTGATATATATATACTAGTAGATATTGTATATGTTTTACACCCGCGCTAGTCCAGTCCCCGCTCTGTCGTTAGTTAAGTAACCTAATGGGTGATGACGGGACCCAGTGGCGAATGCGGATGGCATATACGTACATCATATTTTCGTTCTTTTTGGTGTAATTAATTGATGGGACTGCATTGATTCTGATCAATGCAAAGAAAACAAACCTATTTGATATTGTTGGAACAATTTTCAAAAAGCTGTTATTACAAGAACGTTCTCTTTAGCTTTGCACAGTGGTATTCGGTTATGAATATCCAGTACCTCATTCGACGAGGCAAGGGCCGAGATCCCTTCATCTGGAGTGACCCCTTGGACAGAGATTTGCGTCAGGGTAATAACTTCACTATAATCGATTGCTTTTTGCTTTGCATCGCGGTATTCAGTTTGGAATATCCTGCACCTCATTCTACGGGGAAAGAGCCGAGATCCCTTCACCGGGAGTGACCTCTTTAGCAAAGTTTTTCGCCACTATATTTATAAAAAGCTATCCGGTTTCTTCAACGATATCAAGTTCATTACGTTTAAGGTTTTTCGCCAAAAACCATTCGTAGCCCTCCATCATTTCAGACGATTAACACTTAGTATTCATGCTATGTATGTTGACTTTCGTCAAGGCATAATGTATGATAGCTATTTGTTACTTTTCTATAGCATAGATAGATGCGTTAGTTTGGGACAGTCGTACTGCTATTTTGGCATTCGTCAAGGGTATGTATGGGTGGGTTCAAATTAACCTGGATAATGACGGGTAGAACTTGACATGTGACTTATGATATGTTGGCCTTCGTCAAGGTCATAAGAGCGTGGGGTAAAAATCACATCGGGAGTTTCTAAAGAAACTGAAACTTGCCAGGCATGAGCATACCTTCTGGAGTGTGATAATGTGAGTGGATTCTATCACGTTATCATGCGATGATAGTTGGATCCCGATTCCCGCTGATGAGTTGGTTTACTCATCGGGTGATCCCGACTAATTCTTCTTTCAGGTTTGGAGGAGAATTTGAGGATACAGTGGGAGACATCCTGATTAGATAAAGTGATTAACCATTCCGATTTAGGTTAGAGTGCACGCAGAGTGCTTCTTTCTCTCTCTGTTTGAAAGTGACCATGTTCCGATCCTAGACTATGACTCAGTGACCAAGTTAACCGAACTTTCTTAAAACACTGGCTTTTGGATTTCTGAGTTGCATACATCATTGCCACTCCTTCTTTTGCCCTTTGAATTTATCCAGAACACCATGTATCACTACGAACATCCACTTCCATTAGATAAATCTATCGTATAGTTACATACGAACTCGAAGGAACTTGTTCCAGATTCGAGGATGGATTCCGGTTCTGGAGAAAATGAATAGGACTATTCAGTTGTCTTTTCCCTTTACCTTCTTTTAAGTTATGAGGGCTCCTAGGATTAGGAGAGGGTACACCTATTACGCTTATTAGATAATCTTCTTCCAAACCATAGGCAGGTGCCGAAAGGTAGGGAATGAAGAAAACCAATTAGCCTAAGTGTAGTGTACAGAAGATAATAAGTAAAGACAAATAAAGGGATTAGAAAGAGGGCAAAGTAAATTGCGACTGCTATCATTCACGACCAAACCACATATTTCATCGCCACTTCTACTTCACCTTTGTATTTCTCCAGAACACCCCATATTACTACGAACATCCACTTTCATTGGATAAATCCATCGTATGGTTATATACGAACTCGAAGGAACTTGTTCCAGTTCGAGGATGGATTCTGGTTCAGGAGAAATAGGTATAAGGTTTATTCAGTTGTCTTTTATCTTTACCTTCTCTCAGGTTGCGAGTGCTCCTAGGATTAGGACAGTATACCTATTACGCTTATTGGATAGTCTTCTTCCAAACCACAGGCTGGTGCCGAACGGTAGGGAAGGAAGAAAACCATTTAGCCTAACGATGGTGTACAGAAGGTAATGAGTAAAGACAAACAAAGCGATTTGGAGAGATGGCAAGGAAATAGGTTACAGTCATGAATCTGGATAATGGAAGAGGCATTACTAGGAATACCCGGATACCCCTTCAGACCATATTCATGTTTCAGTTTCACTATGCGTTGTTAATTGAAAACTGATTTTCCAATTAGATCCTTACTCCAGGGTATGTATTTACCAGGTATGCTTCTTACATCTGTATGGTTTTACAAATAATGAGTGGGAGTAAGTTATTGGGAATTAGGTGATCATCCTCATTATATCAGGATTCAATATAATTGGTGATATTTGAGGAAATCGTCTAGGTTTTTTGCCGGACGACAAATATTTGGTTTTGAATATCCATTGTTATGCACCAATTTCAAAATGATATATATGTACGTTTATTTTATAAAGTGAGATATAACTTTTTGAAATTATGTCTATGACATTTACCTATATCAGTTGATGGTTAGGTAAGGAGCATTCGACAGCGGTGTAATTCTTTATAACCATAGTACAGTTTTCAACCTGCGACGCACAGGGTTTGAGTTATTCAACTCAGGGGACTTATACAAAGCATTGTATATTGTCCAGTATCCATTAGGACAGAGGGGTTGGTCCTCGTACTATATTCTGTTTACTTATGACTTCTTTAGTTTTTAGACAAGTGTTTTGTAGAAATATAAGGTCTAAGTTTTGAGAAGTTATAGGTATAAGAGTAAAGTAGAGGACCACGTGTTGCAAGTATCAGGATTCTCCAAGGTAATCGGAGATGTAGATACTTGTGTTTGGTATTCAGTCGATAGTAATGATTTTGAGAACTTTCTTCTCTTTTTCAGGTTACTCATAATTGGATGCACTCCTAAGTTGAGTAATGCTGATTGACCTCTCTCCATTTAGTTGACATGCACTGGAGACAGCTGCATGATTTGAATCTGATTCCAATTAAATCATTGCCTATGTTTCTATATTGTATATAGAATGGATCATATCTTAACGATGTTAAGATATATGGAGTTGTCCGGTTTATGCTTAAAACCAGACTCTGGATAACTCAAGGCACATTTCTGTAATGGCTGTTTGTGGGTTAACCCGGGTTATGACGAGGGTTAATTTTCAACCATCTGAAAGATCAATAGTGATATTGTTCATGATTCGCCATAGTTTTAGGAAAATGGACTTTTTCAGAAAACAGTAGTAGGAGTATGGTAGAACTGGAAGTGATTCCAGAACCGCAAACGATTACTGAAAATTTAATAGGATCTAAAGATTCAATCAGGTTTGACATTCCATTAGCCACTACGCAGATATGGTGGGTAACCTCAGGCACCCGAGAGATACTCCGGTAGCCTCAAGGACGGTGATAGGGAGGTTCTTGTTTACCCAGATTTACCATTGCTGCTATTCTAGACTGTGAGACCCGGCAGGAGGATGTGTATAGCGTCGTTCTAAACTAGCTTTAGAAGTGCACGTGTACACGATTCTGCCAGAGGGTTGTTGTAGTCAGTAGGAGCAGTGGAAGCATAGTGGACAAGTAGCTTATGTCTGTTTATAAACTAAAGCAGATATAGCGGAGATAGATCATCTATTTTTGATGTGACAGTTATGGGCTTTGATTTCATTAGAATAGGGGATGGATCTGTTGAGAAGGTAGTAGGGTGTGATGTCCTGGTATTTGATGACATACACGTTGTAGGAAGTGACATTCCTATACTACGATCGGTTATACTGTGGTTGTCATACAGTGGTTTTTCCATAAAGGATATAGATATTATATCAGGCATTCTGGTTGCTAGATCTATGGTTTTAGATCTAGATCTGGGTAGTTTCCCAATTTGGGTACTTAGACAGTATTCTAAAGGTGTTTTAGAATGGATGAGTCCTGGCATGGTAGTGTACCTGCAGGTGATGGAGTCACCCTCTCTAAAGGTGTCTTACAGATTAAAGGAGAGAGGGATGTACATGATTGGCATATCACTTGCTTAGGCAATTGAGTTAATCATGAGATGTCAAGTACTACACCAGATGTTGTTTTTGCACTAGATGCAATAAGTTGAGATATTAATCCAATCCTGGAGAAACGTTCGGAAGCAGCTTATGAACATAAGTAAATGTTCTAGGGATTTGATAACGGCAGTCTCCTTCGGGAGATGGTTATCATTCTAGGCTTCCAAGGTGACCTGCTTGACAGAGTGACTATCAGAGTTATAGACTTTCCTCTGTGAGGGGAAGTAGTTTGGACAGGTGGTCCAAGCGGATACTGAGAGAGGTATGGCGCAGGATACTGAATAAATTCAGTTGACGATACAGTCTAAAAAGTTTGCTGGATTTGGAGTTCATATGTGAACTGGGTCCCATAAGATATCCAGATATACTCTAAGACAGGAATTGCTCATTTCGGGAGATGGCTTTCTCCGCGAACTTAAGATAAAGAGAGACATAGAAAGAAACATTAGAGCGGATCCACTCACTGAGGCTATTTCTCGAAAGCAATAGTTTTATAAACGAGCTTTGTGAAACTGATTAGTAGAGGAGTTGGGTGTTCGGTATCACACGGGCTGTGAGTATGTGACATTGCAATAATTAGCCTTAAGTGCAAGTAGGAGATTGTTGGCTATGGTGCCCTCAGGTCAATTATTGGATCGCCGGCACGTGATTGCAATGATTGAGGGATGACCTGTACCGGTAGAACAGTCTTACTCGAGATGATAGTATGCTATCTGGTTTGTCTTTATCATCGTGTACATGCTTTAGGTGAAATTATAGATCACTATTACACGTTGATAGAGCCCATAGGATTCTTACTTGACTACCAGCAGTATGATGGCGATCATATACGTGAGAGTTGGGTAGTCTATAAGCACATCCTTAAAGTGTCCCTAGTCGTGGGAGTTTCGAGACTGGGCATTGATACTCCATGAGTAGACTAGTGTATACGGATCGAGACCCCGACGAGGGGCGGTGGCTGGTCTCACAATCCATTGGTGTCAGTTGATTCACCTAAGATAGTATACAGGTGCTCATTGGGTTATGAGTACACCGGATGGACTCGCAGGGGCACTGCTGATTGGTACTATACCTATCTTCAGGAGCAATTCTCAGGTGACATGAGTACAGCTTAGTCCATTGACTTGACACTGCTACATTGCCTTAAGTATGTTCCCACTGTTCTTTGATTGCTACCCTACCACGGCTCAAAGGAGTCGTGCAAACAGGTAGTAGTTGGGTGCAGTCCCGAAGTACTTGGAGGCAGTGACAGTTAGACAGGATTCGTCTCTCCCAGTATTGGGGGTTGATATCGCGCTGTGTCTGGAGAGCCATTACACAAAATCCTTGGCCAAGGTAAGTGAGATTTACTGGTAGGTATTCCAGTAGTTTCTCAAGGTGTTCTGGGCTACACTCCGACACGATTTATACCGCTATTGGGGGTCTGACGTTTACCATCCCCCTAGGCCCGATATGCGATACTCATAGACGAACAGACCGGACTGTACGGAGATTGTCATAGATAGGCTCAGTAGGGTTTCAGGATGAGTTTGCTCGTCAGCTTTCCTTTCACTCAATACCTGGGTAGCCGTTACGTACAGCTAGTGCCACTGACGTGCTTATGGTTAAACCCACTACCAGCGTATTGATGAGTCTTTAGTGTCCCTCACAGAAAGTTTCCCAAGTTCGGGCGAAACGTTGCAGAGGCCGTATGGTTTTATGGAAAGGTTCGATCATATATGTGCACTTGTGCACGGATCATGATCAGATGGATCATACTAGTGGGTTTTGGTTTAAGCCGGATCCTAGTATTAGATTTGTTGGATTGCTTTCGTCCCATTGCATTCGTATTCAGTCGGAATGCGGATGCAGGTATATATATACAGGTGAGGGGTATCCTTGTGATCTGTCACGAGTTTACTTTAATTGATGCCATATCTTTTTATTGTTATAAACATTTTGGTTTAAATGTTTAATGGAGGAAAATGTGAGTGCAAGTTTTGTCCATAAGCATCTTTTCATGTCACATACACATGGTGACTCATGGTCTTGGTTTGGGTGACCATTAAATGTGACATGGATTGATTTTGGGGCTAATTATGATTAGTGGGGATATTTTGGAGAGAGAGGGCTGCCATGTGATGGATTGGAGTGGGGTTTTGTTATAGATATATCTTTCTCTCTCAAAATATCTCACACAACACACAAGTCTCTCACTTGCTTCTCTTTCTTGAGCTCACATCTTCCTCCAATGGCTTCTTCTTCAACCTTCACCCATCTCTCTCATGAGTTGAGAATCCATGGGTGTCTTGAGACAAAATTATCACACACATTCTCTAATTCACCTTGGACATGTCGGCTAGCAAACTTCATGTCCGAGTTGCTTCGGTTTGAAGCGGGAGCCCGTAAAAAGGATTCCTTGACGTGGTGCCATTTTGACGAGGAGACCGGAGATCGAGCGAGATTGGAGATGCCGCGAGGAGTTAAGGATGGTGGCCAAAGACCGTAGGACACGGATCGATCGGTATAGCCATTCTAACTTCTTTGTAGTTGCTAGTATAGGGTTAATGGAATGATCCGGGTAAAAGTCTGCGTTAGCGCCAGTTTCATAAAAAGTTTTTGTTCCGCGTTTGGCCTCGGATTGACGGCCGGGGCGCTACCGTAGACTTACAGCATCTCCACCATTAGATCAACTTAGAAGTTGAAACGGCTCCTAGTGCCTATAAATAGGGCCTTTGGCCCTTGAGATGACCTCTGTTCATCTTCTTGTTTGTTTTTCTGAGAATTAATTCTCTTTTAGAGCACAACTTTTTGTTTTAAGAACTTCTCTTAGAGACGGAACTCTGTCGAAAATTTCAGGTAAAGATTAAATCTTTGACGGGATTACTTTGTAATCTAGAGTTTCTTCCATTAACAGAGCCTTGCTCTTTTTAAATCATATAGATTTTTAGGGTTTCTCAATAGAGCTTTGCTCTTCATAGATCTAAAGTGATCTTTCTTAGGGTTTCTTACCCTATTAATAGAGCTTTGCTCTTTTCAAATCATATAGATTTGTTAATCTTTCATGAAGAACTCTTAGAGCTTGTTCATAGATCTTGAAGATCTCGGAATTTTTAATTCATTAAAGGCTTTTATTTTTAGGTTTCCTGATGGGTTATTCCATCATCTTTACAGAGCATGGCTCTTCAGAATTTTTCTTGAGGGATTTTTTATTCCCTTCATCATCAGAGTTGACAGATGTCACTCTGTTATAGAGCACTGCTCTCAAAGGAGATTTACTCCTTAGCCCGAGGGGTCCTATTAAATGAGAATCCTTTTAGGATTTCCCCATCTAATGACTGTCTCATCACATGATGAAACTGTTTTATTAATGATGAGCCATCATCTAGATTATGTGGGTCCCCTTTAGTCCTTTTCCACTGCATTGCAGTGCGGTATGAATTTAAAGTACCCAGTGACAGAACTTAAACTGTAGCATTGACAGCTAATTTTTTTGTTGTTTTGTTTTTCGCGTAGGTACTATGTCTTTTGATATTTCTTTCCCGTTTGTCCGTTCGGAAAGCATATTTCCTGAAGCACCTGTGGACAGGAAAGTGTTCGCGTTGATCAAAGATCACGACCTAGAGCAAAAGAATCTTCATTTATGGGGAGCATGGTACAGTCAGATTATCAGGGGTCGGTGGAACTTTTCTTGCGCGGCACCTTCAGAGCCTATTTCGACGATTCCTTACGCCGATGCACCTCCAGTAAACTATGCCGTAGAGGAGGTGAACTGGACCTCAGAGGGTTGCCTTCAACCTTCTATGGCCGCGATACCCGTACAGCCGCCGGCGGCTTTGGATACTCTAGGGCGGCGTATATGCCAGGACGAGTCGCGCCCTTTGGGACAACAGTACATGATAGGCCTAACTCCTCATCATCCAGTTGGGTATTTGCAGTGGGCCCACTACATTTTGTCGGCCAAGAGATCGATACTACTGAAGCTTGGGTTGTACCCCGCCGTTTATGCGTCTCTTTTTCAATATTCCGCGCCTCCTGCATGGTGGATCAAGGCTTTCCTAGAGTAATGGAATATTCTGTCCTACACCTTCCTTTTGTCGGATCGAGAAGTCTCAATATCTTTAGAAGAATTTGCAGAGATCTCTGGCTTACCCGTCAGGGCAGAACACCACGAAAAGTTGCTTCCTCCGGAGGAATATATCTTTGCCACCAAATCAGCGGTAATGGGCCTTACCCCGGAGAACGCCATTCAACACAAATTCCCGAGCATGATCAAGGTGTTGAATATATATGAAATTCTATTTCTGGAGTCCGGAGGGTATGGAGTCAGCTATGCAGACTTCATCGCTCGCTTTCTTTGTCCGGAAGCCTTATCGAAGCAAGCTGTGCTGTTCGCCAAGCTTAACGATCCGTTTGGTTTTGGTTCGGATAATCAACCGACGGTGGAGGAATATTTAAAAGGTTTCTTTAGTCTGGTTGTTCCTATCGTTCCCTTCGCGGAGCTTGCTGCTCCGGACATCGATGAAGAAATGTTCGTGCTGGGGTTCATTGGATTATGGCTAAAATGGTTCGTGCTTCCGATGCACCCTCGCCATATGAGGCCATCAGTCTTTTACCCAGCCCATCGTATGGTTGCGGGAATGCAAGTGGCTATCGGAATTTCTGGATTGGAACACCTGTACCATGGTCTTAGCTTAGCGGTGAATACCACTCAGCCAAGGGTACTGTAAGTGCATGGCGGCGCCCCGGCCGTCAATCCGACGGCCAAATGCGGAAACGGTGATAAACTTTAATTTTGCGAACTTAGCAAACCGGCACCACCGCGCACTAAACCCCGGATCGGGCTATTAAACTAGATCTAGCTAACAACAAGACGGGTTAGAGATATACCGAGTGATCCGAGTCCTCCGGTCTTCTTGTCATCGTCCCGATCTCCCGCGGAAACTCCGGCCGTCGCCCCCTTGCCGGAAGGGCACCACATCGTCTGTATCTTTTACGGGCTCCCACCTCAATGCTGAGGCAACTCGGGCACGAAGCTGGCAAGTCGACGTGCCCAAGATGTGCTGTATAATGTAGTGTAGATGATGCTTGTCTCTTTGGGGTTATGTTGCCTTGATGGAGGAATGGATTGGAACTTTCAAGTGGAACTCTCATTTATCAAGCATGGAATGAGATGATGAAATTTCCTCACCAAAAATGAAACCTCTCATTTTCTCTCCTCCCCCAAATTGTGGCCGGCCAATACAAATGTGAGAATGGTGGAGAGATAAACAAAACTCATGAAGGGAGGTGAGTGTAGGAGAAAAGAAAAGGTGACCACATCATAAAGCTAAGAAACATCAACCATGCTTATCACTCCATACCCATTCAAATCACAATTAATGCACCATCATGGATGAAAGATGCTAAACATATCATAATGAATATGTTTGCAAGAAACCCCCTCCACAAATGTTATTTGCACAATTGCAAATAACCCCCTCCACCGGAAAAGTCCGGCCGGGAAAGAACAAAGGAAAACCGGTCGGAACGGAATGCAAACTGGCAACTCCAGAAAACTGGTCCCGTAATAAATTACAGGAAAACCCCCATACTGTGCATACACACCCGCATCTGTATTCCGTCCGGATACAAATGCAAAGAGACAAAATCTACACTGTACTAAACTAGGATCCGGCTTAAAACAAAGCCGGCTAGTAATATCCGTTCGATCCTGATCCGTGCAATACCGCACGTATCTGATCGAACCCTGCCATATATCCATACGGCCACTAGTACAAACCGTCCGATCCTGACCCGTGCAATACCGCACGTATCTGATCGGACCCTGCCATATCTCCATACGGCCTCTACAGCGTTTCGACCGAAAGCTGAGTAACTGAAAGTGTGGTGGACTCTAAAGACTCGTCAATACTATGGCTGTGGATTTAACCACTAGCACGTCAGAGGTA
This sequence comes from Agapanthus africanus, assembly GCA_030015575.1. Classification (NCBI taxonomy): domain Eukaryota; kingdom Viridiplantae; phylum Streptophyta; class Magnoliopsida; order Asparagales; family Amaryllidaceae; genus Agapanthus; species Agapanthus africanus. The sequence goes on along the minus strand of JASDDO010000019.1, from coordinate 398,580,265 downwards.
TAAGCCAATACGTAACGGGCCACCAGCTATTGACCAAAAGGGACGTCGATGAGCGAACTCATCCTGACACCTTACTGAGCCTGTCAGTGACAATATCCGTACAGTCCGGTCTGTTCGTCTATGAGAATCGCATGGCGGGCCTAGGGGGTGGGTAAAAGTCAGACCCCCAAAAGCGGTACAAGTCGTGTCGGAGTGTAGCCCAGAACACCCTGAGATACTACTGGAATACCTACCAGTAAATCTCCTGCCTTGGCCAAGGACTTCGTGTAATGGCTCTCCTAGACACAGCGCGACCTCACCCCCAATACCGGGAGAGACGAACCCCCGAAGATCCGCTCACTGCCTCCATGTGGCTCGGGACTGTACCCAACTAAAACCTGTTTGCACGACTCCTTTGAGCCGTGGTAGGGTAGTAATCAAAGTACAGTGGGAACTCACACGAGACAAATGACGATCCCCAGGTCGATGAACTAACCTGTACACATGTCACCAGGGAACTGCTATCTGACGTCAGGTATAAGACCAACTAGCATGTTCCCGGCGAGTCCTGTCCGGTGTACTCATAACCCAATGAGCACCTGTATACATCTTAGGTGATCCAACTGACACCAGTGGCTTGTGAGACCGGCCACCGCCCCTCGTCGGGGTCTCGACTGTATACACTAGTCTACTCTGGAGAATCGATGCCCTGTCTCGAAACTCCCACGACTAGGGACCTTTTAAGGATGTGCTTATAGACCCCAGCTCCCACTTATATGATCGCCCTCATACTGCTGGTGGTCAAGCAAGAATCCTAGGGGCTCTATCAACGTGCAATAGTGACCTGTCAGGTCACCTAAAGCAGTACACGATGATAAAGATAAACCAGATAGCATACTATCATCTCGAGTAAGACTGTCATACCGGGATAGGTCCTCCCTCAATCATTGCAATCATGTGCCTGTGATCCAATAATTGACTCTGAGGGCACTATCTCCAACAATCTCCCACTTGCACTCAAGGCTAATTATTGCGATGTCGCATACTCACAGCCCGTGTGATACCGAACACCCAACTCCTCTACTAGTCAGTCTCACAAAGCTTGTTTGCGAAACTCTTGCGATCGAGGAATAGCCTCAGTGAGTGGATCCGCCTAGATGTTTCTTTCTATGTCTCTCTATATCTCAAGTTCGTGGAGAAAGCCATCTCCCGAAATGAGCAATACCTGTCTTAGAATGTCTGGATGTCTGATGGGACCTAGCTCATAAATGAACTCCAAATCCAAACTTCTTAGACTGTATCGTCAACTGAACTTAATCAGTATTCTGCGCTATGCCACCCTCAGTATTTCCTTGGATCACCTGTCCAAAACACTGCCCCTCGTCAGAAGGAAAAACTATAACTCTGACAACCTCCTTGTCGTCCATGTCACCTTGGAAGCCTGGAATGATAACTGTCTCCCAAATAAGGCTGTCGTTATCATATCCCTAGAACATCCACTTATGTTCTAAAACTGCTTCCGACTGTTTCTCCAGGATTGGATCAATATTAACTTATTGCATCTAGTGCAAGAACAACATCTGGTGTGGTACTTGACATCTCATGATTGACTCAATTGCCTAAGCAAGTGATCTGCCAATCATGCACATCCCTCTCTATCTTTAGTCTATAAGACACCTTTAGAGAGGGTGACTCCATCACCTGCAGGTATACTACCGTGCCAGGAGTCGTCCATTCTAAATACTCTTAGAATGCTGTCAAGGTACCCTGATTGAGAAACCACCCAAATCTAGATCTAAAACCATAGATCTAGTAACCAGTATGTCTTATATAATGTCCAAGTCCCATGTGGAGAAACCACTGTGTGACGACCAAAATATAACCGATCGTAGTATAGGAATATCACTTCCTACTTTGTGTATGTCATCCAAAACCCGGATATCACACCCTAATACCTTCTCAACAGATCCATCCCTTATTCTGATAACGTCAAACCCATGACTGTCACATCAGAAATAGATGATCTATCTCCGCTATTTCTGCTTTGGTCTATAAATAGACATAAGCCTGATGTCCACCAATGCTTCCGCTGCTCCCACTGACTACGACAACCCTCTGGCAGAGTCATATAGATGTGCACTTCTAAAGCTAGTTTAGAACGACGCTATACTCATCCTCCTGCCGGGTCTCGCAGCCTGGAACAACAACAATGGCAAGTGTGGGTAAACAAGAACTTCCCTGTCACCGTCCTTGAGGCTACCGGAGTACCTCTCGGGTGCCTGAAGTTACCCACCTTATCTGCGGAGTGGCCAACGGAATATCAAATCAGATTGAATCTTTAGGTTCCTTATCAAATCTTCAGTAATCGTTTGCGGTTCTGGAATCACTTCCAGTTCTACCATACTCCCACTACTGTTTTTGAAAAAATCCATTTTTAATAAAACTGTGGCGAGTTTAGAACAATATTTCTATTGATCTGCCAGATGGTAGAAAGTCAACCCTCGTCATAGCCTGGGTCAACCCACAAACAACCATTACAGAAACGTGCCTTGAGTTATCCAGAGTCTGGTTTTAATCATAAGCCGGACAACTCCCCGTACCTTAACAATGTTAAGATATGAACTGTACTATATCTAATATAGTACCAGAGGCACTGATTTAATTGAACCAGATTCAAATCATGCAGCTGTCTCCAGTGCATGTCAACAAAATGGAGAGAGGCCGATCAGCGTTACTCAACTTAGGAATGCTTCCAATTATGAGTAACCTGAAAAAGAAGCAATTTCTCTTTATCATTACTATCAACTGAATACCATACACAAGTATCTACATCTTCGATCACCTTGAAGAATCCCGATACTTGCTACACCTGGTTCTCTACTCTATTCAAATACCTATAGCTCCTCAAAACTTAGACCCTGTGTTTCTACGAAACACATGTCTAAGAACTAGAGAAGTTAAAAGTAAACAGAACATAGTATGAGGACCAACCCCTCTGTCCTAACGGACACTGGACAACATACAATACTCTGTATAAGTCCGCCGAGTCTAACAACTCTTTCACTGTGTGTCGTAGGTTAAAAACTATACTTATGGTTAAGAAGAATTACACCGCTGTTTAATGCTCCTTACCTAACCATCCACTGATATAGGTAAAAGTCATCGACATAATATCAAAAGGTATATCTCACTCTATGAAAATAGACGTACAGATATATCAATTTGAAATTGGTGCACAACAGTGGATATTCAAAACCAAATATTTGCCGACCGGCAAACAGCCAGGTGATCTCCTCAAATATCACCGATTACAACGAATTCCGATATAATGAGGATGATCACCCAATTCCCAATAACTTACTCCCACTCATCATCTTTAATAACACACAGATGTGAGAATCAAACCTGGTAAATACATACCCTGGAGCAAGTGTCTAATCGGGAAATCAGTTTTCTTTTAACAGTACACAGTTGAACTGAAACATTGAAATGTTTCGATGGGGTATCCTGGTATTCCTAGTAATGCCTCTACCATTATCCAGATTCACAACTATAACCGTATAATTCTTTGCCACCTCTCCAAATCCCTTTATATGTCTTTAGTCATTACCTTCTGCACACCCCTTAGGCCAAATGGTTTTCTTCCTTCCCTACCGTTCGGCACCAGCCTATGGTTTGGAAGAAGACTATCCAATAAGCATAATGGGTGTACTGTCTTAGTCCTAGGAGCACTCGCAATGCGAGAGAAGGTGAAGATAAAAGACAACCGAATAAACCTTATTCCTATTTCTCCTGAACCAGGATCCATCCCCGAACTGGAACAAGTTCCTTTCGAGTTCGTATATAACCATACGATGGATTATCCAATGAACTGGGATCTTCGTAGTGATACGGAGTGTCCTGGAGAAATACAAAGGTGATTTAGGATTGGCGAAGAAATACTTGGTTTGGTCGTGAATATCAGTCGCAATTTACTTTGCCCTTTTACTAATCCCTTACTTTGTCTTAATCTTAATACCTTCTGCACACCATGGTTATGCTAATTGGTTTTCCTCATTCCCCACTGTTCGGCACCAGCCTAAAGTTTGGAAGAAGACTATCCAATTTGCGTAATAGGTGTACTATCTCCTAAACCAAGGAGTACTCATAACTTGAGAGAAGGTAAAAGGGAAAAGACAACTGAATAATCCTATCCGTTTTCTCCAGAACCGGAAACCATTCTCGAATTCCTTCGAGTTCGTATCTAACCATACGATGGCTTTGTCCAATGGAAGTGGACGTTCGCAGTAATACGGGGTGTCCTGGAGAAAAGGGTAAAAGTAAGAGTGGCAATGAGGTCTGCAACTCTGATAATCCAAAAGCCAGTGTTAAGAAGGTTCGGTCAACTTGGTCACTGAGTCATAGTCTAGGGTCGGGTCAATGGTCGCTGCCAGAGAGAGAGAAAAGAAACACTCAGCGTGCACTCTAACCTAGATCAGAATGGTTACCAATTTATCTAATCAGGAAACCTCCCACTGTACCTCAAATTCTCCTCCAAACCTGAAAGAAGAATTAGTCGGGGTCACCCGAGGAGTAAACCAACTCATCAGTGGGAATCGGGATCCAACTATCATTGCATGATAACGTGACGGAATCCGCTCACGCTATCACACTCCAGAAGGTATGCGCATATCTGGCAAGTTTCAGTTCTTTTGAAACTCCCGATGTGATTTTTACCCCATGCTCTTATGACCTTGACTTTGGCCAACATATCATAAGTCACATGTCAAGTTCTACCCGTCATTCTCCAGGTTAATTTGAACCCACCCGTACCTACCCTTGACTTTGGCCAAAATGGCAGTACGGCTGTCCCAAACCAACGCATCTATTTATGCTACATATGAATACCCAACAGCTACCAAACACTGTGCCTTGACTTTGGCCAACATACACAGCTTGAATACTATTGACTATCCATATGAAACGACGGAGGGCTACGAATGGTTTCTGGCGAAAACCTTTAACGTAATGAACTTGATATCGTTGAAGGAACGGATAGCTTTTTAGAAAATATAGTGACGAAAACCTTTACTAAAGAGGTCACTCCCGATGAAGGGATCTCGGCTCTTTCCCCGTAGAATGGGGTGCAGGATATTCCAAATGAATACCGCGATGCAAAGCAAAAGTAATTGGCTATAGTGAAGTTAGTGCCCTGACGCAAACTTCTGTCCAAGGGGTCACTCCCGGTGAAGGGATCTCGGCCCTTGCCTCGTCGACTGAGGAGCAGGATATTCCAAATGAATACCATGATGCAAAACAAAAGTGAACGTCCTTGCAATAACAGCTTTTTGAAAAGTGTTCCAACAACATCAGAATAGGTTTGTTTTAACTTGCATTGATCCGAATCAACGCAGTCCCATCAATTGATCACACCACAAAGAACGAAAATATACTGACGTGCGTATATGCCATCCGCATTCGCCACTGGGTCCCGTCATCACCCGTTAGGTTAGCTAACTAACGGCAGAGCGGGGACTGGACTAGCGCGGATGGAAAAAAAAAACATATACAACATCTACTAATATATATACCAATATATAGTATTTCGCTCAAGGCGTGAATAAAATGCAGCATCACAGAAATGTACAGCATCACAGAACAAAACAGATATCTGGGATCCCCGGGTTTCACAGAGCCACTACTGAAACCCGACGTTCCCCTGGTCGTGTGGATAGCCTGTGCAATGAAATCCTAGACCCCTACGGGCGCGGCAAGTTACCCGCCAAAACCTGAAGCGAGGCAGCCCCTTTCAGCACCGTGAATGGACCACCCAGCACTTCACGGAATCCGGCAACTTGGGCACCCCTCCTGGGTCAACCTGTACCCCCAACGAGTGCGGCGAATAGCCCGCCAATTCTAGAGTGAAGCCCCCTCCGTCCCAATGCCATGAGATGCGGGCTTGTTGCCCTCCAGAACCCGGCTATCCGTGCACCCCACCGCGGGGTAAACCTAGTACAGAAAGTAAAATATACATACAACGGGTACATCGACCGCAACCAGGTCGTGCCCCAAAAGAATAATACAAACAGGCAGTGACGGCAGTCCACATGTCGGACGCTCGCCCCGCAATATCAAATGTACATAATACAACGGAAACTATACTAGCATTGCATCCAGGCTATCCCCCACGACCGATCCGCAACATCACAGCAAAACACAGAACATCAACGTGAAAGTCACGTTCGCAAATCCGTCCAACCGGGCTATAGCAGTTAGACCGGATTTACCGATCGAGTGACATTCACGGTCGCAGATATAATGTAAATACTGTGAAATAATGTGTTTAAAATATCCGATTGATCAAAAATTAACAAGTGGGCCCCCAAGCAATACTGTAGCACTCACAGAAAATCTGGACCCAATATTAATATTCCAAAACCCCTAAAATTAGCCCAGAAGCCCACTGGAGAAATTGGACACAGTGAGGACACCAATGTGCGGCGGAACCGCGGCCCAAGGGGGGTTTGGCCGCGGTTCCGCGCTTCAGTGATCGACGCACTGCGTCGAATTTTTACAGTAGTCTTAGAACTCCCTGCACATCATTCTGAGACAACCTGAAAAATTTTTGGACATCAAAAAATTTGACAGAAAACTGATGTGAGGAAAAACGCGAGTTTTTGGAATTTTGGTCGATCGGAAATGCAAACACATCAAACAAAGCTAGACGAAGTTAATGGCGAGGCTCTGATACCACTGTAAGTGCACGGCGGCGCCCCGGCCGTCAATCCGACGGCCAAATGCGGAAACGGTGATAAACTTTAATTTTGCGAACTTAGCAAACCGGCACCACCGCGCACTAAACCCTGGATCGGGCCATTAAACTAGATCTAGCTAACAACAATACGGGTTAGAGATATACCGAGTGATCCGAGTCCTCCGGTCTTCTCGTCATCGTCCCGATCTCCCGCGGAAACTCCGGCCGTCGCCTCCTTGCCGGAAGGGCACCACATCGTCTGTATCTTTTACGGGCTCCCACCTCAATGCCGAGGCAACTCGGGCACGAAGCTGGCAAGTCGACGTGCCCAAGATGTGCTGTATAATGTAGTGTAGATGATGCTTGTCTCTTTGGGGTTATGTTGCCTTGATGGAGGAATGGATTGGAACTTTCAAGTGGAACTCTCATTTATCAAGCATGGAATGAGATGATGAAATTTCCTCACCAAAAATGAAACCTCTCATTTTCTCTCCTCCCCCAAATTGTGGCCGGCCAATACAAATGTGAGAATGGTGGAGAGATAAACAAAACTCATGAAGGGAGGTGAGTGTAGGAGAAAAGAAAAGGTGACCACATCATAAAGCTAAGAAACATCAACCATGCTTATCACTCCATACCCATTCAAATCACAATTAATGCACCATCATGGATGAAAGATGCTAAACATATCATAATGAATATGTTTGCAAGAAACCCCCTCCACAAATGTTATTTGCACAATTGCAAATAACCCCCTCCACCGGAAAAGTCCGGCCGGGAAAGAACAAAGGAAAACCGGCCGGAACGGAATGCAAACTGGCAACTCCAGAAAACTGGTCCCGTAATAAATTACAGGAAAACCCCCATACTGTGCATACACACCCGCATCTGTATTCCGTCCGGATACAAATGCAAAGAGACAAAATCTACACTGTACTAAACTAGGATCCGGCTTAAAACAAAGCCGGCTAGTAATATCCGTTCGATCCTGATCCGTGCAATACCGCACGTATCTGATCGAACCCTGCCATATATCCATACGGCCACTAGTACAAACCGTCCGATCCTGACCCGTGCAATACCGCACGTATCTGATCGGACCCTGCCATATCTCCATACGGCCTCTACAGCGTTTCGCCCGAAAGCTGAGTAACTGAAAGTGTGGTGGACTCTAAAGACTCGTCAATACTATGGCTGTGGATTTAACCACTAGCACGTCAGAGGTATAAGCCAATACGTAACGGGCCACCAGCTATTGACCAAAAGGGACGTCGATGAGCGAACTCATCCTGACACCCTACTGAGCCTGTCAGTGACAATATCCGTACATTCCGGTCCGTTCGTCTATGAGCATCGCATGGCGGGCCTAGGGGGTGGGTAAAAGTCAGACCCCCAAAAGCGGTACAAGTCGTGTCGGAGTGTAGCCCAGAACACCCTGAGATACTACTGGAATACCTACCAGTAAATCTCCTGCCTTGGCCAAGGACTTCGTGTAATGGCTCTCCTAGACACAGCACGACCTCACCCCCAATATCGGGAGAGACGAACCCCCGAAGATCCGCTCACTGCCTCCATATGGCTCGGGACTGTACCCAACTAAAACCTGTTTGCACGGCTCCTTTGAGCCGTGGTAGGGTAGTAATCAAAGTACAGTGGGAACTCACACGGGACAAATGACGATCCCCAGGTCGATGAACTAACCTGTACACATGTCACCAGGGAACTGCTATCTGACGTCAGGTATAAGACCAACTAGCATGTTCCCGGCGAGTCCTGTCCGGTGTACTCATAACCCAATGAGCACCTGTATACATATTAGGTGATCCAACTGACACCAGTGGCTTGTGAGACCGGCCACCGCCCCTCGTCGGGGTCTCGACTGTATACACCAGTCTACTCTGGAGAATCGATGCCCTGTCTCAAAACTCCCACGACTAGGGACCTTTTAAGGATGTGCTTATAGACCCCAGCTCCCACTTATATGACCGCCCTCATACTGCTGGTGGTCAAGCAAGAATCCTAGGGGCTCTATCAACGTGCAATAGTGACCAGTCAGGTCACCTAAAGCAGTACACGATGATAAAGATAAACCAGATAGCATACTATCATCTCGAGTAAGACTGTCATACCGGGATAGGTCCTCCCTCAATCATTGCAATCACGTGCCTGTGATCCAATAATTGACTCTGAGGGCACTATCTCCAACAGGTACAGCCCGTCACTTTCTCGCTGTATTATTTTACGTCATGGATTGAGCTGCACGTTCTTGGCGCTTTTGGTGCCCATAAACGACCTCGTTTCTATGACAGTTACAACTTCCCTCGGATTATGCGCCTAGTTGACGCGTCTGTTTTAAATCCGTCACAGCGGGAGGCTAGGGGTTTGCTCCTTCGTCCGCATATGGTTGGGGACGGCATGACCTTTGTCGATAAGGTTTTTATCATCGGCAAAGAATCCACAAAAATGTTGCATCCTCTGCGCGATACTTTTAAAGATGGGACTTCTACCTTGAAAGCTCGGGAGATTCTTCATTTATATTCCATCAGGCCGGGCTTTCTCGTGTTTAGGCGGAATGATTCGGCGTTGTTCATGAGGTACAACCCGCACCGTTTCGCCCAGCAATCAGGCTACAATCAAGACGTCCCGCTCGAGGCCTTCCTAGCTGAGCCAGTTGCCATAGAAGAAGGCATTCACAACGCATTACACCATTTTATGCGATTGAACACCGGCTCCAACTTCTTTATCAATGAGCCAAGTTGCGTTCCGCGAATCTTGAACGTATATGTGGCATGGTATCAACATTCAATGGGCGCCGTCATTAGGGAAGAAAAGCGATTATTGTTTGATCGCAAGGGTACCGCCCCCGTTGGTTATCCAGCCGTTCCTTTGAAGCGACGGACCATCGGTCGTCCTCCCTTAAGTGAAGCTACTGCGGCTGTGGTACCACGCGTTATGCCTGAGCTGCCCCTATCCTGCGCGCCTGTAAAAGCGGTAGCTGTGGCATCTCCCGAGTCCGGCGTGGGTGCGGAGATAGGGACTCGTCGCCCCAAATTGCCCACCAAGTGCAAGCTTGTTTTATCGGCTCCCGGCACTCGCTCGCAGAAGAAAAAGAAGTCAATATTTTCTTTCGACGTCGTACTCGGCCAGGAGCCCCATGCTCCCTATAGCGAGGGTTTGAGTGAGTACGGGACCAATGAGGGTCTATTTATTGAGTCTGCGCATGATACCGATCTTCAAGCCACCCTTGTGGCTTCCGAGCGACAGGCTCGCGCAGAGGTGGCGTTGCTATCACTTGCGGAGACGGGTATGCTCTAGCCATGTCGTTTTGAGCTTTTTCCTTCTCATTTATTAATACATCCTTCTTTGTCAGGCATCTCCGCTGAAGAGGCTCTGGCAGCTTCCCTTCGGACTTTTGAGGAGGAAGAGAGCCTTCGCGCTTCTTTGGGTCTTGGTATATTTCGGTTCACTGTGCCCTCATTCCCTTTTCCTTCATGCGTGGCTTGACCCTTTCTTTTGTCTTATTGCAGGGACTATTTTGACCCTGGTTATCCTAAGCGTGGTGCCAATCCTGAGCGGTGATACGGCAATGCTTCCAGAGCCGGCTATCACGGTGTTCATATCAGATTTTTGCATTTTCATACCGCCCAATTTTTATCACATTGCATATCGGTAGATACTCTTGAGCCGTGTTTGCTAGTCAATTGCAGGATACAGGTTCTCGGTTCTAAAACGGTGAAATTCATGAAAAACACGACAAAATCCGGATTCCTGCCAACCACAGATAAAACACGGTCTCCGCTCTTCATCTGTATGTTGCCAGATACCAGTTTAGGAAGACAAAATGTCAAATCTAAGTCCACCTTTCCTCAACAGAAATTCTCGAAGAAATGTGAAAGTATTTTCAGAAAATACATATACCAGAAAAGAGGGGACAGAAGACCAGGAAAGTACACAAAAGAAGATGCCCCAACTCCTCCAAAGGGCCGCGGATCCGCGGCCAAAGGGGGGTCTAGGCCGCGGATCCGCGGCCGTACTGGCGCCGCATGCGCAGGGTTTTGGGGGGTATTTTGGTCATTGTACAGATGTTCTGGTGGTTGCCCTAGGTTTTCATTTTTTGGCCTATAAATAGCCCAGAACTTTGTGAAGGAAAGGGTCCATTCTTGTATTTTCTTTTTGCTAGGTTTTAGTTTCCATGTTCTTCTTCTTCTCATCTCTTCTCCATTAAACTTGTAGTGAGCTTTGTGAGTGAGGAATGGTGAATAAAGAAGATCATTTTATTATCATACTTGTCTCTTTACTTTGTTAATTGTTGTAATTTTAATTCGTTAAGTAGTTGTTGTTATTTCCTTGTTGTTTCTTTCTTCTCTCTTTTTCTTTATCATTCATACGACAATGATACTTACGCTCGATCCTCGCCAAGGTGAGGTCGCAAATAGTTAGTCGTATTCTTCTAATCTCCTTCTTTCTATCTTCCTCTTGTGTTTTGTTTTGTTTTTCCTTATCATGATGTGTGAGTAGTTAATACTTGTTAGGGTAGGATAAGGGAAGTTTGAGAGAAGGAAATCTCTCTCACTCTTTTCTTGCCCAACAGCTTAAATCGACTCCCGTTAATTGAACCACAATCCGCTCCTTACGGCACCCTATCCTACATGATAGCGATGATTCCGTAGTGAGACCGGTTGTGGTTGAATTAACCGGAGGTTATGGCTAAGAGCCAAGAACGGACGGACAAGCACCAAAAGGAAGACTTATGCGTTGGAAAGCCTAGCTTATACTCGCAAAGTCCTTCCTAGTCGTGCTAATCCCCATTGTTGCCGATTACCGTAACACCGATATTAAGAGGGGCAACGAAAGATGTGGAGACTCCTAACTCAAACTAACCTAATCCTAACCCTAACATGCTCTCTTTAAATATCAACTCAACACTTAGATAATCACAAACAAAAATCTGAACAACCGTACTTAACTCGTTAAAACACATTGAAAAAGACTCCCATCTCCCTGCGGACGACCCGTACTCAACCGGCTAGCTACAAGCGAAACCGTCTTGATTGCGGTCTTTAAAACTAAACTTGAACACGCACGAACATAACAATCAAATGGCGCCGTTGCCGGGGAGACGGTAGTTTATTTCCTTGTGTAATTTCGGGTTAATTTGTGAATATAAAAACAACCGAAAAAAAAAAATATACACTTTGTAAAAAAAATCATCTTGTTATTTTTGATTAGCTTTTGTGCAAGTGTGCAGGAAAATACAAGGTTCGAGTTCAGTGGCCAAGACGTTGAAAATACGGAGTTCAAGTACAGTGCCAAAGACGTGGGAAGATAGACCCACATTTCACGGCTACACCGCGACGGACCAAAAAGGAACAAACGGTCTACTGTCAAGATCTGGAGCAAGTACAGTGAGACAATAAAATTTCAGAAGATCTATACAAGCAGAGGACACCAACAGGAGGCCACAACAGAAAAACAGAGCCCTAACTCCTTTACCTTGCCGCTGATCCGCGGTATATCCTGGCTTAGGCCGCGGATCCGCGGCCACTTGGTGGCTTCAGAGCCCCAAAATCTCTCTGTAAGTCTCTCTTTCTCTCTCCACTCCTCTGAACTCAACTGAACTGTGTTTTCTGCAGATTTCTTTGCGCAAACTCTTCTCCCCCTTCCAATAAACTGTTCTTGTGCAGGATTCTTTGCGCCGCAAATAAAAATTGTTTGCAGTTGATTTGTTACTGTTTTGCATTCTTTAATACGGACTTAAGGGGCTTGAAACCAATCCAGATTGGGTGGGGATTTCATCACCCTTCCCAGGACCCCGGAAATCACTAAAGCATATGCATTGTCCATTGTAAATTAAAAAATACTAGACTTCAGCCCTAAGGACTTCGCGCTCATTAGGAGAAGATAAACCTTGTTTAGAACCTCGCTTAACCGTATATTGTTTACGGGGTGTCTAGGAAAGTGTTAAAGGCGCAACCGCCGAAAGAGAAAGGGTTATTTAATTAAGGAACTTCGCGAAAGCGTTGGACAACCTCCCCTTATCTCTGCACTTACCTGGCCTCGTGATCAGTGTATTTTTAAGCCTGTTTCTCGACACTGTTTAACTTCGACAATCAAGTTCAGGAGCAGGTCTAGTAGACCTAGGTTACCCTAGATCTAGGTGTGATTGTGCATATCTTATTTGTGATTGCTTAAGCCGTATTTCCGTACATATTTCTGTAAATCTCTTTCTAAAAAGAAAAAAAAAAGAAAAAAATCAAAAACTTTTATAAAAACTTGCCCTTTTGTCGCCAAATCCATTTTCACCCACCACCCATCGCCTTTCTCCATTGACGTTTTCTTACCCTCACCTTCTCCGCTTTGACTATACTAAACTCGTTTAGTGTATGTCCGCTTGGACTCGGGACACTAGCGCCCGTCTAGTCCGCGTTACGTTAGTCGCGACCGACTACGCGATCGACTCCGAAGGCGATACTCCGTCCACTCCTCTTTCACCCCTTCCTTTGCCGGCCAACTCCGACGTTGACCGGAATTCTGTTCATACATCTTCACCTTCACCTTCACCTTCACCAACCTCTTCTTCCGCGATGTCGGGATTTAATCCGAACATCTCTTTGACCACTGCTGGATTGGCTACGCCTCCTACGGAGACCAATATCCCACCACCTCCGCCTGTCGTAGCGCCGCAGCGAATTGCGCTCCAGGATCGTTTCTACCCCACCCGTTCTGCACTTCCCACCTGCCTTTCTCTTCCTCCGGCCAATGGGGACAACTTTGAAATTAATCCCCATTTCATCAACATGCTTCCACGTTTTCATGGGCTTGAATCTGAAGATGCCTATATCTTCATTAACAAATTTCAAAACGTCTGTGCCATGATGAAAACCACCCAGCTGTCGGACGATGCTATACGTCTACGGGTCATTCCTTTCACTTTATGCGATCTCGCTGAAAAATGGCTGTATAGCACCGCTTCCCACTCAATCACCAGCTGGGACCAGTTTGTTAAAGCGTTTCTGAAAAAATTCTATCCAAATCATAAGACCGCAAGAATTCGAAATGAAATCAACCAATTCTCCCAGCTTCCTTCTGAACCCTTCTGGAAGTTCTTTGACCGGTACAAAGACCTTCTTGTTCAGTGTCCTCACCACGGTATAGAGAAATGGCAGCTCTGCCAAACCTTATACGAGGGACTGAACCCAGCAACGAAGCAGTTGCTGGAAACCATCTGTCAGGGCCACTTCCTATCGAAATCTGACGAGGAAGCGTGGCAGTTCTTTGACGATCTTGCGGAGCAAACGCTACAGTGGGAGAGCACCAGACCGACTTCTTCTTCTTCTACCTCCACTTCTACCGGTCAGTCTAGGGTAGGAATCCACCAACTTGACGTCTCTATTGCGATGAAAGCTGAAATGGCTGCTATAACAAGAAAGCTTGAAGCAATAGAGAGCAAATTCTCTGCTCCTGCTCCTGCCCCTGTTCTCCCCCTTCGTACCATCTGCGCTTGTTGTTCCGATCCTTCCCACTTGACCGAAGAGTGTCCTTACAATCCACCCCCGCAAGGACAGGATCAGGTTAATGCTGCCTTCCAGCAAAGACCGAGGAATGATCCATACTCTTCCACCTATAATCCCAGTTGGAGGAACCACCCCAATTTCGCCTGGAATCAGAATCAGAATCAATTCCAGGGAAACAATTTCCAAAGGGCCCCTCCGCCGCAACAACAAGCGCAGCAACAAACTCAACACCAATATCAGCAGCCCTTCCAACCCCAGCCTTTCCAAAACCAGACGAACAACTTTGCACCCAACAACTCTTTTCCACCAAACAACTTTGTTCCGTCAAACAACGATAAGGTTTCCTCGCTCGAGCGAAGTCTGGAGGCGTTTGTTAAACAATCGACTCAATCCACCGCCAACATCCAGTCTTCGATTCAATCTTTAGTGCAACACACTGCCGCACACGGGCAAAGCATCAAGACCATCGAGGCCCAGATTGCACAGCTGAACGCGGCCTTGAGCGAGCGAGAGAAGGGGAAGCTCCCGTCCTAGCCACTTCCAAATCCCGGTCACCCACATAATGCACATGTTGCTCTTGAACAACAAAACCATAATGTGAGTGCCATGATTACACTGAGATCGGGAAGGATGCTGCAAAACAACATTGGCAAGCGAATCAACGATGACACCCCGGCCGCTTCTTCTTCTTCTTCTTCTTCTTCTTCTTCTTCTTCGTCTTCTGAGCCTATTCTCCATTCTTCAACAGGCTCTCCTTCCTCTTCTTCTGCTCTGAACGGACCCACTTCTCACTCCATGAAAACACCTATTCTGGGATCCGTTCCAACTCCAAAATCTCCTCCTCCAGCATTAGACTCAACCAATTTTCAAAATGTTCCATTTCCAAACCGGTTGAGGTCTAACAAACAAAATCCACAAATGGAGAAGATTTTGGAGTTATTCAAGCAAGTTAACATTAACATTCCTCTTTTAGATGCTGTCCAACAAGTCCCATCTTACGCAAAAATCTTAAAGGACTTGTGCACGAAAAAGAGGAAGTCTCAGGTACCCAAGAAAGTTTTCTTGGCTAGTGCTGTGAGTGATGCCCTTACCCAATCTTTACCACAAAAACGGAAGGACCCTGGCTGTCCTACGATTTCAGTTACTATTGGGGATAAGAACATCAACCGCGCACTATTAGATCTTGGTGCCAGTGTTAACTTGCTTCCGTATTCAGTATACGAGCAATTAGGCGTCGGAGAGCTGAAACCCACACACTGCACTCTCCAGATGGCCGACCGATCGATCACCCATCCTAGGGGTGAGCTAGAGGATGTGTTAATAAGAGTCGGGGACTTCATATTCCCCGTCGACTTCATTGTCTTAGATACACAGCCTGTAGCTAACCCCCGGAATCAAATTCCGGTGATACTCGGTCGCCCATTTCTCGCAACCTCAAATGCTGTGATCAATTGTCGCAATGGTTCAATGAACCTCTCTTTTGGAAATATGACGATTGAACTCAACATTTTTAGGTTGGGGAATCAGCCCGCCGAACCTAATGCTCATATACTGGATGTCTGCTCGATCCAGGAGATCACCCCAGAAGAGTGTGAATTCGAGGAGTTTCTGTTTGAACACGATAATCTTGACGCCACTAGTGCGTTTCTCTTCGAACCTGCTGCTGCTTCTGCGCCAGACAACGAATATGAGTGTTTCACGTTCTTGAACGATCTTAGCCGCGCACAACCCGAGTTTGAATCTTTCGACTTTCCGGATGAGTTACCTGAACCATCCAACTCGGTTGCCTACACTCGCTTTGAACCTTTGCTGGAGTCCTTTGAGTTCGAGACCTTTGCACCAGTCTTGCCTTCCATCATTTCACCTCCAATGCTCGAACTCAAGCCTTTGCCGTCTCACCTTAAGTATGCCTACTTAGGTGAGAACGAGACCCTTCCTGTCATCATCTCGGCTTCTCTAGCTCCCGAGCAAGAGAAAGCCCTTCTCGCGGTCTTGCACAGCAACAGGCAAGCTTTTGGCTGGTCCATGGCGGACATCAAGGGGATTAGTCCCCTAATCGTTGAGCATCACATTCATCTGATGGATGATGCCAAACCAGCCCGGGATCCATAAAGACGTTTTAATCCAGTCATGAAGGAGGCTGTGAAGAAGGAGATCGTCAAATGTCTAGATAGTGGTATCATTTACCCTATCTCTGATAGCCAGTGGGTTAGCCCCATTCATGTTGTCCCCAAGAAGTCGGGCATCACGGTCATAACCAACGAGGCGAATGAGTTAATTCCTACTCGCACCCAAACTGGGTGGCGAGTTTGCATTGATTACAGAAAACTCAACGCCGCAACGCGGAAAGACCACTTTCCGCTACCTTTCATTGACCAGATGCTTGAACGATTGGCCGGACACGAGTACTACTGCTTTCTTGATGGCTACTCCGGCTATAATATAATTCCCATCGCCGAAAAAGACCAGGACAAGACCACTTTCACTTGTCCTTTCGGCACGTTTGCATATCGACGCATGCCCTTTGGGTTATGCAATGCGCCCGCTACCTTCCAGCGGTGTATGATGGGGATTTTCTCAGACATGGTGGAAAAATTTCTGGAGATTTTCATGGATGACTTCTCCATCTTCGGCGACTCCTTCGACGAGTGTTTGCTGCATCTTGACGCTGTCCTTACCCGATGTAAGGACAAGAATCTCACTTTGAACTGGGAGAAATGCCTCTTCATGGTGCGCGAAGGTATTGTCTTAGGATATATCATCTTGCAAAATGGCATAGAAGTTGACAAAGCAAAGATTGAGGTCATTTCCAATCTGCCTCCTCCCCGATGCGTCAGAGATATCCGAGCCTTCCTTGGCCATGCCGGTTTCTATAGACGGTTTATCAAGGACTTTAGCAAGATTGCTAGGCCCTTGACTCTTTTGCTGGCCAAGGACACACCATTCGACTTCAACTCGAGCTGTGTGACTGCCTTCGAGTCACTGAAACGCTCACTCACTTCTGCTCCCGTTCTTTCCTCACCTGACTGGACGCACCCATTCGAGATTATGTGCGATGCATCCGACTTTGCCATCGGTGCTGTCCTTGGACAGCACATCAACAAGATGCCGCACGTAATCTACTACGCAAGCCGAACCCTGAACGATGCCCAACTCAATTATACAACAACTGAGAAGGAATTCTTGGCTGTTGTATTTGCTTTAGAAAAGTTCAGGCCTTACCTCATCGGCTCTCCAGTCATTGTCTACACGGACCATTCAGCTCTGCGCCATCTTTTTGCGAAGAAAGATGCAAAATCTCGGTTAATACGTTGGATCCTCTTGCTTCAAGAGTTTGACCTTGTCATTAAGGACAAACGAGGATGTGAAAACGTAGTTGCCGACCATCTCTCACGACTTCCTTCTTCGCCTTCGCTTCCAATTCCGATCAATGACGTTTTCCCGGATGAACAGCTCTTGACAGTATCGTGCGAACCCTGGTTCGCAGATATTGTGAACTATTTGGCCACGGGATTACTACCGACCGAATGGTCAAGTCAGGACAGACTTCGCTTCTTATCCCAAGTAAAACACTTTTACTGGGACGAACCCTACTTGTTCAAGTACTGTCCCGACCAGATTATTCGTCGGTGTGTCCCTGATGAGGAATTCAAGAGTGTGCTGTCATTTTGCCACGATCAAGCGTGTGGCGGGCATTTTGGGCCCAGAAAGACAGCTGAGAAGATCTTGCAATGTGGTTTCTACTGGCCACAACTTTTCAAAGACGCTCACGACTATTGCAAGACTTGCTCCCGGTGCCAACACATGGGCCGGATATCCCGGAGGAACGAGATGCCGCTCCAACCAATCTTGGTTGTGGAGATTTTCGATGTTTGGGGGATAGATTTCATGGGGCCGTTTCCCAGCTCTTTTGGGAACTTGTACATCCTTCTAGCTGTTGATTACGTCTCTAAATGGGTCGAGGCTGTGCCCAGCTGAACTAACGACAACAAGGTTGTCGTTAGGTTCCTTAAAGAAAACATTTTCTCCCGGTTTGGGCACCCCCGAGCGATCATTAGCGACAATGGAAGTCATTTCTGCAATAGGACTTTCGAGGCCTTGATGCGGAAGTATTCCATTAATCATAAGCTTTCTACGCCCTACCACCCCCAAACCTGCGGGCAGGCCGAAGTTTCAAATCGGCAAATCAAGCAAATTCTGGAGAAGACGGTTTCCAAGAACCGTAAGGATTGGTCTCTGAAACTCACTGATGCCCTTTGGGCATTTAGAACCGCTTATAAGACCGACCTTGGCATGTCTCCCTATCGGCTTGTGTACGGAAAAGCCTGCCACCTTCCTGTCGAAATAGAGCATCGCGCATTTTGGGCGATAAAAGAGCTGAATCTGTCTCTTGAGGATGCGGGCAGCCATCGGAAGCTGCAGTTGAACGAACTGAACGAGCTTAGGGATGAGGCTTACGATAACGCGGTTGTCGTTAAGAATCGAACGAAGGTGTTTCACAATAAACACCTTTTGCACGAAACCTTCGTACCTGGTCAGCAGGTACTGCTTTACGACACCCGACTTCACTTCCATCCTGGAAAGCTCAGATCTCGCTGGAAAGGGCCGTATTTTGTGCGGAATGTGTATCCGCAGGGCACTGTGGATTTGGAAAATCCAAAGGACGGTTCACTTTTTAAAGTAAACGGACACCGATGCAAACCGTACCTTAGCGCCGAACCAACAGAGGAGCTCCTGTTCTTACAGGAGCCGGTTTACCCTGAATGATCTTCCTCTGCCTACCTCCAAACTTCGGTTATCCAGCCAAGAACAGTGGACACTGTTCCAAATAAGTTTGGGGGTATGTACAAACCATTTTGTATATATTTGTGTATATTCTTTTTCCTTTAAAAACAAAAAAACAAATAAAAATTTGTGTTTCGCTAACCGACAATTTTGACCCTTCCAACTGCTCTCTTCATGCTACGACAGTGAGGACACTGTCCAGTTTAAGTTTGGGGGTACACTCGGTACGCATTTCTTCCCTTCGCATTCATATGTATATTTTTGCATCTGCATATTAAAATCCATAAAATCCATAAAAATTTGAAAATTTTCTAAAAACATAAAAACTTTTCTGTCAAGTTAGCTTATGAAAGAACTCTGATTCAACATTTCGACGGTTTTTGTTTGAAAAAATAGGAATAACTAGATCTTATGTTTGGATTTTGAAAACCTGAAAGATAACTCTCCTTTGATGTTAACTATAGCTGATATACGTCTTTACATCACACTACACGTGTCATAAGATTTTGGGAATTAGATGACAAGTCTTTCATGTTTAAACTTTTAAACAGGTAAATGATTTTCTGAGGATCAAATAGGTTTGTTCTGAAATAAGTAATGTCAAGAATAGTTTATGAAGTAAAGCGAATATGAAGGAATGTTACTGATGCCGTAATTGGAGCTAAGTCTGAAAAATAACCCATCTAAAACTTGATTGGAATGATTATACACCAAACCCACTAAACACGTCTTTTATCCAAAAAAATATTTGAACTACCGGTTATATCTCCGTTCGTATTAAATCATCTGATTTTCACGACAAACTGTCTTTTGTTTTTGGACCTAGGTAACTTGAGTAATTAAGTCCGCTGGGGTGTTTCTACACCTAATGCCCTAAAACCAACTGGTTTGGGTGCATTGGCCCAAAGCTCGCTAAGAAGCCTAGAAAGTCCAGTTTAAAACAAAGTCAAGCAAGTGTTCTCTCCGAGTTAAAATTCCTAACGGTTCTTTGTGTGAGAATAATCTTGATAAAAGACAGGCTTTTAAAAAAAAATTTAACGGAGATATGAAGGTTTTATTCTATGATAAAGACTATTGCACGTTCACAGAGGTGTGTATGAAATGAAAACAAGTTAAAGGTGGAGTGAAAAATACGACTTAGTTTCCTGTTAGGGAAGATAGAAATTCTGAAGTTGAAACCTTACTGGAAAACGAAACGTGAAAAATGCTTAACTCTTTATAAAACTTATGTGATCCTTTTAAAATTGTTATCTGGGCTTTATTGTGCGACATGATGACTTTAATCGATCCTTCTGGAACTTAACGACACTATTTGCACTGCACGTAAAGACATATAAAATCTGTAGTTAAATAAGAAGCGAGGTGTGAAAAATAAAGGTTCGATAGTCTAGACTTAGGATTATAGAATTGTTATTTTCTAAAACGAAACTTTAGGGTTTGAAACTTAGTCATTTTTACAAACCAACTTGACCGGATTTTGTGGGTAGTATCCGCTGAAAACCCTCAGGAGACAACACTCCTCCTACTAGGGACACCTAGAGATTTAACGGCTTGTTGCACATGCTCAGTGCAATCGCGTTCCCTGCGAAAGTGAGGTTAAGAAATTTTTTGTGAATAAATGGGCTTTGCTCGGGACGAGCAAATGATAAGTTTAGGGGTATTTGTTCATATCAGATTTTTGCATTTTCATACCGCCCAATTTTTATCACATTGCATATCGGTAGATACTCTTGAGCCGTGTTTGCTAGTCAATTGCAGGATACAGGTTCTCGGTTCTAAAACGGTGAAATTCATGAAAAACACGACAAAATCCGGATTCCTGCCAACCACAGATAAAACACGGTCTCCGCTCTTCATCTGTATGTTGCCAGATACCAGTTTAGGAAGACAAAATGTCAAATCTAAGTCCACCTTTCCTCAACAGAAATTCTCGAAGAAATGTGAAAGTATTTTCAGAAAATACATATACCAGAAAAGAGGGGACAGAAGACCAGGAAAGTACACAAAAGAAGATGCCCCAACTCCTCCAAAGGGCCGCGGATCCGCGGCCAAAGGGGGGTCTAGGCCGCGGATCCGCGGCCGTACTGGCGCCGCATGCGCAGGGTTTTGGGGGGTATTTTGGTCATTGTACAGATGTTCTGGTGGTTGCCCTAGGTTTTCATTTTTTGGCCTATAAATAGCCCAGAACTTTGTGAAGGAAAGGGTCCATTCTTGTATTTTCTTTTTGCTAGGTTTTAGTTTCCATGTTCTTCTTCTTCTCATCTCTTCTCCATTAAACTTGTAGTGAGCTTTGTGAGTGAGGAATGGTGAATAAAGAAGATCATTTTATTATCATGCTTGTCTCTTTACATTGTTAATTGTTGTAATTTTAATTCGTTAAGTAGTTGTTGTTATTTCCTTGTTGTTTCTTTCTTCTCTCTTTTTCTTTATCATTCATACGACAATGATACTTACGCTCGATCCTCGCCAAGGTGAGGTCGCAAATAGTTAGTCGTATTCTTCTAATCTCCTTCTTTCTATCTTCCTCTTGTGTTTTGTTTTGTTTTTCCTTATCATGATGTGTGAGTAGTTAATACTTGTTAGGGTAGGATAAGGGAAGTTTGAGAGAAGGAAATCTCTCTCACTCTTTCCTTGCTCAACAGCTTAAATCGACTCCCGTTAATTGAACCACAATCCGCTCCTTACGGCACCCTATCCTACATGATAGCGGTGATTCCGTAGTAAGACCGGTTGTGGTTGAATTAACCGGAGGTTATGGCTAAGAGCCAAGAACGGACGGACAAGCACCAAAAGGAAGACTTATACGTTGGAAAGCCTAGCTTATACTCGCAAAGTCCTTCCTAGTCGTGCTAATCCCCGTTGTTGCCGATTACCGTAACACCGATATTAAGAGGGGCAACGAAAGATGTGGAGACTCCTAACTCAAACTAACCTAATCCTAACCCTAACATGCTCTCTTTAAATATCAACTCAACACTTAGATAATCACAAACAAAAATCTGAACAACCGGACTTAACTCGTTAAAACACATTGAAAAAGACTCCCATCTCCCTACGGACGACCCGTACTCAACCGGCTAGCTACAAGCGAAACCGTCTTGATTGCGGTCTTTAAAACTAAACTTGAACACGCACGAACATAACAATCACACGGCCCCAGCTCTCCCGTCGGTATTACACGAGGCTTCACTTAAACAGCAGATGACGGAAGCCGTAGCGACTCCAGAGGCAGAACTTGGTTCGGACGATGACGTCCCTTTAACGGAGGTCTTGCGGAGATCGTTTCTCACTGCCAAGGCCGACAAGAAGCGTAGAAAGCGCGCGACGAAGGAACATGATGCTAGCTTGGCCATGGGTGCGGGTTCAAGCGCTATTCTATCCGTCACTATTTCTTCCGCAGATGCCCCAGCTATCTTGTCTATCTTTCATAGACAAATGGTGCGTGCGGCTCGGGAAGAAGCCAAAAAGCCGCCCCAAGGTAACATAACGCTGAGTTTTTTCTTAGAATTTGATCTTCAAATTCTCATATATCATATCCTGCAGGGCCCAGTCCTGGCGATGAGGCGGTAGGTGAGATGACGGCAACCACCGAGCCTGAGGCGGATACTCTTTCTTGGGAGTCCGGGACCGTCCAAACCGCCGCTCTTTCCCTCTGCGGTTCCCCGCCGTCGCCTGGCATTGCGAGTGTCACGATGGCTCTTGTAGAATCAGGAGATGAAGCCACTGGCGCTGAAACCATCCCGCCGAAGGAGAGCGAAGAAACCGCAATGCCCAGTGATGCTTCCGTCGCAATTTTGGCTAATGTCCCGTCAGATAGGTCTCGAGACACTGTTTACTTTTGTTTCAGAATCCTTTTCAGTCCCTTCTGATGACAATTTGTTTATTTCGAATGCAGGTGTGGTGAGCGCTGAGGTTGTGCTACCCGAAGAAGCGTCACCAATTGCCGCTCTGACGGTCGCTGTACCTTTGCCTCCTCTTATATCCTCTCAAATGCTGGAAGGTATGGGTTTGCGATTAATTTCAATCGGGGATAGCAACTTCCGTAGGCTAACCATGTATTGTCTCAACCTTGCAGGAGTTCTTTTCAATCATCTGTATCAGGTGCTGAACCCGCATTTCTCCTTCCAGTCGGAAGTCACTTTACCTGCTGGTGTCGGTGAATATAGTTTTTTTTTAACCGACATCCTTTCTTTTCTTTTACGGACGACCGTGTCATTGTTAATTTTGAATTGATTGCAGCACTACAAATTGAAGAAGGGGATGAGAGAATCATCGCGCCCCTAGTACTCCCAACTCTGCCACCTGTCGTAGCTGGTATAGTAGCCTTCATCGCTCTTGCATCTTCTTTATCTCTTGAGCCGATATCTAACTATGATTTATTTTGCAGCAATCGCATCGACTCTAGCTCCATTCGAGTTTCGCATCTTAATGCCGGCAGGGCCCTTTTCCAGACGTCCATCTTCCAAGGGCGTTGTGACCAGCCTACGCATGTTGAGTGAATCCATCGAGGAGCTTGACGCGGAGGCCCCTGCACTCGCTGCTGATTTTGCTGCTGAGGTTAATCCGATGTTGGCGATAATTGTGCATTTCCATAGCGAAGGTGTCGTCGAGTCTTGGGTTAATTACTGCAGAAAGATCGAGACCTGCCTGAATGAGATTGAGCTCAGATGTCCTGCTTCGGAAGTGTTGGCTTTTAACTCCCAGCGGACTGCGTGGGTTGAGCAGAGCGTTCTTTTCTTTCGCCATTTTGAACAAGAAGTGACCTTGAGGTGGAAGGAACGCGAGGAGGCTTCATGTGAATCCGCTCGGCTATGCGCCCAACTTGAAATGAATGCCACGAAACTGAGAGCCGTCTTTGACAATCTGCAGCGATGCATTTCGGACGGGATGGAATTGAGGCAAAAGCTCGACTTCATTGAGCGGGTTACGCAGAGTCTCGAAGCTGCCCAAATGGAAATCAATGAGAAGGTTTCATCCTGCTTGCAGCAACGGGCTCGAGTCGAAGCGGAACTGGCCGCAGCGGCCGACCATGAGAAAGAGTTGAGGGAGTGCGCGAGCAACTGGCTGATTTATTGAAAACGCCTCCTTCTCAGTAGCTGTCTTTGTATCAATTAAACATTTGTAATCTTTGAATTATATGTATTCATTCTTTTATATGACTCATCTTGTACTCAATTGAATTCATGAATAAAAGATACATTTTTTTATATTATCGCCTTCCTTTCTTTGCTGCGTTATTGTCATGTTACTCCAGTAAGTGTAACTTGTAGACAATAACTAACATTCATCTTGAACACTTTGTATGGTAATGATGGCTTAGGAAACAGGTTCAGATCCGCTGCCTAAGACTTTTCAATTTTATGAGCCATGAGGGTCTCATAAAGATTTTTCTCCCTACGAATCGTGAGGATCTCGTAGGTGTATTTTCTCCTCAGGAGTCATGAGGACTCCTAAGTGTGCTTTCCCTTGAGAGTCATAAGGATCTCACAAGAGAATTTTCTCCCTTAAAAGTCGAGAGGACTTGTAAGTGATCGATGAGTTGGCCTTTTTCCGAGTCGAAGCACTGCTCCGACGAGGAGGTCATTTGGTTGACGTATTTCCGCGACAGGGTCATGTGCTGATATATTTCCTCAATGGGGTCATGTGCTGACGTATTTCCTGTAGAGACAGTAATTTCTCTACGAGTCGGCGCGAATTGAGATGTTCTCGTCAAGGACGCTGATTTTCCTAAATCGAGGTATTTGCCAAGGACGCTGATTTCCCTAGGGGTTGAGATGAATCGAGGTATTCCTGCAAATAAACTGATTTTCCTTGCGGGTCGACGCGAATCGAGATGCTCTCACCAAGGACGCTAATTTCCCTGAATCGAGGTATTTGCCAAGGATACTGATTTCCTCGGAGTTGAGACGAATCAAGGTATTCCTGCAAAGACACTGATTTCCTTGCTGGTCGACGCAAATCAAGATGCTCTCGCCAAGGACGCTGATTTCCCTGCATCGAGGTTTTTGCCAAGGACACTGATTTCTTTGGAGTTGAGATGAATCGAGGTATTCCTGCAATGACACTGATTTCCTTGCTGGTCGACACGAATCGAGATGCTCTCGCCAAGGACGCTGATTTCCCTGAATCGAGGTATTTGCCAAGGACACTGATTTCTCTGCGGGTCGACGCGAATCGAGATGCTCTCGCCAAGGACGTTGATTTCCCTGAATCGAGGTTTTTGCCAAGGACACTGATTTCCTTGGAGTTGAGACGAATCGAGATATTCCTGCACAGACACTGATTTCCTTGCGGATCGACGCGAATCGAGATGCTCTCGCCAAGGACGCTGATTTCCCTGAATCGAGGTTTTTGCCAAGGATACTGATTTCCTAGGAGTTAGATGAATCGAGGTATTCCTGCAAAGACACTGATTTCTCTGCGGGTCGACGCGAGTCGAGATGCTCTCGCCAAGGACGCTGATTTCCCTAAATCGAGGTTTTTGCCAAGGACACTGATTTCCTCGGAGTTGAGACGAATCAGGTATTCCTGCAAAGACACTGATTTCCTTGCGGGTCGACGCGAATCGAGATGCTCTCGCCAAGGACACTGATTTCCTTGAATCGAGGTTTTTGCCAAGGACACTGATTTCCTCGGAGTTGAGACGAATTGAGAGATTCCTGCAAAGACACTGATTTCTCTGCGGGTCGACACGAATCGAGATGCTCTCGCCAAGGACGCTGATTTCGCTGACTCGAGATAAGAAGCGATGGTTTAGGAAACAGGTTCAGATCTGCCGCCTAAGACTTTCCAACTTTATGAGCCGTAAGGGTCTCATAAAGGGTTTTCTCCTTACGAGTCGAGAGGATCCCGTAGGTATCTTTTCTCCTTAGGAATCGTGAGGATTCCTAAGTGCGTTTTCTCTTAAGAGTCATAAGGATCTTACAAGAGAATTTTTCCCGCTTACAAGTCGAGAGGATTTGTAAGTGGTTGTTTCCCTCCTTGTTGAGATTCGACTTTGGAGAGTGTGGCCCGTGAATAGTATACAATAGTCCATCTTGGACCAACTTGCAGGGCCCCAGTGCTTAGGAAACAGGTCCTTATCCCAATTGCCTAAGGCTTTGCCCTACGAGTCGAGACGAATCGAGAAGTTCTCGCAAGGGTTTTCTAACATCACAGTTAACTCCTGCTAATAGAAGACCGTTAGGATCTGTGGTACTAAGGGTTTTTTTTACCCGTCGCACCGTCGCGTTGGCCGATATATTCCCCGATATGCAATCTTGTTGTTCGGGTAGCCCTGCGACTGTCGTGTCTCTGATCCCTTCGGGGGCTGGACAAGACGTCTTCAAATAATCTTCCAAGTGATATTACCGTCGAAAGAGCAAGCGTTAGGGATATTCCATGTCGCTTTTTACTTGAGATTAGGCTCAGTTTGGGAGCCTCGATGAGTCATGACCACTCTGCGCTGGTGTGGGATGATCTCCGATAGTCTTTTCAGGTCTCATTTGAGTTGCCGTCAAGACCCTAAAGCGAGGGATTTTCCTTGGCTTCGTTTGTTGACATTGTGTCTGCAATATTGCGACGAATGTCGAGGTTGTCTCCAGGTTGTCTATGAACCGTCGAGATTTGGAACTAGGGGACTCTACCATGGCTCCGTTTGTTGATGTCATGCCTGTATCCTGCTGGAAGGAAGAAGGACGCTGTTGTCGATCTCTAGGCCATAGATGTAGCCGTCGAGCCTTGGAACTAGGGACTCTGCCATGGTTCCGAGGTAGTCTTTAGGTTTTCGATGAACCGTCGAGGTTTGGAACTAGGGGACTCTGCCATGGTTTCGAGGTAGTCTCTAGGTTGTCTATGAACTGTCGAGATTTGGAACTAGATGACTTTGCCGTGGCTCCTCTTTGTTAACGTTGTGTCTGCATCCGATTGGAATACAGAGAAACGCCGGTGTTGATCTCTAGGTTGTCGATGTTGACGTCGATACCCTGAAGCTAGGGATTTTCCTTTGCTTCGTTTGTTGACATTGTGTTTGCAATATTGTGACGAATGTCGAGTTTGTCTCTAGGTTGTCTATGAACCGTCGAGATTTGGAACTAGGGGATTATGCCATGGCTCCATTTATTGATGTTGCGTCTGTATCCTACTGGCATGAGGAGGAACGCCGTTGCTGGTCTTCTGAGATGCAGATATTGCAGCTGAGACCTGACTCTTCCTTTGATGGAGTTTGTTGGGACATGTGGTTCCCTTTTCGTTTATGCCCATGGATTGTATACAGGGATCAGTATGGACTTACTTGCAGAGCAAAAATTTTCATTTCATTTTTTTTATTTCTTTCCGCGATGCTCTATCATTTCAGCTTATTATATCGCGAAAGTCGCGATTGCCCAATCATTTCGGCTATTTTTCGCGGTGCCCAATCATTTCGGCTGTTTTTTCCTTTTTCTCGCTGCTTTTTATTGCGAGTTGCCCAATCATTTCAGCTATTTTTGTATGCATATATTTTACTTGCTAATTTTGTTGCAAGTTGCCTCATCATTTTGGCTATTTTACATGCATTTTTTTAGCTCGCTGATTTTTTATCGCGAGTATGGGACTTGGGATCTGATACCGATTTAGGCATCAGCATCGCTACAACTGGGATATTGTCAGGAGCGAATCATCATTTGCCATGAAAGGACTTGGAACTTGATACCGATGTAGGCATCAGCATCACTACAACTGGGACATTGCCAGGAGCGAATCATCATTTGCCTTTGTCGATTTAAACAAAGATGGCTTAGCAAACAGAGTTAGAATCCTGTCGACTAAGGCTTTTGACATCATGAGCCGTAAGGGTCTCATAAAGGTGTTTCTCCCTACGAGTTGTGAGGATCTCGTAGGTGCATTTTATCCTTAGGAATCGTGAGGATTCCTGAGTGTGTGTCTCTTATAAGTCGTAACGATCTTACAAGAGTGTTTTCTCCTTATAAGTCGAGAGGACTTTACAAGTGTTTGTTCATCGAATGAGGGCATTCCTTGTCGTTGATGGGACTCGGAAAGGAAATGATTATTTTCGCCTGTAGATTGTATACAAAGGTCAGTATTAAACCGCTTATAGGGCAATCTGGAAAAGGTGATGGCTTAAGAACAGGTTCAGATCCCTGTAGCTTAAGGCTTTTGAATCTTATGAGCCGTGAGGGTCTCATAAGAGGGTCCTCCTTACGAATCATGAGGATCTCGTAAGTGTAATTTCTCCTTAGGAATCGTGAGGATTCCTAAGTGTGTTGCTCCTTTGTGAGTCGTAAGGATCTCACGCAGGCCGTTTTCTCCTTACAAGGTCGAGAGGACCTTGCAAGTGTCTTTTAATGAGATTGCGCCCTTTCGGGTTTTCACAAACTCGCCGATAGCCTTGCTGTTTTTACTCGCAGAGCCCTTTCGGGTTTTCATCCATGCTCATTTTGCTTGTGGACGTACCATTTTTTTACGAGTCTGCGCCCTTTTGGTTTTTCACAAACTCACCGGTAGCCTTGCTGTTTTTACTCACGGAGCCCTTTCGGGTTTCATCCATGCCCATTTTGCTTATGGACGTACCGTTTTTTTTTACGCGTCAGCCTGGGGATGCCGGGTGTTTGTAGTAGTTTAAAGACGTTTCGGTCCGTCGCTAGTTTTAGGACATTGCAATCCATAGTTAGTTTTAGGACATTACGGTCCATCGTTTATCCTGTATGCACGTGTATCTGTCACGTGACGGGATACGTAACGATAAAGTGGGATACACCCATTTAGGGTGTGATTTGGTTTGGTTGGGGTGTTTTATGATCCATCCCTACTGCGACTTCTTCCACTTGACGTCGACGCCCGGCTTTTTCGAATATGGCCATTTTGCGTTCTCGATCAACTTTGCTCTTCTGACGGGCTTCGTTTAGCAGCACGTCAATCTGCTCATCGGACGGTTCCAAGGATTTTGGTGTCGATTCTGCCCCCAGCTTCTCTGCATCAGAAGCTTCCTTATCATCTATTGACGAGTGAGAGATCATGTGACAACTTGCCACGTAATCTTCGAGGTTTTTCTTACGCGTCGTCTCCCTCGTCATTGTCATTGCCTCTGTTCTTAAGGATATGGTTAAGAAACTCTTGAAGCGTGACTGGGGTTCGTGCTTTCTGGTTGTATTCCTCCAGCACGTCAATATGCTTTTGCAGATCCGTGCGCTTGTCGTTAGACTGCGCGGGCTTTTTGGTCTTATTCTTTTTCTTCGAAGACTTTGACGGCTGGGCCTGGGTGTTTTGCCCATTGCTACTAACTCCCGATGTTGGACGTGGTTTCAGCATCCCATCGATGATCTCCGGCTCTTGCGGGCTTTTCCACCTGATCGCCGGACATGTTTGAAGATCTTTCAGCATTCTTTTAGTTTTTGTCGAAAGAACAACTTCCCAAGGAGCTTCCTCTATGAATGAGCACGATGCCCCCAGCATATCCATCTTTTTCGGAGCATGTGGTTGTGGCGGGTTCACCTTCCAGTTTTCAGACAACGCGAATTTGCCTTGCTGGTACTGGTCTTCAACCCAGTTTTTGAAGACGTAGCAATCTTCGATTGGATAACCCATTACTCGTTGGTAGAGACAATAGTTAGAATGGTTGGCATCACCAGGTTGCGATGAGTGTCTCGGCTCCGGAAAGGTGATGAGCCCATTGCGTATTGTCAGTTCGAACAGTCTCCTTGTTTTATCTCGGGAAAACGAGTAAGGATGTCCCAGTTTCTCCTCGAGGGATTGGCATGGGCGCACGTTGTTTTGGCGAACAACCGGTTTTATGTTACTCGGCTGTTATTGAGTGTTGGCGATAAAGCTTTCTTTTCCTTTCCCCTTTTCATTTCGGAGCTCCGTTTTTGAAGAGGACGGCCTGTGGTCCATCTGGTCCATCTAGACCAGCTTCTCTATCAGGGCCTGGAAGGTGGTCGGCTTGAAGAACATCATGAACTGGGATATGGTCGTCTGCGGATTGAGGGTTCCCACGAACATGCCCACTGCAGGAGCCTCTTCTATGCGCTGTTCGCATTTTAACCATAGGTCCGCCACCGAATTGCATACTGAACCCATGTCTCTCCCGGCTTCACCCTGGCATTGATCAACGCTGTGATTGGGGTGCGCTTACTAGCGCTCGTGAAACGCTGTGTAAACAATAGCTCCATTTCTGCAAATGTTTTAACAGAGTCGTTCGGGAGCTCAGAATACCATTCAAACGCTGTCTCCGACAAGCTGCCAACAAATTGGCAAAACAGCAGTTTGTCGTCACCCCCAGTATTACCGCACAAGGCTCTGAATTGAGCAACGTGTTGGTGTGGATTTCCCGTCCTCTTATATACATGGAATTTAGGGATCGTATATCCTGGTGGGTACTTTATTTGATCGTACCAACCCGGATAGGGTCATCCAGTTTTAACGATTTGGCTAGCCGCTTCGCTCGCCTGATGAGCTCGTATCTGTTGAGCTATATAGTCATCAAGGGCGGCATTTGAGATCGTCTCCTCTTTGGCCGTTGATTGAGCCGGAAGAGGGTTCGATGTCTCCCCTCTGTCGTCTTCAAGGACAATCGGAGGGTCTTCAGCTGGAGGATCCGGCTGTATCATCATCCCGACCATATCTTGGAATAAAAGCGCCATTCGTTTTATGTTGGCCGCTTGTTCCGCGGCCTCTCTGTCTTTCTTTTCGAGAATTCTATGGAGAAACTCAACATCGGTTTCTTTTTCATGACGCTGCTCTGACGATGTCTCCGGGCTTTCTTTTGGCCCAGTGAGTGCGGCCATCTGTGTTAAAATTTTCTGGAGCTTCTGTTGTTCCTCCTAGGCCATTGTTACGGATCGGGTGAGCAGTCGGTGACCCGTAGAAGCACGGTTTTCCTCTTTTCCGGAAGCCATATAAATAGTGTGCACCATCATGCCCCCAGACTTAGGAAGTTTAGGTTCAGCACCCTTTAGATTCGTCGCAGATGCGGGAATTTTCTCCGGCCTTCCCTTTTTGTGAGCGGTCGAAGTTGAGTGAGCCATTGCAGTGGGCACCCAAGTAGACGACACCTTCTGTGGTACAACAGGGTGGTCCTTCTCTTGCCGAACTTTCATCTTCTTCGGTTGGTAGGAGTAGTCTTGGTTAATCACAGAGTCTTGGACCCTTTGCCAGACCCTATGGATTTTAGAGGACAGCCGCTGAGGGGGCTGCTCTGGCTTCGCCATTATAATGTTCTCCATAGGCGGAGGAGATCTTTTTAGCACAGCGGCTGGCGAGTTTTTGCGCACCCTGTTAAGTGGTTCAAACCTGTTCCCAGTTGGAACAACAGCATTAACTTCCATCGTCGGAGCTGGCGGAGTAAATCCAGAAAGGGAACTGCCCCCAGCTTTCCTCACTCGATGCTAGTGGCGATGTCGAGCATGCCTTACAGACGGTATTGGCTCAGCTATGGGGGTGGCTTCATCATGCCCCTTGCTATGGTGAAGGGTTGCCGCCAGTGCTAGCCTCTTGAAAATTGACGTCTTCTGAGAGGGGATGGCCAACCTGTCGAAGGCAGACTTTCGGACAGGGGTAGCAGCCTTGGCGACTTCGCCCGGAACGAGATTTGGAGCAGCCAGTATTGCAAAGACTGATCTTTTAGCAGGAGAAGCCGCTTTGACGACTTCTTTCACTGGAGTAGGGATGGCTATCCGTTTCGGGATAACCCCTTCAGATATCGCGGGCTTCTTCACGGGCCCATTGGAGTTTTGTCTTAGCCTATCAAAGACTGAGGTGCTGGACTTGGATGACCCATTGAGAGGGGCCGCGGTAGTTGTAAGCCGATCAAAGACCGACTTCTTTGGAACTTCTTACAACGACATTGGGGCATTGAAGCTCATCGGTGTGAGCATGGTCCCAAAGAACAGCCCAGTGGTGGCTTGCGTCACCTGTTCCACTGGCATCTTGAAAACGGAGGCCGCTTGAGGCCCGTAAGTCACTCCTCCCGCAAGAACAGAGTGGGAGTTGTTGCAGTTGTTACAGTTGGTGCAGTTAGAAGCCATTGATCTGCACGGGAGCAAGACACCAAATCTTAGTACCTTCAATCCAGGGGCAACCATAGCAAACCGCGATTCATTCGTGAAACACGACACATGAAGTGTGGAGTGGAAAGAGGAAAAGGTCCCACCGGGCGTGCCAGAATCTATTCACCGCCGAATACAGAAACGGAACCGCGTAGGTCGTCTTGCCTGAATTTGGGGGCAGATGCTATTTGGTTTCATCCGCCCACCTCTCTGAAGATGCCAAGTTGATTTATGGCACCATGTATCGAAAGTTTAGACGGATGCGGCCGATATGGCAGACTTCGTCAGATTCCTCCTCATTGTGAGGGGTTTTTGATTGTGGGGACGCTCTTTCCTGCAGGCGCAAGCCCCTGCAGTTAATTACGCTACCGTATCGCGGTAACCACTTTCTCCTTTTCCAAATGGTCACTTCGTGTCATGTATGTTTTATTTTTGGTTGCTCATGGATTGTATACGGAGACTAATTTATGTTGTCGCCCGTAGGGCGTGGATTAGTCCAAATCCGTATTTTCTTAGATTTGGTTTTGGGTTGGGTTTAAGGATCGTTAATCTCATTTGAGACTAAGATCAACTTAAACGTTTGTTAAGGATACGTTAGTCGAATTTTAGACTAAGATCTACTTAATAGGATCATTTAGATCCCACAAAAGAGTATTTGGACTCTATTGTTTTAGTTTAGGGACGTTGCGATCCTGAAGTTTAAGGACATCATAGCCCATGACAGTTTAAAGACATCATAGTCTGTAAAGTTTAAAGACATCATAGTCTATGAGTTTAAGGACCTCAGAGTTCATGGTAGTTTAAAGACATCATAGTCTGTAAAGTTTAAGGACATCATAGTCTATGAGTTTAAGAACCCTACAGTCCGTGGAATGTCTGGTTGTCGGGACCCGTCACCTCTCTGAAGACGTTGAATGATTACAACGACAAATATCAGAAGAGTGAAGAGATGTACCCTTGAACCAATATTGGTTGGGAGATCTGTAGTCCAATTTGGGACTAAGAGCAAAGATTTATGAGCATATGGGCTCAATTAATCTAAATTAGGGGTCTATGGCCAACTTGGGCTCGGCCCACTCAGTTAAAATATTGAACATTTAACAATACTGAGGATTGGTTTAGGTTCTGACAACCTTTTTTTGTTTTTTATTGAGTATTGAGTACTCATCATAGCTCTGGGGTTTTTATTTAAAGAACACTTTGTATTCCCTCAGCGCACACGTGAGGAGCACGTGGTGTGCTTGGCGCTGAGCGCCAGTCAATGAGCGCAGAGAGCTTCTGTTAAGTAGCGCACACGTGAGGAGCACGTCGCGCACTTGGCGCTGAGCGCCAGTTGATGAGCGTAGAGCGCTTCTGTTAAGTAGCGCACATGTGAGGAGCATGAGGCACGCTTGGCGTTGAGCGCCAGTCAATGAGTGCAGAGCGCTTCTGTTAAGTAGCGCACACGTAAGGAGCACGTGGCGCGCTTGGTGCTGAGCGCCAGTCAATGAGCGCAGAGCGCTTCTGTTAAGTAGCGCACACGTAAGGAGCACGTGGCGCGCTTGACGCTGGGCGCCAGTCAATAAGCGCAGAGCGCTTCTGTTAAGTAGCGCACACGTGAGGAGCACGTGGCGCGCTTGACGCTGGGCGCCAGTCAATGAGCGTAGAGCGCTTCTGTTAAGTAGCGTACACGTGAGGAGTACGAGACGCGCTTGGCGCTGGTCACCAGATTTGGAGCGCTAAGGCGTTTCTGATCAATTTTGTGATCTGAGAAATGAGTTCTCGTTCACAAGAGACTTTGTCTCATGGTTCTAAGAACAAAGTTCTTATTTTTATAGGAGATGTTACAATCTCTTCTATTTTCTTTTGTGAAAGACTTTGTCTTTGTAGATCTATGATCCGAAGAGAATGAAATTCTTCTCCCCCCTTTTTATGATGAGACGCTATGATCTCTTTTTGTGAAAGACCTCTGTCTTATAGATCTATGATCTGAAAAAGAAATATGTTCTTCTTCCCTGATGAGATGTTTTTTTATCTCTCTGTTTTTACCTTGAAGAAAAGTTCTTCTTCTCAGAGCTTGCTATTTTCTTTGAAATTTCTCAAAACTTGTGGGGGGTTCCGCTCTATGAGACTTGAAGTCTTGGGGCCTTTATATAGGGTAGGATGATTTGTTGAATCAGTTGAAGAGATATTTTTTCTAATTGATTTGAGGATATTTCCCACCGTTGGATCTTTGATCCTAGAGCTTCTGTTTTACAGAAGGTAATCTTCTTGTTTTTAACGAGATTGGGAAAATCTTTTGCTATACAGAACTTGTTCTGTTCCTTGGTGATTTTTAATCACCATTGGATCATTGATCCAATGGTGCAATGATTTACAAAGCACAATCTTCCTAGTTTGGAAAGATTCTGAAAAGTATTTCCTTAACAGAATTTTATTCTGGTAATTTGATGATTTATCATCTTCATTGGATTTTTAATCCAACGGTGGAGAATATTTTGTTCTAGCGCTTGGCGCTTGTGAGCGCTGCCTCAGAGTCTTTGACTCTCAGCGCTGGCGCACTCGTGCTTTGCACGTGAGCGCTGCTTCAGAGCGCTGGCGCTCTTGGCGCTAACGCACCCGTTCTTTGCATGTGAGCGCTACTTCAGAGCGCTGGCGCTCTTGGCTGGGCGTGCCAGAATCTATTCACCGCCGAATACAGAGACGAAACCGCGTAGGTCGTCTTGCCTGAATTTAGGGGCAGATTATAACAAGCCTAATTTTTCTATACACTTTTCTATACAAATTTTTTTCAAAATCCATAAAAGAGTATTTTTAACCTGAGCACAATATATAAGTAATTATTTTGTTTTTAAATAACTCCATTTTTAGTGTACATAAAATTGCTTTAAAATTAAAGTATACTTGGGATATTTAATGTTGTTGTTACCACTTTAAGTAATTATTTCACACCATAATTACAAGAAGGAGCCTGTATCTCATTGGTAACACCTTGAACTGCTGAACCAAGCCACCAGAGTTCAAATCCCATACCCCACATTATTTTTAATATTGATTTTTTTTAAAACCTTTAGAATACCAAGAGTTTACACGTGCATATCTCACAAAAACCCCACTACACCCAAAGATGTAACACTTCCAAGTGTTAGATGAACCGTCGGGGGGGGGGGATCCTGGCCGCCGGACTCGGCCGGGAATCGGCCAACTCGGCCTTGACTCGGCCGACTCAGTGCTCCGATCGAGTCACGGCCGAGTCACCCCCGAGTCGGCCGATTCCGGTGACGGCCCCAACATGAAAGTTGTGTCTTTTCATATTACCTATGCACCTGCAAAATTTCAGCCTCAGAACACTTCCAGAGCTCTTTAAAAACCCCAATTATTCCACTTTTAATACATTTTTATTACATTTTATCACATTTTTATTTTAAACATTTCATCAACCCTAACCCTAGCCTAACCCCATAAATACCAACCCTACACACCCCCCTCTCACCCCCAAAATCCTAAGCTCACTCTTTCAAAATTTTCCAAGAGTTGTGTACTTTGAAAACAAGTTCGCGGCGAAGCTCCGACGAAATTCCAGCGGAAATTCCGGCGACATTTTTAGGAACAACCGGCGACGAAGTAACGCCTCGGCAACCCCTCTAGTCCCCACTTCACTCCCTTGCTTAATCGAAACCCGTAAGTCCCATTCTATCTCTCTTTCTTATTCTCTAAAATACGAAATTACGAAACCCGACGGAATCGGAACAAATCCGATTTCCGATTCGGTTTTCTATAAAATTTCACTTCTCACCAATTCAATCATACTTAAACATCTTATTGTTGACTATTAAACATTTAACAAACATTTTGAACAAGTTTCATCACATGAAATGATAGCCTTTTCAATTTATCGTATTTTTCACTTAAATACCATCATGTTTTGATTTCACATTTAACCCCTTAACTTTGCTATACATTTAAAGTAGAGCACGAGGTAATAACCTATCTCCACACACACGCAAATACAACCTTAAACGACATCATCAAAAACTTAGAATACGATAAAACAATACTTTCATTTAAATACCATATTCTTAATAAAATCAATTCTAGAAGTTTAGCTATGATACACTTTTAAATAAATACCTCTTATTAGGAAAACACGGTAAGTTGTGGATATCGATCATTTATCTAAACCTGACTTTGTGGTGTCTAGGCTAGACAACTGAGCAAAAGTAATTTTAAAAAGCCCGTCTCACGATTCGTGAGCGGATCCCTCCTTCCTCACTTGTACTTACCTGGCCACAATTGGCGGTGAAGAGGCGATTTGAGACTTGTAACGACTTATCATTTAGACCATTTAGAAATAGGCTAGTTGGGTTAGGAAACCCTAGAATCTAAAATACGGAAAATTACATTTTGCAAATAAATACCATTTACTTTATAAAACCGTTTTCTAAAGGATTAGTATTTTACAATCTTTGCAAAGCGCCGCTACAACCCATGTTTGGGGAACCCATGTTTACCCCAATCAGAGCAAAGCTCTGTTCAAATTCTGAGGCGGGAGATGAGGCAACACTTCATCTTCCCCCAATTAGAGCAAAGCTCTACTTTGAAAATTTAAACCTTAATAAATGAAGCAACGCTTCAGATCCTCTGCGCTACGCGCAGGGCGCCACGTGTCAAAATCAGGCACACTAGCGCACAGAGCGCAGCGCCCAAGGCAGCGCGCCCAATTAGAGCAAAGCTCTACTGAAAAATAAAAGGAAGCAACGCTTCAGTTGCGCAAACACTGCACTGCGCGACACGTGTCAGCGCGGACGCGCTAGCGCAGTTGCGCTGCGCGACACGTGTCAGCGCGGACGCGCTAGCGCAGTTGCGCTGCGCGACACGTGTCAGCGCAGTTGCGCTGCTC
The DNA here is from genome assembly GCA_030015575.1 of Agapanthus africanus. Classification (NCBI taxonomy): domain Eukaryota; kingdom Viridiplantae; phylum Streptophyta; class Magnoliopsida; order Asparagales; family Amaryllidaceae; genus Agapanthus; species Agapanthus africanus. The sequence continues at coordinate 398,543,353 of JASDDO010000019.1, read as the reverse complement.
TTTGCATCTGCTTGACACGTGTCAGCGCAGATGCGCTAGCGCAGTGGCGCTCCGCTGTGCGCTGCTTGACACGTGTCAGCGCAGTTGCGCTGCGCGACACGTGGCAGCGCAGAAGCGCTAGCGCAGTTGCGCTGCGTGACACGTGGCAGCGCAGATGCGCTGCGCTGTGCGCTGCTTGACACGTGTCACGCGCTGGGGCATTTGCGCCAAACAGAATTGAAATTTTAAAGAAATCTTTCTGTGCTTGTTAAAACAAGAAGATTTCTTCTGTAAAACAGAAGCCCTTGGATCAAAGATCCAACGGTGGGGAAAATTCCCCAAATCATTCAGAGAAAGATCTCTTTAACAAATTTATGGGCACTATATAAAGGCCCCTAGACCTCAATTCAAAGGTAGGAACATTTCTTGAAGAATCAAGAGCTTCAAACAGAGAGAACTCTGAGAAAAATTTCAAGAAAAAGGTAAAAACCTTCACAAGAGAGAAGAAATTTCTTCTAATAGATCATGGATCTAAAAACCAGATCAATGATCTTCATATAAAAAAAAACAGTGCTTTGCACTTCTCATGAACCACTGGTTCTTTAAAAGAAGAAAAAACAAAGTGCTTTGCACTTTTATGAACCTTTGGTTCTTGAAATAAAAATAAAAACTTGTTTTTCTTTGATCTAAATTCGATCAAGGAAACAAACAGTGCTTTGCACTTTTTTGTGAACCATTGGTTCTGGAATCTAAAAGATTCTCAAGTTAATAGTGCCTTGCACTTGTAAACTGCGCTGTTGCGCTCCTGGGTTGGCGCAAGCCACCAGAGCGCGCCACGTGTCAGCAGCGCAGGCGCAGCGCATTGCGCTAGCGTAACACGTGTCATCACTACAAGCGCTTGCGCTCTCTGATTGGCACAAAGCGCCTAATAAATGCAATGCATTTCCTAAAGGGCCAGGCCCAAATCAAAAAGATCAAGCAGGCCTAATTAAATTGCAGTGCAATAAAAAGGGCAGAGCCCAAACAAAATAGATGATCTGCATCACTTATAAATGGGCAGAGCCCAAACAAAACAAAAATAATGCAGTGCATTATTTAAAAAAGGGGCAAAGCCCTAGCACATGCCTAATAAACCAAAGACAAATAAAAATGTTGAACATTCAACTGGACTTAGCCCGGTCATGGCCATAAGTCCTTAAATTAAATTGACTGAGCATGGCTGCTCCCTAAATCAATTTACATTTGGTTCAAGGGTACATCTCCGAACTCCTCTGACACCCATCGTTGTAATCCTTCAACGACGTCAGAGAGGTGACGGGTCCCGACGACCACACACCACCACGGACTGCGGGGTCCTTAAACTCATGGACCGAAACGTTTTTAAACTAATATTGGACCGAAACGTCCTTAAACTAATGATGGACCACTACGTCCTTAAACTGGCGATGGACCGAAACGTCCTTAAACTAATAATGGACCTCCACGTCCCTAAACTGGAATATGGACCACCACGTCCCTAAACTGGTGATGGACCACCACGTCCCTAAACTGGAACAATAGAGCTCCCAAATGCTCTTTTGTCGGATCTAAACGATCCCGTTTAAGTTGATCTTAGCCTCAAATATGGCTAACGTATCCTTAAACATTCAAACAGACTTTAGTCCCAAATTGGACTATAAGACCCCCAATTAACATTGGTTCAAGGGTACATCTCCGAACTCCTCTGACACATGTCGTTGTAATCCTTCAACGTCGTCAGAGAGGTGACGGGTCCCGACGGCCATATATTAAATGGACCACTACGTCCTTAAACTGGAAATGGATCTAGACGATCCCGTTAAGTTGATCTTAGTCTCAAATCAGACTAACGTATCCTTAACGAACGTTTAAGTTGATCTTAGTCTCAAATGCGGCTAACATATCCTTAAACTAAAAACACCAAACCCAAATCTAAGTAAATACGGATTTGGACTAATCCACGTCCTACGGGCGACGGCATTACTCAGTCTCCGTATACAATCCACGGGCAACCACAAACAAAACAAACACCCACAACACGAAGTGAAATTCTGGAGAAGGAGAAAGTTGTTACCGCGATGCGGTAGCGTAATTAACTGCAGGGGCTTGCGCCTGCAGGGAAGAGCGTCCCCACAATCAAAAACCCCTCAAGCGAGGGGGAATCTGACGAAGTCTGCTACATCGGCCGCATCCGTCTAAACCTCCGATACACGGTGCCATAAATCAACTTGGCATCTTCGGAGAGGTAGACGGATAAAACCATATAGCATCTGCCCCGAATCTCAGGCTAGACGTCCTCACGTCGTCGTCGCCATTCCGAGGGGAACAACCCGTTCGGGATTGTGCGGTTTATCGCGCATCCTCGGGCTATTAGTGCGAGATTAAGACCCCCGCAAGGAGCATTCGGTCTCGAAAGCTTTAAAATACGACATCTTAAGAAAATGAGATTTTTGGAATATAAAATATTTATTAAAATTATTTTTGTATTAACATATATATATTTATCATTTAAATATCTATTTTATTATAATATAAATTTTCCACCTTTTTCTAAAAATCACACTAATAAATTTTACACTAAAATACCATGAACTTCAAATAATCAATATTACAGATAAATACCCTTATTTATAAAACTAGGATATTTTCAGTAGAAATGTCACAACATAAAATCCACTCTCATTACAACTCTAAAGACGAACAATAAATACTTGAGGTGTATTTTGAAAAGCATATAAAAGTATTTTTACATAAAATCCTCTCAAGTTTTATAAATTACCCTAAGGACCCTAGCAAATATAGGACCTCGATTCACATTTCTAACTGTCTGACTCGGGTTTGAGTCTGATTAATCTGACTTGAATATGATTCAAGTCAACCTACAATATACAATATTCTAATTCAATATGAACACATGAATCGATGAATTCAATTATCAATCTATACAACTTGACTGAACCGAACCATGGATATATCTTCCTTTTACATGATTCTCAGTATTCCATTTACATGACTCTACGGTTACAACCGTTTCCTGGTATCATGGTTTCGGTCAGTCAGTCAATCAATCATACAATCAATACAATTATACAAGATAACAATACAAACAAGACATCGCAGGGTTTAAGTGGTATATTTGTACGGAAGGTGTTAAAGGTAGCACGAGACGGTCAGACTTAAGACACCTAACATGAATCCAATTGCCGTTGTTCCGGGCCTTCCAACGGAGCCTTGTACTCTATATTCCGTTTGCCTTGGTTTCTAGCATATAGAGACCCCTCTCGTATACACTGGCATTCTTCTGTATCAAGCTACAAACAACAGCGTTAATACAATATTACAACAATACAATACAACATTAAAAGCTACTCTCTCTCTCCTTCTCTTTGTCTATTTCTCCCCTATCTTTGGGACTTACCGAGCGACCTGTTCGCTGACGATATTCTATTTCTTTCTTCTTTGAATGTCGTCAGGTGGTTTGGATCCGGCGGAGATCGAGCCATCTCAAGAAGACTTGGAGCAGTTTGCCGAAGACCCTGCACTTTAGTTCATTGTACACTTTTCCTTTCTGTATTTTTTATTTCCTGTTATGCCACTGTTTAGGCATCTTTTTAGTTCAGTTGTATTTCCTTTTCATGCATTGTACAAAAGATTGTTAATAAATAAAAGTTGCTGTTCTTTTTATTTCTTATCTCTTGTGTATTTAATTTTATATTGCTTAGATACGCTTAGCGTATGTACTTCTGAGTATGTACGTAGCGGACCTCGTCGCGTCCCCTTCGCCGTACACTGGGAAGCGGGGCGTGACAGGTTTTGTTGGTGGCCCATGCAGGTCAGAGCTGTATAGAATCCTAAGCAATATAAAATACAAGAACCAGCAACTAAAATATTCTTTGCAATTCACGTTCCTTGAATCTTATCAATTTCATATTCCTTGAATCATATATCTTGAATCTGTCCTAACCTAAATTTTTCATTCTAGGTTATGGATTCACCAAACAACACCAGCACCAATGTCAACAACACACCTCCACCACCACCACTCACACCTGCCATTCCTGTTCCACTCAATGAGCAAACGGTTCTGCTTGAGGCAATCCGCAGCCTCCTAGAGGGACAGCAGCAGCTCTTAATCCGTCCCGAGGCTGAAGCACCTGGGGTGAAGCAATTCAGAGCCTTACATCCCAAACAGTTCTCAGGAAAGGGAAGCCCACTGGAAGCTGAAGAATGGGTACAAAGCATAGAAGATGATCTGGCAGCAGCACAAGTGCCAGACATAGCTTGGGTCCGTGTGGCGAAACTACAGCTCACGGACAATGCTCGCAACTGGTGGAAGGCTGAAGAAAGCCATCTTGTACAGCCTATTGAATGGAAGACTTTTCGCGAGAAGTTCGACGCGAATTACTTCCCTGTGACTGCCAGGTTTGCCATGGAGCAGCAGTTTATTCATCTACAACAAGGATCGATGTGGGACAAATCAGTAGATGAATACGACGCTGAATTCACCATGTTAAGCCGATTTGCGGCACACCTGATACCGACGGATGAGATCAGAGCCCGTCGCTTTCAACAAGGTTTGGACACAGAGATTCAGGCTGCTCTAGCCACGGGGAAATTTCTGACACATGAAGATGCTTTGGAAGCTGCCCGTAGTTATGAGGCAGTGATAAAGGGGAGGGGCAGACCCCAATATGCCTGCCACTCAAATAGCAGGAGGAGCCTCTCCAAGGCCATCGTTTGAACCCAGGAGATCAGAAGAAACCAATAACCAGTCAAGTCCAGATTTCTGCTACTACTGCAGAAGAAAGGGACACTTGTGGAAGGACTGTAGGTGCGCAAAAGGCCTGTGCCTAGTTTGTGGTGCGTCCAATCACAGAATTGAGACATGTCCATATAGATACAACTCAGCTCACACACACACCAACTACCCGCAGCGGCCAGCTATCCAGGCTCCTGCAACTCGTCCTGCACTACCTGCTCCACCACCTGCACAGCCTACTCGCCAATTCCAACAAGCAATGAGGGACATGCCTAGAGGGCAGAGAAACAGACCCCAAAGGCAGAATGTGCCTCCAGCTAGAAGGAATGTACCACGGCGACAGACATTCACATTAGAAGCCGTAGAAGCCAAGACTTTAGGTCAAGGTAACACTGGTAAGCCTTTTTCACACTTGTATCACTTTATTATACACTATCTATACTACAGTCACCAAACTTTTTTGCACTATTACACTTTCCTTTTACAAATTTCGAGGACGAAATTTTCATAAGGAGGGTAGAATGTAACAACCCTAATTTTTCTATACACTTTTCTATACAAATTTTTTTCAAAATCCATAAAGGAGTATTTTTAACCTGAGCAAAATATATAAGTAATTATTTTGTTTTTAAATAACCACATTTTTAGTGTACATAAAATTGCTTAAAAATTAAAGTATACTTGGGGTATTTAATGTTGCTGCTACCACTTTAAGTAATTATTTCACACCATAATTACAAGAAGGAGCTTATAGCTCATTGGTAACACCTTGCACTGCTGAACCAAGCCACCAGAGTTAAAATCCCATACCCCACATTATTTTTAATATTGATTTTTTTTAAAACCTTTAGAATACCAAGAATTTACACGTACATATCTCACAAAAACCCCACTACACCCAAAGATGTAACACTTCCAGGAGTTAGATGAACCGTCGGGGGATCCTGGCCGCCAGACTCGGCCGGGAATCGGCCAACTCGGCCTTGACTCGGCCGACTCAGTGCTCCGACCGAGTCATGGCTGAGTCACCCCCGAGTCGGCCGATTCCGGCGACGGCCCTAACATGAAAGTTGTGTCTTTTCATATTACCTATGCACCTGCAAAAATTCAGCCTCAGAACACTTCCAGAGCTCTTTAAAAACCACAATTACTCCACTTTTAAAACATTTTTATTACATTTTATCACATTTTTATTTTAAACCTTCATCTACCATAACCCTAGCCTAACCCTATAAATACCAACCCTACACACCACCCTCTCACCCCAAAATCCTAAGCTCACTCTCTCAAAATTTTCCAAGAGTTGTGTACTTTGAAAACAAGTTCGCGGCGAAGCTCCGACGAAATTCCGGCGGAAATTCCGGCGACGTTTTTAGGAACAACTGACGACTAAGCAACGCTTCGGCAACCCCTCTAGTCCCCCCTTCACTCCCTTGCTTAATCGAAACCCGTAAGTCCTATTCTATCTCTCTTTCTTATTCTCTAAAATACGAAATTACGAAACCCGACGGAATCAGAACAAATCCGATTTCCGGTTAGGTTTTCTATAAAATTTCACTTAATACCAATTCAATCATACTTAAACATCTTATTGTTGACTATTAAACATTTAACAAACATTTTGAACAAGTTTCATCACATAAAATGATAGCCTTTTCAATTTATCGTATTTTTCACTTAAATACCACCATGTTTCGATTTCACATTTAACCCCTTAACTTTGCTATACATTTAAAGTAGAGCACGAGGTAATGACCTACCTCCACACACACGCAAATACAACCTTAAACGACATCATCAAAAACTTAGAATACGATAAAACAATACTTTCATTTAAATACCATATTCTTAATAAAATCAATTCTAGAAGTTTAGCTATGATACACTTTTAAATAAATATCTTTTATTAGGAAAAAACGATAAGTTGTGGACATCGATCGTTTATCTAAACCTGACTTTATGGTGTCTAGGCTAGGCAAGTGAGCAAAGGTAATTTTAAAAGGCCCGTCTCACGATTCGTGAGCGGATCCCTCCTTCCTCACTTGTACTTACCTGGCCACAATTGGCGGTGAAGAGGCGATTTGAGGCTTCTAACGAATTGTCATTTAGACCATTTAGAAATAGGCTAGTTGGGTTAGGAAACCCTAGATTATAAAATACGGAAAATTACACTTTGCAAATAAATACCATTTACTTTATAAAACCGTTTTCTAAAGGATTAGTATTTTACAATCTTTGCAAAGCGCCGCTACAACCCATGTTTAGGGAACCCGTTCAGGATTGTGCGGTTTATCGCGCACCCTCGGGCTAGTAGTGCGAGATTCAGACCTTCGCAAGGAGCATTCGGTCTCAAAAGGTTTAAAATACGACATCTTAAGAAAATGAGATTTTTGGAATATAAAATATTTATTAAAATTATTTTTGTATTAACATATGTATATTTATCATTTAAATATCTATTTTATTATAATATAAATTTTCCACCTTTTTCTAAAAATCACAATAATAAATTTTACACTAAAATACCATGAACTTCAAATAATCAATATTACAGATAAATACCCTTATTTATAAAACTAGGACATTTTCACTTGAAATGTCACAACATAAAATCCACCCTCATTACAACTCTAAAGACGAACAATAAATACTTGAGGTGTATTTTGAAAAGTATATAAAAGTATTTTTACATAAAAAACCCCTCAAGTTTTATAAATTACCCTAAGGACCCTAGCAAATATATGACCTCGATTCACATTTCTAACTGTCTGACTCGGATTTGAGTCAGATTAATTTGACTTGAATATGATTCAAGTAACCTACAATATACAATATTCCAATTCAATATGAACACATAAATCCATGAATTCAATTATCAATCTATACAACTTGACGAAACCGAACCATAGATATATCTTCCTTTTACATGATTCTCAGTATTCCATTTATATGACTCTACGGTTACAACCGTTTCCTGATATCATGGTTTCAGTCAGTCAGTCAATCAATCATACAATCAATACAATTTTACAAGATAACAATACAAACAAGACATCGCGGGGTTTAAGGGGTAGATTGGTACGGAGGGTGTTAAAGGTGGCACGAGACGGTCAGACTTAAGACACCTAACATGAATCCAATCGCCGTTGTTGCGGGCCTTTTAACGGAGCCTTGTACTCTATATTCCGTTTGCCCTGATCTCTAGCATATAGAGACCCCTCTCGTATACACTGGCATTCTTCTGTACCAAGCTACAAACAACAGTGTTAATACAATATTACAACAATACAATGCAACATTAAAATCTACTCTCTCTCTCCTACTCTTTGTCTATTGCTCCCCTATCTTTGGGTCTTACCGAGAGACCTGTTCACTGACGACATTCTATTTCTTTCTTCTTTGAATGTCGTCAGGTGGTTTGGACCCGGCGGAGATCGAGCCATCTCAAGAAGACTTGGAGCAGTTTGCCGAAGACCCTGCACTTTAGTTCATTGTACATTTTTCCTTTCTGTATTTTTCATTTCCTGTTATGCCACTGTTTAGGCATCTTTTTATTTCAGTTGTATTTCCTTTTCATGCATTGTACAAAAGAATGTTAATAAATAAAAGTTGTTGTTCTTTTTATTTCTTGTCTCTTGTGTATTTATTTTATATTGCTTAGATACGCTTAGCGTATGTACTTCTGAGTATGTACGTAGCGGACCTCGTCGCGTCCTCTTCGCCGTACACTGGGAAGCGGGGCGTGACAGGTTTTGTTGGTAATTTCGTTGGAGTTTCGCCGCGAACTTGTTTTCAAAGCACACACTTCTTGGAAAATTTTGAGAGAGTAAGCTTATGGTTTTAGGATGAGAGGGTAGAGAGTAGGGGGTGTATTTATAGGGTAGACTAGCGTAGGGTAGGTGAAAGGTTTTTATTTAAAAAAATTGTAAAAATTATAGAAAAACCATTAAAAATTGTAGTAAATGGGGTGTATTTAACTCTCGGGAACCGATCCAAGTAAATGGTGTGTGCAGGAGAGTTGAGAAGTCGAAGAGCCACAAATTTTGTGTTGGGGACTCGGCCGTCCGGCCGAGTCCGGCCGGTGGCTCCTGCCCGAGGTCGGGCCGAGTCGGGGCATGGGTAGGTAGAGGGTCTCGTGGGGTAGGCTCTGGTGTTTTTAGTTTTCTAAGTGCAGTTCAACTTTTGGGAGTTATGTTGTTTTAACTGTTGGGCTTCCAAAGGATTTAATACAAAAAACAATATAAAACTAATGTGGGGCAGGGGATTTGAACTCTGGTGGCTTGGTTCAGCAGTGCAAGGTGTTACCAATGAGCTATAAGTTCCTTCTTGTAATTATTGTGGGAAAATAATTATTTAAAGTGGTAACAGTAACATTAAATACCCCAAGTATACCTTAAATTTTAAAACAATTTTATGTACACTAAAAATGGAGTTATTTAAAAACAAATAATTACTTATATATTGTGCTCAGGTTAAAATACTCCTTTATGGATTTTGAAAAAAATTTAATTAAAAAAAAATTGTATAGAAAAGTGTATAGGAAAATTAGGGTTGTTAAATTCTACCCTCCTTATAAAAATTTCATCCTCGAAATTTGAAAAAGGAAAGTGTAACAGTTTCAAGGAAAATCTGGTGACTGTAGTATAGATAGTGTATAAAAATAACAAAGTGATACAAGGGTGAAAAAGGCTTACCGGTGTTATCTTGACCTACAGTCTTGGCTTCTATGGCTTTCTAATGTGAATGTCTGTCGCCGTGGTACATTCCTTCTAGCTGGAGGCACATTCTGCTTTTGGGGCCTCTTTCTCTGCCCTCTAGGCATGTCCCTCATTGCTTGTTGAAATTGGTGAGTAGGCTGTGCAGGTGGTGGAGCAGGTAGTGCATAACGAGGTGCAGGAGCCTGGATAGCTGGCCGCTGCGGGTAGTTGGTGGGTGTGTGAGTTGAGTTGCTATTGTAAGGACAGTTCCCAATTCCATGGTTAAATGCGCCACAAATTAGACGCAAGCCTTTTGTGCGCCTACAGTCCTTCCACAAGTGTCCCTTTCTTCTGCAGTGGTAGCAGAAATCTGGACTTGATTGGTTATTCGTTTCTTCTGATCTCCTGGATTCAAACGATGGCCTTGGAGAGGCTCCTCCTGCTATTTGAGTGGCAGGGCATTTAAAACCGGCATATTGGGGTCTGCCCCTCGCCTTTATCACTGCCTCATAACTGTCACGCCCCACTTCCCAGTGTACGGCGAAGGGGACGCGACGATGTCCGCTACATACATACTCAGAAGTACATAAGCTAAGCGTATCTAAGTAATATAATATAAATACACAAGAGATAAGAAATAAAAGGAACAACAACTTTTATTTATTAACATTCTTTTGTACAATGCATGAAAAGGAAATACAACTAAAATAAAAAGATGCTTAAACAGTGGCATAACAGGAAATGAAAAATACAGAAAGGAAAAGTGTACAATGAACTAAAGTGCAGGGTCTTCGGCAAACTGCTCCAAGTCTTCTTGAGATGGCTTGATCTCCGCCGGGTCCAAACCACCTGACGACATTCAAAGAAGAAAGAAATAGAATGTCGTCAGCGAACAGGTCGCTCGGTAAGTCCCAAAGATGGGGGAGAAATAGACAAAGAGTAGGAGAGAGAGAGTAGCTTTTAATGTTGTATTGTATTGTTGTAATATTGTATTAACGCTGTTGTTTGTAGCTTGGTACAGAAGAATGCCAGTGTATACGAGAGGGGTCTCTATATGCTAGAGACCAGGGCAAACGGAATATAGAGTACAAGGCTCCGTTAGAAGGCCCGGAACAACGGCAATTGGATTCATGTTAGGTGTCTTAAGTCTGACCGTCTCGTGCCACTTTTAACACCTTCCGTACCAATCTACCCCTTAAACCCCGCGATGTCTTGTTTGTATTGTTATCTTGTAAAATTGTATTGATTGTATGATTGATTGACTGACTGAATGAAACCATGATATCAGGAAACGGTTTTAACCGTAGAGTGATGTAAATGGAATACTGAGAATCATGTAAAAGGAAGATATATCCATAGTTCGGTTCAGTCAAGTTGTATAGATTGATAATTGAATTCATGGATTCATGTGTTCATATTGAATTGGAATATTGTATATTGTAGGTTGACATGAATCATATTCAAGTCAGATTAATCAGACTCAAACCCGAGTCAGACAGTTAGAAATGTGAATCGAGGTCCTATATTTGCTAGGGTCCTTAGGGTAATTTATAAAACTTGAGAGGGTTTTATGTAAAAATACTTTTATATACTTTTCAAAATACACCTCAAGTATTTATTGTTCGTCTTTAGAGTTGTAATGAGGGTGGATTTTATGTTGGTGACATTTCTAGTGAAAATATCCTAGTTTTATAAATAAGGGTATTTATCTGTAATATTGATTATTTGAAGTTCATGGTATTTAGTGTAAAATTTATTATTGTGATTTTTAGAAAAAGGTGGAAAATTTATATTATAATAAAATAGATATTTAAATGATAAATATACATATGTTAATAAAAAAATAATTTTAATAAATATTTTATATTCCAAAAATCTCGTTTTCTTAAGATGTCGTATTTTAAACCTTTTGAGACCGAATGCTCCTTGCGGAGGTCTGAATCTCGCACTACTAGCCCAAGGGTGCTCGATAAACCGCACAATCCCGAACGGGTTCCCCAAACATGGGTTGTAGCGGCGCTTTGCAAAGGTTGTAAAATACTAATCCTTTAGAAAACGGTTTTATAAAGTAAATGGTATTTATTTGCAAAGTGTAATTTTTCGTATTTTAGATTCTACGGTTTCCTAACCCAACTAGCCTATTTCTAAATGGTCTAAACGACAAGTCATTAGAAACCTCAAATCGTCTCTTCACCGCCAATTGTGGCCAGGTAAGTACAAGTGAGGAAGGAGGGATCCGCTCACGAATCGTGAGACGGGCCTTTTAAAGTTACCTTTGCTCACTTGCCTAACCTAGACACCACAAAGTCAGGTTTAGATAAACGATCGATGTCCATAACTTATCATGTTTTCCTAATAAGAGATATTTATTTAAAAGTGTATCAAAGCTAAACTTCTAGAATTGATTTTATTAAGAATATGGTATTTAAATGAAAGTATTATTTTATCGTATTCTAAGTTTTTGATGATGTCGTTTAAGGTTGTATTTGCGTGTGTGTGGAGGTAGGTCATTACCTCATGCTCTAGTTTAAATGTATAGCAAAGTTAAGGGGTTAAATGTGAAATCGAAACATGATGGTATTTAAGTGAAAATACGATAAATTGAAAAGGCTATCATTTCATGTGATGAAACTTGTTCAAAATGTTTGTTAAATGTTTAATAGTCAACAATAAGATGTTTAAGCATGATTGAATTGGTGAGAAGTGAAATTTTATAGAAAACCGCATCGGAAATCGGATTTGTTCCGATTCCGTCGGGTTTCGTAATTTCGTATTTTAGAGAATAAGAAAGAGAGATAGAATGGGACTTACGGGTTTGGATTAAGCAAGGGAGTGAAGGGGGGACTAGAGGGGTTGCCGAGGCGTTGCTTCGTCATCGGTTGTTCCTAAAAACGTCGACGGAATTTCCCCACTTCCCAGTGTACGGCGAAGGGGACGCGACGAGGTCCGCTATGTACATACTCAGAAGTACATATGCTTAGCGTATCTAAGCAATATAATATAAATACACAAGAGGCAAGAAATGAAAAGAACAACAACTTTTATTTATTAACATTCTTTTGTACAATGCATGAAAAGGAAATACAACTGAAATAAAAAGATGCCTAAACAGTGGCATAACAGGAAATGAAAAATACAGAAAGGAAAAGTGTACAATGAACTAAAGTGCAGGGTTTTCGGCAAACTGCTCCAAGTCTTCTTGAGATGGCTCGATCTCCGCCGGGTCCAAACCACCTAACGACATTTAAAGAAGAAAGAAATAGAATGTCGTCAGCGAACAGGTCGCTCGGTAAGTCCCAAAGATAGGGGAGAAATAGATAAAGTGTAGGAGAGAGAGAGTAGCTTTTAATGTTGTATTGTATTGTTGTAATATTGTATTAACGCTGTTGTTTGTAGCTAGGTACAGAAGAATTCTAGTGTATACGAGAGGGGTCTCTATATGCTAGAGATCAGGGCAAACGGAATATAGAGTACAAGGCTCCGTTAAAAGGCCCGCAACAACGGCGATTGGATTCATGTTAGGTGTCTTAAGTCTGACCGTCTCGTGCCACCTTTAACACCCTCCGTACCAATCTACCCCTTAAACCCCGCGATGTCTTGTTTGTTTTGTTATCTTGTAAAATTGTATTGATTGTATGATTGATTGACTGACTGACCGAAACCATGATATCAGGAAATGGTTGTAACCGTAGAGTCATATAAATGGAATACTGAGAATCATGTAAAAGGAAGATATATCTATGGTTCGGTTCAGTCAAGTTGTATAGATTGATAATTGAATTCATGGATTCATGTGTTCATATTGAATTGGAATATTGTATATTGTAGGTTGACTTGAATCATATTCAAGTCAGATTAATCAGACTCAAATCCGAGTCAGATAGTTAGAAATGTGAATCGAGGTCATATATTTGCTAGGGTCCTTAGGGTAATTTATAAAACTTGAGGGGTTTTTATGTAAAAATACTTTTATATACTTTTCAAAATACACCTCAAGTATTTATTGTTCGTCTTTAGAGTTGTAATGAGGGTGGATTTTATGTTGTGACATTTCTAGTGAAAATGTCCTAATTTTATAAATAAGGGTATTTATCTGTAATATTGATTATTTGAAGTTCATGGTATTTTAGTGTAAAATTTATTATTGTGATTTTTAGAAAAAGGTGGAAAATTTATATTATAATAAAATAGATATTTAAATGATAAATATACATATGTTAATAAAAAAATAATTTTAATAAATATTTTATATTCCAAAAATCTCGTTTTCTTAAGATGTCGTATTTTAAACCTTTTGAGACCGAATTCTCCTTGCGGAGGTCTGAATCTCGCACTACTAGCCCAAGGGTGCTCGATAAACCGCACAATCCCGAACGGGTTCCCCAAACATGGGTTGTAGCGGCGCTTTGCAAAGGTTGTAAAATACTAATCCTTTAGAAAACGGTTTTATAAAGTAAATGGTATTTATTTGCAAAGTGTAATTTTTCGTATTTTAGATTCTACGGTTTCCTAACCCAACTAGCCTATTTCTAAATGGTCTAAACGACAAGTCATTAGAAACCTCAAATCGTCTCTTCACTGCCAATTGTGGCCAGGTAAGTACAAGTGAGGAAGGAGGGATCCGCTCACGAATCGTGAGACGGGCCTTTTAAAGTTACCTTTGCTCACTTGCCTAACCTAGACACCACAAAGTCAGGTTTAGATAAACGATCGATGTCCATAACTTATCATGTTTTCCTAATAAGAGGTATTTATTTAAAAGTGTATCATAGCTAAACTTCTAGAATTGATTTTATTAAGAATATGGTATTTAAATGAAAGTATTGTTTTATCGTATTCTAAGTTTTTGATGATGTCGTTTAAGGTTGTATTTGCGTGTGTGTGGAGGTAGGTTATTATCTCGTGCTCTACTTTAAATGTATAGCAAAGTTAAGGGGTTAAATGTGAAATCGAAACATGATGGTATTTAAGTGAAAAATACGATAAATTGAAAAGGCTATCATTTCATGTGATGAAACTTGTTCAAAATGTTTGTTAAATATTTAATAGTCAACAATAAGATGTTTAAGCATGATCGAATTGGTGAGAAGTGAAATTTTATAGAAAACCGAATCGGAAATCGGATTTGTTCCGATTCCGTCGGATTTCGTAATTTCGTATTTTAGAGAATAAGAAAGAGAGATAAAATGGGACTTACGGGTTTCGATTAAGTAAGGGAGTGAAGAGGGGACTAGAGGGGTTGCCGAGGCGTTGCTTCATCGTCGGTTGTTCCTAAAAACATCGCCGGAATTTCCACCGGAATTTCGTCGGAGCTTCGCCGCGAACTTGTTTTCAAAGTACACAACTCTTGGAAAATTTTGAGAGAGTGAGCTTAGGATTTTGGGGTGAGAGGGTGGTGTGTAGGGTTGGTATTTATAGGGTTAGGCTACGGTTAGGGTAGATGAAATGTTTAAAATAAAAATGTGATAAAATGTAATAAAAATGTATTAAAAGTGGAGTAATTGGGGTTTTTAAAGAGCTCTGGAAGTGTTCTGAGGCTGAAATTTTGCAGATGTATAGGGAATATGAAAAGACACAACTTTCATGTTGGGACCGTCGCCGGAATCGGCCGACTCGGGGGTGACTCGGCCGTGACTCGGTCGGAGCACTGAGTCGGCCGAGTCAAGGCCGAGTTGGTCGATTCCCGGCCGAGTCCGGCGGCTAGGATCCCCCCGACGGTTCATCTAACTCCTGGACATGTTACATCTTTGGGGGTAGTGGGGTTTTTGTGAGATATGCACGTGTAAACTCTTGGTATTCTAAAGGTTTTAAAAAAAATCAATATTAAAAATAATGTAGGGTATGGGATTTAAACTCTGGTGGCTTGGTTCAGCAGTGCAAGGTGTTACCAATGAGCTACAAGCTCCTTCTTGTAATTATGGTGTGAAATAATTACTTAAAGTGGTAACAGCAACAATAAATACCCCAAGTATACTTTAATTTTAAAGCAATTTTATGTACACTAAAAATGGAGTTATTTAAAAACAAAATAATTACTTATATATTGTGCTCAGGTTAAAAATACTCCTTTATGGATTTTGAAAAAAATTTGTATAGAAAAATGTATAGAAAAATTAGGCTTGTTACACAGATGCTATTTGGTTTTATCCGTCCACCTCTCTGAAGATGCCAAGTTGATTTATGGCACCATGTATCGAAAGTTAAGACGAATGCGGCCGATGTAGTAGACTTCGTCAGATTCCCCCTCATTGTGAGGGGTTTTTGATTGTGGGGACGCTTTTCCCTGCAGGCGCAAGCCCCTGCAGTTAATTACGCTACCGCATCGCTGTAACTACTTTCTCTTTCTCTAGATGGTCACTTCGTGTCGTGTATAATTGTTTTATTTTTGGTTGCCCGTAGATTGCATACGGAGACTAATTTATGTTGTCGCCCGTAGGGCGTGGATTAGTCCAAATCCGTATTTTCTTAGATTTGGTTTTGGGTTGGGTTTAAGGATCGTTAATCTCATTTGAGACTAAGATCAACTTAAACGTTTGTTAAGGATACATTAGTTTAATTTTAGACTAAGATCTACTTAACAGGATCATTTAGATCCAACAAAAGAGCATTTGGACACTATTGTTTTAGTTTAGGGACGTTGTGGTCCAGAAGTTTAAGGACATCATAGTCCATGACAGTTTAAACACATTATAGTCTGTAAAGTTTAAAGACATCATAGTTTATGAGTTTATGGACCTCACAGTCCATGGTAGTTTAGAGACATCATAGTTTGTAAAGTTTAAGGACATCATAATCCATGAGTTTTAGGACTCCACAGTCCGTGGAATGTCTGGTTGTCGGGACCCGTCACCTCTCTGAAGACATTGAAAGATTATAACGACAAATATCAGAGGAGTGAAGAGATGTACCCTTAAACTAATATTGGTTGGGAGATCTGTAGTCCAATTTGGGACTAAGATCAAAGATTTATGAGCATATAGGCTCAATTAATCTTAATTAGGGGTCTATGGCCAACTTGGGCTCGGCTCACTCAGTTAAAATGTTGAATATTTAATAATGCTGAGCATTGGTTTAGGTTCTGACAACCTTTTTTGTCTTTTATTGAGTATTCAGTACTCATCATAGCTCTGGAGTTTTTATTTAAAGAACACTTTGTGTTCCTTCAGCGCATACGTGAGGAGCACGTGGTGCGCTTGGCGCTGAGCGCCAGTCAATGAACGCAAAGAGCTTCTGTTAAGGAGCACACACGTGAGGAGCACGTCGCGCGCTTGGCGCTGAGCGCCAGTCAATGAGCGAAGAGCGCTTCTGTTAAGTAGCACACACGTGAGGAGCACGTGGCGCGGTTGGCGCTGAGTGCCAGTCAATGAGCGCAGAGCGCTTCTGTTAAGTAGCGCACACGTGAGGAGCACGTGGCGCACTTGGCACTGAGCGCCAGATAATGAGCGCAGAGCGCTTCTGTTAAGTAGTGCACACGTGAGGAGCACGTGGCGTGCTTGACGCTGGGCGCCAGTCAATGAGCACAGAGCGCTTCTGTTAAGTAGCGCATACGTGAGGAGCACGTGGCGTGCTTGGTGTTGGTCACCAGATTTGGAGCGCTAAAGCGCTTCTGATCAATTTTGTGTTCTGAGAAATAAGTTCTCGTTTACAAGAGACTTTATCTCATGGTTCTAAGAACAATGTTCTTATTTTTATAGGAGATGTTACAATCTCTTCTATTTTCTTTTGTGAAAGACCTTGTCTTTGTAGATCTATGATCTGAAGAGAATGAAATTCTTCTCCCCCTTTTTTATGATGAGATGCTATGATCTCTTTTTATGAAAGACCTCTGTCTTATAGATCTATGATCTGAAAAAGAACTATGTTCTTCTTCCCTGATGAGATGTTTTTTATCTCTCTGTTTTTACCTTGAAGAAAAGTTCTTCTTCTCAGAGGTTGCTCTTTTCGTTGAAATTTCTCAAAGCTTGTGGAGGGGGGGAGGGGTTCCTCTCTATAAGACTTGAAGTCTTGTGGCCTTTATATAGGGTAGGCTGATTTGTTGAATCAGTTGAAAAGATCTTTTCTCTAATTGATTTGAGGATATTTCCCACCGTTGGATCTTTGATCTTAGGGCTTCTATTTTACAGAAAGCAATCTTCTTGTTTTTAATGAGATTGAGAAAATCTTTTCCCATACAGAACTTGTTCTGTTCCTTGGTGATTTTTAATCACCATTGGATCATTGATCCAATGGTGCTTTGATTTACAGAGCACAATCTTCCTAGTTTGGAAAGATTCTGAAAATTATTTCCTTAACAGAATTTTATTCTGGTAATTTGATAATTTATCATCTTCATTGGATCTTTAATCCAACGGTGGAGAATATTTAGTTCTAGCGCTTGACGCTCGTGAGCGCTGTCTCAGAGTCTTTGACTCTTAGCGCTGGCGCACTTGGCGCGAGCGCACTCGTGCTTTACACGTGAGCGCTGCTTCAGAGCGCTGGCGCTCTTGGCGCAAGCGCACTCGTGCTTTGCACGTGAGCGTTGCTTCATTTCAAATTTTAAAATTTGAACAGATCTTTGCTCTGATTGGGGGAAACATGACTCACCACGCTATTTGGGAAGGCTATATTAAGACGAGTGACGGTCAGGTAGTTAAGTTTACTAAATAATCCCCTGTACCGTTCTGGATTAGGAACATGCTTCTGACCCATAACGAGTTTCATATTTGGATCCATAGGGGAATCGATAGGCCTACAAGCAGACATACCGGCCTCTGAAAGCATATCAAGCACATATTTTCGCTGAGTGGCGAAAATCTCTTCCTTCGGTGATCTCGATATCTCAATCCTTAGAATGTATTTCAACTCTTCTAGGTCTTTAGTGCAGAACTATTTCTAAAGATGAGCCTTCAAGTCAGAAATCTCTCTCGCATCATCTTCTGTAATAACGATGTCATCCACATAGACGACCATAAGGACACTCTTTCCATCGCGATGTCGATAGAAAACAGAGTGATCACTATTAGACCTTCGTATACCAAATGTCCTAACAACATCTGTCAGTCTCTCAAAACATGCATGTGGAGACTGTTTGAGGCCATACAACGACCTCTTGATCTTGCAAACAAGTCCAGACTCCCCCTGAGCAAAGCTCTTGAAAGTTCTAACTCTTGAAAGTTCTTGAACAGAATAGCAAGGCTCTTAAAAAAAATTCTTAAGAAGAAGATGATAATCATCTGAGAACCAAAGGTCCTATTTATAGGCACTGAACTGCCTCTTCAACTTCTGAGTTGATTCAAGGGCTCAGATGTTGCCACCGCTGCACTCACGTGTGCGCCACGTGAGCGCAACGGTGGAGGGGCATTTGTTTCCCCCAATCAGAGCAAAGCTCTGTTTTGAATTTCAAAATCCAAAAATTGAAGCAATGCTTCAGATCCCGTGCGCTGCGCGCTGCGTGCCACGTGTCGAGCGCAGATGCGCTAGCGCCAGGTGCGCTGCGCCCTAGGCAGTGCACCCCCAATCAGAGCAAAGCTC
This sequence comes from Agapanthus africanus, assembly GCA_030015575.1. Classification (NCBI taxonomy): domain Eukaryota; kingdom Viridiplantae; phylum Streptophyta; class Magnoliopsida; order Asparagales; family Amaryllidaceae; genus Agapanthus; species Agapanthus africanus. The sequence goes on along the minus strand of JASDDO010000019.1, from coordinate 398,524,390 downwards.
TGCTTCAAAATTCAAAATTTAAATTGAAGCAACGCTTCAGATTCTGCGCGCTGCGCGCCACGTGTCAAACAGAGGTGCGTTAGTGCAGTTGCGCTGCGCTCTGTGCTGCGTGCCCCGTGTCAAACACGGGTGCGCTAGCGCAGTTGCGCTGCGCTGCGCGCCACATGTCGAACGTAGGTGCGCCAGCGCAAGGTGCGCCAGCGCTGGAATTAAAAATTCCCCCACCATCACATCAAAAGATCTACTAATAATAAATTATTAATTAATCAGAACTAAAATTCTGTTATGGAAAGATTTTTCAATCTTATTAAAATAAGAAGATTATCTTCTGTAAAACAGAAGCCTTAGGATCAAAGATCCAACGGTGTGAAATATTCCTAAATCAATCAGAGAAAGATTTCTTAAAACTGATTTAACAAATCAATTGGCCCTACATAAAGGCCCCTAGACTTCAAGTCTCACAAAAAAAGAAAAGAGAGAGAAAAACCCTCTGCAAAAGAAGAGAAAGCTCTTAGAAAAAAGAAGATTTTTCTTCATCTTCAAGATAAAAACAACTATGTTCTTGAATAATAGAGATGAAACCATCCCGTAAAAAGAAGAACCATCTTCTAAAAGGATCAGAGATCTAAGAAAAAGACCAAGGTCTTTAATAAAAAAGAAAAGATCAAAGATCTAATCATAAAATAATAAAAAGAAATAAAATACTTTATTCACAGATCTTTTGATCTATAAAGGCAGAGCCTTTTATAAAAACAAGAACTTTTGTTCTTGGATTTTGAGGCAAAGCCTCCTTTGAAGAACATAAATTTGTTCTTTGATCTTAAAATTGATCAAATGTGCTTTGCACTATTAAAAAGTGCCTTGCACTCATGTATTGCGCTTCTTGGTCCGGCGCTCAGCGCCAAAACATGCCATGTGTCAACCATAGACACTAATTACGCTTTGCGCTTCTGAAACAGAGCTCTGCGCTCGTGGGCTGGCACTCAGCGCCAAGCGCCCCACGTGTCGCTCACTGGCGCGCCAATAGACTAGCGCAATGCGCTCATAAACTAAAAGCGCAATGCGCTAACAAACTAGCGCTTAGCGCTAAGCGCGACACGTGTCCTCTTCGTGTGCGTTACCCGACAGAAGCGCAATGCGGTCTTTGACTGGCGCAGAGCGCCTGGCGCACCACGTGGCGCACTGTCAGAACACACTTTGTTCTGATGAATGCTATGCATTCAGTATAAGACAAAAAATGTCAGAGCCCAATGCTTAGCATTATTAAAAGGGCAGAGCCCAAATAAAGGCCTAATGGCCAGAATAAAAATCAAATGTTAAACATTTTTAATTGGACTTAGCCCAATTCTGGCCATAAGTCCTCAACTTGTATTGAACTGAGCACATCTGCTCTGTCAACCAATTCACATCGGTTCCAGCGTACATCTCTTTACTCCTCTGATATCTGTCGTTGTAATCCTTCAACATCGTCAGAGAGGTGACGGGTCCCAACAATCACACAAAACAATGGACTGTGGAGTCCTTAAACCCATGGACTATGATGTCCTTAACCTCGACCGTGATGTCTTAAAACTAACAACGGACTGTGGGGTCCCTAAACCCATGGACTATGATGTCCTTAACCTCGACCGTGATGTCTTAAAACTAACAACGGATTGTGGGGTCCCTAAACCCATGGACTATGATGTCCTTAACCTCGACCGTGATGTCTTTAAACTAACAACGGACTGTGGAGTCCTTAAATCCACGGACTATGATGTCCTTAACCTTGACCGCGATGTCTTAAAACTAACATTGGACCGAGATGTCCTTAAACTAACAATTGACCGTAATATCCTTAAACTAATTATCGATCGCAATGTCACTAAACTAAGCAATAGAGCCCAATTGCTCTCTTGTCGGATCTAAACGATCCCGTTAAGTTGATCTTAGTCTAAAATTAGACTAACGTATCCTTAACAAACGTTTAAATTGATCTTAGTCTCAAATGAGGCTACCGTGTCCTTAAACTCAACCCTCCCAAACCCAAATCTAAAAAAGATACGGATTTGGACTAATCCACGCCCTACGGGCGACAACATAAATTAGTCTCCGTATACAATCCATGGGCAACCAAACACAAAACAAACATACACGACACGAAGTGACCATCTGGAGAAGGAGAAAGTTGTTACAGCAATGCGGTAGCGTAATTAACTGCAGGGGCTTGCGCCTGCAGGGAAGAGCGTCCCCACAATCAAAAACCCCTCAAACGAGGGGGAATCTGACGAAGTCTGCTAGATCGGCCGTATCCATTTAAACCTTCGATACATGGTGCCATAAATCAACTTGGTATCTTCGGAGAGGTGGACGGATAGCACCAATTAGCATTTGCCCTCAGATTCAGGCAAGACGTTTGTCTTCCCGGATTTCGGCGGTAAACAGGTTCTGGCACGCCCGGTGGGACCTTTTCCTCTTTCCACTCCACGCTTCGTGTGTCGTGTTCGCCAACGAATCACGGTTTGCTAATGGTTGCCCTTGGGTTCGAGATACTGAGATTTGGCGTTTTGCTTGGTGCAGAAAGCAAAGATCAATGGCATTCACCTGCTCGAAGTGTTCCACATGCAACTGCAACCCACGTTCTGCCTCAACTGGGGGCATAGCTTACGGGCCCCAGGCGGCTTCCCTGTTCACGATGCCGGTGGAACAGGTCACCCAAGCCACCACAGGATTGTTTTTCGGGACTATGCTCCCGCCAACGAGCTTCAGCGCTCCTATTCCAGCACCAGAAGCTCCCAAGAAGTCGGTCATCGATCAGCTTGCTACTACCACAGCCCTTCTCAACGGGTCGTCCAGCTCCAACTTCTCGGTCTTCGCCAGACTGAGCCTGAACTCCGATGGGCCTGCCAAGAAGCCCACGACACCTGAAGTTGCCATCCCAAAGAAGATAGCCATCTCTGCTCCTGAAGTCGTCAAGGCGGCTTCTCCTGCCAAAGAGTCGGTCTTTACAAGACCGACTATTTCGGCTCCCGTTCCTGCTCGAAGGTCTGTCTTTGACAGATTGGATACCGCTGCTCAAAAGACGTCAGTCTTCAAGAGGCTGGCACTAGTGGCGCCTCATCTGGACAGGGGGCAAGACAAAGCCATCCCCATCGCCGAACCAGCCCCAACAGCTCGACACACTCGACGTCGCCACTGGCCCCGAGTAAGGAAGGCCGGGGGCAACTCCCCCTCTGGGCTAACTCCACCGGCTCCAACGGTGGAAATTAATGCTGCTGTTCCAACCGGTAACAGTTTTGAGCTGCTGAACAAGGTGCGCAGGAATTCGCCTACCGCCGTATTAAAAGATCTCTGCCGCCGGTGGAGACTGTCACAGAAATGAAGCCGGAACAGTCCCCTCAACGACTGTCTTCTAAAGTTTACAAAATCCGGCGACAAGTCTGAGAGTCGGTGGTTGATCAAGACTATCCCCGCCAGCAGAAGAAGTTGAAGGTCCGATAGGAAGAAAACCGTACTGTTAAGCCACAAAAGACGACGGCTACTTAGGTGCCCACTGCAGCGGCCCCCTCAACTTCGACCGCTCATAAGAGGAGAAGGCCGGAGAAAATCCCCATGCCTTCGACAAATGTCAAAGGCACTGAGCCTAAACGCCCTAAGTCTGGGGGCATGGTGGTGCATACCGTCTACATGGCATCCGGAAAAGAGTATAGCCGTATCTCCACAGGCCATCGACCGCTTACGTGATCCGTGACAAAAGCTCAAGAGCAGCAGTAGAAGCTTCAAGAGATGATGACCGCGATGGCTGCACTCACCGGGCTAAAAGAAAGCCCAGAGGCATCCTCGGAGAAACGCCATGAGCAAGAAACTGATGCCGAATTCCTTCGGAGAATACTTGAGAAGAAGGACAAAGAGGCTGCGGAACAAGCAGCCAATAAAAAGAAAATGACCCTTTTAGTCCAAGATATGGTAGGCATGATGATCCAGCCAGATCCCTCAGCCGAAGATCCTCCAGTAATAATTGAAGATGATAGAGGAGAAATATCAAACCCTCTGCCGGCTCTTTCAGCAGCCAAGGAGGAAACTATTTCCAACTCCGCCCTGGATGACTACATCGCCCAGCAGATACGAGTTCACCAGGCAAATGAAGCGGCCGGCCAAGTTGTTAGAACTGGGCGACCGTATCCAGGCTGGTATGATAAGATAAAGTACCCGCCGGGCTACACGATCCCGAAATTCCATGTGTACAAGGGGATAGGAAATCCCCATCAATATGTTGTTCAGTTCAGGGCCCTCTGTGGCAATACTGGTGGCGATGATAAGCTTTTGCTCTGCCAATTCGTCGGCAGCTTGTCAGAGATGGCGTTTGAAAGGTACTCCAAACTTCCAAACGACTCCGTCAAAACTTTCGCAGAAATGGAGTTGTTGTTCACCCAGCGATTCGCAAGTGCCAGTGAACGCACCCCAATAACGGCATTGATCAATGCCCGGGTGAAGCCGGGTGAGACATGGGTTCAGTACGTGATTCGATGGCGGAATCTGTGGTCGAAGTGCGAAGAAGCACCAGCGGTGGGCATGTTCGTGGGCACTCTAGACCCTCATGCCATTATTTCACAGTTTATGATGTTCTTCAAACCGACTACGTTCCAGGCTTTAATCGACAAGCTAGCCCAGATGGATCAAATGGGTCATAGACCGTCTTCTCCGAAGCCGGAGCCGCGGAACGAAAAAGGTAAGGGGAAGGTGACCTTCGTTGCAAATACTCAACAGCAGCCCAGTGCTCCAAGACTTACGGATCAATTGGAGGAGAGACGACGCTATTATAATAAGAAAATGAAGCGCCCTTACTCATTCCCGCGGGATAAAACGAAGAGGCTGTTCAAACTAGCGATGTGCAACATGCTTATCAATTTGCCGAATCCAAGGCGACCATCGCAACCCGGCAAAGTGAATAATCCCAATTATTTCCCTTACCACCAAATGGTAAGCCATCCAATCGAAGATTGCTTCATCTTTAAGGGATGGATCGAGGATCAGTACCTATAAGGCAAGTTTGCGCTGTCTGAGAAGTGGAAAGTAAACCCACCACAACCGCACACTCCTAAGAAGACGGACACACCGGGGCAACGTGCTCTTTTGTTGAGGAAAATCCATGGGAGGTGGCTTTTTCGGCCAAAACCAAAGGATGCTGAATGAGCTCCAGACATGCCCGGCAATCAGGTTGAAGAATCCGTTGGAACCCCAGATCATCGAAGGGATGCTGAAACCGCGCGCAACTCCAAAGATTGGTGGTGATAGCCAAAGTGCTCACACCCAGCCGATGAAATATTCGAAAAAGAAGAAGAAATCCAAAAAGCCCGTGAAGCCTGGTGACAAGCGCACGGACCTGCAGAAACAGATCGACGCGCTGGAAGAGTATAACCAGAACGCGTGGGCTCCAATCACGCTCTAAGAGTTCCTCAGCCATGTCCTTGAAGACGGAGATGATGGAGAAGACTCGTCGGATGAATCTGAAGATTACGTGGCAAGTTTCCATGTGATCTCTCACTCGTCGACAGACAAAGAAGAAGCACCTTGCACCGAAAGACTGGGGGCAGGGCCTGAACCGGAACTTCTGTGGCCGACAGACGAAATGATCGACGCCTTTCTAAATGAAACTCATCTGAAAAGTAAAGCTGATCAGGAGCGTGAGATGGCCATAATTGAAAAAGCCAAACGCCGGCGACTGGGCGAAAGAGTCGAGACACTTTCGCCGAATCAAGGGACATCCGTCACGAATAAAAACAAGTTCAAGACGAGGAAAAGGTTTGCTAAAGCCATATCAATGGGGATGAAGCTACCACCCTCTGAAAGAAACATTCTCGGTAAAGCAGAGACACATCCTAGCTACTGCTTATATCATCGAAAGATTTCGCACCCCACCGAGGAATGCGACGCTTTTAAAAGATGGTGGCAGGGATATGTTGCTCACCGGCAGCATTTTAAGCGGATGAAACGTAAAACTCGTCGGGAGCGAAGAAACACGACCGAGGAGCTTGGAAGAACTGACGGCAACTGTCGCATTCGGAATCCACGAAGAATCCATTCCATTTGGAAAGAGTTCGGTGAGACGCAGCCGGCACTTGATCACCTCTGGGGGAAATTAAGATAGCTCCAGCTCCGTTAACGCTGGGGGATCGCAAGTCCTTACGTTCGGGAGCGACTCCGATGAAGAGATGACTCTCGGCCCTCTATTCAAGGAATCCACCTCGGGAAAGGAGGGAGAATCGAAGGCTTGTGAAAATATCCAGCTGCGCAATCGTACGTTGCCCGAAAAGAATCTCGGACCCATGAATAGAAAAGATAAGGGAAAAGAGAAGAACTCTGAAGATATCGCCATAGATGACTAAGTCATGAAAGAGCTGACCGCCAAGGACCCGCCAAAGAAAAGTAAGGTGGACTACAACGTTCTGGCGCACTTGAGGAAGTTACCCTCGCAGCTCAGCATTCTCGACGCCCTTTTACTATCAAAAGAAGCGAGAGATTCATTGATCAAGGCGCTACAAGAGCCAGAGCAATTCCAAGCTTTTCTCGCCGAAGAAAAGATGAAGGACGAACTGGAAGAAGTACATACAGTCGATATTACCTTCGGCGATGAAGATCTCCTCCTTGGGACGTGCGAGCACAACCGTCCCCTATATGTCTCCGGATATTGTCATGATATCAAGATAGGCAAAATCCTGTCGACAATGGGTCTTCCGTCAATCTCCTCAACGTGCGAGTGTTGAAGGAAATCTGCATGAGCGTTCAGCATCTCGCTCGTGATAAAATCACCATCTCCGGTTTCGATTCCCAGTCATCACGGACCCTCGGGTCGGTGATACTGACACTGCGCTTCGGACTACTCGTCACAGATATTAAATTTCATGTCATCGATACCAAGACATGCTACAATGCTTTGCTTGGTCGGCCTTGGTTACACGAGTACAACATCATCCCTTCTACACAGCATCAGTGTATGAAATACTTCAAGGATGGTCTCGAGTATACCGTAACAGGAGAGCTGAACCCATTCTCCGTAAACGAAGTCCGAAAGTACGAAGATACAAAATACTTCTTACCAGACTTTGAAGACACAGAGAGATGTCATAAACCGGAGAACAAAGCTATCACCACCATTCTGGTCTTCGGGAGTGATACCGAGGAAGAGGAAGAGATAGTTTATTCAGGGCCACCCCAGTACAACAAGCCAGGACCGTCCGCTCCTATGCTTATCTTCGGCAGCGATTCAGAAGATGAGGTCAACGCCATATTCTCTGCTTGGCCTTCAATTCAAACATTCGCTGATGAAGAGCAAAGTTTGCAAGTTGCCATGGTTCCGCCCAAACATCATAAAGAACTAGACGCGCTTGATACCTACAGTGTGGAAGAGCTGCAGACGTTCTATGTCCCTCCCAGGCGAGAAGGTGGAAAGGAAATCCTATTCTACCGATCCGGGGAAACTAAAGTGGAGAAGGAAATCTGGCACGGCACGGATTCCACACTTGACAGGCTCCAGCCTATCCGTTTGCCCAAATATTACACAGACGGACTAAGGAGACTCTTGAGACGCCAAGGTGTACCCTTTAAACAAACTGCTCGACAAGCACGGTTCTATAACAGGATCTGGAACGTCCGTGGAAATCAGCGGAAATTGCCCAACGGAAAATGGAAACGACCGGGCTTGGGTATGTTCAGTCTAAGAAACGGGAGCTACTCCACGACTGCTACGTTATACATGACTTTGATGAAGAGGGAGATGCTTTTTGGGAAAATGCTAACCCTGAACCAGAAAGAGCTCCCGACATAAAAATGCCTAATCCATCGTTTGAAGAACAGATGGACAAGCTTATAAGGGAAGCGAGTCAAAAGGTTCGAGATGACCACAATCGCGAAATGGCCATCTACGAGAAAGCCAGGACGCAACGCCTTCTTCAACAGGCTGCGAAAGATGAAAATGCTCCTCCCTGTCAACCCGTCATACAAAAGGCCCGACGCAGAGGCAAAAATAAATCAATGAGCGGGAAAAGTGTTCGAGAGCGACAAAGTGGGACCAAGAAGCCACGCGATCAGGAATCGAGTAATCCAGATTCGTCTCTTATAAGACATCAACTGATTATACTCCCGGAGTCCAAGCACCCCGAGCAAGCAGACGAAGTCTCTCATCCGGACTATTGCTCCTATCATAGGGCAATAGGACATCCTATCGAAGACTGCTTCACCTTCAAGAACTGGGTCGAAGATCAATATCAGCAAGGCAGGCTCGCTTTATCCAAGAGTTGGAAGGTAACCCCGCCACAGAAGCATGAACCTAAATCTACGAGGGTAGAACCAGATCCACTTCGGTCTTGGAAGCGAGCTCATACCTGTCACATGATAACGCTGTCAGAAGAAGATCCCGAGAGTATGGATAATCTCCCCTGGTGCTTCGAAAACAATGATGACGAGGTGATCTCGGAGTTTCTACCGGCGCCGAAAGAGCTGGAAAATAGAATACATACCACTGCAGATGAGCTCAAGAAAATTGATTTGGGGACGGCAAGTGACCCGCGGCCGACGTTCGTCAGCGAATTGCTGTCTGAAGAAAGGGCGGCTACACTAAAGAACGTGCTCATGCAGTATAAAGATTGCTTCGCATGGAATTATTCCGAGATGCCAGGACTAGATCCCGAGATTGCTGTACACAAATTGGCAATATCCCCAGACGTCAAGCCAATCAAACAAGCACTGATGAGAATGCGGCTCGAGCTTGAGATGGGCATCAACGCCGAGGTCAAGAAGCTGATCGACTCTGGCTTTATCCAAGAGGTCCAGTACCCTGACTGGATTGCCAACATTGTCCCGGTGATGAAGAAGAATGGGGCGGTGCACATATGTGTGGACTTTCGGGATCTTAATAAAGCCTTCCCTAAGGATGACTTCCCAGTACCGGTTACCGAGCTGATGATAGACAATACATCCACCCACGAAGTCTTCTCCTTCATGGACGGATTGTCAGGATATAATCAGATAAAGATGCATCCCGAGGACCAGAAGCATACCGCCTTCCGGACCCCTTTGGGTATATTCTGCTACAAGGTGATGCCCTTCGGTCTAAAGAACGCTGGCGCCAGCTATCAGAGGGCCATGACGAAGATCTTCGATGATCTCATACATGAAATCGTCGAATGCTATATCGACGACCTCGTGGTGAAAAGCAAATCATACGAGGAAGATTTAGAGCATCTGAAGATCGTGTTTCAACGCCTTCGGCAATATAACTTGAAGATGAACCCTCTCAAATGCGCGTTCGGAGTTTCCTCAGGCAAGTTCCTAGGATTCATTGTCCGACACCGAGGCATCGAGGTAGATCCGTAGAAAATCAAGGCAATTATGGAGATGCCCCCACCGAGGACTCTTAAGCAATTGCGGTCTCTCCAAGGGAAGCTCACGTATATCCGGCGATTCATAGCCAATCTCTCAGGTAAGTGCCGTCCTTACAGTCACCTGATGAAGAAGGGAACCTCGTTCGTCTGGGATCACAAATGCCAAAGCGCGCTGGACTAAATCAAGCAATACCTGCAGAATCCGCCAGTACTGGCCGCTCCGGTCAAAGGAAAACCTCTCATTCTGTATACAACCGCCCTTGAAGGTTCCTTTGGCGCATTATGGGCACAGGAGAACGACCAAGGGAAGGAGAGAGCGCTCTACTATTTGAGTCGAGTTCTGCTGGGGGCAGAAAGCAATTATTCTCCCATCGAAAAACACTGCCTGGCATTAATCTTCACGATAACGAAGCTCAGGCACTATGCATTAGCGCATGACGTCCGTCTCATATCGAAGGTGGATCCTCTCAAATATTTGATATCAAAGGCCATATTGATGGGGCGGCTCGCTAAATGGGCCTTGCTCTTGATGGAATTCTCAATAACGTATCAGCCACTTAAGGCAGTGAAGAGACAGGCCATCGCCGACTTCCTCGCTGAGCATCCGATACCTGCCGATTCTCCCTTGAACTGCGAATTGCCAGACGAACATGCGTTTAACACGATCGACGAAAGTGATACCTGATGGGAACTTTACTTCGATGGAGCGTCTTCCATGAAGAAGCGCAAGCAAAGAACCCCCATAATTAAATCAGGGGTAGGACTCATTTTCGTAACTCCACAAGGAGGGATAATGCGCTTTGCCTTCTCCTTAACAGAGTCGAGGACAAACAATGAAGCCGAATACGAAGCTTTGATAGCAGGTCTCGAGATTGCCATTGATATGGGGATTGAAAACCTCTTCATATACGGAGATTCCCAACTGGTCGTTAGTCAAGTAAACGGCGACTATCAAACGTGCAAACCAGAACTGGTGAAGTACGGCGAGAGGGTACAGGAACTGCTGACCCAAATACCTTCCTACACCTTGGAAAGCATACCACGTGTGGAAAATAGCAAGGCGGATGCATTATCCAAGCTCGCTAAAGAACTGGCTGACGAAAACCTCGATAACGTGAGGATCGTTGTTCAAAGCCGTCGAGTCCTCGCACCGGCAGAAATATTTCCAGAGACATCCGAGGAAAAAGGAATGACCAAGCCAGTGGCTCTACAAATAAAAGACCAAGAAAAGGTTGAGGATTGGAGAGAGGTCTTTATAGACTACTTCAAATCCTGTCGAACGCCTGAAGATGCATCCTCAAAATATCAGCTCATGAAGCGAGCCTTATCTTTCACCTTCGTCAATGATACCCTGTATAAGAGATCATTTGACTCTTTATGGCTAAGATGCCTGGGACCTGAAGAGGCAAAGAGAGTCGTCCAAGAAATTCACGACGGACTCTGTGGTTCTCACCAAGCCGGGCCGAAGATGAAGCTGAAGATCAAACGGATGGGTTATTATTGGCCCATGATAATCCAAGACTGCCTCGAATATGTGAAGCAGTGCCACTCATGCCAGATTCACGGGAACTTCATCCATCAGCATCCGAATCCGCTACATCCGACAGTGGCTAGCTGGCCGTTCGAAATGCGGGGGACTGACATAATCGGCCCCATCGAACCAGCATCGTCCAGAGGACATCGGTTCATTTTGGCGACAACTGATTACTTCTCCAAATAGGCAGAAGCAGTAACGCTGAGGGAAGTGAAGATGGAGAATATCCTCCATTTCTTCAAGACACACGTCATTTATCGGTTTGGCACTCCGCGACGGATTATCTCCGATAACGGACCAGCCTACAGAAACCACAAGATCAGCCGCTTCGCACAACAGCATAACATAGACTGGAGATACTCCTCAGTCTATAATTCTCGAGCTAACGGTCTGGCTGAGACTTTTAACAACACATTGACGAAGATTGTAAAGAAGATGGTGTCTCGAAATAAAAAGGACTGGCACGAGAGACTGCACGAAGCTCTCTGGGCATACTGAACGACGTTCAAAACAGCCACGAACACAACGCCGTACGCATTGGTATTCGGTACAGAAACGGTACTCCCCCTCGAGATAGAGCTACCCTCCCTATGAGTGGCAGTTCACTACGAGCTAACGGATGAAGAAAACGCTCACCTTCGGCTTGAGGAGCTCGATGCCCTTGATGAAACCCAGCTCATGGCGCAACAAAATCTGGAGGCTTATAAAGCAAAGCTGACGCGCTCATACGAGAGATTGACTAAGCCGAGAACATTCCGCCAAGGAGAACTCGTGCTAGTGGTTAAAAGACCTATGATCCCTAATCGCACTAAGCGGGGGAAATTCGAGCCGAACTATGAAGGCCCATAAATCATAGACAAGGTCTACCAGGGTGGAGCCTATCTACTCATGGACATGCATGGTGAAAGGCCCTCCAGGCCGATAAACGGTCGCTTCCTGAAGAAATACTACGCCTAACGAGTCACGGCCTAGGTCAATGATAGATGACTCCGCCCGCTATCTTCCTAAGCCCAAACTCTATAAGTAGTAACCGGCTTCCTTTACAACGGACCGAAACGTCCTTAAAACTAACAGCGGACCGGAACGTCCTTAAACTAACAACGGACCACTATGTCCTAAAACTAGCTGTTGACCGAGATGTCGATAAACTACAGTGGATTGCAGCGTCCCAAAGCTGATATATAAAAAAAAGAATAAAAAAAAAAGAAAACGGTATGTCCATAAGCAAAATGGGCACGGATGAAAACCCGAAAGGGCTCCGTGAGTAAAAACAGCAGGGCTACCGGCGAGTTTTATGAAAACCCGAAAGGGCGCAATCTCATTAAAAGACACTTGCAAGGTCCTCTCGATTTTGTAAGGAGAAACCACCTGCGTAAGATCCTTATGACTCATAAGGGAGCAACACACTTAGGGATCCCCACGATCCCTAGGGAGAAATTACACTTGCGAGATCCTTACGACTCGTAAGGAGAACTCTTTTATGGGACCCTCACGGCTCATAAGATTCAAAAGTCTTAAGCTATAGGGATCTGAACCTGTTCTTAAGGAACCCCCACAACCTCCAATACTGCCCTACAAACGGCTCAATGTTGACCCTTGTATACAATCCACGGGCACGAATAAATATTTCCCTAACGAAGTCCCATCCGTGACTAGGGATATGTCTATATGGTGAACAACCCTTGTAAGTCCTCTCGATTTATAAGGAGAAAACCCTCTTGTAAGATCCTTACGACTTACAGGAGAACATACACTTAGGAGTCCTCATGACTCCTAAGAAGAAAATGCACCTGCGAGATCCTCACGACTTGTAGGGAGAAATACCTTCATGAGACCCTTACGGCTCATGAAGTCAAAACCCTTAGTCGACAGGATCCTAACCCTATTTACTGAGCCACCTTTGTTTGACATCGACAGAGGCAAATGATGATTCTCTCCTGGCAATATCCCAGTAGTAGCAGTGCTGATGCCGAAATTGGTGTCTAATTCCGAACTTGCAGCGAAAAGCCAGCAAACCACACATACATACGAAATAGCCGAAATGATGGGGCAACTTGCAGACAAAATCAGCAAGTAAAAATACATGCATGCAAAATAGCCGAAATGATTGGGCAACTCGCAATAAAAAGAAGCGAGTAAAAATATAAAAAAATAGCCGAAATGATTGGGCACCGCGAAAAATAGCCGAAATGATTGGACAATCGCGACCTTCACGATATAAAAGCTGAAATGATAGGGCATCGCGGAAAGAAATAAAAAAAATGAATGAAATTTATGCCCTACAGGTGATATCATGTCAATCCCTGTATACGATCCAGGGGCGCAAACAAAGAGGGAATCACACCCTTCCTCCCCAAGCTTCATCAGAAGGAGAGGCCAAATCTCAATGGTTCACAGACAGCCTATAGATCATCTCAACATTCGTCTTATTACAACGGACACAACATCAAGCAAAGCGGAATAGCGGCAACTCCCAGTTCCATGACTCAGTGGTGTACAGATGACCGAGAGTCAAACTCCGACTCCGTGAAATCCGGATAAAGTCAACCCTTCCTGGTCACGTGGAACGCGGATAATGTCAACTCTGACCCCGTGTGAAGCATCCAGAGCGGAGCTTGGTCCTCGCCGAACATGGTAGTGAAACCGTGGGAAGCATCCAGAGCAAAATTCCTGGTTACGTGGAACACGGCTTATGTCAATCCTGACCCCGTGGGAAATGTCCAGAGCGGATCCTGGTCCTCACAGAGCACGGCAATGACCCCGTGTGAAGCATCCAGAGCGGAGCCAGGTCCTTGCCAAACACGGCAGTGAACCCGTGGGAAGCATCCAGAGCAAAATTCCTGGCTACGTGGAATGCGGATTATGTCACTCCTGACCCCGTGGGAAACGTCCAGAGCGGATCCTGGTCCTCGCAGAGTACGACAATGACCCCGTGTGAAGCATCCAGAGCGGAGCCTGGTCCTTGCCGAACACGGCAGTGAACCCATAGGAAGCCTCCAGAGCAAAATTCCTGGCTACGTGGAACGCGGATTATGTCACTCCTGACCCCGTGGGAAATGTCCAGAGCAGATCCTGGTCCTCGCAGAGCACGGCAATGACCACGTGTGAAGCATCCAGAGTGGAGCCTGGTCCTCGCCGAACACGGCAGTGAACCCGTGGGAAGCATCCAGAGCAAAATTCCTGGCTACGTGGAACACGGATTATGTCACTCCTGACCCCGTGGGAAACGTCCAGAGCGGATCCTGGTCCTCGCAGAGCACGACAATGACCCCGTGTGAAGCATCCAGAGCAGAGCCTGGTCCTCGCCGAACACGGCAGTGAATCCGTGGGAAGCATCCAGAGAAAAATTCCTGGCTACATGGAACGCGGATTATGTCACTCCTGACCCCGTGGGAAATGTCCAGAGCGGATCCTGGTCCTTACAGAGCACAGCAATGACCCCGTGTGAAGCATCCAGAGCAAAGCATGGTCCTCGCCGAACACGGCAGTGAACCCGTGGGAAGCATCCAGAGCAAAAATTCCTGGCTATGTGGAACGCGGATTATGTCACTCCTGACCCCGTGGGAAATGTCCAGAGCGGATCCTGGTCCTCACAGAGCGCGGCAATGACCCCGTGTGAAGCATCCAGAGCGGAGCCTGGTCCTCGCCGAACACGGCAGTGAACCCGTAGGAAGCATCCAGAGCAAAAATTGGACTGTGAGGTCCTTAAACTCACAGACTATGATGTCCTTAATCTCGACCGTGATGTCTTAAAACTAACATTGGACAGTGATGTCCTTAAACTCATAGACTATGATGTCCTTAACCTCGACCGTAATGTCTTTAAACTAACATCGGACTGTGGGGTCCTTAAACCCATGGACTATGATGTCCTTAACCTCAACCGTGATGTCTTAAAACTAACATTGGACTATGGAGTCCTCAAATCCACGGACTAAGATGTCCTTAACCTCGACCGCGAGGTCTTTAAACTACGGTATCCTGGAAAACGTCCAGAGCGGAGTCTGGTCCTCGCAGAACACGGCAGTGAACCCGTGGGAAGCATCCAGAGCAACCCCTGACTCCATGAAATGCGGATAAGGACAACTTCATCCATCACTTGCGGGTCCTCACGACTCGTAAGGGAGTAAATTCTCTTGTGAGATCCTTACGACTTTCAAGAGAAAACACACTTAGGAATCCTCATGATTCTTAAGGAGAAATTACACCTACGGGATCCTCTCGACCGGTAGGGAGAAAATTCTTTATGAGACTCTCACGGCTCATAAAGTTGAAAAGTCTTAGGTGAAAGATCCTAACCCTATTTTCTAAGCCATCACTACCTTACAAAGAGCACAAGATTGACAGCTATATACTATCTACAGACCGCACTTGCTAAAATCACATGGCAAACAACACAGCAAGAAATAAGAAAGCAGAGAGATGACACAAGACATTACAAAGAACGTGTATCTTTTATTCATGAATTCGATTGGGTACAAAATACATCATATGAAAGAATAAAAGAACAAATACATTTTATTCAAAATTACAAATGGTACAAAAAAATTTATTGAGAGGAAAGCGCTTTCAATAATCCAATCAGCCGCTCGCGCACTTCCCTCAGCCCCTCTTCCTGATCAGCTGCCGCGGCCAACTCCGCTTCGACCTGGGCTCGCTGCTGCAAGTAAGACGAAAGTTGTTCCTCGACGGCTCGCTGAGCTGCTTCACGATCTTGTGCATCCCGCTCGACGACGTCGAGCTTCTGCCTCAATGTTAACCCATCAGAAATACATCACAGAAGGCCTTCGAAGATAACTTTCAACTGGGCAGCATTCGCATCAACCTCAGCATGCAGTCGAACAGACTCGCTTGAAGTTTCTTTACATTCTCTCTGCTTTAAAGCCACTTCTTATTCAAGATGGCGGAAGTAAGAAGTGCTCTGCTGGATCCACGCAGCCCGTTGAGTGCTCATAGCCAGAATCTCAGGTGCAGGACGCCTAAGCTCAAGCTCATGCAAGCAAGCCTCGATTTCCCTGCAGCGATTAACCCAAGACTCAACAACGCCTTCACCATGAAAGTTCATGAGCGTCGCCAGCATAAGGTTAACCTCTGCGGCAAAATCCGCAGCAGATGTGGGATTCTCCGTGTCAATCTCCTCAATATATTCGCTCAGTATGCGTAGACTGGTCACAGCACCTTTGGATGATGTACGCCTGAAAAAAGGCCCTGCCGGCATTATAATGCGAGACTCGAACGGGGCTGGAGTCGATGTGATTGCTACAAAATAGATCATAATCAGATGTCGGCTCAAGAAATAAAGAAAATACGCAAAAAGTAGAGTTTACTATACCGGCTGCGGCAGGGCACAGAGCTGGGAGTACTGGTGGCGCAACGACGGCCTCGTCCCCCCTTCAATTCGTAAGGCTACAAGCAATATGAAGAAGAGTTAGCAGTAATGCGACTGCCCGTTAAAGAAAAGGACGTCGTTTAGAGAAAATACTCACCGATACCGGCAGGTGGACTAATCTCTAACAAGAAGGAGAAGTGTGGGTGCAGCACCTGATACAGGTGGTCAAAAAGGACTCCTGCAAGGACGCAATATTGCAACGTCAGTACGTAGGTTATACAGCTTAAAAAAAATAAGACTGATGGGTCACCAATCCGCATCTTCCAACATCTGAGATGGTATGAGAGAGGGTAGAGGAGACACCACCGTCAAGGCGGTAGCTGATGGCGCTGCCTCGGGAAGTGCGACATCAGCACTAGCCGCACTTGCATTAGAAACAAGATAAACCCTGTCAGGAAAGATTGCAGAATAAAAAGAAGGGCGGTGACCTAAATTTTACCTGATGAGTCGCCAGCCGGAGCTGTGACGAGGGCGTCACTTGATACAACGGCGGCATCTCCCTCCTCCATCAGGGTGGTCTTACCTCCCGTCACCTCATCCCCTGACTCCACGAGAGCCGTCGTCATGCTCGCGACGCCAGGAGACGGCAAAGAACCGTAGGCGGAAAGAGTGATGATCGGAGCGGTGCCCGACTCTTGAGAAAGAGCGGCCATCTCGGACCCAGCAATTGTACCCGTTTCGCTTGCCACCACCTCAAGCTCAGTGATTGCAGCCGTCTCATCCACCGCTGCCTTAGGCTCGGCCGCGGTAGTCGTTTCACCTGCCGCCACTTTGGGCTCGGCAGCGGTAGCTATCTCGGGCATAGAGATCGTGACTGTCTCGTTAACCACTACCTCGGGCCCAGCAATTGCGGCCTTATCGCCTACCGTCGTCCCGGGTTCAGCAGCTACCTCCTCCACCGCACCCTCAGGCTCAGCGGTCGCCGCCATTTCTTCGATAAGGCTCGGCCCTGCAAGACAAGATATATGATAACTGACAGTTTAAAATTTTGACAACGGAACCTCACGGCACATTACCTGGAGTTGATTTACCGTTCGCTTCCCGAGCCGCCCGTGCCGTCCGTCTATAAGCAGTAGACAAGGCGACCGGAGACTCTTTTGAAGGAGTAGCAGCAGGGGCAGCAGCGCTTGAACCAACTCCCGCAGCTAAAGCAGCACTACGCTCCCTTGCTGCGCGCCTCAGGCGCTTCCTTTCCTCCCGAGCCGTCAAAACAGACCTTTTAGAATCCTCCTTCAACAGGACGTTATCATCCACATCCAGGGTTACTTCTGGAGCCGCTAAGGCTTCCGTCATCGGTTTTTTAAGTAAGGCTTCTTTCGGCAGTGCCGAAGAGGCCGGGATTTCGGTGGCTGGCTCGGGGAGAATTTCCGCATCAGCTTGCGGGATAGGCATTGTAGTCCCTGTGATAAGACAAAGAGAGGGTCAGAATACTCATAAGAAATGGGAGCAGAAACATGGCGAACCGAAACGTACCGAGGCCTAAGGATGCTCGAAGTCGTTCCTCTTCCTCAAAAGTCTTGAGAGAAGAAGCGAGAGCTTCTTCGGTAGAAATGCCTATTAAAGAATGAAAAGCGTCAGTCAAAAAAAATAATACAAGTATGATGCAATGGCGAAAAATACAACTAAAGATTACCTGATCGTGCGAGGATAGCCAACCTCTCTTCGCGTCTTGCCAATCGCTCGGAAGCTGCAATGGCAGCCGCCAAATCAGTATCATCTGGCGGCATGAATAAGCCCTCATTTGTCCCATACTCGCTCAAGCCCTCACTATAAGGAGCATGAGGCTCCTGGCCAAGTACCACGTCAAGAGAAAAGAGCGACTTTTTCTTCTTCTGAGAGCGAGCTCCGGTCGCAGCCAACACCAGCTTGCGCTTAGTGGCCACCTTGGGACGGCGAGTCCCGATATCCGAGCCCACGCCAGATTCGGGTGAAGCTACGTTTACCGTCTCCACGGGAGCACGGGGCACCAATGGCACGTCCACCGTCTCCACAGGATCACGGGGCAATCCACGCATGGGGCTTAGCACACGTGGAGGCTCAACTGCAGCGGCCTCTCTTAGCGGAGGGGGCACAGCGATCCGTCGCCTTAAAAGGACGTTGCGATCGCTGGCAGGGGGCGCACTCTTGCGATCGAGCAGCCGCCGCCTCTCTTCCCTGATGACAGCACCCATCGCGTGTTGATACCAGGCCCCGTATACGTTAAGGGCCCTCGGGATGCAACTTTGCTCGCTAATGAAGAAGTAGGAGCCCGTATTCAAGCGCATAAAGTGATGCAGCGCACCCCGTATTCCCTCTCTGGTGGCAGCAGGTTCTTCCAAGAACGCCTCCAGCGGGACCCCCTGGTTATAACTTAGCTGCTGGGCAAAATGATGGGGGTTGTATCTCATAAAAAGAGCCGCATCATTTTGCCTGAATACGAGGAAGCGCGGCCTGATGGAGTATAGATGTAGAATCTCCCGGGCTTTCAACACGGAAGCCCCGCCCTTAAAAGTGTCGCGCAATGCCAGCACCGTCTTTGAAGTTTCCTGCCCGATTGTCAGGACTTTGTCCGTGAAAGAAATACCAGCCCCGATCGTGCGCGGACGAAGAAGCAAGCCCCTAGCTTCCCGCTAAGACGGATTCACGATAGACGCGTCAACCAGTCGTATAATTCGTGGAAGCTTGCATTTCTCATAAAACGAGGGTCTTTTATGAATACCAAATACCCCGAGCATATGCATTTCCATCCACGAAGTAAAGTAGTGCATCGAGAAGTTGGTAGCTTGCACCCCCGGTTCAGTTGTATCCGCCGCCACGCTAAGACCATGGTACAGGTGGGCCAGCCTGGCAATCCCGATGACCATATGTATTCCGGCCACCATTCGATGTGCTGGGTAGAAGACGGACGACCTCATATAGAGAGGGTGCATGGGGAGCGCGAACCAACACAACCATAGCCCGAGAAACCCGAGAAAGAAAGTCTCCTCGTCAATGCCCGGAGCGGCGATTTCTGACAAAGGGATGATCGCGGCATCGGGAAGATAAAATCCCTTCTGATGATCTTCCAACATTGGTCAACGGTCCAAGCCAAAGCCAAAAGGGTCGTCGGACTTGGCAAACTTTTCACCTCGTTGCGATAAAATCTCCGGGCGAAGAAACCGGGCGATGAAGTCTGCGAAGCTGACCCCTCGGCCTCCGGATTCCAAGAAGAGGCTCTCGTACATGTTTAGCACCTTTATCAGACTAGGAAACTGGTGCTGAATAGCGTTCTTCGGCATTAGGCCCATCACCACCGGCTTGGTGGAAAAAACGTATTAATCCGGAAGAAGCAGCTCCTCATAGTGCTTCCCCCCCACCGGCAGACCGGAAATCTCAGCAAATTCTTCTAAGGGGATGAAGACTTCTCTGTCCAGTAGAAGAAAGGTATGGGTTGGGATGTTCCATTGCTCCAAGAACGCTTTAATCCACCATGTCGGAGGAGCAGAATATTGGAACAATGAAGCGTAAACCGCAGGATATAGGCCGAGCTTCAGCAAGTGTGTTTTCTTCGCCGACAAAATGTACTTGGCCTACTGCAAATACCATGGCCGAATGTCGGGGAGTCAACCCGACGTTGTAAGGTTTTCCCCAAGGGCGCGACTCGCCCTGGCATATGCGCCGCCCCAAGGTATCCAAAGCTGCCGGCAGCTGCAGGGGTATAGCGGCAATCGAAGGTTGAAGAAGACCCTCCGAAGTCCAATTGACAACCTCCACGGCATAGTTCACCGGGGGTACATCTGCATACGAAATCGATGAGATCGGCTCCGACGGCGTCGCACAAGAGAAGCTTCGGCGACCTTTGATAATCTGGTCGTACCACTTACCCCACAGGTGAAGTTTTTTGTGTTCCGGGTCATGGTCTCTAATGAGCGCAAGAACCTCCCGGTCCACCGGCGCCTCAGGGAATCCTCCCTTTGAGCGGAAAAACGGGAAAGAAAGATCGGAAGACATGTCTCCTGCGAGAAAGAACGGAATTCAATTATCAGTATTATAATTTAATTTTAAAATCCCGACGCTCGGCACTTTAAAATTTGTACCACACTGCAATGCAGTGGAAAGGGGACCAAAGGTGGACCCACAAAATCCAGATGACAATGCATCAATTAATAAAACAGCCTCATCATTGGATGAGACCGTCAATTAATGAGGAAATCCTCAAGGAATATTCTCATTGAATGAGAAATCCCTCGGGAAAAGGAGAAAATCTCTCTTTGAGAGCAAAGCTCTGTAACAGAGTGACACTTGTCAAACTCTGGTCATGAAGGAATAAAATTCCTTAAAGAGCCTAGCTCTGTAATGATGATGGAAAATCCATCAAAGATTAATTAAAATTAAAATTAATTCTTGAGAATTAAAAATTCTGGGATCTTCAAGATCCATGAAAAAACTCTTAAGAGTTCTTCATCAAAAGATCAAAAGATCTACATATTATCAAAAGAGCAGAGCTCTAATGCATGGGATAAGAAACCCCAAGAAAAGATCTGTTCAGATCTATGGATTCTTGAGAGCAAGGCTCTGTTTATGAAACCCCAAAGGGGTTTTCTTTAGATCAAGGATCTATGAAGAGCAAGGCTCTGTTAATGGGTAAAACCCCGAATTTATTAAAATTAATTTAATTTTACCTAAGTTTGGTAGAGTTAACTTTTGAAAGTTCTTGAACAGAAGAGCAAGGCTCTAAATAAAAATTCTTAAGAAGAAGATGATAATCATCTGAGGACCAAAGGTCCTATTTATAGGCACTGAACCGCCTCTTCAACTTTTGAGTTGATCCAAGGGCTCAGATGTTGCCACCGCTGCACTCACGTGTACGTCACGTGAGCGCAACGGTGGGAGGGGGGGTATTTGTTTCCCCCAATCAGAGCAAAGCTCTGTTTTGAATTTCAAAATTCAAAAATTGAAGCAATACTTCAGATCCTGTACGCTGCGCGCTGCGTACCACGTGTCGAGCACAGACGCGCTAGCACCAGGTGCGCTGCGTCCTAGGCAGCGCACCCCCAATCAGAGCAAAGCTATGCTTCAAAATTCAAAATTTAAATTGAAACAACGCTTCAGATTCTACGCGCTGCGCGCCATGTGTCAAACACGGGTGCGCTAGCGCAGTTGCACTGCGCTCTGCGCTGCGTGCCACGTATCAAACACGGGTGCGCTAGCGCAGTTGCGCTGCGCTCTGCGCTGCGTGCCACGTGTCAAACACGGGTGCGCTATCGCAGTTGCGCTGCGCTTTGTGCTGCGCGCCACGTATCGAACGTAGGTGCGCCAGCGCTGGAATTAAAAATTCCCCCACCGTCAGATCAAAAGATCTACTAATAATAAATTATTAATTAATCAGAACTAAAATTCTGTTATGGAAAGATTTTTCAATCTTATTAAAACAAAAAGATTATCTTCTGTAAAACAGAAGTCTTAGGATCAAAGATCTAACGGTGGGAAATATTCCCAAATCAATCAGAGAAAGATCACTTAAAACTGATTTAACAAATCAATTGGTCCTATATAAAGGCCCCTAGACTTCAAGTCTCACAAAAAAAGAAAAGAGAGAGAAAAACCCTTTGCAAAAGAAGAGAAAGCTCTTAGAAATAAGAAGATTTTTTTTCATCTTCAAGGTAAAAAGAACTATGTTCTTGAATAATAGAGATGAAACCATCCCGTAAAAAGAAGAACCATCTTCTAGAAAGATCAGAGATCTAAGAAAAAGATCAAGGTCTTTAATAAAAAAGAAAAGATCAAAGATCTAATCATAAAATAATAAAAAGAAGTAAAATACTTTATTCACAGATCTTTTGATCTATAAAGGCAGAGCTTTTTATAAAAACAAGAACTTTTGTTCTTGTATCTTGAGGCAAAGCCTCCTTTGAAGAACATAAATCTGTTCTTTGATCTTAAAATTGATCAAATGCGCTTTGCGCTATTAAAAAGTGCCTTGCACTCATGTATTGCGCTTTTGCGCTTCTTGGACCGGCGCTCAGCGCCAAAACATACCACGTGTCAACCATAGACACTAATTGCGCTTTGCGCTTCTGAAACAGAGCTCTGTGCTCGTGGGCTGGCGCTCAGCGCCAAGCGCTCCACGTGTCGCTCACTGGCACGCCAATAGACTAGCGCAATGCGCTCATAAACTAAAAGCGCAATGCGCTAACAAACTAGCGCTTAGCGCTAAGCGCGACATGTGTCCTCTTCGTGTGCGTTACCCGACAGAAGCGCAATGCGCTCTTTGCCTGGCGCAAAGCGCCTGGTGCACCACGTGGCGCACTGTCAGAACACACTTTGTTCTGATGAATGCTATGCATTCAGTATAAGACAAAAAATGCCAGAGCCCAATGCTTAGCATTATTAAAAGGGCAGAGCCCAAATAAAGGCCTAATGGCCAGAACAAAAATAAAATGTTAAACATTTTTAACTGGACTTAGCCCAATTCTGGCCATAAGTTCTCAACTTGTATTGAACTGAGCACATCTGCTATGTCAACCAATTCACATCGGTTCGAGGGTACATCTCTTTACTCCTCTGATATCTGTCGTTGTAATCATTCAACGTCGTCAGAGAGGTGATGGGTCCCAACAACCACACATAATAATGGACTGTGGAGTCCTTAAACCCATGGACTATGATGTCCTTAACCTCGACCGTGATGTCTTAAAACTAATAACGGACTGTGGGGTCCCTAAACCCATGGACTATGATGTCCTTAACCTCGACCGTGATGTCTTAAAACTAACAACGGACTGTGGGGTCCCTAAACCCATGGACTATGATGTCCTTAACCTTGACCGTGATGTCTTTAAACTAACAACGGACTGTGGAGTCCTTAAATCCACGGACTATGATGTCCTTAACCTTGACTGCGATGTCTTAAAACTAACATTGGACCGAGATGTCCTTAAACTAACTGTGGACCGTAATGTCCTTAAACTAATTATCGACCGCAATGTCACTAAACTAAACAATAGAGCCCAATTGCTCTCTTGTCGGATCTAAACGATCCCGTTAAGTTGATCTTAGTCTAAAATTAGACTAACGTATCCTTAACAAACGTTTAAGTTGATCTTAGTCTCAAATGAGGTTAACGTGTCCTTAAACTCAACCCTCCCAAACCCAAATCTAAGAAAGATACGGATTTGGACTAATCCACGCCCTACGGGCGACAACATAAATTAGTCTCCGTATACAATCCACGGGCAACCAAACACAAAACAAATATACACGACACGAAGTGACCATCTGGAGAAGGAGAAAGTTGTTACCGCGATGTGGTAGCATAATTAACTGCTGGGGCTTGCGCCTGCAGGGAAGAGCGTCCCCACAATCAAAACCCCCTCAAATGAGGGGGAATCTGACGAAGTCTGCTACATCGGCTGCATCCGTTTAAACCTTCGATACATGGTGCCATAAATCAACATGGCATCTTCGGAGAGGTGGACGGATAGCACCAATTAGCATCTGCCCTCAGATTCAGGCAAGACGTTTGTCTTCCCGGATTCTGGCGGTAAACAGTAACATCTGAAGATATGAACACTCTATCTAACTTACGATTATTACACCTATACCCCTTTTGATCCTTAGCATAACCTAGAAAGACACATCAAATAGATTTTGAATCAAGTTTGGATTTCCCGGGGCGATGACCATAAACAAATTAAGTACAACCAAACACTTTAGAAAGTACTCTTTCCTTAGAAGGAAACATGACAACATAGGGTATTTGTCCCATCAAAATAGTACTTGGCATGCGATTAATCAAGTGGCATGCAGTAAGAACAATATCGTCCCAAAAACGTTTTGGAACGTGCATATGAATCAACAACGTACGAGTAACCTCTAACAAGTGTCTATTCATTCTCTCAGACACCCCCATTTTATTGAGAGATGTAAAGTCATGAAGACTAATGAACAATATCAAAAGAGTCTAAAAATTGCCGAAAATCTAAACTGAAGTATTCTTTGGCATTGTCAGCTCACAAAATTTTAACATTCGTACCAAATTGATTTTTAACCTTAATAACAAAAGATTTAAATGATGTAAACACTTCAACTCTAGATTTTAGCAAATACAACAAAGCCACTCTAGAAAAATTATCAATAAAAATCACAAAATAATGATATCCACAATTTGATATAATAGGATACGGACTTCAAATGTCAGAATGAACAGTGCTAAACAAATTAGTGGACCTATTATTCAATCTATGAGGATAAGAAGCACAATAATGCTTTCCCAACTTACAAGATGCACAATCAAGAGAAGATAGATTGCTAGAAGAAGGTACAAGTTTTTTAAGGTTCTCTAAATATGGATGACCTAACTAACTGTGAAACTCATGAAAAGTTGTAGACGTAGAACAAGCTGCAGGTGTGCTCCCATCAAGGTAGTATAAACCTCCACGTTCATATCCTGAACTAATTACGTCTCTCGTCTCCAGGTCTTGCAGAATACAGCCAGAAGGAGAAAATTTTACCAAAAATTTCAAAGAGTGCACAAATTTACTTAAAGATAATAAGCTGAATAGAAATATCGGTACATAAAGAACTGAAGATACAGACAAGGATGGAGTGAGACGAGTGGATCCAATGCCTTCCACTTTAGAGGTGGAACCATTGTCAACTATGATAGGACTATATGAAGTAGAAGATAATGAAGTGAGTATACATGACTTTCCAGTCATATGATCTGATGCACCTGAATTTATGATCCAGGATGTGGGAGATGCTACAGAAATGAAACAGCTATTACCTTTACCCTTGGCCAAATCAGATGCATCCTGTGACGACGATGATGTAGAGCCTCCTGAGAGAAGACTTCGCAGCTGTGAAAACTCCTTCTCAGTAAGATTGATGCAGAAACTGATGACACTGAATCAGATGTAGCAACTTTGGCAGTAGGTCGAAGCTCAGGGTGGAGAGTATAGAAATACTCTCGAGTGTGGTTAGACATCTCATAATAAGTACAAAATTTGTCACCTCTCTTCCTGCCAGCCACTCCTTTACCTCCCCGACCTCTACGATCACGAATGCCCTGTCTTTTTTCTCCAACAAAAGATACATGAGAGAAAAGAGCTAGGAACATGGGAGCCTCCCAAAATATGTCGACAAATAGTCATAAACCCTTGCCCAATAGCCCCAAAAAATGACATCACCATCATCTTCTCATGCTGCTTTCTTTGCTCGTTGACATCAACTGCAAGAGGGAAAATGGAGAGTAACTCGGTCTCTAGCCGCTTGAGCTTACCATACATAACTGATATAGATTTGCCTTTACGCTGCAACTCATGAAGAGACTCAACAATCTCAAATGCTCGATTATCACTCTCCTTCTCTTCGTACGATTCTTTCAAATACGCCCAAATAGAATATGCATTATCATATTTATACACTACCTCGGTGATCTCATCTTCTATTGCCTGTTAGCTATAGTGCCCTCAAGTCAATTATTGGATCACAGGCGCGCGATTGCAATGATTAAGAGATGACCTATACCGGTATAACAGTCTTACTCGAGATGATAGTTGTAACAACCCTAATTTTCTTAAACAATTTTTTTCAAATATTTTTTCAAAAATCCATAAAGGGGTATTTTAGCCTGAGCACAAGATATAAGTAATTATTTTGCTTTTTAATTTCAAGTTAAAATAATGTAATAACTCCATTTTTAGTGTACAAAATTTGCTTAAAAATTAATGTATACTTGGGGTATTTACATTTACTGTTATTACTTTAAGTAATTAATTAGCTCCATAATTACAAGAAGGAGCTTGTAGTTCATTGGTAATACGTTGCACTGCTGAACCAAGCCACCAGAGTTCAAATCCCATACCCCACATTATTTTTAATATTGATTTTTTTTAAAACCTTTAGAATACCAAGGGTTTACACGTGCATATCTCATAAAAACCCCACTACACCCAAAAATGTAACATTGCCAGGGGTTAGATGAATCGTCGGGGGGGATCCCGGCTGCCTGACTCGGCCGGGAATCGGCCAAATCGGCCTTGACTCGGACGACTCAGTCCTCCGACCGAGTTACGGCCGAGTCGGCCGATTTCGGCGACGGCCCCAACATGAAAGTTATGTCTTTTCATATTCCCTATGCACCTGCAAAATTTCAGCCTCAGACCATTTCCAGAGATCCTTTAAAACCCCAATCACTCCACTTTTAATACATTTTAAATATATTTTATCACATTTTTCATTTTAACCTTTCATCTACCCTAACCCTAGCCTAACCCTATAAATACCATCCCTACCCTCTACCCTCTCACCCCAAAATTCTGAGGCCACTCTCTCAAAATTCCAAGAAAACTTGTGTACTTTGAAAACGAGCTCGAGGCGAAGCTCCGACGAATTCCTGGCGGAACTTTCGGCGATCGTTCTAAGAACTCCTGGAGATGACGCAACACATCGGTGATTCCACTACTTCCCTCTCACCCTTTTGTGTGTCTTAGAACCCGTAAGTCTCATTTTCTATCTATCTCTTCTATCTAAAAAAAATACGGTTTTACAAACCCGACGGAATCGGAACAAATCCGATTTCCGATTCAGTTTCCTATAAAATTCCACTTCTCACTAATACAATCATACTTAAACTTCCTCATGTTGACTATTAAACATTAATCAACCAATTATACAATCAATACAATTTACAAGACAAACAATACAATCAAAATACTACGGGGTTTAAGGGGTAGATTGGTACGGAAGGTGTTAAAAGTGGCACGAGACGGTAAGATTAAGACACCTAACCTGTATTCCGTTGCTGTTGTACCGTGGCCCAACGGTTCCTTGAGTTCCTGATACCTTAGTCTCCGGGGCAAGTGAGACTCCTCTCGTATACACTGGCATCCTTCTGTACCAAGCTACAAAAAACAGCGTTAACACTAAATACAACAATATAACATTATAATACAACTGTAAAAGCTACTCTCTCTCTCTTACTCTCTGTCCATTCAATTTCTCCTCTTATCTTTGGGACTTACCGAGCGATCTGTTCGCTAACGACATTCTATTTCTTTCTTCTTTGAATGTCGTCAGGTGATTTGGAACCGTCAGAGATCGAGCCAACTGCAGAAGACTTGGATCAGTACAGCGAAGACCCTGAGCTCTAGACTTATACATTTTCTTTTCAGTACCTTTAATTTCCTGTCATGCCATTGTTTAGGCATTGCTTTTATTTCAGTTGTATTTCCTTTTCATGCATTGTACAAAAGAATGTTAATAAATAAAGTTGCTGTTTTTATTATACCTTGTCTCTTGTGTATATTTTCTTTTATATTGCTTAGCAACGCTTACGTATTTGTTTCTGAGTAAATACGTAGCGGACCAGTCGTGTCCCCTTCGCCGTATACCGGGAAGCGGGGCATGACAGGTTTTGTTGGTGGCCCATGCAGGTCAGAGCTGTATAGAACCATACTATGCAGTTCTATTCTGCGTGAACAAACCTAAGCAATATAACACAAGAACCAGCAACTAAAGCATTCTTTACAATTCATGTTCCTTGAATCTTATCAATTTCATATTCCTTGAATCATATACTTTGAATCTGTCCTAACCTAAATTTTTCTTCAAGATTATGGATTCCCTGAACAACACCAGCACCAATGTCAATAACACACCTCCACCACTACTACTCACACCTGCCGTTCCTGCTCCACTCAACGAGCAAACGGTTATGCTTGAGCCAATCCGCAGCCTCCTAGAGGGACAACAACAGCTTTTGAACCGTTTCAAGGCTGAAGCACCTGGGGTGAAGCAATTCAGAGCTTTACATCCCAAACAGTTCTCAGGAAAGGGGAGCCCACTGGAAGCTGGGGAATGGGATCAAAGTATCGAGGATGATCTGGCTGCAGCACAAGTGCCAGAAATAACTTGGGTCCGAGTTGCAAAGCTGCAACTCGCGGACAATGCATGGAACTGGTGGAAAGCGGAAGAAAGCCATCTTGATCAGCCCATTGAATGGAAGACTTTTCGCGATGAGTTCGACGCGAAGTACTTCCCTGCTACAGCCAGGTTTGCCATGGAACAGCAGTTCAATCACCTACAACAAGGTTCGATGTAGGACAAGTCAGTAGATGAGTATGACGCGGAATTCACCATGCTCGGTCAGTAAGATATGTCACAGTATTTCAAATTTTTAATATCACATACTACACAGCTAACACAAGACCGTAACAGATTTGCGGCACACCTAATATCGACGGATGAGATCAGAGCCCGTCGATTTCAACAAGGTTTGGACACAGAAATTCAGGCTGCACTAGCCACAGGGAAATTTCTGACTCATGAGGATGCTCTGGAAGCTGCCCGCAGTTATGAGGCAGTAATAAAGGAGAGGGGCAGACCCCAATCTGCCGGATTTAAACGCCCTGCCACTCAAATGGCAGGAGGAGTCTCTTCCAGGCCATCGTTTGAACCCAGGAGAACCGATGAACCCAATAACCAGCAAAGACCACATTTCTGTTTTCATTACAAGAGAGATGGACATTTGATAAAGAACAGTAGGCGCGCAAAAGGCCTGTGCCTAGTTTGTGGCGCGTCCAATCACAGAATTGAGATCTGTCCATATAGATACAACTCAGCTCACACACCTACCAACTACCCGCAGCGGTCAGCTATCCAGACTATGCAACTCGTCCTGCACTCCCAGCACCACCTCCACACAGAACTCCTGCACAGCCTACTCGCCAATTCCAACAAGCAATGAGGGACATGCCTATAGGGCAGAGAAACAGGCCCCAAAGGCAGAATATGCCTCCAGCTAGAAGGAATGTACCACGGCGACAGACATTCACATTAGAAGCCGTAGAAGCCGAGACTGTAGGTCAAGGTGACACCGGTAAGCCTTTTTCACCCTTGTATCACTTTGTTATTTTTATACACTATCAAGTGCTCCAGACACCAAACTTCCCTTGAAATTGTTACACTTTCCTTTTACAAATTTCGAGAACGAAATTTTTATAAGGAGGATAGAATGAAACAACCCTAATTTTCCTATACAAATTTTTTCAAAAATCCATAAAGGGGTATTTTGGCCTGAGTACAAGATATAAGTAATTATTTTTCTTTTTAATTTCAAGTTAAAATAATGTAATAACTCCATTTTTAGTGTATAAAATTTGCTTAAAAATTAATATATACTTGAGGTATTTACATTTACTGTTATTACTTTAAGTAATTAATTAGCTCCATAATTACAAGAAGGAGCTTGTAGTTCATTGGTAATACCTTGCACTGCTGAACCAAGCCACCAGAGTTCAAATCCCATACCCCTACATTATTTTTAATATTGATTTTTTTAAAAACCTTTAGAATACCAAGGGTTTACACGTGCATATCTCACAAAAACCCCACTACACCCAAAAATATAACATTGCCAGGGGTTAGATGAACCGTCGGGGGGGGATCCCGGCCGTCTGACTCGGCCGGGAATCGGCCAAATCGGCCTTGACTCGGCCGACTCAGTTTTCCGACCGAGTCACGGCCGAGTCGGCCGATTCCGGCGACGTCCCCAACATGAAAGTTGTGACTTTTCATATTCCCTATGCACCTGCAAAATTTCAGCCTCAGACCATTTCCAGAGATCCTTTAAAAGCTCAATTACTCCACTTTTAATACATTTTTAATACATTTTATCATATTTTTCATTTTAACTTTTCATCTACCCTAACCCTAGCCTAACCCTATAAATACCACCCCTACCCTCTACCCTCTCACCCCAAAATTCTGAGGCCACTCTCTCAAAATTCCAAGAAAACTTGTGTACTTTGAAAATGAGCTCGAGGCGAAGCTCCGACGAATTCCCGGCGGAACTTCCGGCGATCGTTCTAAGAACTCCCGGCGACGACGCAACACATCGGTGATTCCACTACTTCCTTCTCACCCTCTTGTGTGTCCTATAACCCATAAGTCCCATTTTCTATCTATCTCTTCTATCTAAAAAAAATACGATTTTACAAACCCGACAGAATCGGAACAAATCCGATTTCCGATTCGGTTTCCTATAAAATTCCACTTCTCACTAATACATTCATACTTAAACTTCCTCATGTTAACTATTAAACACTAATCAACCAATTATACAATCAATACAACTTACAAGACAAACAATACAATCAAAACACTACGGGGTTTAAGGGGTAGATTGGTATGGAAGGTGTTAAAAGTGGCACGAGACGGTAAGATTAAGACACCTAAACTGTATTCCGTTGCTGTTGTACCGTGGCCCAACGGTTCCTTGAGTTCCTGATACCTTAGTCTCCGGAGCAAGTGAGACTCCTCTCATATACACTGGTATCCTTCTGTACCAAGCTACAAACAACAACGTTAACACTAAATACAACAATATAACAATATAATACAACTGTAAAAGCTACTCTCTCTCTCTCTCTTATACTCTCTGTCCATTCTATTTCTCCTTTTATCTTTGGGACTTACCGAGCAATCTGTTCGCCGACGACATTCTATTTCTTTCTTCTTTGAATGTCGTCAGGTGATTTGGAACAGTCAGAGATCAAGCCAACTGCAGATGACTTGGATCAGTACAGCGAAGACCATGAGCTCTAGACATTGTACATTTTCTTTTCAGTACCTTTAATTTCCTGTCATGCCATTGTTTAGGCATTGCTTTTATTTTAGTTGTATTTCCTTTTCATGCATTGTACAAAAGAATGTTAATAAATAAAGTTGCTGTTTTTATTATACCTTGTCTCTTGTGTATATTTTCTTTTATATTGCTTAGCTATGCTTAGCATATTTGTTTCTGAGTAAATACGTAGCGGACCAGTCGTATCCCCTTCGCCGTATACTGGGAAGCGGGGCGTGACAGGTTTTGTTGGTGGCCCATGCAGGTCAGAGCTGTATAGAACCATACTATGCAGTTCTGTTCTGCGTGAACAAACCTAAGCAATATAACACAAGAACCAGCATCTAAAACATTCTTTACAATTCATGTTCCTTGAATCTTATCAATTTCATATTCCTTGAATCATATACTTTGAATCTGTCCTAACCTAAATTTTTCTTCAAGGTTATGGATTCCCCGAACAACACCAGCACCAATGTTAACAACACACCTCCACCACTACCACTCACACCTGCCGTTCCTGCTCCACTCAACGAGCAAACCGTTATGTTTGAGGCAATCCGCAGCCTCCTAGAGGGACAACAGCAGCTCTTGAACCGTTCCGAGGCTGAAGCACCTGGGGTGAAGCAATTCAGAGCTTTACATCCCAAACAGTTCTAAGGAAAAAGGAGCCCACTGGAAGCTGAGGAATGGGCTCAAAGTATCGAGGATGATCTGGCAGCAGCACAAGTGCCAGAAATAGCTTGGGTCCGAGTTGCAAAGCTGCAACTCATGGACAATGCACGGAACTGGTGGAAAGCGGAAGAAAGCCGTCTTGATCAGCCCATTGAATGGAAGACTTTTCGCGATAAGTTCGATGCGAAGTACTTCTCTGTGACTGCCAGGTTTGCTATGGAACAGCAATTCATTCACCTACAACAAGGTTCGATGTGGGACAAGTCAGTAGATGAGTATGACGCTGAATTCACCATGCTCAGTCGGTAAGATATGCCACGAATCGTGGTTTGCTATGGTTTCCCCTGGATTCGAGGTACTAAGATTTGGTGTCTTGCTCCCGTGCAGATCAATGGCTTTCAGCTGCACTAACTGCAACAACTCCCACTCCGTCCTTGCTGGAGGAGTGACCCATGGGCCTCAAGCGGCCTCCCTTTTCACGATGCCGGTGGACCAGGTGACGCAAGCCACCACTGGGCTGTTCTTTGGGCCATGCTCCCACCCATGAGCTTCAATGCCCCACTGCCGCCACAAGAAGCTCCGAAGAAGTCGGTCTTTGATCGTCTTGCAACTACCGTGGCCCCTCTCAACGGGTCGCCCAAGTCCAGTGCTTCAGTTTTCAACAGACTGGGCCAAAGCTCAAGTGGGCCCTTAAAGAAGCCCGTGATACCTGAAGCGGCCATCCCAAAGCGGATAGCCATTCTTGACCGTTTCAGCTCCCGTTCCAGGCGAAGTCATCAAAACTGCTTCCCTTGCGCGAAAGTCTGCCTTCGATAGGTTGGCCATCCCCACTCAACGGACGTCAGTTTTCAATAGGCTTGCACCAATGTAACCCTTCACCAGGACAGGGGGCATGAGGGAGCCACCCCCAAAGCTGAATCAATACCGTCCGCACGACATGCTCGCCATCGTTACTGGCGCCGAGTAAAGAAGGCTGGGAGCAGTTCCCCTTCTGGATTGACTCCGCCAGCGCCAATGGTGGAAGTCGACGCTGCTGTTCCAACTGGGAACAGCTTTGAACCACTTAGGAGGGTACGCAAGAACTCTCCGAAGGCCGTGCTAAAAAAGTCTCCTCCGCCTATTGAAAAGATCACAAAGGCGAAGCTGGAGCAGCCCTCTCAGCGGCTGTCCTCGAAAATTCATAAAGTTTGGCGACAGGTCTAAGACTCGGTGATCAACTAAGACTACTCCCGCCGACCGAAGAAGATGAAAGTTCGGCAAGAGAAGGATCATCCTGTCATACCATGGGAGATGTCATCTACTTGGGTGCCCGCTGCAACGGCCCCCTCAACTTCGACCGCTCACAAAAGAAGAAGGTCAGAGAAAATTCCCGTGTCTGCGACAAAGCTCAAAGGCACTAAATCCAAACGCCCAATGTCTGGGGGCATGATAGTGCATACTGTTTATATGGCTTCCGGAAAAGAGGAAAGTCGTGCTTCTACGGGTCACCGACCTCTCACACGATCCGTAACAAAGGCCCAGGAGCAACAACAGAAGCTCCAGGAAATGTTAACACAGATGGCCGCACTCACTGGGCCAAAAGAAAGCCCGGAGACGTCGTCAGAACAACGTCATGAGCAAGAAACCGATGCTGGGTTCCTCCGCAGAATCCTCGAGAAGAAGGACAAAGAGGCAGCGGAACAAGCTGCCAACATAAAACGAATGGCGCTTTTATTCCAAGACATGGTCGGGATGATGTTACAGCCAGATCCTCCAGCTGAAGACCCTCCGATTATCCTCAAAGACGACCGAGGGGAGACGTCAAATCCCCTTCCTACTTGTTCAGCAGCCAAGGAGGAGACCATTTCTAAAGCCGCCCTGGATGACTATATCGCTCAACAGATACGAGCTCATCAGGCGAGCTAAGCAGCCGGGCAAATTGTTAAGACTGGACGACCCTATCTGGGTTAGTGCGACCAAATAAAGTACCTACCGGGATATACGATCCCTAAATTTCATGTATATAAAGGGACGGGGAATCCACACCAGCATGTTGCTTAATTCAGAGCCTTGTGCGGTAATACTGGGGGTGACGACAAACTGCTGCTTCGCCAGTTTGTTGGCAACTTGTCGGAGACAGCGTTTGAATGGTACTCTGAACTCCCGAACGACTCTGTTAAGACATTTGCAGAAATGGAGTTACTGTTCACACAAATGTTCGCAAGCGCTAGTGAGCGCATCCCGATCACCGCATTAATTAACGCCAGAGTGAAGCCAGGCGAAATATGGGTGCAGTACGCAATACGGTGGCGGAATCTATGGTCGAAGTGCGAGCAGCGCATCGAAGAAGCTCCTGCGGTAGACATGTTCATGGACACTCTTGATCCGCAGGTGACCATATCCCAGTTCATGATGTTCTTCAAGCCAACTACTTTCCAGGTCTTGATTGACAAGCTGGCCTAAATGGATCAGATGGGTCATAGACCGTCTTCCTCGAAAATGGAGCCTCGAAACGAAAAGGGGTGTCACGACCCGAAATGGCACGTGACTGGCACTTGAATCATATGAAGTCTATAGGACCCCATCTAATTCAAGTAAGCCAAAAATCCCAGAAATCTAAACCACTTTAAATAAGAAGTGAAGAAAACTTATTTTTAAAGCTAGTGGTTTTAATAACATAAGCTGAATATGCATTTTAAAATCTCAAGGCTTTTCTGAAAATTTCGACAGAGTTTCCTTTGTAAAAACTCGCCCCAAACAGGGTACAACATGAATAATATATGCATAATGTTAAAAGGCATCCCCAAGCGGGAGCTAACTCTTCATCAATCGACGGTCACAATCACGCAAGCAATATAATATACAACGCCGAAGGGCGAGGATCAAAAACTCAAAAGGAAACTCAAAATCGATATGAAAACCATAATAATACAACGCGCGACTCTAAGATCGAAAGAATAAACAATTGGCCTCTAAGGTTAATAAATATACATGTCTGGTTGATGGAGTTTACTAGATATAACTGAATAAATAAAAGTACAATGGTGTTCACGATACAAGTGAACACACCTTCCAAAGCAATCACCCGGAATGAAAGCAGTGTGCCAGCAGAGCCGCAACGAAACCTGTATGGCAAAACCTGCAAGAACTGTGGCACAATGGGGGTGAGTTGCCAACTCGTGAGTAGAAAACATCGCAGAGCAGAAATCGTATGTATGACTAAATCCTAGGTCAATACGATCAGTAATATATATATCCTCAATATGATAAGGTCTGAAGCATGAAAAGGTGGTAAAGGTAAACATCTGTATATAAGTGTAACACCAAGTGCTCATGTCAGTGCCTCAGGTAGCAACGTATCATAAATATGAGGTATGAATGCAAGATAATGAAAACAGAATGCATCATGAATGTGAAACTGTTTTCTTAATTTAGTGAGATTTCTGTATACATTTAAAATCGAGGAATCATTAATGAAATCAACATAGAATTAGTGTCAAGCATCGACACAAAACATAAATCTAATATCTCAATATCTCAGGCTCCAGCAATCCGGACTGGCCCGCAACCTCGAATCTCAAAATCTAGGGCTCCGGCTATCCGGACTGGCCCATATCATCAAATCTCAAAACCTCAGGCTCCGGCTATCCAGACTGGCCTGTACTCCGATCGGTATCCTCCGGATATCCGTCGAGTCACAAATAAAATCACCGGTTAGTAGTGCACCCCTGTCACAGGCTCAACGCCATCATCTGCGACCTTCTCGCCCCGGGGTACCGCACCAGGTCCATCATGCACCCACAGACGGTTCCTCCTCCTCCTCGAATCGGGTGTATGATATCGCTCAAGAGCTGAGAAAACTCTTGGTGGACATAACTCATATCATATCATGAGAAAACCGCAACTTTCATTTAAAAATGATAATCAGTTTATAAAATGCTTGCGGTCTCTCCAAATCCATAAATCTCATGGAAATCCAAAATCAACAAATCACGATGTAAATAAATAATGAATATCATAAAATTGGGCTCCGGCAATCCAGACTGGCCCATAATGTCATGGCAGATGAATATATAAATATGCATGAAAATCACAGTAATAAATGCAATGTCTAAGCTATCATATAAAAGCAAGCTCACTAGTACCATGTCGAAACTATCAGCTAACATTTTATACTAATGAAGTAGTATTTTCTAATGTGTACGTGACATGGCAATTACCGATGATGATGTGTGTGAGCCGGCAAGCAGGTATACGCGGAGCATATGCATCATCGGTAATGGTGCTGGTGTCTTGACAGCATGGGTTTCAATATAACACTAAAGCACATTTAAGCATGCTATGCGATGTGAATAGCAAGAATATGCGGAAAATGAATAATAAACACAACAATGAAGAATCTACATTAATATATATGAGTCATACAAGTTTTGCCATTTGAAATAACACGAATCGTGATGTTTAGAAATTAAGGGCTACGGTGTTTTTAAGAAAAGGTACGTCCATTAAAATATCCGTAGAATCCCTTGGCTTGTCTTTGAAAATATTCACGATTCGGTAGTTTTGAAATAGGTATAACTCGAGTCTAGTCTAACATCTACAAGTAACTACAGGACTAACCTAACATGCAAAACGAAAGGGTAAGGAAATCCACCTAAATCTGAGTCGATCTATATATATAAATAATAACCAGTGATCTCGCCTCAATAGTATCGCGTACGATACAATATATACATCATATGACATCCTCGAGTCAAGAGTGCGGATCTATCATCAATATAGCTCGTACGGTAAATCTATCGTACGGCCTTCCAAATCTGTGTACGGGTCAAATATCACATCATCTTATTATTCATCTGGTATCCTTATCATCATATCCTGTATGAGGGGTACTGATCTAAGTCTGGTACATACTGATACCATATACATATATATATATATATATGCGTGTGTATGAAAACACATCGCCTAAAGGACCCGCTATAACATCATGTCGTATCTCATAATATGAACCAGCACACATCATCGAGCTCATGGCATCATGCCCAATCTCATCGACTCATCTCCAATATCATCCACTATCCTCATTATCCATATATATATATATATATATATATATATATATATATATATATACATAGTCCCATACCTATGTGTATATATATATATATACCCATATACGCACAAATAATAAAATGTATGCATGTGTGTGTGCGTGTGGGTGTAATCTCTAATCTATGGTTTCGCGACTAAGAAGCTAAACTAAGTTACTTATAATTAGACTAAAACTATATCATGAACACCTAGAATCTATCTTGATAATCAATCATCTCACAATAAACATATATATATATATATACGTATTCGTATACTACACTATGAAACTGCTGAGGTGCTATACGCCATCCACCCAACTTCCCCCGTAGATATATATCTACTCACTTTGATTCTTGCTCGCTGGAGTCGATGACGCTACGCTCTCCTCGTCGTCTCGAAATCCATGTGGGGGTACCTAGATATATACACACAATATATCGTAACCGAAATCATGAACGAAAACCAAATCGGCACGAGTATCACACATAGGCTAAAACCTATCGTTTACGCATGTAAAAATAACCAGCAACTCTCGACGATTGACGTATAAACGTAAATTGACTGATAAAAACACGAATACATGAATATCAACACTTCAATTCAAAAACATCACGAAATACAACGCAGCAACTCATGAAAATAGTCCCAGATTTTGCCCTAAGTGAAATTAGCCAATTTTGCATACGAGAAGGGTCTAGTTAACTGATATAGGAGCTACAGAATAAGCACGAGCCAATTTGCTTGCACCAAAGTCGTAATTTGAGGCCAAAAAGAGTTAATTTGCGGCCAGGAAATGTCCAGGGGGTCTCAGGTTTCAGTGGTAGCTCCTAGGGTGCCTGCATGACTCACTGTGTTTGCTAAATAATTTTCAGAGGTTCCGGGTGTTAGCAGATCTCCAAACTTCATCACAATTTCCACAATTTCACGATATCGGGGATTTCTAAGTTTTTGTTTCGGGGTTTAGTCTATGGTTCAGTCCATTATACAATCCCTACAGGGGTTTAAGGTCACCATTAAGCCTCTATTACCCTTTTGGATTCAATCCAAGCCCTAAGCTTAACTTGAAATTTCTAAAGACCACTAAATCTCGATATATCGATTCTAAACTAACAATAGAATCTAATGGAATGCATTACTACACTAAGTGTGAAGAAATTATCTCATTTGGCAACTCAAGAATATTTTTGAGTTGCCCCAAGTGCTCAAAATCCGATTTTTCTTGCTCCAAAATGCTTGTGATGGTCTTGTGCACACTTTTAATGAAACAGAGATGGAGTTTTGATAGGTTTTTGATGGAGTTGTGAGGAGGTAGAAGGGGAAGGGAATGGAGGAAGCAGCCATGGGAGAGGGAGTGAGAAAATGAAGAGGAAATAATGGAGGGAACAAGAGCCATGACCAAGGTTTGACCCCTCACCCCTCTCTCTCTCATGTCCATACCCATTTCTTTATCATTTTCCATTTTCTTTTCTTTTCTTTTCCTTTATCTTTTCTTTCCTTTTAAAAACCCCAAAACAAATAACCATACACAAAAGAATTATGGTAAGAAAAATGTACAAGTATGAAAAATGACATGGTGCATGTCATGTGCACAAATCCGGCTTAATACACGATTAGCGATATTTAATCGCGATTAGCATTAAAAAGGAATATAATTAAGTATAAAAATTGTAATTTGCATAAACCACATTAAGCACCATCATTTCAGTAATTTCTATAATTTTCCAAATATTTTCCGATTTATCGGTATTTAATTATACCGCATATTAAAATATTCATAATATTTATTATTTAATTATAAAAATTCCCAAAAATAATATTTTAATTTTCTGAAATATTACAGTCTTCCCACTTAAAGAAATTCGGTCCCCGAATTTAAATTTAAACCCCTCCAATACGAAAATATTTTAGTAAAATGATCCAGTCGTCGGGGCTTCGAAATCATAAATGCATAAAACATGTCGTAGCGCAAATCATGCGCAAGAAAAATGAGCATATAACTCAAAATCAAACTCCGTCAAGCATCCCGCAATCATCGGAGTGATGGTGAAGACACCAATATCAAATCCAATACGAAAACAAACATGATATACATCGAACTATACATGTAAACATCATTAAAACATCTGGAAGCAATGCATGCCAAACCTTTTCAAGTCGCCGTGCGATGTGCGTATCGCTGCACAGTGGCGGACGTCTATTGTAGGAAAATACTATATATATTTATACCCTTTTTTAACATACACGTCCCGCCGTTTTGAAAAATAATTTTAGAAGGGTTTCCTTTGTTAAATGTCTCGTGTCATCTCAGACACGTAGGTAAATACTGAGTCTATAGCTCTTTTTTGGAAATCCCTTCAATAACTTTCAATACATGCAAAAAATATATTCAAGTACTGTTCTCGGACTAGTCCTGCTCAGCTACTATACTAAATAGTAAATATCATAAATATACTGCTCAAGGAAATCAATCCCAAAATGTATATAAGAATGCCACGTGCATCTGGTGCACACGGAAATCGAAATCCATGAATGTGCCATACATGTGCACAGAACAAAAATCTAAGTGCAACGGGTGTGCACGAAACACCTGTCAAGGGCAACGGTGTGTGCCTGACAGCAATACCGGGTGCATCTGATATGCATGAAAAATCTCGATTGAGTGCATCTAGTGTGCTCCAAAATCGCATCAAGCGCGTCAAGTCTGCGCAAAAATCCAAATCAAGTGCACAAGTTGCACGAAAACAAATATCGAGTATCACAATCGAAAACAACGGTATACAACACATCTCAATCCAAATCCAAATCAGGTATACCATGGTATATAATCTCACAACCATGTGCATCAGCGTACACAAAATCGAATCAAAATACTAAAAATGCATGAAAACTATGCCGAAAGTATAAGTCAAATCACATGCATACCATAGGTATGAAATCAAAATCAACATCGCGAATGACATCAATCGAAGTCAAGTGCAATTATGGTGCACAAAATCTCAATCATACAAATAAATCGCCTAAAATACCGAAATCAAAATTGGCGGAAACAATCCCGCTCTAGCACATCCTCTAAAGATCTCTGGCCAACTATCATGGTCACTCATAACATGTCTCGTCGACGATGCTGAGCTCTAGCCTACTGAGTGTGCGCAATATGACCGATCCTGGGTCCAAGTCTTCTCGTATAGTATTCCAGAAAGGTTCTGTCGAAATCTCTCCCAAATCTCGTTTCTGCCGAACTGCCCGGAAGTTATCACCCGTTACTAACTCTGTTTGTTGTTCCGGAACAGCTGCATACTTATCACGACTTCTTCTAGAAGATATATCCATGTACAACGCCTCTGCATGCGTATCACATCTCTGATGTCAGCGGAGTGAAACATCGTCTCATCAAGATCTCGTACGAACCTCTTACTCCAATTTTTTCTACTGTCGACTGATTCGGACTCATCTCTTCGTGGCTGTATGGACTGCGCTCCAACGACTATACTCATATCTGGAGTCTCCCAAACAATGTATACAATCACATGATATCCGAATAACGTCGAACCTTTTGATCGATCAATCAAAGTTCTATAATCCCCCAAGAGCTCAACATCTTGAGTACAGTTTAATAGTATTCCGGTACATGCCACAGTACCTATGGACCAGCCGTAGAAAAGCAAACCCAAGCCTCATTAATGGCACCGCTGAACTGCTGCAAACCTTAAGGTTTCAAAGCGTTCTCATGGTCATTATATCGAGTTAGCGTTTCATTCTTCTAGAGAGTCCACGGAATTACTTGCATGTTTTTCCGAATACTTTAAACTTGGAAAAATGGGTTTCTGACATTCGATCGTCTTCTATCGACTCTCAACGTACCTGCGTGAAGTCATCTCTAGCTGGAATTAATCAATCTAATGACCTCACATCGGGGTAGGCAATGAATCATATGTCCTAGTCATTCCTCCTTGAGTGACT
Organism: Agapanthus africanus; assembly: GCA_030015575.1. Classification (NCBI taxonomy): domain Eukaryota; kingdom Viridiplantae; phylum Streptophyta; class Magnoliopsida; order Asparagales; family Amaryllidaceae; genus Agapanthus; species Agapanthus africanus. The sequence goes on along the minus strand of JASDDO010000019.1, from coordinate 398,483,810 downwards.
AGCGATCTTCTATCATATCTCTAAATACAACTCGTGCGGCAATAGCTCCAAACATCTGGGACGATATCTCGTCATTTGCAGCAACAACTGGCTCATTCGTCCGCACGCTGAACAGTGCCTAAATCATCAAATAATTGGTGCATTGAAGGTTATCAAACTCTGGCTGGTCTCTAGCAGTGGCCCAATCCTCTGGCGCTGATCTGCACGTCCGAGAAATCTCGTAAAAAGGATCCATCAAACGCTCATGGCACGAAAATACAATAACGACGCATTTATGCAAATCGTATGTCCCTGGAATCACACCCTGGCCAGTCCCCATCCGTGACGAGCTCGTGCTGACGCAACTGTAGCCGTAGCTCTCTCTGCCCATGTAATCGTGGCAGCAAAAACCATAAGCTGATAATGATGAGGATAGATCATGAATGAATATAATACTGTGCAAGAAAATGTACATCCTAAGGATTCTTAAGCGGAGTAGCGTATCGTAAGTATGCCGCGGAATATACACACAGTACATCACTCTCCTTAAGTCGCTTACTCCATCAACCAAGGTCAACCAACACGACGAAAGTTCGGGTCTAATACCCTCTTGACTAAGTCTAAGTTCCGTAAGGTCAAGCCTAGATTCCGTATATATACAAACGCCCTAGGCTCCGCATAGTCAAACATAGACTCGAACCAAGGTTAACCTAGCGCTCTTATACCAACTTTGTCACGACCCGAAATGGCATTTGACTGGCACTTGAATCATATGAAGTCTATAAGGCCCCATCTAATTCAAGTAAGCCAAAAATCCAGAAATCTAAACCATTTTAAATAAGAAGTGAAGAAAACTTATTTTTAAAGCAAGTGGTTTTAATAACATAAGCCGAATATACATTTTAAAATCTCAAGTCTTTTCTAAAAATTTCGGCAGAGATTCCTTTGTAAAAACTCGCCCCAAACGGGGTACAACATGAATAATATATGGATAATGTAGGGTTCCTAGGCACACTAATGAAGTCTCACAACAGATCAAACATGCCCAATTCAAATTTTACATGTGCCTACAAACCCTAATACGGATCGTTAACTAGAAGTATAGGCGATGCAAGCAAGTAAACAATTTTATTGCTAAAGGAAAGAGGCTACAACCTTTGTAGATCCGGTCCTCCACCTCCTTGGCTCCGTGATGACGCCCCTCCGCTGTACCTATCGGAATCCGGACTCTGGCGAAGGTTTCGTCGGAGAAATGATCGGGCTAGGTCGTCGACTTCGATGCCGAAGATGATCTACGTCGAGGCAACTCAAGGTCAAACTCCAACTTCACCAAGTCATGAAACTTGTGAAGAAAACACCCTATGCTACTTGGCAAGTGGTAGAGGATGAAGAAATAGGAAGTGGGTTCACTTTAGAATTGGATTTCTCACTCTTTTTCTCATGTTGCCATTGTTGGTAGCAAGCTTTTTCTTCATCTTGAAAAAGAAGAAGAAGAAAAGAATATGATAGAATAAAAAGAATTTTCTTAAAAAGAAAATCCCATTCATTCTTATCATAATAGCAACCATGGTTAAGTGTAGAGAATGAACTAAGGTTAGGTGAATGGTTAGGTTTAGGAAAAGAACAAGAATGGTCAAAGCTTCTTGAAGTTTCAACAAAACAAACAAAATAAGCAACCATATCTTTTCTTTTCCAAAAATAAAGAATAAATAAATAAACTAAATAATCAAAAGAAGATAATAAAACCCTAACCATTCACTTAAACATGGTTTAAACTAAACATACACCCAAACTTGCATGTATCATCAAATATGATACAATCAAGTGCACAAAAATATATCATATATACAATGTGCACATCAAGTGAGAAAATCCATCTTAAGTGAACCAATACTAGTTAATGCAAGGTAATATATCAAATATATAATTATGCATTAAATCATTAAATCAACACTTGATTTAACGATCCGGTCATATCGCGTATGACCGACTAATATCCAATGTATCGACTTATCGAATCAATCCTCGATTCGATAACTAGGTTATATCGCATACAACCATTCGATACATTCATCGCGAGAATAGAATGCGGTATCACATACACGCATTATTCTCGGTCCCGCACATATCTCATATGCGCTCCTATTTCGTTTCGCTTGAGCCAGGAAACCTCTGTGTAGGATTCTAAAGACTCGTCAATACGCCGGCAGCAGGTGATGATCATATCAAACACCCACAAGCCGCAAGCGGTCTGCTAAACGTAACGGCCACCCGGGTATTGAGCGATCAGAAGATCGATGAGCAAGCCCGCTCACACTCCTGTGAATCCAACCAGTAACACTTACCGTACAGTCCGGTCTGTTCGTCTGATATGTCGCATATCTCGCCTAGGGGTGGTAAACGTCAGACCCCAGTAGCTTGATAAGTCATGCCGACGTGAGGTCCATAACAATCATGAAACTACTGATAACTCTTACCAGTATATCACTGCAACCCTGGCCAGGGATTTCCTGTTATGGCCAGTCGTGCATAGCGCAACATCAACCCCCAATACCGGGAGAGACGAATCCCCTCCTATCGCTCATTGCCTCCATGTGAATCGGGACTGTACCCAAAAACCACCTGTTTGCACGTGATTGAATGATTTTCCCGTTGTGTAGTATGTAGAAAATTTGTAAAGAACTTCACAACCAAAAATTATTTTGACCGCAATCAAACTACGGTGTCAATTGTAGTTCATGAATGAGTGCGGATCGTCCACAGGGATTGCACGATTCGTTGTATTGATATGCTTGAATTGAAAAGTTAAGTAACGATAAAAGAAAACATGATTCAAGAATGATTCATATCAAGTGTCACTATTCTTATTCAAGAATCAAGAAAATGTTAAACAATCAAGAATCCGTGTATTGATGATATTTCCAATCAACAGTCAAGAATCTAAAAGTGGCTCGTAGGAATCGATCGGATCGATAGACATGATGTAATCTAAAGATTTCGTATTCTTGTCCTTCGAAGGATTGATACTAGATCGATGATCATCGACGAGAGTTAGGGCTTTCTCGTGAAACTAGGGTTTCATCTTATCCCTTGTTCTTTTGTCGATATCATTCACATTCTAGCCTCTAGCAATTTCAAGAAACGATCCTAACTCCCCAATTTCGAGCGATATCATTCAAGAAAGCATCGTAATGAAATGGGTTGTCGGTTCTTGAACTTGCTAGGGTTTACAAAACTTGTAGGAATCAAGAATCGATTAAAGCTATGTTACATCATCATTCTATTGACCGTCTCGACTCCTTAACGAGCGGAGTTTTATTCACACATCACCACACAGAGAATATTTACGAATAGTAAAGATATCATGATGCAGAATTTGAAGAAAACAAGATAAAAGAATATCACCTTTATTTATCTCAACAATTTTGATTACATTCGCTTCAAGAACTACAAGAGGAAGAATCTAGATTGTTGATCGGGCGTCGCTCGGCTTCGTGAGTCGTGGATCGGCTCGGATCGCTTGCTCCGTTGAAGATCGGCTCCGCTCCTAAAGGTTGTAGGGCTTCTTGCTTAATGGGTACTCGGGATCTTGATTTTGATTGGAATTAGGGTTAGGATTTCACACAAGCCCTGTCACTAGACTTGTGGAAGAAGAGGATGAAGAAAGAGGTAGAATGGGTCTAGTTTGATACTAGATTTTGGATTGATGATCTTATTTTTCCCAAGATGAATAGTTAGTGAGCCTAGGGTCTTATTTATAGAACACCCAAACCCTAGGTCTAAGTTTGAACTTCCCTTTCCCTCTAAAAGTTTGTTGAGGAGTTTCTAGAAGGAGTTTGTTAGGAGCTAGCTTAGGGTTTAAGCTAGGGTTTAGAGGGAAAGTTCTAGAATGATAGGCTAGTTTAATGTGGATCAAAGTGTTTGCTGATCTGGTAGAAATCCCTGGAGTCTTCTGGAAGTTGGAGTGCATTTCTGAACTGTAGCCACTTATGTAGGAGTTTTGGTGCAAATTTGGAAGGCTAACTCCATGGGCCCACCGCGGATCCGCGGCACAAGCAAGCCATTGCCGCGGATCCGCGGCTCTTTAGGGGGCTTGGGCCTTGTGCTCTCTGGTGTGGTCTTGTAATGCCATTTGGAGCTTTATCTGATATATTGATTTATGATTTCTCCTTTGGATTGATACCAGATCTGAAATTAGTGAGTTGACGTATCTTTTGAGCGGTGTAATGTTCGAGCGAGCTTTTCTTTTCCTGCACAGACTTCGAAACACGGGTTACGATATATAGAAATATTGCGATGCCATGCAATGCAGTCAATTTCCCAAGAAATGCCGGTTTTAAGGTCTAATACATGTAATCTGATGTTTTGCGACAGTTTTGCTAATATGTAAAATATGAATGCCTTACACTTCTAATTGAGTGCAAATGATGAGGAAATTGCCGGCTAAAATATACAATATTTTCGACTGATCAGCACGACTCAGTAGAGTCGTGGTAGGGTGGAAATCAAAGCACAGTGGGAGACACACAAGACTCTATGACGATCTCGGGTCAACAGACTAAGCCGTACCAGTGTCACCAGAGAACTGCCATCTGACGTGAGGTATAATACCATCTGGGAGTTCTCGGCGAGTCCGTTCAGTGTACCCAGTCTCCACTGAGCACCCGCATACCATCTCTGATGTCAAACACTATTGGATATAGGATCATCCATCGCCCATCACATGGGTCGAGAAGATATACGCTAGTCTACTCTGGAATATCGATGCCCCGTCTCGATATTCCCACGACTAGGAACATTGAAGGATGTACTCATGGACTACCCAGGCCCCACTAGTATGATCTGCATCACAGTCCTGGAAGTCGAGTACACATCCTAAGGGCTTTATCAACATGTAACAGAGAGACAGAAAGTATACATGTTAAGATAAAGAGCAACCAGATAGCTTACTATCATGTCGAGCAAGAAAGTCCTACCTATATATGTCCCAGCATCCACTACAATATACATCCAATGTACAGTAATGGCCTCTAGGGCATACATATAACTAACAGATAATGATAAAAGGCATCCCCAAGCGGGAGCTAGCTCTTCGTCAATCGACGGTCATAACCACGCAAGCAATATAATATACAACGCGGAAGGGCGAGGATCAAAAACTCAAAAGGAAACTCAAAATCGACATGAAAACCATAATAATACAACGCGTGACTCTAAGGTCGAAAGAATAAACAACTGGTCTCTAAGGTTAATAAATATACATGTCTGGTTGATGGAGTTTACTAGATACAACTGAATAAATAAAAGTAAAATGGTGGTCACGATACAAGTGAACCCACCTGCCAAAGCAATCACCCGGAATGAAAGCAGTGTGCCAGCAAATCAGCAACGAAACCTGTACGGCAAAACCTGCAAGAACTGTGGCACAACGGGGGTGATTTGCCAACTCGTGAGTAGAAAACATCACAGAGCAGAAATCGTATGTATGACTCAATCCTAGGTCAATACGATCAGTAATATATATATTCTCAATATCATAAGGTCTGAAGCACAAAAAAGTGGCAAGGGTAAACATCTAAACATTAGTGTAATACCAAGTGCTCGTGTCAGTGCCTCAGGTATCAACGTATCATAAATATGAGGTATGAATGCAAGATAATGAAAACAGAATGCATCATGAATGTGAAACTGTTTTCTTAATTTAGTGAGATTTCTGTATACATTTAAAATCGAGGTATCATTAATGAAATTAACATAGAATCAGTGTCAAGCATCGACACAAAACATAAATCTAATATCTCAATATCTCAGGCTCCGGCAATCCGTACTGGCCTGCAATCTCGAATCTCAAAATCTAGTGCTCCGGCTATCCGGACTGTCCCATATCATCAAATCTCAAAACCTCAGGCTCCGGCTATCCGGACTGGCCTGTACTCCGATCGGTATCCTCCGGATATCCGTCGAGTCACAAATAAAATCACTGGTCAATAGTGCTCCCCTGTCGCATGCTCAACACCATCATCTGCGACCTTCTCGCCCCGGGGTACCGCACCGGGTCCACCTTGCACCCAAAGACGGTTCCTCCTCCTCCTAGAATCGGGTGTATGATATCGCTCAAGAGCCGAGAAAACTCATGGTGGACATATCTCATATCATATCATGAGAAAACCGCAACTCTCATTTAAAAATGATAATCAGTTTATAAAATACTTGCGGTTTCTCCAAATCCATAAATCTCATGGAAATCCAAAATCAACAAATCACGATGTAAATAAATAATGAATTTCATAAAATTGGGCTCCGGCAATCCCGACTGGCCCATAATGTCATGGCAGATGAATATATAAATATGCATGAAAATCATAGTAATAAATGCAATGTCTAAGCTATCATATAAAAGCAAGCTCACTAGTACCATGTCGAAACTATCAGCTAACATTTTATACTAATGAAGTAGTATTTTCTAATGTGTACGTGACATGGCAATTACCGATGATGATGTGTGTGAGCCGGCAAGCAGGTGTACGTGGAGCATACGCATCATCGGTAATGGTGCTGGTGTCCTGACAGCATAGGTTTCAATATAACACTAAAGCACATTTAAGCATGCAATGCGATGAGAATAGCAAGAATATGCGGAAAATGAATAATAAACACACCAATGAAGAATCTACATTAATATATATGAGTCATACAGTTTTGCCATTTGAAATAACACGAATCGTGATGTTTAGAAATTAAGGGCTACGGTGTTTTTAAGAAAAGGTACGTCCTTTGAAATATCCGTAGAATCCCTTGGCCTGTCTTTGAAAATACTCATGATTCGTTAGTTTTGAAATAGGTATAACTCGAGTCTAGTCTAACATCTACAAGTAACTACAGGACTAACCTAACAGGCAAAACGAAAGGGTAAGGAAATCCACCTAAATCTGAGTCAATCTATATATATAAATAATAGTCGGTGATCTCGCTTCAATAGTATCGCGTACGATACAATATATACATCATATGACATCCTCGAGTCAAGGGTGCGGATCTATCATCAATATAGCTCGTACGGTAAATCCATCGTACGGCCTCCTAAATCTGGGTACGGGTCAAATATCACATCATCTCATTATTCATCTAGTATCCTTATCATCATATCCTGTATGAGGGGTACTGATCTATGTCTAGTACATACTGATACCATCTACATATATATATGCGTGTGTATGAAAACACATCGCCTAAAGGACCCTCTATAATATCATGTCGTATCTCATAATACGAACCAATACAAATCACCGAGCTCATGGTATCATGCCCAATCTCATCAACTCATCTCCAATATCATCTACTATCCTCATTATCCATGTATATGTATACGTGTATATACACACACACACACACACACACACACACATAGTCCCATACCTATACACACACACACACACACACCACAAATAATAAAATGTATGCACGTGTGCGTGCGCTGTGGGTGTAATCTCTAATCTAGGGTTTCGCGACTAAAAAGCTAAACTAAGTTACTTCTAATTACACTAAAACTATATCATGAACCCCTAGAATCTATCTTGATAATCAATCATTTCACAATAAACACACACACACACACACACACACACACACAAACACACACGCACACACACACACACACACATATATATATATACACTACACTACGAAACTGCGGGGGTGTTATACGCCATCCACCCGACTTCCCCTGTAGATATATATCTACTCACTTTGTTCCTTCCTCGCTGGAGTCTATGATGCTACGCTCTCCTCGTCGTCTCGAAATTCATGTGGAGGTACCTACGTATATACATACAAGATATCGTAACCGAAATCACGCACCAAAACCAAATCGGCACGAGTATCACACATAGGTTAAAACCTATCGTTTACGCATGCAAGAATAACCAGCAACTCTCGACGATTGACGTATAAACATAAATCGACCGATAAAAACATGAATATCAACACTTCAATTCAAAAACGTCATGAAATACAACGCAGCAACTCATGAAAATGGTCCCAGATTTTGCCCTAAGTGTAATTAGCCAATTTTGCATATGGGAAGGGTCTAGTTAACTGATATAGGAGCTACAGAATAAGCACGAGCCAATTTTCTTGCACCAAGGCCGCAATTTGCGGCCAAAAAGAGTTAATTTATGGCCAGGAAATGTCCAGGGGGTCTCAGGTTTCAGTGGTAATTCCTACGGTGCCTGCATGATTCACTGTGTTTGCTAAATAATTTTCAGAGGTTCCGGGTGTTAGCAGATCTCCAAACTTCATCACAATTTCCACAATTTCACGATATCGGGGATTTCTAAGTTTTTGTTTCGGGGTTTAGTCTATGGTTCAGTCCATTATACAATCCCTACAGGGGTTTAAGGTCACCATTAAGCCTATATTACCATTTTGGATTCAATCCAAACCCTAAGCTTAACTTGAAATTTCCAAAGACCACTAAATCTCGATATATCGATTCTAAACTAACAATAGAATCTAATGGAATGCATTACTACACTAAGTGTGAAGAAATTACCTCATTTGGCAACTCAAGAATATTCTTGAGTTGCCCCAAGTGCTCAAAATCCGATTTTTCTTGCTCCAAAATGCTTGTGATGGTCTTGTGCATACTTTTAATGAAATGGAGATGGAGTTTTGATGGGTTTTTGATGGAGTTGTGAGGGGGTAGAGGGGGACGGGAATGGAGTAAGCAGCCATGGGAGAGGGAGTGAGAAAATGAAGAGGAAATAATGGAGGGAACAAGAGCCATGACCAAGGTTTGACCCCTCACCTCTCTCTCTCTCTCTCTCTCATGCCCATACCTATTTCTTTATCATTTTCCATTTTCTTTTCTTTTCTTTTCCTTTATCTTTTCTTTCCTTTTAAAAACCCCAAAACAAATAACCATACACAAAAGAATTATGGTAGGAAAAATGTACAAGTATGAAAAATGACATGGTGCATGTCATGTGCACAAATCCGGCTTAATACACGATTAGCGATATTTAATCGCGATTAGCATTAAAATGGAATATAATTAATTATAAAAATTGTAATTTGCATAAATCACATAAAGCACCATCATTTCAGTAATTTCTATAATTTTCCAAATATTTTTCTGATTTATCGGTATTTAATTATACCGCATATTAAAATATTCATAATATTTATTATTTAATTATAAAAATTCCCAAAAATAATATTTTATTTTTCTGAAATGTTACAGTCTTCCCCCCTTAAAGAAATTCGGTCCCCGAATTTAAATTTAAACCCCTCCAATACGAAAACATTTCAGTAAAATGATCCAGTCGTCGGGGCTCCGAAATCATAACTGCATAAAACATGTCGTAGCGCAAATCATGCGCATGAAAAATGAGCATATAACTCAAAATCAAACTCCTTCAAGCATCCCGCAATCATCGGAGTGATGGTGAAGACACCAATATCAAATCTAATACGAAAACCAACATGATATACATCGAACTATACATGTAAACATCATTAAAACATCTGGAAGCAATGCATGCCAAACTTTTTCAAGTCGCCGTGCGATGTACGTATCGCTGCAAAGTGGCGGACGTCTATTGCAGGAAAATACTATATATATTTATACCCTTTGTTTAACATATACGTCCCGCCGTTTTGAAAAATAATTTTAGAAGGGTTTCCTTTGTTAAATGTCTCGTGTCATCTCAGACACGTAGGTAAATACTGAGTCTATAGCTCCTTTTTGGAAATCCCTTCAATAACTATCAATGCATGCAAAAAATATATTCAGGTACTGTCCTCGATCTAGTCCTGCTCAGCTACTATACTAAATAGTAAATATCATAAATATACTGCTCAAGGAAATCAATCCCAAAATGTATATAAGAATGCCACATACGTCCGGTACGCACGAAAATCGAAATCCATGAATGTGCCATACATGTGCACAGAACAAAAATCTAACTGCAATGGGTGTGCACGAAACACCTGTCAAGGGCAACGGTGTGTGCCTGACAGCAATACCGGGTGCATCTGATATGCACGAAGAATCTCGATTTAGTGTATCTGGTGTGCACCAAAATCGAATCAAGCACGTCAAGTCTGCGCAAAAATCCAAATCAAGTGCACAAGGTGCACGAAAACAAATATCGAGTATCACAATCGAAAACGACGGTATACAACACATCTCAATCCAAATCCAAATCAGGTATACCATGGTATATAATCTCACAACCATGTGCATCGGCGTGCACAAAATTGAATCAAAATACTAAAAGTGCATGAAAACTATGCCGAAAGTATAAGTCAAATCACATGCATACCATAGGTATGAAATCAAAATCAATATCTCGAATGACATCAATCGAAGTCAAGTGCAACTATGGTGCACAAAATCTCAATCATACAAATAAATCGCCTAAAATATCGAAATCAAAAGTGGCAGAAACAGTCCCGTTCTAGCACATCCTCTAAAGTTCTCTGGCCAACTGTCATGGTCACTCATAAGATGTCTGGTCTACGATGCCGAACTCTAGCCTACTGGGCGTGTGCAATATGACCGATCCTGGGTCCAAGTCTTCTCGTATAGTATTCCAGAAAGGTTCTGCCGAAGTCTCTCCCAAATCTCGTTTCTGCCGAACTGCCCGGAAGTTATCACCCTTTACTAACTCTATTTCTTGTTCCGAAATGGCTGCATACTTATCACGACTTCCTCTGGAAGATATATCCATGTACAACGCCTCTGCATGCGTTTCACATCTCTGATGTCAGCGGAGTGAAACGCCGTCTCATCAAGATCTCGTACGAACCTCTTACTCCACTTTTCTCTAATGTCGACTGATTCGGACTCGTCTCTTCGTGGCTGTATGGACTTCGCTCCAACGGCTATACTCGTATTTGGAGTCTTCCAAGCAATGTATCCCATCACATGATATTCGAATGACGTCGAACCTTTTGATCGATTAATCAAAGTTCCATAATCCCCCAAGAGCTCAACATCTTGAGTACAGTTTAATAGTATTCCGGTACATGCCACAGTACCTATGGACCAGCCGTAGAAGGGCAAACCCAAGTCTCATTAATGGCACTGCTGAACTGCTGCAAACCCTAAGGTTTCAAAGCGTTCTCATGGTCATTATATCGAGTTAGGGTTTCATTCTTCTAGAGGGTCCACGGAATTACTTGCATGTTTTTCCGAATACTTTAAACTTGGAAAAATGGATTTCTGACATTCGATCGTCTTCTATCGACTCTCAATGTACCTGCGTGAAGTCATCTCTAGCTAGAATCAATTAATCTAATGACCTCGCATCAGGGTAGGCAACGAATCATATGTCCTAGTCATTCCTCCTTGGGTGACTAGCGATCTTCTATCATATCTCTAAATACAACTCATGCGGCAATAGCTCCAAACATCTGAGGCGATATCTCGTCATTTGCAGCAACAACTGGCTCATTCGTCCGCACGCTGAACAGTGCCTAAATCATCAAATAATCGGTGCATTGAAGGTCATCATACTCTGGCTGGCCTCTAGCAGTGGCCCAATACTCTGGTGCTGATCTGCACGTCCGAGAAATCTCGTAAAAGCGATCGATCAAACGCTCATGGCGCGAAAACAGAATAACGACGCATCTATGCAAATCGTATGTCCCTGAAATCACGCCCTGGTCAGTCCCAGTCCGTGACGAGCTCGTGCTGACGCAACTGTAGCTGTAGCTCTCTCTGCCCATGTAATCGTGGCAGCAAAAACCATAAGCTGATAATGATGAGGATAGATCATGAATGAATATAATACTGTGCAAGAAAATGTACATCCTAAGGATTCTTAAGCGGAGTAGCGTATCGTAAGTATGCCGCGGAACATACACACAGTATATCACTCTCCTTAAGTCGCTTACTCCATCAACCAAGGTCAACCAACGCGACGAAAGTTCGGGTCTAATACCCTCTTGACTAAGTCTAAGTTCCGTAAGGTCAAGCCTAGATTCCGTATATATACAAACGCCCTAGGCTCCGCATAGTCAAACATAGACTCGAACCAAGGTTAACCTAGCGCTCTGATACCAACTTTGTCATGACCCGAAATGGCATATGACTGGCACTTGAATCATATGAAGTCTATAAGGCCCCATCTAATTCAAGTAAGCCAAAAATCCAGAAATCTAAACCATTTTAAATAAGAAGTGAAGAAAACTTATTTTTAAAGCAAGTGGTTTTAATAACATAAGCCGAATATGCATTTTAAAATCTCAAGTCTTTTCTAAAAATTTCGGCAGAGATTCCTTTGTAAAAACTCGCCCCAAACGGGGTACAACATGAATAATATATGGATAATGTAGGGTTCCTAGGCACACTAATGAAGTCTCACAACAGATCAAACATGCCCAATTCAAATTTTACATGTGCCTACAAACCCTAATACGGATCGTTAACTAGAAGTATAGGCGATGCAAGCAAGTAAACAATTTTATTGCTAAAGGAAAGAGGCTACAACCTTTGTAGATCCGGTCCTCCACCTCCTTGGCTCCGTGATGACGCCCCTCCGCTGTACCTATCGGAATCCGGACTCTGGCGAAGGTTTCGTCGGAGAAATGATCGGGCTAGGTCGTCGACTTCGATGCCGAAGATGATCTACGTCGAGGCAACTCAAGGTCAAACTCCAACTTCACCAAGTCATGAAACTTGTGAAGAAAACACCCTATGCTACTTGGCAAGTGGTAGAGGATGAAGAAATAGGAAGTGGGTTCACTTTAGAATTGGATTTCTCACTCTTTTTCTCATGTTGCCATTGTTGGTAGCAAGCTTTTTCTTCATCTTGAAAAAGAAGAAGAAGAAAAGAATATGATAGAATAAAAAGAATTTTCTTAAAAAGAAAATCCCATTCATTCTTATCATAATAGCAACCATGGTTAAGTGTAGAGAATGAACCAAGGTTAGGTGAATGGTTAGGTTTAGGAAAAGAACAAGAATGGTCAAAGCTTCTTGAAGTTTCAACAAAACAAACAAAATAAGCAACCATATCTTTTCTTTTCCTAAAATAAAGAATAAATAAATAAACTAAATAATCAAGAGAAGATAATAAAACCCTAACCATTCACTTAAACATGGTTTAAACTAAACATACACCCAAACTTGCATGTATCATCAAATATGATACAATCAAGTGCACAAAAATATATCATATATACAATGTGCACATCAAGTGAGAAAATCCATCTTAAGTGAACCAATACTAGTTAATGCAAGGTAATATATCAAATATATAATTATGCATTAAATCATTAAATCAACACTTGATTTAATGATCCGGTCATATCGCGTATGACCGACTAATATCCAATGTATTGACTTATCGAATCAATCCTCGATTCGATAACTAGGTTATATCGCATACAACCATTCGATACATTCATCGCGAGAATAGAATACGGTATCACATACACGCATTATTCTCGGTCCCGCACATATCTCATATGCGCTCCTATTTCGTTTCGCTTGAGCCAGGAAACCTCTGTGTAGGACTCTAAAGACTCGTCAATACGCCGGCAGCAGGTGATGATCATATCAAACACCCACAAGCCGCAAGCGGTCTGCTAAACGTAACGGCCACCCGGGTATTGAGCGATCAGAAGATCGACGAGCAAGCCCGCTCACACTCCTGTGAATCCAACCAGTAACACTTACCGTACAGTCCGGTCTGTTCGTCTGATATGTCGCATATCTCGTCTAGGGGTGGTAAACGTCAGACCCCAGTAGCTTGATAAGTCATGCCGACGTGAGGTCCATAACAATCATGAAACTACTGATAACTCTTACCAGTATATCACTGCAACCCTGGCCAGGGATTTCCTGTTATGGCCAGTCGTGCATAGCGCAACATCAACCCCCAATACCGGGAGAGACGAATCCCCTCCTATCGCTCGTTGCCTCCATGTGAATCGGGACTATACCCAAAAACCACCTGTTTGCACGACTCAGTAGAGCCGTGGTAGGGTGGAAATCAAAGCACAGTGGGAGACACACAAGACTCTATGACGATCTCGGGTCAACAGACTAAGCCGTACCAGTGTCACCAGAGAACTGCCATCTGACGTGAGGTATAATACCATCTGGGAGTTCTCGGCGAGTCCGTTCAGTGTACCCAGTCTCCACTGAGCACCCGCATACCATCTCTGATGTCAAACACTAATGGATATGGGATCATCCAGCGCCCATCACATGGGTCGAGAAGATATACGCTAGTCTACTCTGGAATATCGATGCCCCGTCTCGATATTCCCACGACTAGAAACATTGAAGGATGTACTCATGGACTACCCAGGCCCCACTAGTATGATCTGCATCACAGTCCTGGAAGTCGAGTACACATCCTAAGGGCTTTATCAACATGTAACAGAGAGACAGAAAGTATACATGTTAAGATAAAGAGCAACCAGATAGCTTACTATCACGTCGAGCAAGAAAGTCCTACCTATATATGCCCCAGCATCCACTACAATATACATCCAATGTACAGTAATGGCCTCTAGGGCATACATATAACTAACAGATAATGATAAAAGGCATCCCCAAGCGGGAGCTAGCTCTTCGTCAATCGACGGTCATAACCACGCAAGCAATATAATATACAACGCGGAAGGGCGAGGATCAAAAACTCAAAAGGAAACTCAAAATCGACATGAAAACCATAATAATACAACGCGTGACTCTAAGGTCGAAAGAATAAACAACTGGTCTCTAAGGTTAATAAATATACATGTCTGGTTGATGGAGTTTACTAGATACAACTGAATAAATAAAAGTAAAATGGTGGTCACGATACAAGTGAACCCACCAACCAAAGCAATCACCCGGAATGAAAGCAGTGTGCCAGCAAATCAGCAACGAAACCTGTACGGCAAAACCTGCAAGAACTGTGGCACAACGGGGGTGATTTGCCAACTCGTGAGTAGAAAACATCACAGAGCAGAAATCGTATGTATGACTCAATCCTATGTCAATACGATCAGTAATATATGTATTCTCAATATCATAAGGTCTGAAGCATGAAAAAGTGGCAAGGGTAAACATCTAAACATTAGTGTAATACCAAGTGCTCATGTCAGTGCCTCAGGTATCAACGTATCATAAATATGAGGTATGAATGCAAGATAATGAAAACAGAATGCATCATGAATGTGAAACTGTTTTCTTAATTTAGTGAGATTTCTGTATACATTTAAAATCGACGTATCATTAATGAAATCAACATAGAATCAGTGTCAAGTATCGACACAAAACATAAATCTAATATCTCAATATCTCAGGCTCCGGCAATCTGTACTGGCCTGCAATCTCGAATCTCAAAATCTAGGGCTCCGGCTATCCGGACTGTCCCATATCATCAAATCTCAAAACCTCAGGCTCCGGCTATCCGGACTGGCCTGTACTCCGATCGGTATCCTCCGGATATCCGTCGAGTCACAAATAAAATCACTGGTCAATAATGCTCCCCTGTCGCATGCTCAACACCATCATCTGCGACCTTCTCGCCCCGGCGTACCGCACCGGGTCCACCTTGCACCCAAAGACGGTTCCTCCTCCTCCTAGAATCGGGTGTATGATATCGCTCAAGAGCCGAGAAAACTCATGGTGGACATATCTCATATCATATCATGAGAAAACCGCAACTCTCATTTAAAAATGATAATCAGTTTATAAAATACTTGCGGTTTCTCCAAATCCATAAATCTCATGGAAATCCAAAATCAACAAATCACGATGTAAATAAATAATGAATTTCATAAAATTGGGCTCCGCAATCCCGACTGGCCCATAATGTCATGGCAGATGAATATATAAATATGCATGAAAATCATAGTAATAAATGCAATGTCTAAGCTATCATATAAAAGAAAGCTCACTAGTACCATGTCGAAACTATCAGCTAACATTTTATACTAATGAAGTAATATTTTCTAATATGTACGTGACATGGCAATTATCGATGATGATGTGTGTGAGCCGGCAAGCAGGTGTACGTGGAGCATACGCATCATCGGTAATGGTGCTGGTGTCCTGACAGCATAGGTTTCAATATAACACTAAAGCACATTTAAGCATGCAATGCGATGAGAATAGCAAGAATATGCGGAAAATGAATAATAAACACACCAATGAAGAATCTACATTAATATATATGAGTCATACAGTTTTGCCATTTGAAATAACACGAATCGTGATGTTTAGAAATTAAGGGCTACGGTGTTTTTAAGAAAAGGTACGTCTTTTGAAATATCCGTAGAATCCCTTGGCCTGTCTTTGAAAATACTCACGATTCGTTAGTTTTGAAATAGGTATAACTCGAGTCTAGTCTAACATCTACAAGTAACTACAGGACTAACCTAACAGGCAAAACGAAAGGGTAAGGAAATCCACCTAAATCTGAGTCAATCTATATATATAAATAATAGTCGGTGATCTCGCCTCAATAGTATCGCGTACGATACAATATATATATCATATGACATCCTCGAGTCAAGGGTGCGGATCTATCATCAATATAGCTCGTACGGTAAATCCATCGTACGGCCTCCCAAATCTGGGTACGGGTCAAATATCACATCATCTCATTATTCATCTAGTATCCTTATCATCATATCCTGTATGAGGGGTACTGATCTATGTCTAGTACATACTGATACCATCTACATATATATATGCGTGTGTATGAAAACACATCGCCTAAAGGACCCTCTATAATATCATGTCGTATCTCATAATACGAACCAATACAAATCACCGAGCTCATGGTATCATGCCCAATCTCATCAACTCATCTCCAATATCATCTACTATCCTCATTATCCATGTATATGTATACGTGTATATACACACACACACACACACACACACATAGTCCCATACCTATACACACACACACACACACACCACAAATAATAAAATGTATGCACGTGTGCGTGCGCTGTGGGTGTAATCTCTAATCTAGGGTTTCGCGACTAAAAAGCTAAACTAAGTTACTTCTAATTACACTAAAACTATATCATGAACCCCTAGAATCTATCTTGATAATCAATCATTTCAAAATAAACACACACACACACACACACACACACACACACACACAAACACACACGCACACACACACACACATATATATATATATACACTACACTACGAAACTGCGGGGGTGTTATACGCCATCCACCCGACTTCCCCTGTAGATATATATCTACTCACTTTGTTCCTTGCTCGCTGGAGTCTATGACGCTACGCTCTCCTCGTCGTCTCGAAATTCATGTGGAGGTACCTACATATATACATACAAGATATCGTAACCGAAATCACGCACGAAAACCAAATCGGCACGAGTATCACACATAGGTTAAAACCTATCGTTTTTCGCATGCAAGAATAACCAGCAACTCTCGACGATTGACGTATAAACGTAAATCGACCGATAAAAACATGAATATCAACACTTCAATTCAAAAACGTCATGAAATACAACGCAGCAACTCATGAAAATGGTCCCAGATTTTGCCCTAAGTGTAATTAACCAATTTTGCATATGGGAAGGGTCTAGTTAACTGATATAGGAGCTACAGAATAAGCACGAGCCAATTTTCTTGCACCAATGCCGCAATTTGCGGCCAAAAAGAGTTAATTTGTGGCTAGGAAATGTCCAGGGGGTCTCAGGTTTCAGTGGTAGTTCCTACGGTGCCTGCATGATTCACTGTGTTTGCTAAATAATTTTCAGAGGTTCCGGGTGTTAGCAGATCTCCAAACTTCATCACAATTTCCACAATTTCACGATATCGGGGATTTCTAAGTTTTTTTTTCGGGGTTTAGTCTATGGTTCAGTCCATTATACAATCCCTACAGGGGTTTAAGGTCACCATTAAGCCTATATTACCATTTTGGATTCAATCCAAACCCTAAGCTTAACTTGAAATTTCCAAAGACCACTAAACCTCGATATATCGATTCTAAACTAACAATAGAATCTAATGGAATGCATTACTACACTAAGTGTGAAGAAATTACCTCATTTGGCAACTCAAGAATATTCTTGAGTTGCCCCAAGTGCTCAAAATCCGATTTTTCTTGCTCCAAAATGCTTGTGATGGTCTTGTGCACACTTTTAATGAAATGGAGACGGAGTTTTGATGGGTTTTTGATGGAGTTGTGAAGGGGTAGAGGGGGAAGGGAATGGAGTAAGTAGCCATGGGAAAGGGAGTGAGAAAATGAAGAGGAAATAATGGAGGGAACAAGAGCCATGACCAAGGTTTGACCCCTCACCTCTCTCTCTCTCTCTCTCTCATGCCCATACCTATTTCTTTATCATTTTCCATTTTCTTTTCTTTTCTTTTCCTTTATCTTTTCTTTCCTTTTAAAAACCCCAAAACAAATAACCATACACAAAAGAATTATGGTAGGAAAAATGTACAAGTATGAAAAATGACATGGTGCATGTCATGTGCACAAATCCGGCTTAATACACGATTAGCGATATTTAATCGCGATTAGCATTAAAATGGAATATAATTAATTATAAAAATTGTAATTTGCATAAATCACATAAAGCACCATCATTTCAGTAATTTCTATAATTTTCCAAATATTTTTCTGATTTATCGGTATTTAATTATACCGCATATTAAAATATTCATAATATTTATTATTTAATTATAAAAATTCCCAAAAATAATATTTTATTTTTCTGAAATGTTACAGTCTTCCCCCCTTAAAGAAATTCGGTCCCCGAATTTAAATTTAAACCCCTCCAATACGAAAACATTTCAGTAAAATGATCCAGTCGTCGGGGCTCCGAAATCATAAATGCATAAAACATGTCGTAGCGCAAATCATGCGCATGAAAAATGAGCATATAACTCAAAATCAAACTCCTTCAAGCATCCCGCAATCATCGGAGTGATGGTGAAGACACCAATATCAAATCTAATACGAAAACCAACATGATATACATCGAACTATACATGTAAACATCATTAAAACATCTGGAAGCAATGCATGCCAAACCTTTTCAAGTCGCCGTGCGATGTACGTATCGCTGCACAGTGGCGGACGTCTATTGCAGGAAAATACTATATATATTTATACCCTTTGTTTAACATATACGTCCCGCCGTTTTGAAAAATAATTTTAGAAGGGTTTCCTTTGTTAAATGTCTCATGTCATCTCAGACACGTAGGTAAATACTGATTCTATAGCTCCTTTTTGGAAATCCCTTCAATAACTATCAATGCATGCAAAAAATATATTCAGGTACTGTCCTCGAACTAGTCCTGCTCAGCTACTATACTAAATAGTAAATATCATAAATATACTGCTCAAGGAAATCAATCCCAAAATGTATATAAGAATGCCACATGCGTCCGGTGCGCACGAAAATCGAAATCCATGAATGTGCCATACATGTGCACAGAACAAAAATCTAACTGCAATGGGTGTGCACGAAACACCTGTCAAGGGCAACGGTGTGTGCCTGACAGCAATACCGGGTGCATCTGATATGCACGAAGAATCTCGATTTAGTGTATCTGGTGTGCACCAAAATCGAATCAAGCACGTCAAGTCTGCGCAAAAATCCAAATCAAGTGCACAAGGTGCACGAAAACAAATATCGAGTATCACAATCGAAAACGACGGTATACAACACATCTCAATCCAAATCCAAATCAGGTATACCATGGTATATAATCTCACAACCATGTGCATCGGCGTGCACAAAATTGAATCAAAATACTAAAAGTGCATGAAAACTATGCCGAAAGTATAAGTCAAATCACATGCATACCATAGGTATGAAATCAAAATCAATATCTCGAATGACATCAATCGAAGTCAAGTGCAACTATGGTGCACAAAATCTCAATCATACAAATAAATCGCCTAAAATATCGAAATCAAAAGTGGCAGAAACAGTCCCGTTCTAGCACATCCTCTAAAGTTCTCTGGCCAACTGTCATGGTCACTCATAAGATGTCTCGTCGACGATGCCAAACTCTAGCCTACTGGGCGTGCGCAATATGACCGATCCTGGGTCCAAGTCTTCTCGTATAGTATTCCAGAAAGGTTCTGCCGAAGTCTCTCCCAAATCTCGTTTCTGCCGAACTGCCCGGAAGTTATCACCCTTTACTAACTCTGTTTCTTGTTCCGAAATGGCTGCATACTTATCATGACTTCTTCTGGAAGATATATCCATGTACAACGCCTCTGCATGCGTTTCACATCTCTGATGTCAGTGGAGTGAAACGCCGTCTCATCAAGATCTCGTATGAACCTCTTACTCCACTTTTCTCTAATGTCGACTGATTCGGACTCGTCTCTTCGTGGCTGTATGTGTAGGGTTCCTAGGCACTCCCAAGAGGTCTCACAAGGCATCGAACATGCCATTTTCAAATTTTACGGTGCCTACAAACCCTAAACTACGGATCGTTTGCTAGAAAACTAGGCGAAAAAGCTAACTAGTTAACACTTAACTACAAGATACGGAAATACAACCTTTGTAGATCCGGTGCTCCACCTCCATAGCTCCGCAATGAGGTCCTCTCCGCTGTCCAAATCAAATCCGGGCTCAAGTGTCGGCTTCGTCGGAGTATGGGCAAGCTAGGTCGTCGATGTCCATGCCGAAGATGATCTACGTCGAGGCATCGCTAAATCAAGCTCCGACTTCACCAAGTCCAAAAACTTGTGAAGAGAACACACTCTACTACTTGGCAAGAGGTAGAGGATGAAGAAATAGGAAGTGGGTAGACTTTAGATTTGGATTTCTCACTCTTTATCATCAATCACCATTGATGAAGAAAGCTTTTTTTTCATGAAAGAAGATGAAGAAGAAGAAGAAAAATAGTTATGATAAGTTCATTGATTTTAAAAAGAAAATCAATACTTATCATATATTGAACCATGGTCAAGTGTAGAGATTAAACTAGGGTTAAATCAAATGGTTAGGTTAAGCATGAGATAAGAATGGTGGACAAAGTCAAAGGTTCATGAATCTTCAACTACAAACAAAGAAAGCCACCATTCTTCTCATTTCTTTTTCCAAAAAGAAAATAAATAAATAAATGAATAAATAGATATGAAAAACAAAACCCTAATCATTTAAATAACCATGGTTTAATCTTTACACAAACCAAAAAGCATGTATCATCAAACATGATACAAGCAAATGCACAAAATCATATCACATATATAATGCGCACATCCGAGTGAGAAAATCCATCTAAAGTGAACCAATATTAGTTAATGCGAAGTAATATATCAAATATATAATTATACATTAAATCATTAAATCAACACTTGATTTAACGATCCGGTCATATCGCATATAACTGGCTAATATCCAATGTATCGATTTATCGAATCAATCCTTGATTCGATAACTAGGTTATATCGCATACAACCATTCGACATATTCATCGCGAGAATGGAATACGGTATCACATACACGCATTATTCTCGGTCCCGCACATATCTCATATGCGCTCCTATTTCGTTTCGCTTGAGCCAGGAAACCTCTGTGTAGGACTCTAAAGACTCGTCAATACGCCGGCAGCAGATGATGATCATATCAAACACCCACAAGCCGCAAGCGGTCTGCTAAACGTAACGGCCACCCGGGTATTGAGCGATCTGAAGATCGACGAGCAAGCCCGCTCACACTCCAGTGAATCCGACCAGTAACACTACCGTACAGTCCGGTCTGATCGTCTGATATATCGCATATCTTGCCTAGGGGTGGTAAACGTCAGACCCCAATAGCTCGATAAGTCATGTCGATATGAGGTCGATAACTGTTCGAGAAACTACTGGTAACACTTACCAGTAAATCTCAGCAACCCTGGCCAGGGATTTCCTGTTATAGCCAATCGAACACAGCGCAACATCAACTCCCTATACCGGGAGAGAAGAATCCCCTCCTATCGCTCATTGCCTCCATGTGACTCGGGACTGTACCCAAAAACCACCGTTTTGCACGCCCTCGTGGACGTGGTAAGATGGAAATCAAAGCACAGTGGGAACCACACAAGACTCTATGACGATCTCGGGTCAACAGACTACTCTGTACCAGTGTCACCAGAGAACTGCCATCTGACGTGAGGTATAATACCATCTGGGAGTTCTCGGCGAGTCCGTCCAGTGTACCCAGTCTCTACTGAGCACCCGTATATCATCTCTGATGTCAAACACCGATGGATATGGGATCATCCATCGCCCATCTGTATGGGTCGAGAAGGTATACGCTAGTCTACTCTGGTATATCGATTCCCCGTCTCGATACACCCACGACTAGGGACTTTGAAGGATGTACTTATGGACTACCATGTCCCCACTAGTATGATCCGCATCATAGTCCAGGTAGTCAAGTACAGATCCTAAGGGCTTTACCAACATGTAACAGAGAGACAATCAGCATACACGTTAAGGTAAAGGGTAACCAGATAGCATACTATCATGTCGAGCAAGAAAGTCCTCCCTATATATGTCCCAGCATCCACTACAATATACATCCTATGTATAGTAATGGCCTCTAGGGCATACATATAACTAACAATCTCCCACTTGCACTAGGGCCATCTGATAGCAGTGGTTGTAGTATCTCATACTCAACCATCCCATAAAAGTCTCTCTCTGGGAATAGGCCTTTGTGAGTGGATCCGCTGTGTTGTCCTCTGAGTCTACTCTCCAATCCTCGATCACCCTGGAGATCAACCATCTCCATGATCAAGTGATACTGCCTTAGAATATGTCTGGATCACTGATGGGACCGGCGTTCCTTGGCATAAGCCACAACTCCATTGTCACACAATGGGAGGAACATAGTTCATCTCATGAACCAATATACACCCAAACAGCCTCTTTGGTAGCATCTTAAGTAGCGATGTATCCAGCCTTTATCGTCTAGTATGCCACGGTATCTAGCTTGGAACTCTTCCAACATACCGTCCCTTTACTGAGGGTAAAGACAATGCCTGTGACTGACATTCAGTCGTCTTTATCACCCTAGAACCCTTCCAGTGATTCTCCCCAGGGTCGATTGATACCATCTCACTACAACTAGTGAGAATCCTAACATCCAATTAAATCTATCTCATAGATCCAAAATCTAGGAGTTAGTAGGTATCATTATGATCCTATATGGAGAATCATTGTGATAAACGGAGATTGATCGAGCGTATCATAGAAAACTCCTTCCCTATCAAGAGTATGTCATCCACGTACTCTACGAGGATCGTCACCATACTCCCTACTACCTTCTTGTTTATACAAGGTTCATCTACCATTTTGATGATGTCAACTTCTTTGACTAATTCATCAAAACAGATGTTCCAACTCCGCGATGCCTGCTTTATCCTATAAAGCATCTTGCACACGTTTCCGCTGCTCCCACTGTCTACGAAGCCCTCTGGCTGTGTACTTATAGACGCTCTCTTCTAAACATCATTTAGAAAAGCTGTCATGACACCCAACCACCAGATATCGTAGTCATGGTATGTAGCCGTGGCAAGTAGGATCTGGATGGACTTAAGCATAGCTCCTTAGAAAAGGTTTCGTCATGATCCATACCTGGTCAATGATGCAAACCTTTAACAAGTCTAGCTTTGAAAGTCTCAACTTTTCCATGTACACCAAGTAATCTTCTCAAGATATACTTGCTCCTGATGGGGATTTAACCCTTCAGATATAGCAACCAAAGTCCATACTTTGTTGGTGTATAAGGATTCCATCTCAGATCACTAAGCATCCAGCCATTCTTACAGAGTCTTACTCCTGATGGCCAACTCGAAACTAGTTGGGTCATCATCTCATGATGTAATCCTCGCTCCCACTGTCATAGAGAAACCAAAGTATCTCTCAGGTGGGTGAGGAACCCTACTAGATCGGCGGAGAGGCTGAGGTTCGTTGGTATCTACTGAATCCTTTGGTTCTATCAAATATCTGCTGTAGTTTGTATAGCTGGAACCTTTCCAGTTCTACATAACAGATCTTGCCTCGAGCTTGTCCGGATTTTGCTTTTAGACATAGGCCGGTCAACCCTAAATCTTAACTAGCTTAAGACATGGGCTCTTCCCTTTCCATATCACATATGAAGTGGTAGGCAACTGATTTGATTGGAACCCTATTCAATAGGTATGCAGCTTCTCAAGTGCATAACTCCCAAAAGGAAAAAGGTAACTCAGCAGTACTCATCATAGAGCACACCATATCATATAGGGTGTATTTGCTCCGTCCCGACATACCATCGTGCCATGGTGTATACAGAGGAGTAATGCCGAGAGAGAATCTCATTCTCCTTTAGAATTGTCCAGAAATTCCGTGCTCAAGTATTCTCCTCCTTGATCTCATCATAGGACATAATACTTATACCCGTATTTTGGTTCTCTACTTCTCGCTTATATTCTGTGAATATCTCAAAAGGTTCGGACTCATGTTTCAACAGGAACATATGACTGAATCTTGAGAGATTATCAGAGAATGTAATGAAGTATTAAGAACCGGTCTTGGCATATGTAGACAGGGGACCTTATATACATCAACATGTATCATCCCAAGAGTTTACTAACTCTTTCTCTGTTTCCAATAAACAGAGCTGGTGTCATCTTATCTTTGTGACATGACTGGCGAGTTTCACAAGATGTAAGTTCAAACTAATTTAAATATGCATCTTTATGTAACTCTAGCTAGTCGGGTCACATTGATATGACCTACAATGCCTCAAGAAGGATTCGTTCATTTCTGAACTCTTCCTCTTGTGTGTGTTCCGTATACTAAGAACTGTAGTTTGATTTAGAACTTCAATGCTTTTAAATAACGTGCCTGAACCGATCAACTTTTGATATAGGAAATGTTCAAAACATTATCCAACAATACAAAATTTTACCGTTTCTTTACTAATAAAGAGGCAGATATGATTTTGTATATCAGGTTCGGTATCTAATAACATTCGTTCAGAATCAATGTATTGGTAATACAGGGTGACAGTGACCAACAGACTTGGCTGCAACATTTGCCCCGTTTTCTGCCTCATGAAACTCATCACCCGTTCTCAGTTCTCTACCTTTCTGTAGCCCTATGTAACAGATTACATATCTGGGATCCTGATCTGGTATCACATACCCAGGACGTAGAGGATACAGAGAAACAGTTCTTTGTAACGAACACACCCGAAGATGATGCATCAGCATGCACTCTCTTCGTTTGGGCGGCACGGGAATTCTGGTAATCCCCAATTTCCTGCTCTGTCTTATAACAATTATAAGTTGGAGCGGGACCAACGTTCCCCAGCTCAGTATAACAAGCGGGTTCGGTCAATAATCCGTATTATTATCTTGATTAAGGCGTGATATGGTCGCTACCTGGAGAGAGAGAGAAGAAAACACTCAGCGTGCGCTCTTTCAAGAATAGATTGGTTATTATTTTATCTAATCAGGATGGCTCCCACTGCTTTTTATCAAATCTTCCTTCAAACCCTAAAAGGAAAGACTAGCCGGGATTAATTACACACTACAAGTTTGCCAATCTTTCAGCCAGGCCAGTGTCGGTACTTTGAGGGAGGTCCCCCGTGCTTTCGCACGAACCTAATTAATGTAAACCTCGTTTTCCCAGAGGCGTAACCCCGTTGACACCTTTCTAGACACCTACTTGATCGGCTAATTGTAATGTATAAAACTCTCCCAGGAGTAACACTTACTCGCAGCGGGTATCGGGATCCAACTATCTCATAGAAGGTATGCAATCTCATTGCAAATTTCAACACTTGAAATTCCCGATAATATTTTGCCCCTAGCTCGCTATGACCTTGACGGAGGCCAAACAACCCATAGTCCGCTAGTCAAGTTCAACCCGTCATTTCCTGATTGAATTAAACCCACCCGCACGACCCTTGACGGAGGCCAAACAACGCCGTACGAATACCCTAATCCAATCGCATCATATGCTAGCAGATAAGCACTAGTTAGCTACCGTACACTACGCCTTGACGGAGGCCAAACAACCGCGGCACGAATACTAACTAGTACGTATCTGAAATGACGGAGGGCTACGACAGGTTTTTCTGAAAACCTATTGCGTAATGAACTTGATATCGTTGTAAGATCGAATGAATTTTGAAATGGAGTGCTTTTGATGCTTTTCTAGTTTTGCTAAAGGAGTCACTCCCGGTGAAGGGATCGTCGGTCCTTTCCTCGTCGAATGAGGTGCGGGATATATCATATATATCACTGTGCAAAGCAAAAACTCTTAAAAGCAATCAAAAGACAAACCGAGTGTGTAGCATCTGCCAGTTATTGCTAAAGGAGTCACTCCCGGTGAAGGGATCTCGGTCCTTTCCTCATCGAATAAGGTGCAGGATATATCACATATACCGCTGTGCAAAGCAAGAACTGTAGCTACCTGTTTTATTTTGAAATTCGATTCTACAACATCTTAGGTTTCTTTTATTTCATTAATCACATTAATGAAGTCCCATCATTTAAATACCTAAACATCACAGATAAATACGACGTACACTTATGCCATCCGCATTCGCCTCGATGTCCCCTCGTGCACCGTTAGGTTAGGTAACTAACGGCAGAGCAGGGCAGGGCTAGCGCGGGTGTAAAACATAAGTAACGTCAATATAATATATCATATATACTATATAATGTATCTATCACAGAACATCACATGATCACATCACAGATATCGCAGCAGAAGAAACATATGAAATATTGGATATATTAGGACGTCCGTGTTTTCAATACGAGCCAGTATAAAACACGGATTCCACGGTCGTGATAAATAGCCAAACCCACACCCCTAGACCCCTACGAGAGCGGCAAGCAACCCTACCAATTCTAGAGTTAGGAGACCCGGACTCGACTCCTCGAGTTGGTCTCCCACTGGACTCCAGAACCCGGTTACTTGTGCCCTCCTCCTTGGGTCTATCCTAGTGCGGAAAAGTAAATAATATACAAACGGTGACTACTTCCGCAACCTGGAAGCGCCCCAATAAAAGAATATTACATACAAGTTTTTACATGAATGAAAATGAAAAACACTCATCTCACATAAAAACCCCCGGCTATTCAAACACGACGATCCAATATAACATATCCAGCAACACATAACATCACATGTCATCAACGTAAGTAAATATGTCCATCCCAATTGTCGTTGACATATAGCAACGAAACCGGCGATATCACATATTACACTTACGGTCACAGAAAAGAAAGTGTAAAACTACAACAGTTGGAATCCGCAACCTCCTCAGACATCGCATGCCTGACCAAATGAATTACTTAGACATCACATGCCTAACAATTATAAACCCCGCATTTTAGTCTCAAAATCGAAAACTCTTTTCAATATCAAGTCGGGCAATTCAACAAGATTCCCGACATCCTGATCGAATGCTCGTCGCAAACTTCAGTAGGCGGCCGCACCCCCGATACCGTCGACGAAGTGCACCAAGGCGGAACACCGCCACCGCGAGCACCCGGACGGATGCTTTCAGCGACGGGGTTCTCCTACAGTCACTTGGTCGGGGCAATGGCGTGAGGCTGTCTATTAAGTTTACCCGGCGAGTATCCGCGTACGCTACGTGATTGCGGCGGACTTTTGATCACATCAAAATTCCGTGGCAACCGATCAAGTGAGACTAAATTGCTAGATTTACAACATTCATTTAGTTATCTCATAACTTATTGTGAATTCCAATTATTGTATCCCATTCCGGATAAATAGAAAATGTTAAACTTTCCGATCGAACAATCGAACACCCAACCTTTCCCGATACAGATCAACACATGAAATAAGTCTAACAACATTCAGTTCGTACCTCAGTACCAACGGTCCAGCCGTAGAAGGGTCAAGCCAACGCCTCACATGTGGCACGCCGTACTGCCCCAAACCCGAAGGTTCAAAGGGCAGTTCAAGACGGTCACATAATCGAGTTAAGGTTTGTTGTCTTCTAGAGGGACCATCGCGTTACTTGCACTACTTAGAACGTCGTTAAACTTCGGAAAAATCCAACACTTGGAAATTTCCCGACAGGGGAAAAATTGGGTATTTATATCCGGTCGAACTTTTTAACATATTCTAAGATTTATCCGGAAAGCCAAACAGACAAAATTTGATACCCCGATCGAAACACCGAATCCCCAAAACAACTGCAGAAATTCAACCCTTGAAAAAAATATTAAAAATTCCCAGGAAAACCAGCATACAAAATTAAGAATTACTGTGCAGAATGATACGCACATAACGACAAAGCTGCCGCGTTTCCGCCGCACGAGACAGGCTCGTGCCGCGGAAACGCGGCTCAATGATGGAATCAGGAACTCGAATTTTGCAGTATTCCTTAAAATTTCCTGCTGATTTCACTGAATATTTTTAATATGGAAAAATGCACTGTTTTGGAAAAAGTACAGAGAGCAAGTTTAGTTTGGGGTTCCGGGTTCGTTCGGACTTCAAATTCCGTCTGGACTTCGCCTAAGGCTCTAGCTAGTCTCTGATACCACTGTAGGGTTCCTAGGCACTCCCAAGAGGTCTCACAAGGTATCGAACATGCCATTTTCAAATTTTACGGTGCCTACAAACCCTAAACTACGGATCGTTTGCTAGAAAACTAGGCGAAAAAGCTAACTAGTTAACACTTAACTACAAGATACGGAAATACAACCTTTGTAGATCCGGTGCTCCACCTCCATAGCTCCGCAACGAGGTCCTCTCCGCTGTCCAAATCAAATCCGGGCTCAAGTGTCGACTTCGTCGGAGTATGGGCAAGCTAGGTCGTCGATGTCCATGCCGAAGATGATCTACGTCGAGCCATCGCTAAATCAAGCTCCGACTTCACCAAGTCCAAAAACTTGTGAAGAGAACACACTCTACTACTTGGCAAGAGGTAGAGGATGAAGAAATAGGAAGTGGGTAGACTTTAGATTTGGATTTCTCACTCTTTATCATCAATCACCATTGATGAAGAAAGCTTTTTTTTCATGAAAGAAGATGAAGAAGAAGAAGAAAAATAGTTATGATAAGTTCATTGATTTTAAAAAGAAAATCAATACTTATCATATATTGAACCATGGTCAAGTGTAGAGATTAAACTAGGGTTAAATCAAATGGTTAGGTTAAGCATGAGATAAGAATGGTGGACAAAGTCAAAGGTTCATGAATCTTCAACTACAAACAAAGAAAGCCACCATTCTTCTCATTTCTTTTTCCAAAAAGAAAATAAATAAATAAATGAATAAATAGATATGAAAAACAAAACCCTAATCATTTAAATAACCATGGTTTAATCTTTACACAAACCAAAAAGCATGTATCATCAAACATGATACAAGCAAATGCACAAAATCATATCACATATATAATGCGCACATCCGAGTGAGAAAATCCATCTAAAGTGAACCAATATTAGTTAATGCAAAGTAATATATCAAATATATAATTATACATTAAATCATTAAATCAACACTTGATTTAACGATCCGGTCATATCGCATATAACCGGCTAATATCCAATGTATCGATTTATCGAATCAATCCTTGATTCGATAACTAGGTTATATTGCATACAACCATTCGACATATTCATCGCGAGAATGGAATACGGTATCACATACACGCATTATTCTCGGTCCCGCACATATCTCATATGCGCTCCTATTTCGTTTCGCTTGAGCCAGGAAACCTCTGTGTAGGACTCTAAAGACTCGTCAATACGCCGGCAGCAGATGATGATCATATCAAACACCCACAAGCCGCAAGCGGTCTGCTAAACGTAACGGCCACCCGGGTATTGAGCGATCTGAAGATCGACGAGCAAGCCCGCTCACACTCCAGTGAATCCGACCAGTAACACTACCGTACAGTCCGGTCTGATCGTCTGATATGTCGCATATCTTGCCTAGGGGTGGTAAACGTCAGACCCCAATAGCTCGATAAGTCGTGTCGATATGAGGTCTATAACTGTTCGAGAAACTACTGGTAACACTTACCAGTAAATCTCAGCAACCCTGGCCAGGGATTTCCTGTTATAGCCAATCGAACACAGCGCAACATCAACTCCCTATACCGGGAGAGACGAATCCCCTCCTATCGCTCATTGCCTCCATGTGACTCGGGACTGTACCCAAAAACCACCGTTTTGCACGCCCTCGTGGACGTGGTAAGATGGAAATCAAAGCACAGTGGGAACCACACAAGACTCTATGACGATCTCGGGTCAACAGACTACTCTGTACCAGTGTCACCAGAGAACTGCCATCTGACGTGAGGTATAATACCATCTGGGAGTTCTCGGCGAGTCCGTCCAGTGTACCCAGTCTCTACTGAGCACCCGTATATCATCTCTGATGTCAAACACCGATGGATATGGGATCATCCATCGCCCATCTGTATGGGTCGAGAAGGTATACGCTAGTCTACTCTGGTATATCGATTCCCCGTCTCGATACACCCACGACTAGGGACTTTGAAGGATGTACTTATGGACTACCATGTCCCCACTAGTATGATCCGCATCATAGTCCAGGTAGTCAAGTACAGATCCTAAGGGCTTTACCAACATGTAACAGAGAGACAATCAGCATACACGTTAAGGTAAAGGGTAACCAGATAGCATACTATCATGTCGAGCAAGAAAGTCCTCCCTATATATGTCCCAGCATCCACTACAATATACATCCTATGTATAGTAATGGCCTCTAGGGCATACATATAACTAACAGTATGGACTTCGCTCCAACGGCTATACTCGTATCTGGAGTCTTCCAAGCAATGTATCCCATCACATGATATTCGAATGACGTCGAACCTTTTGATCGATTAATCAAAGTTCCATAATCCCCCAAGAGCTCAACATCTTGAGTACAGTTTAATAGTATTCCGGTACATGCCACAGTACCTATGGACCAGCCGTAGAAGGGCAAACCCAAGTCTCATTAATGGCACTGCTGAACTGCAGCAAACCCTAAGGTTTCAAAGCGTTCTCATGGTCATTATATCGAGTTAGGGTTTCATTCTTCTAGAGGGTCCACGGAATTACTTGCATGTTTTTCCGAATACTTTAAACTTGGAAAAATGGGTTTCTGACATTCGATCGTCTTCTATCGACTCTCAACGTACCTGCGTGAAGTCATCTCTAGCTAGAATCAATTAATCTAATGACCTCGCATCAGGGTAGGCAACGAATCATATGTCCTAGTCATTCCTCCTTGGGTGACTAGCGATCTTCTATCATATCTCTAAATACAACTCTTGCGGCAATAGCTCCAAACATCTGGGGCGGTATCTCGTCATTTGCAGCAACAACTGGCTCATTCGTCCGCACGCTGAACAGTGCCTAAATCATCAAATAATCGGTGCATTGAAGGTCATCATACTCTGGCTGACCTCTAGCAGTGGCCCAATACTCTGGTGCTGATCTGCACGTCCGAGAAATCTCGTAAAAGCGATCTATCAAACGCTCATGGCGCGAAAACATAATAACGACGCATCTATGCAAATCGTATGTCCCTGAAATCACGCCCTGGTCAGTCCCAGTCCGTGACGAGCTCGTGCTGACACAACTCTAGCCGTAGCTCTCTCTGCCCATGTAATCGTGGCAGCAAAAACCATAAGCCGATAATGATGAGGATAGATCATGAATGAATATAATACTGTGCAAGGAAATGTACATCCTAAGGATCCTTAAGCGGAGTAGCGTATCCTAAGTATGCTGCGGAACATACACACGGTACGCCACTCTCCTTAAGTCCCCTACTCCATCAACCAAGGTCAACCAACGCGACGAAAGTTCGGGTCTAATACCCTCTCGACTAAGTCTAAGTTCCGTAAGGTCAAGCCTAGATTCTGTATATATACAAACGCCCTAGGCTCCGCATAGTCAAACATAGACTCGAACCAAGGTTAACCTAGCGCTCTGATACCAACTTTGTCAGGAACCGAAATGGCATGTGACTGCCACTTGAATCATATGAAGTCTATAGGACCCCATCTAATTCAAGTAAGCCAAAAATCCCAGAAATCTAAACCATTTTAAATAAGAAGCAAAGAAAACTTATTTTTAAAGCAAGTGGTTTTAATAACATAAGCCGAATATGCATTTTAAAATCTCAAGTCTTTTCTGAAAATTTCGGCAGAGATTCCTTTGTAAAAACTCGCCCCAAACGGGGTACAATATGAATAATATATGGATAATGATAAAAGGCATCCCCAAGCGGGAGCTAGCTCTTCGTCAATCGACGGTCACAACCACGCAAGCAATATAATATACAACGCCGAAGGGCGAGGATCAAAAACTCAAAAGGAAACTCAAAATCGACATGAAAACCATAATAATACAACGCGTGACTCTAAGATCGAAAGAATAAACAACTGGTCTCTAAGGTTAATAAATATACATGTCTGGTTGATAGAGTTTACTAGATACAACTGAATAAATAAAAGTATAATAGTGGTCATGATACAAGTGAACCCACCTACCAAAGCAATCACCCGGAATGAAAGCAGTGTGCCACCAAAGCCGCAACGAAACCTGTATGGCAAAACCTGCAAGAACTGTGGCACAACGGGTGTGAGTTGCCAACTCATGAGTAGAAAACATCACATAGCAGAAATCGTATGTATGACTCAATCCTAGGTCAATACGATCAGTAATATATATATATATATATATATATATATATATCCTCAATATGATAAGGTCTGAAGCATGAAAAGGTGGTATGGGTAAATATCTGTACATAAGTGTAATACCAAGTGCTCGTGTCAGTGCCTCAGGTAGTAACGTATCATAAATATGAGGTATGAATGCAAGATAATGAAAACAGAATGCATTATGAATGTGAAACTGTTTTCTTAATTTAGTGAGATTTCTATATACATTTAAAATCGCGGTATCATTAATGAAATCAATATAGAATCAGTGTCAAGTATCGACACAAAACATAAATCTAATATCTCAATATTTCAGGCTCCGGCAATCCGGACTGGTCTGCAACCTCAAATCTCAAAATCTAGGGCTCCGTCTATCCGGACTGGCCCATATCATCAAATCTCAAAACCTTAGGCTCCGGCTATTCGGACTGGCCTGTACTCCGATCGGTATCCTTCGGATATCCGTCGAGTCACAAATAAAATCACCGGTCAGTAGTGCTCCCGTGTCACAGGCTCAACGCCATCATCTGCGACCTTCTCGCCCCGAGGTACCGTACCGGGTCTACCATGCACCTACAGACGGTTCCTCCTCCTCCTCGAATCGGGTGTATGATATCGTTCAATAGCCGAGAAAACTCATGGTGGACATATTTCATATCATATCATGAGAAAACCGCAACTCTCATTTAAAAATGATAATCAGTTTATAAAATGCTTGCGGTTTCTCCAAATCCATAAATCTCATAGAAATCCAAAATCAACAAATCGCGATGTAAATAAATAATGAATTTCATAAAATTGGGCTCCGGCAATCCAGACTGGCCCATAATTTCATGGCAAATGAATATATAAATATGCATGAAAATCACAGTAATAAATGCAATGTCTAAGCTATCATATAAAAGCAAGCTCACTAGTACCATGTCGAAACTATCAGCTAATATTTTATACTAATGAAATAGTATTTTCTAATGTGTACGTGACATTGCAATTACCGATGATGATGTGTGTGAGCCGGCAAGCAGGTGTACGTGGAGCATACGCATCATCGGTAATGGTGCTGGTGTCCTGACAGCATAGGTTTCAATATAACACTAAAGCACATTTAAGCATGCAATGCGATGAGAATAGCAAGAATATGCGGAAAATGAATAATAAACACACCAATGAAGAATCTACATTAATATATATGAGTCATACAGTTTTGCCATTTGAAATAACACGAATCGTGATGTTTAGAAATTAAGGGCTACGGTGTTTTTAAGAAAAGGTACGTCCTTTGAAATATCCGTAGAATCCCTTGGCCTGTCTTTGAAAATACTCACGATTCGTTAGTTTTGAAATAGGTATAACTCGAGTCTAGTCTAACATCTACAAGTAACTACAGGACTAACCTAACAGGCAAAACGAAAGGGTAAGGAAATCCACCTAAATCTGAGTCAATCTATATATATAAATAATAGTCAATGATCTCGCCTCAATAGTATCGCGTACGATACAATATATACATCATATGACATCCTCGAGTCAAGGGTGCGGATCTATCATCAATATAGCTCGTACGGTAAATCCATCGTACGGCCTCCCAAATCTGGGTACGGGTCAAATATCACATCATCTCATTATTCATCTGGTATTCTTATCATCATATCCTGTATGAGGGGTACTGATCTAAGTCTAGTACATACTGATACCATCTACATATATATATGCGTGTGTATGAAAACACATCGCCTAAAGGACCCTCTATAACATCATGTCGTATCTCATAATACGAACCAATACACATCACCGAGCTCATGGCATTATGCCCAATCTCATCAACTCATCTCCAATATCATCTACTATCCTCATTATCCATGTATATGTATACGTATATATATACATAGTCCCATACCTATGCGTGTGTGTGTATATGTGTGTGTGTGTGTGTGTGTGTGTGTTTGTATGCCACAAATAATAAAATGAATGCATGTGTGTGTGCGTTGTGGGTGTAATCTCTAATCTAGGGTTTCGTGACTAAAAAGCTAAACTAAGTTACTTCTAATTACACTAAAACAATATCATGAACACCTAGAATCTATCTTGATAATCAATCATTTCACAATAAACATTGTAGGGTGTTTTTCGTCACCCTATTGAGATGGGAATACGCACGCACTTGTCAGGCATACTACAGATTCCCCCTGACTAGGGTAGGCGGGGGTTTATTGATTGTGGGGATCCGAATCTCCGGCAGCCGCGGACTAAGCTGCCGTTAATTACCCCTCGCCTTTGGGGCGAGGGAACCTCCGATTAACGGGTTAAACTGGTCGTGCGAACTCAATGTGCAGTGTTGTGTTTTGGAGGGGTTTTCTATGTATCGGGGGTCCCGCAGAGTTTTTACGGGGGTCCCGCTATCAGGATAGCGGGCTGGAGGTCAAGGGGGCTAGCAGTCCCCTTGCGGGGTGCGGGAAAGCACCCCAGCCCAAATTTTTTTTAGAGGGACGGTGTTGTGGAGTGTGTGAGTATATATACATATATATAAAACAAAAAAAGGAAAGGGCATCCAAAAGATGCGTGGAAAAAAGCGCCAGCGCTTTGAGTGCAAGAGCGCTAGCGCTTTGAGTGCAAGAGCGCTAGCGCTTTGAGCGCTAGCGCGCCACGTGTCAGTACGTGGGCGCTCGGGCGCTAGCGCTCTGAGCGCAAGAACGCTGGCGCTTTGAGCGCCAGCGCACCACGTGTCAGCACGTGAACTCTCGGGCGCTAGCGCTCTGAGCGCAAGAGCACTAGCGCTTCGAGCGGTAGTGCCCCACGTGTCAGCACGTGGGCGCTCGGGCGCTAGCGCTTTGGACGCTAGCGCTCTGAGCGCAAGAGCGCCAATGCTTTGTACGCTAGTGCATCACGTGTCAGCATGTGGGTGCTCGGGCGCTAGCGCTTTGGGTGCTAGCGGTCTGAGAGCAAGAGCGCTAGCACTTTGAGCGCTAGCGCACCACGTGTCAGCATATGGGCGTTCGAGCGGCAAAAGGGACTTGGTCCCTGCAGTGGGAGTTGTACTCCCAGAAAGAAGCACTTATTATTCTATGTGTGTATATGTGTGTGTGTGTGTGTGTGTGTATATATATATGAGGAGTTAAACTCCTAGGATGTTTTGAAGCTGACGAAGGGCTTCTCCTCTTGAGCCCTAGTTCTTCCCTAAAGTAGGGTTTCTGGAGATGGGTCTCCTTCTTCTTCCTTTGTTGGCCGGATCTTGAAGATCAAGAAATATGAGATTTTAAAAATCTCTCCTTTCTGAGATCTGATGGCAGATCTGAGTTCCCTTTTGTGGGTTGTGTGGTGAAAAACTATTTAGTTTTGGAAAAGGAAGAGTAAAACTCTTGATTTAATTCAAAAAAAGAAGAAGGTTTAGAACCTTCAGAAAAGGGGAAAGAGACACAAACCCTAGATTTTTGAGGGGAATAAAAAAAGTATCTATTCTTTATTCATCATCATGTTGCCTTATATAGGCTTACACATTTACATATAACCCCTTGGGCTTTACAAAATGGCATTTTGCCCATCCCATGGCTCATGTGCCATTTCTTTTTGCACATAAGTCATGGGCTTTATAAAAAATTTGGCTTTATGCCCATTTTGCATACATTCATGCATAAAAAATTACACAAAAATTATTTATTATATGATCTATATTTTGGCATGGAGGAGGCTGGCCGCAAGCTCGACTTGGGCATGGGCCCGCTTGACCTGGGCTTGGGCCCACCTGGCTTGGGGTTGACCTTGACATTGACTCGGTCAACCGGGGTACAATTTTCGACCCCAACAAAGTGCCCCCCATCAATAAATGCACACCACATATGGGTTGTGTGCATGAAATTGATGGATCTTCTTTCGCGTGGAAGCGACTTGCTTTGGTTCCCACTTTTTGGGATGCACTGCCCTTTTTACGACATGGACGGTCGACACTTGACGCTTCTCCGAGACGGAGTGTCCGTGGTAGAAGTTTCCCTGGCCCGGAGTGAACTGGTTCCTGTTTTGTAGGAAGCCTGCACTGTCCTTTTTGCGACATGGACGGTCGACGCTCTGGTCCGGAGCGATTTGGTTCCCGATTTGTGGGAAGCCTACACTGCCCTTTTTCCGACATGGACGGTCGACGCTCTGGCCCGGAGCGAATTGGTTCCCGATTTATGGGAAGCCTGCACTGCCCTTTTTACGACATGGACGGTCGACGCTCTGATCCGGAGTGATTTGGTTCCCGCTTTGTGGGAAGCCTGCACTGCCCTTTTTACGACATGGATGGTCGACGCTTGACGCGTCTCCGAGACGGAGTGTCCGTGATAGACGTTTCTTTGGCCCGGAGTGATCTGGTTCCTGCTGTGTAGGAAGCCTGCACTGCCCTTTTTACGACATGAACGGTCGACGCTTGACGCGGCTCCGAGACGGAGTGTCCGTGATAGACGTTTCCCTGGCCCGGAGTGATCTGGTTCCTGCTTTGTAGGAAGCCTGCACTGCCTTTTTTGCGACATGGACGGTCGACGCTCTGATCTGGAGCGATTTGGTTCCCAATTTGTGGGAAGCCTGCACTGCCCTTTTTGCGACGTGGACGGTCGACGCTCTGATCCGGAGGGATTTGGTTCCCGATTTGTGGGAAGCCTGCACTGCCCTTTTTGCGACATGGACGGTCGACGCTATGATCTGGAGAGATTTAGTTCGCGATTTGTAGGAAGCCTGCACTGCCCTTTAGCGACATGGACAGTCGGCGCTTGATGCGTCTCCAAGACGGAATGTCCGTGATAGACTTTTCCCTGGCCAGGAGTGATCTGGTTCCTGCTTTGTAGGAAGTCTGCACTGCCCATTTTGCGACATGGACGATCGACGCTCTGATCTGGAGCGATTTGGTTCCCGATTTGTGGGAAGCCTGCACTGCCCTTTTTGCGACGTGGACGGTCGACGCTCGACGCGTCTCCGAGATGGAGTGTCCGTGATAGACTTTTCCCTGGC
This sequence comes from Agapanthus africanus, assembly GCA_030015575.1. Lineage (NCBI taxonomy): Eukaryota > Viridiplantae > Streptophyta > Magnoliopsida > Asparagales > Amaryllidaceae > Agapanthus > Agapanthus africanus. The sequence continues at coordinate 398,446,171 of JASDDO010000019.1, read as the reverse complement.
CCGGAGTGATCTGGTTCCTGCTTTGTAGGAAGCCTGCACTGCCCTTTTTGCGACATGGACGGTCGACGCTCTGATCCGGAGCGATTTGGTTCCTGATTTGTGGGAAGCCTGCACTACCCTTTTTGCGACGTGGACGGTCGACGCTCTGATCCGGAGCGATTTGGTTCCCGATTTGTGGGAAGCCTGCACTGCCCTTTTTGCGACATGGACGCTCTGATCTGGAGCGATTTGGTTCCCGATTTGTGGGAAGCCTGCACTGCCCTTTTTGCGACATGGACGGTCGGCGCTCGACGCGTCTCCGAGACGGAGTGTCCGTGATAGACTTTTCCCTGGCCCGGAGTGATCTGATTCCTACTTTGTAGGAAGCCTGCACTGCCCTTTTTGCGACATGGACGGTCGACGCTCTGATCCGGAGCGATTTGGTTCCCGATTTGTGGGAAGCCCGCACTGCCCTTTTTGCGACGTGGACGGTCGACGCTCGACGCGTCTCCAAGATGGAGTGTCCGTGATAGACTTTTCCCTGGCCCGGAGTGATCTGGTTCCTGCTTTGTAGGAAGCCTGCACTGCCCTTTTTGCGACATGGACGGTCGACGCTCTGATCCGGAGCAATTTGGTTCCTGATTTGTAGGAAGCCTGCACTGCCCTTTTTGCGACGTGGACGGTCGACGCTTTGATCCGGAACGATTTGGTTCCCGATTTGTGGGAAGCCTGCACTGCCCTTTTTGCAACATAGACGGTCGACGCTCTGATCCGAAGTGATTTGGTTCCCGATTTGTGGGAAGCCTACACTGCCCTTTTTGCGACATGGACGGTCGACGCTCGACGCGTCTCCAAGAAGGAGTGTCCATGATAGACTTTTCCCTGGCCCGGAATGATCTGGTTCCTGCCTTGTAGGAAGCCTACACTGCCCTTTTTGCGACATGGACGGTCGACGCTCTGATCCGGAACGATTTGGTTCCCGATTTATGGGAAGCATGCACTGCCCTTTTTGCGACATGGACGGTCGACGCTCGACACGTCTCCGAGACGGAGTGTCCATGATAGACTTTTCCCTGTCCCGGAGTGATCTGGTTCCTGCTTTGTAGGAAGCCTGCACTGCCCTTTTTGCGACATGGACAGTCGACGCTCTGATCTGGAGAGATTTGATTCCTGATTTGTGTGAAGCCTGCACTGCCCTTTTTGCGACATGGACGGTCGACGCTCTGATCCGGAGCGATTTGGCTCCCGATTTGTGGGAAGCCTGCACTGCCCTTTTTGCGACATGGATGGTCGACGCTCTGATCCAGAGCGATTTGGCTCCCAATTTGTGGGAAGCCTGCACTGCCCTTTTTGCGACATGGACGGTTGGCGCTCGACGCGTCTCCGAGACGGAGTGTCCGTGAGAGACTTTTCCCTGGCCCGGAGTGATCTGGTTCCTGCTTTGTAGGAAGCCTGCACTGCCCTTTTTGCGACATGGACAGTCGACGCTCTATTTGACTTGCTCTGCTTCCTACCGTGTCAGGGGTGAACTTGACTTGCTCCGCTTCTTGCGGTGTCGAGATTGGATTCTGACTTGCTCCGCTTTCTGTGGTGTCGGAGTTGAAGTTGACTTGCTGATTGTGATTTGGGTTGACATCAGCATCGCTTTACTGGAATATGGTACCAGAAGCGAATCATCATTTGCCATGAGTAGATTTGGGGATTTAGGTTTTTGTTTGGCATCTGCATTGCTGCACTGGAATAATGCCAGGAGCAACTCATCATTTGCCCCGGACGGATTTGGGAATTGATGGCTTGGGAGACAGGTTTGGATCCCTATCACCTAAGGCTTTTCAATTTTATGGGCCGTAAGGGTCCCATAAAAGCATTTTCTCCCTACGAGTCGAAAGGATCTCGTAGGTGTATTTTTTCCTTAGGAGTCGTGGGGACTCCTAAGTGTGTTGCTCCTTTGTGAGTTGTAAGGATCTCATGCGGGAATTTTCTCCTCACAAAGTCGAGAGGGCTTTGCGAGTGCATTTCATCTTCTTTTTTTTTACGAGTTTGCGCCCTTTCGGGTTTTCACAAACTCGCTGGCAGTCCTGCTGTTTTTACTCACGGAGCCCTTTCGGGTTTTCATCCGTGCCCATTTTGCTTGTGGACATACCCTTTTTTTGGTGGGACTTTGAATGTGGTCCCATCGGTAAGACTTGGGAGAGATTGGGATTGTTTTACGCCCATGGATTATATACGGTTTTGCAGGATGTATGATCCAGATCGTAGGGCCGGAAAAATTTTGGGACATTGTTAGCGTCTGCATCGCTGCACTGGAATATGGTACCAGGAGCGACTCATCATTCGCCGCTTTGGGATTTGGAATTTGGTTGGCGTCTGCATCGCTGCACTGGAATATGGTACCAGGAGCGACTCATCATTCGCCGCTTTATTTACCATTGCCTAGTGGGAAGCGATGGCTTAGGAGACAGGTTTAGATCCCTATCACCTAAGACTTATCAATTTTATGGGCCGTGAGGGTCCCATAAAAGCATTTTCTCCCTGCGAGTCGTAAAGATCTCACAGGTGTATTTTCTCCTTAGGAGTCGTGAGGACTCCTAAGTGTGTTTTTCATTTGTGAGTCATAAGGATCCCACGAAGGTTTGTTCTCCTCATGTATCGTGAGGATACATGAGTGGGTCTTCCCAATGGACCATAATTCCAAGGGTGGAGACCAGCCGCTGGACTGGTAATTGCAGTGGGGCATGAGTGTGATGAGAATTATTTGAGCCCGTGGATTGTATACGGTAGTCAATTTGGGGACTAACCGTAGGGCCGGAAAAATTTTGGGAATTTGAATTTTGGTTGGCGTCTGCATCGCTGCACTGGAATATGGTACCAGGAGCGACTCATCATTCGCCACTTTTTTTGTTTTTTGTTTTGTTTTTGTTGTGTTTTTTTTTATCGCGATTTGTCACAACCCAAAGTTCGGCCCGTGACCGGCACTTAACCACGTAACGTCTACAGGCATAACGCGACTAAGTAAGCCGAAACACAGAAATCAAAACCATTAAAAGTATTGAGTGTTAAAACATTTAATAGAAACATTTGTTAAAACGTTTAGAAAACCTTAAGTAATTTAGTAAAATTCTTTAAACTTCAAGTTATTATCTTAAAAATTTTGGCAGTATTTCTTTTGTAAAAACTAGCCCCGAAATCGGGTACAAGACAATATATGAATAAAGTGATATACAATAAAAATAAAGCATCCCAAATGGGAGCAATCACACCCAATGGCGGAAACAATCACCACAAATATAGTATACGACGCCGTAGCGAAGAAATGAACCGTACAAGTGAAAACAAATATCAAAAAAATAAAGCTACATAAATAAAGTCGACTCACAACGAGCTCGACACATGAGTACAAAATAATATACATCGTCCTCACAATTGGTCTCTAAGTCAATACATGATAAGTAGATGGAGAATACTAGATACAATGACGTATACAACTGGAAAATAAACGGATACCACACAAAACCCACCTATCAGCAAAGAGCTCGCACGCCAACTGCAATGGTATCTGTGTCAAAAGATGCAAGAAAGCAGCCTGCCGCGACTACTCCGAGGGGTAACCTGCAAACACTGTGGCACAACGGGGGTGAGTTGCCAACTCGTGAATAGTAGATAATATATAAAGGTAATCGTGAGTATGCACGTGCTGCGATACTCTAACCTATGCCAACAGATAACATCTATATGATGAGCTAGATAATCAATAATCATGCAACAAGTGCGATCTAATAACATCTCTATATGATGAGCAGGTATGCAATGGTCGTGCATAGCAATACAATCTAACAACATCTAGATAGAGTGAGCAGGTATGCAATAATCGTGCATGTCATATGTACTTTATCAGGCACTACAGATACAGGATGAGATGTAAAATACTGAATGCAGAGCATGGGAGTAAATAGCATCTATACGGAATGTCAACGTGGAAATAATCGGTGTCCATCAATACACCCAAATCCCAATAAAACTCAGGCGCTGTCATCCTCATCGGCCCTCAAATCCTATAAATCTAATAGAATCGTGAGTGCCCAACATCGGCACTCGAAATATCATAAAATCGTCGTGTCTAGCATCGACATGCAAATCCTCAAGTATCGGGCTCCGTCAGTCGGATCGGCCCACGGGCTCCGTCTGCGGAATCGGCCCTCGGCCCCGGCAGTACGTGTCGTCCCGTATCCATCTACCGACTCTGGTCGGTATCCTCCGGATAACCGCCAGGTCCAACCAATCACCGGTAGGTAGTGGTCCCTCTGCCAGGCTCACCGTCTACTGCACAGCGATCCATTCTCGCCCCGGGGTACCATACCGGGTCCACCATATACCCCCAATCGGCTTCGTCCAGCTCCTCGATTCGGGTTTACAGGTCACACGTCTCAGAACCGAGAAAACGCATGGTGGACGCACTGAAATATCATATCAAGGGAAACCGGGTTTTTAAAACAGTGCGCATTTTCTTAAAATAATACCCCGGTTCCCAAATCCAGAAATCATATAAATCTAAACTCAATGCGTAAATCCATGCAATGTGTCATATGACACTAAGAGTAAAAAGGGAACACCGCTCTTTTAAAAGAATCCAGTTTTGAAAATATCTCATGCGGTCCCTATTTTCATGAAATCAAATCAATATCATCCATGTATGTGACATATGTATGTATGTAGGTATGGATGTGCAAATGGATATATACGCGAATATGAGTGTAGCACTGGTATGAATATACAGTGTGCATGTGCGCAGGTATGAAAATATCAATATATGTGTGCACTGGTATGAATATACAGTGTGCATGTGCGCGGGTATGAAAATATCAATATATGTGTGCACTGGTATGAATATACAGTGTGCATGTGCGCGGGTATGAAAATATCAATATATGTGTGCACTGGTATGAATATACAGTGTGCATGTGCGCAGGTATGAAAATATCAATATATGTGTGCACTGGTATGAATATACAGTGTGCATGTGCGTAAGTATGAAAATATCAATATATGTGTGCACTGGTATGAATATACAGTGTACATGTGCGCAGGTATGAAAATATCAATATATGTGCCAATATGCGGCAAGTCATGACAATCAGCAAGGAAGCGGAAATCAAGACGATATCAAACTCGTAGCAATCCTATAATGTGAGTGTCATGGCAATCACTAACGGTGTGAGTGTAATATACAAATAGTGCTCGTGCAGCTTGAACCGTTAGTGACAGTGCAGTGTTCTATACTACCAATTCTATATGTAACAAGAAGGTATGCTACTATAGTATATTTACATGAACACATAGAACTAAAATATCCTATTACGCCCTGACGCTTAACGCCATACGGACGATTTCCCCGTAGATGTTAAATCTACTCACCTGGTCGCGTGCTACACATAGCCGACCACTTGCTTCCCTTTCTTTGCGACATCCGACGTACCCGCCTGCGAACCTGGAATTACACAAGGAATCCATATATATAAGCAAAATTCTACAAAACGCGTTACCAAAATCAAACGAGAAACTCGCGTCGCGAACTAAACGCGCGTGTGTACGATACGCTGAAACGTGTGTATACGCGTCTAAAACTATCCCGACACGTCGCGACACGCTGGATCACAGAACCCACTCACGTATCGGGTGTATCGCGCAAACAAAACATACTAGAAAACGATATATCGTCCCAGATTCTACCCAGGAGAAAAACTTACAAAATTGCACATGCCAAAACGCTGGAATATGCAGCAGACTCCTATAGCCAAAACCCTAATACCTAGTTCCCTCATCTGGCCGCAAATTGCGGCCAGAAAGAATAAATCGGCGGCCCGGGTGTGGGGTTAGGGGTTCGTGCTTGGTGTGTGTGGTCTATACCTAGTGTACATGCTCCAGTTTGCTCAGATTTTCTCTGAAGGAGCCGGGTCTCAAGCAGATCACAGAGAGCTAAAATTTCACCTAAAAACGTCATATTTTGCACAAAATGAAACCCTAGGGTATTTTGGTGAAATCTGGGGTTTACCTAGGTTTAAGTGGCCCTAACAACACTTAACTAAGCTAGGCTAACCAATAAAATCATCGCTTAACCAAAAGTCCACACTAACCACCATAATTAGCACAAAAGCTCACTTTTATCTCTAACCGAAGCTAATTCTACATAACTTAGCAAACTAGGAAGTTAGGCTCAGAGATTATACCTCACTCTCGACCCTAGGAAGCTGGAGGAAGGAGAAGAGGAAGATTTGGTGCTGCTTTTGCTGCTGTCACTGCTGCTGCTGCTGAAGCTGTTGCTGTTGCTGCTGCTCACTGCTGCTGCTGCTGCCTGCTTGCTGCTGCTACTTGTGCTGATGTTGCTGCTGCTGCTGATGAGGCTGCTGGGGCTACTGCTGCAATTGTGTGTGTGTATGTGAGTGAGAGAATGAGAGAAGTGAGAAAAGAATGAGAGGCAAGGAAATGATAACACCCAAGTCAAACCCCCTCCTCTCTCTCTCTTCATTAAATGTAGGCATGGCAAGGCCATCTTGCCATTTCTCTCTCTCTCTCTCTCCCTCCAAGTCAACCAAATTCAAAACATTTCCATTTTCCTTTTAAAAAAAACACACACTTAATTAAAACCCAATAACTTAATTAAATTTAAAATTAGCTTAAGGAAAAATGGTTAGTTCACCATGGTTGCTAATCATGGTCTAACCCCATTTTAACCCTAGTTTACATGCACAAGTGTGTGCAAGCCTGGGAAAAATCTAATAAAATATTCATTAAATTTGAAAAAATATTTGAAAATCAATTTGGTAAACTTTTTATTAAAAACCATTTATTAAAATAAAATTAGCCACTAAACACATCCTAAGGTGTTACAATCTTCCCCCCTTAAAGAAATTCGTCCCCGAATTTAAAAATATAAAGCTGCGCATACCTTCAAAGAGATGAGGTAACTTCTTCCGCATCTCGCCCTCGGCCTCCCAAGCGATCTCTTCACCATTCGGGCTGCGCCAAAGCACCTTCACTGATGGCAAGACCTTCGATCTAAGTTTTTTCACCTGTTGGTCTACTATCACGACTAGCTGCTCGGTGAACGAAAGATCGTGCTCGAGCTGAACGGTCTGATGCTGAATCATATGCGAAGGGTCATATAGGTATCTGCGAAGCATCGACATGTGGAATACGGGGTGAACATCTGGGAAGTCGGGTGGAAGAGCCAAACGATATGCTACTGCGCCTACACGCTCGAGGATCTCAAAGGGTCCTATGAATCTAGGGCTAAGCTTCCCCCTCCGTCCAAACCTCATCACTCCCTTCATCGGAGAGACCCTTAGAAAAACGTGATCGCCAACTGCGAACTCTAATCTGCGGCGGCGTCTGTCAGCATACAATTTCTTCCTTCTCTGAGCTGTCCTCATCCCATCTTGAATCAGCTGAATCTTCTCGGTCATCTCCTGAACGATCTGTGGCCCCAAAATACTGCTCTCACTGAGCTCTGTCCAACAGACGGGCGATCTACATCTCTTCCCATACAAAGCCTCGAAAGGTGCCATCTGAATAGTATCCTGGAAACTATTGTTGTAGGAGAGCTCCACCAAGGGTAAATGATGATTCCAGCTACCACCAAAGTCTAAAACGCACGCTCGGAGTATGGCCTCGAGAGTCTGAATAGTCCGCTCGGACTGGCCGTCGGTCTGCGGATAAAATGCTGTGTTGAAACTCAAGCGGGTGCCCAAAGCCTCCTAAAGCCTCTGCCATAGTCGGCTGGTAAACTGGGTGCCTCTGTCGGAAACAATATATGTCGGGACTCCATACAATCGTACGATCTTGTCGATGTATATCTGGGCATACTGAGCAAATCCGAAAGTCGTCTTCACCGGCAGGAAGTGAGCTGCTTTCGTCAAACGATCTACGATCACCTAAATGGAGTCATACCCTCGTCTAGTCCTGGGTAGACCCACGATGAAGTCCATCGAAATCTGTTCCCATTTTCACTCCGGAATGGGTAACGGCTGTAGCTCTCCCGCGGGCCTCTGGTGCTCGGCCTTGACTTGCTGACAAGTCGGCATCTCGACACGAAATCTGCGATGTCCCTCTTCATTCCGTCCCACCAGTAAACATCTCTCATATCATGGTACATCTTAGTGGAACCCGGATGAACACTTTACACCGATCGATGTGCCTCCTCAAGAATCTCACGCCGCAGTCCCTCAGCATCTGGTACGCACAGTCTAGTCCCAAATCGCAGTATCCCCTGATCATCGATCACAAACTCAGAAAATCTGCCTTGTCCAATCTGTGCCATGATCTCCGAACAACGGTCATCACGGTGCTGTGCCTCATGTATACGGTCAAGCAACTGTGAGCGTGCACGAACATGCGCAAGCTGTCCCCCGATCGGCGTGAACTCGAACTGCACTCGGCCGTCGCATAATATCTGCCAATCTGCCGATGACTGCCTCTGCACTGTGCTCAAACACAATAGACTACCCCCGGGCCTCCTGCTCAAAGCATCTGCCACTACATTAGCCTTGCCCGGGTGATACAAGATCTCGCAATCGTAGTCCTTCACTAGTTCCATCCAACGGCGTTGTCGGAGATTCAGGTCTCGCTGCTGAAATATATACTTTAAGCTCTTGTGATCAGTGAATATCTGGCACGACTCTCCGTATAGGTAATGTCGCCAGATCTTGAGTGCAAAGACCACCGCAGCCATCTCCAAATCGTGAGTGGGGTAGTTCTGTTCATGTCTCTTCAACTGCCGTGAAGCATAAGCGATCACCCTGTCATGCTGCATCAATACGCACCCTAGCCCCACTCGTGAAGCATCACAATAGACCAAAAATCCGCCTGATCCTGAAGGCAATGATAACACCGGCGCCATAGTCAAACAGGTCCGTAGCTGCTGAAAGCTGTGCTCGCACTCCTCCGTCCAATCGAAAGGAACTCCCTTCTGGGTCAACCCGGTCAAAGGTGCGGCAATACGGGAGAAATCCTGCACAAATCTCCTGTAGTAGCCGGCCAGTCCTAGAAAGCTACGGATCTCTGTAACTGATGTGGGTCTGAGCCAACGCTGAACTGCCTCGATCTTCTTCGGGTCCACACATATACCATCTCGTGTAATCACGTGACCTAAGAAGTCTACGCTGTCAAGCCAGAATGCGCACTTGGAGAATTTTGCGAAAAGCTGGTGCTCCCTCAAAGTCTGCAGTGTGATCCGCAGGTGCTGCTCGTGCTCCTCTCGGCTCCGGGAATACACCAAAATATCGTCAATGAATACGATGATGAACAAGTCCAGGTACGACCTGAATATACGGTTCATCAAATCCATGAATGCTGCTGGGGCGTTGGTGAGTCCGAACGACATCACCAAAAACTCATAATGGCCATAGCGCGTGCGGAAGGCTGTCCTCGGTATATCCTCCCGACGAACCTGCAGCTGATGGTATCCTGATTGCAAGTCATCCTCAAAAAGTATCCTGCCCCATGAAGCTGGTCGAACAAGTCGTCGATGCGTGGCAAAGGATATCTGTTCCGCACGGTAACCCCGTCCAGCTGGCGGTAGTCGATACACAAACGCAAACTGCCGTCCTTCTTCTTGACAAACAGGACCGGAGCACCCCAAGGAGAAACACTGGGTCGAATAAGTCCCTTATCCAGCAAATCTTGCAACTGACCCTTCAACTCACTAAGCTCTGCCGAGGCCATCCGATAAGGCGGTATAGAAATAGGCCCCGTGCCGGGAATCAAATAAATACAGAAATCAATATCGCGCTCAGGCGGTAGCCCAGGAAGCTCGTCAGGGAAAACATCAGGGAACTCACATACAATCGGAATCTGGTCCAATGGAACATCTGTAGCCCTAATATCATAAACATAGGCTAGAAATCCCTGACATCCCTTCCTCAACAGCTGTCCAGCGCGAAGAGAAGAAATCAAAATGTGAGGGGCGACACCATGGTCCCCATGCACAACAAAAGCCGACTCGCTGGGAAAACAAAATCTAACTGTCTTCTCGCGGCAGTTCCTAGACGCATAGCACGTGGCTAACCAATCCATACCCAAAAGAATGTCGAAGTTCAACATCTCAAGAAGGATCAAGTCGACATGCAACTCTCTCTCCCCAATACGGAAAACACAGGATCGGAACACGTACCTAGCAACAAACGACTCTCCCATAGGAGTGGTCACAACAAGCGGCTAATCAAGCAAACCGGACTCTCTACCCAAACTCGGTACGAAGTATGTGGAAACGTATGAGTGCGTGGATCTGGGATCGAACAACACGTGTGCATCAACAGAACATACTGATAGGGTGCCTGAGACCACCGCATTGGACGCCTACGCGTCCTGATGCGTCAACGCGAAAACCCGTACCTGTCCTCTGCCTGCAACTGGCGGTCCCCTACTAGCAACTGGCTGCACTCTGCCGGTAGCTGGCTGTCCTTTTCCTCGGCCACCTCGTCCTCTAGGAACAAACCCTCCGCGACCACGGCCTCTCTGTACATGAGCCTGACGCGGAGCAGCAGTAGGTACAATAGGCAACGTCCTCTGGGGTGGAGAAGGTGGAAATGTGACACGCGGTACGGCATTCTCGCCCTCACGCGGCTCCGGGCAATCTTGAACATGATGATAAGTACTCCCGCATCGGAAACATCTAGATGGTGTCGGCTGACCCTCCCGGGAATAACTGCTGAACAATCGGCCTCGCCCCAAGTCTCTACCACCTGCAAGGTGTCTGTCGCGGCGCCTGAATGGCCGTCTCTGTGCCGGAGTATCAGTACGAACCCTCTTCGGCCCTGGAACTACCGAAGTCTCTGCAAGGTGCTCCTCGACCAATAGGGCTGCGTCTACAGCTGCTGCATACGTCTCGCAATACTGGGCGCTGATCGCAAGGAACAGTGGTGTAAGCAAGCCTCAGACAAATCTCTTGACTCGCATCTCTTCAGTAGCCACTAGGTATGGAGCGTAAACTGATAGCTCGGTAAATAGCACGTTGTACTCTGCCACTGTCATCTCTGGCGTCTGGCGCAAGGACTCGAATCTGCATGCTCGGGCATCCCTGACACTCTGGGGAAGGAAGCGAGCTAGAAATACCGTCACAAACTCTGTCCAGGTCATAGGAGGAAGACCGGCTGCTATGCCCTTCTCAACCGATTCATACCATTTCTGCGCAAGACCTTCCAGGCGAAAGCTCGCGAACTCTACCCATCTCGCATCTGAGCATCTGAGTGAACGACATATCCGGGCCATCCTATCAATGAAAGACTGTGGGTCCTCGGCTGCATCGGTGCCGGTGAAGACCAGAGGCTTCAGCCTCATGAACTCTGATAGCGATACTGTAATCACCTCCATGGCTGCAGGGGCAACTGCCTATACTGTAGGTACCATCTCGGTCCCCGTAACGGGTGGAGCTACCTCTGGTCGCTGCGCTCGAAGCGTCTCAACTAGCGATCCTATCATCTGGCCCATCTCCTGCATACTGGATCACATCGTCTAGCGCATCTCCTGCATACTGGATCCCATCATCTGGTCTGTCGAAGGAGGAACAGTCTGCTCTGGTACAACAGGGGTACTACCCGGATCAGTCCTCGTCTCGGACGAGTCAACTTGAATCTCGGCTCTCGCGGCCGCTCTCTGCGCTCTCGTAGTCTTTGGCGGCATATTGGCTAAAAAGAAAGTAGGATTCGATGAGGATACGAAAATCGAATCATAAGAATGTATACAATCATGAAGGAATTTCAATCAATAAGTTCTAAGGTCGCTTAGGCGGAGTACCGTGTCGTGAGTATGCCGCGGAACATATGCACACTACGCCACTCTGCTTCATCTACCTACTCCATCATACCAGGGTCATCCTACACTCCGAAGGTAAAACCTACGCTCTGATACCAACTTTGTCACGACCCAAAGTTCGGCCCGTGACCGGCACTTAACCACGTAACGTCTACAGGCGTAACGCGACTAAGTAAGCCGAAATCCAGAAATCAAAACCATTAAAAGTATTGAGTGTTAAAACATTTAATAGAAACATTTGTTAAAACGTTTAGAAAAGCTTAAGTAATTTAGTAAAATTCTTTAAAGTTCAAGTTATTATCTTAAAAATTTTGGCAGAATTTCCTTTGTAAAAACTAGCCCCAAAATCGGGTACAAGACAATATATGAATAAAGTGATATACAATAAAAATAAAGCATCCCAAACGGGAGCAATCACGCCTAACGGCGGAAACAATCACCACAAATATAGTATACGACACCATAGCGAAGAAATGAACAGTACAAGTGAAAACAAATATCAAAAAAGATAAAGCTGCATAAATAAAGTCGGCTCACAACGAGCTCGACACCAGAGTACAAAATAATATACATCGTCCTCACAACTGGTCTCTAAGTCAATACATGATAAGTAGATGGAGAATACTAGATACAATGATGTATACAGCTGGAAAATAAACGGATACCACAAAAAACCACCTATCAGCAAAGAGCTCACACGCCAACTGCAATGGTATCTATGTCAAAAGATACAAGAAAGCAGCCTGCCGCGACTACTCCGAGGGGCAACCTGCAAACACTGTGGCACAACGAGGGTGAGTTGCCAACTCGTGAATAGTAGATAACATATAAAGGTAATTGCGAGTATGCACGTGCTGTGATACTCTAACCTATGCCAACAGATAACATCTATATGATGAGCTAGATAATCAATAATCATGCAACAAGTGCGATCTAATAACATCTCTATATGATGAGCAGGTATGCAATGGTCGTGCATAGCAATGCAATCTAACAACATCTAGATAGAGTGAGCAGGTATGCAATAATCGTGCATGTCATATGTACTTTATCAGGCACTACAGATACAGGATGAGATGTAAAATACTGAATGCTGAGCATGAGAATAAATAGCATCTACACGGAATGTCAACGTGGAAATAATCGGTGTCCATCAATACACCCAAATCCCAATAAAACTCAGGCTCCGTCATCCTCATCGGCCCTCAAATCCTGTAAATCTCATAGAATTGTGAGTGCCCAACATCGGCACTCGAAATATCATAAAATCGTCGTGTCTAGCATCGACACGCAAATCCTCAAGTATCGGGCTTCGTCGGTTGGATCGGCCCACAGGCTCCGTCTGCGGAATCGGCCCTCGGCCCCGGCAGTACGTGTCGTCCCATATCCATCTATCGACTCTAGTCGGTATCCTCCGGATAACCGCCAGGTCCAACCAATCACCGGTAGGTAGTGGTCCCTCTGCCAGGCTCACCGTCTACTGCACAGCGATCCGTTCTCGCCCCGGGGTACCATACCGGGTCCACCATGTACCCGCAATCGGCCGCATCCAGCTCCTCGATTCGGGTTCACAGGTCACACGTCTCAGAACCGAGAAAATGCATGGTGGACGCACTGAAATATCATATCAAAGAAAACCGGGTTTTTAAAACAGTGCGCATTTTCTTAAAATAATACCCCGGTTCCCAAATCCAGAAATCACATAAATCCAAACTCAATGCGTAAATCCATGCAATATGTCGTATGACACTATGAGTAAAAAGGGAACACCGCTCTTTTAAAAGAATCCCATTTTGAAAATATCTCATGCGGTCCCTATTTTCATGAAATCAAATCAATATCATCCATGTATGTGACATATGTATGTATGTAGGTATGGATGTGCAAATGGATATATACGCGAATATGAGTGTAGCACTAGTATAAATATACAGTGTGCATGTGCGCAGGTATGAAAATATCAATATATGTGTGCACTGGTATGAATATACAGTGTGCATGTGCGCAGGTATGAAAATATCAATATATGTGTGCACTGGTATGAATATACAGTGTGCATGTGCGCAGGTATGAAAATATCAATATATGTGTGCACTGGTATGAATATACAGTGCGCATGTGTGCGGGTACGAAAATATCAATATATATGTGCACTGGTATGAATATACAGTGTGCATGTGCGCAGGTATGAAAATATCAATATATGTGTGCACTGGTATGAATATACAGTGTGCATGTGCGTAAGTATGAAAATATCAATATATGTATGCACTGGTATGAATATACAGTGTACATGTGCGCAGGTATGAAAATATCAATATATGTGCCAATATGCGGCAAGTCATGACAATCAGCAAGGAAGCGGAAATCAAGACGATATCAAACTCGTAGCAATCCTATAATGTGAGTGTCATGGCAATCACTAACGGTGTGAGTGTAATATACAAATAGTGCTCGTGCAGCTTGAACCGTTAGTGACAGTGCAGTGTTCTATACTACTAATTCTATATGTAACAAGAAGGTATGCTACTATAGTATATTTACATGAACACATAGAACTAAAATATCCTATTACGCCCTGAGGCTTTACGCCATACGGGCGATTTCCCCGTAGATGTTAAATCTATTCACCTGGTCGCGTGCTACACGTAGCCGACCACTTGCTTCCCTTTCTTTGCGGCGTCCGACGTACCCGCCTGCGAACCTGGAATTACACAAGGAATCCATATATATAAGCAAAATTCTACAAAACGCGTTACCGAAATCAAACGAGAAACTCGCGTCGCGAACTAAACGCGCGTGTGTACGATGCGCTGAAACGTGTGTATACGCGTCTAAAACTATCCCGACATGTCGCGACACGCTGGATCACAGAACCCACTCACGTATCGGGCGTATCGCGCAAACAAAACATACTAGAAAACGATATATCGTCCCAGATTCTACCCAGGAGAAAAACTTACAAAATTGCACATGGCAAAACGCTGGAATATGCAGCAGACTCCTATAGCCAAAACCCTAATACCTAGCTCCCTCATCTGGCCGCAAATTGCGGCCAGAAAGAATAAATTGGCGGCCCGGGTGTGGGGTTAGGGGTTCGTGCTTGGTGTGTGTGGTCTATACCTAGTGTAGATGCTCCAGTTTGCTCAGATTTTCTCTGAAGGAGCCGGGTCACAAGCAGATCACAGAGAGCTAAAATTTCACCTAAAAACGTCATATTTTGCACAAAATGAAACCCTAGGGTATTTTGGTGAAATCTGGGGTTAAGTGGCCATAACAACACTTAACTAAGTTAGGCTAACCAATAAAATCATCGCTTAACCAAAAGTCCACACTAACCACCATAATTAGCATAAAAACTCACTTTTATCTCTAACCGAAGCTAATTCTACATAACTTAGCAAACTAGGAAGTTAGGCTCAAAGATTATACCTCACTCTCGACCCTAGGAAGCTGGAGGAAGGAGAAGAGGAAGATTTGGTGCTGCTTTTGCTGCTGCTGCTGCTGCCTGCTTGCTGTTGCTGCTTGTGCTGATGTTGCTGCTGCTGCTGCTGCAATTGTGTGTGTGTGTGTGAGTGAGAGAATGAGAGAAGTGAAAAAAGAATGAGAGGCAAGGAAATGATAACACCCAAGTCAAACCCCCTCCTCTCCCTCTCTTCATTAAATGTAGGCATGGCAAGGCCATCATGCCATTTCTCTCTCTCTCTCTCTCTCTCACTCCCTCCAAGTCAACCAAATTCAAAACATTTCCATTTTCCTTTTTAAAAAAACACACACTTAATTAAAACCCAATAACTTAATTAAATTTAAAATTAGCTTAAGGAAAAATGGTTAGTTCACCATGGTTGCTAATCATGGTCTAACCCCATTTTAACCCTAGTTTACATGCACAAGTGTGTGTAAGCCTGGGAAAAATCTAATAAAATATTCATTAAATTTGAAAAAATATTTGAAAATCAATTTGGTAAACTTTTTATTAAAAACCATTTATTAAAATATAATTAGCCACTAAACACATCCTAAGATGTTACACGATTGCTCTATCATTTCAGCTTTTCTTATTATGAAGATCGCGATTGCCCTATCATTTCGGATTTTATTCGCGGTTGCCCCATCATTTCGGCTTTATTTTCATCTTTATTTTACTCGCTGATTTTTATTGCGAGTTGCCCTATCATTTCGGTTTTTCTTTATTTTTCTTTTATTTACACATTTTTTGTTTATTTACATATATATATATATATATTTACATTCCCAGTTTAATGACTTAGAGGTCGATTGTTCCCAGTTTAATAACACGGAGGTCGACTGTTTCCAGTTTAACGACGTGGTGGTCACCTTTGCTTATCCCAGCTCCTTGGATTTTGATCTTGGCGGAGCTGTGTTGATGACCGTAGCTCTATGGCTTGCCGATACATCCGAGGACTGTGAGGTTTTTCCAAGCTTGTATTGGTCCTCTGCCCAATCTTTAAAAACACAGCAGTCTTCAATGGCATGACTCACCACCCTATGGTATGGGCAGTATACGGGATTGCCGGTCATATTCATTTCATATGGCCTATTTAGAATAGGCAATTGCAAACCATTGTTCAAGGCTTCCTCGAATATATTGCGAACCTCATCCCTCCTGAAAGAGTACACCTTCTTCTTTCTCTCCATCAGAGTAGGGGCCCTCACTGATGCTGGTCCTTGAGGCCGATCAGTTTTTGGTTCGCCCTTTTCAGATAATGGCACATGTCTAGGAGGATTAGGTTCCCGAAAGACTTCGGTCTCCTTTTGTATGAAATCGGCGGTCGTAGCTTGACTGTTTGCTAACACGCCTTCAGACAGTTCTACCTCTCCCGTCTTGTATTGCCTTTCGACCCAATCTTTGAAGACGAAGCAGTCCTCAATAGCATGACCTATCACCCTGTAATAGGGGCAATATTTTGGGTCGTCGGTCATATTCGTTTCTTGCGGTCTCTTTGATTCTGGCAGTTGTAGACCGTTTCTTAGGGCGTCCCTGAATATCTTATGGACTTTTTCCCTTTTGAAGGAATGGACTTTTTCCAGTTTCTCTTTCAGAGGCGATTCCCCCGGCATATGTATCGGAGGGACTGGAGGCTGATTGCGGCCGTTTTTCACGAAGGCGCTCTGCTCTTAGGTTGAACGGGGTATCAGTTGACTGCCTCCGGGTATCAATCCCTGGCTCATGAACCAAAATTTGATTCTGCAATCGGGCGACTTGGGTCGCGAAATCTGCCGCGACGTTTGCCAATTCGTCGAACTTGGACTGTACCTTGGCTAACTTCTCGTCCCTGTCCTGAAGCTTCCTCTGAAGCCATCGGAATAACGCTTGTTCTGTAGTTCCGGCTATGACAACCGGGTCATCTTTATTTCCTGAGCTCAATTCCGCAGGAACCACAGGCTCCTCTGGCTTATCGGCCAGAGCGGGCTCTTCATCACTTAGATCGAGCCGATGCTGGGTAGCGTCAATCATATCATCACCATGGCTGTGAAGAAGAGGAGGATTCGTTTCTTCATGTCCGACCATATAGACAGTGCAAACCACATACCCAGCCATCTCTTTATCTTTGGCGGCTGATTTCGCGGAGCGGTCCGGGCTTTGGAAATTCATAAATTTTAACATGGCCAGAGCCCTAGCCCTTTTGTTGGCTCTGTATCTGAGCCGCTTCTTCCTCAGCTTCTCTGCCTTGAGCGCTTGGCAGGCTTCTGCTCTTTGGGAAGCCGCCATAGGCTGAGTGATGGGGAGGCTTGAGAAGACACCAAATCGAGCAGTTGTCAGAGGCGCCGCTGGAGCTTGCCCGAGATGCCTTGTTGCTTTGTTGGTGTTGATGGCCTTTCCCCCAGCTTGGGCCAAGGAAAGTCGTTCAAACACCGACTTGCGTTTGTGTTGGGGCATCTTAGAGGCCACCACATTTGGCCTCTTGCCTTTCGAGACCGGCTTGTCTGTCACCGGAGCTTGAGGAGATGGGATGGCGTTAGCTGACGTGAACATAATAGAGCCAAATGGTAGCGGCTACTCCTCCCATTGTCGCCCGAGACTGGCCGGAAGGACTGTCCTGGAGTCCATCTTCATCGTATAGGAGACGGAAGTTGTGTCGAGAGCTGAGCTTGTCCTTGGAGACATTTTCGCCGCGACCGGAGATTGCAATTTGAAATTTGTTAACCTGTACAAAGAAGCATGATTTCAGTACAGGCAGTCGATATGTATATTGATTGAGTTCGCATGAACGTTTAACCCGAAACATAGGAGGAGGGATGGGTCCCAACGGGCGTGCCAGAATCTGTAGGGTGTATTTCGTCACCCTATTGAGATGGGAATACGCTCGCGCTTGTCAGGCGTACTACAGATTCCTCCTGCCTAGGGTAGGCGGGGGTTTATTGATTGTGGGGATCCGAATCTCCGGCAGCCGCGGACTAAGCTGCCGTTAATTACCCCTCGCCTTTGGGGCGAGAGAACCTCCGATTAATGGGTTAAACTGGTCGTGCGAACTCAATGTGCAGTGTTGTGTTTTGGAGGGGTTTTGGATGTATCGGGGGCCCCGCAGAGTTTTTACGGGGGTCGCGCTACCCGGATAGCGGGCTGGGGGTCAAGCGGGCTAGCAGCCCCCTTGCGGGGTGCGGGACAGCGCCCCGGCCCAAATTTTTTTTAGAGGGACGGTGTTGTGGAGTGTGTGAGTATATATACATATATATAAAACAAAAAAAGGAAAAAGGCATTCAAAGGATGCGTGGTAAAAAGCGCCAGCGCTTTGAGCGCAAGAGCGCCACGTGTCAGCACGTGGGCGCTCGGGCGCTAGCACTCAGAGCGCAAGAGCGCTAGCGCACCACGTGTCAACATGTAGATGCTCGGGCCCTAGCGCTCTGAGCGTAAGAGCACTAGCGCTTCGAGCGCTAGCGTCCCACGTGTCAGCACGTGGGCGCTCGGGCGCTAGCGCTTTGGACGCTAGCGCTCTGAGTGCAAGAGCGCTAGTGCTTTGAGCGCTAGCGCACCGCGTGTCAGCACGTGGGTGCTCAGGCGCTAGCGCTCTGAGCATAAGAGCGCTAGCACTTTGAGCGCTAGCGCACCACGTGTCAGCACGTGGGCGTTCGAGCGGCAAAAGGGACTTGGTCCCTGCAATGGGAGTTGTACTTCCAGAAATGAGCACTTATTATTCTGTGTGTATATATATATATGAGGAGTTAAACTCCTAAGATGTTTTGAAGCTGATGAAGGGCTTCTCCCCTTGAGCCCTAGTTCTTCCCCAAAGTAGGGTTTCTGGAGATGGGTCTCCTTCTTCTTCCTTTGTTGGCCGGATCTTGAAGATCAAGAAGTATGAGATTTTAAAAATCTCTCCTTTCTGAGATCTGATGGCAGATCTCAGTTCCCCTTTGTGGGTTTTGTGGTGAAAAACTATTTGGTTTTGGAAAAGGAAGAGTAAAACTCTTGATTTAATTCAAAAGAAAGAAGAAGGTTTAGAACCTTCAGAAAAGGGGAAAGAGGCACAAACCCTAGATTTTTGAGGGGAATGAAAAAAGTATCTATTCTTTATTCATCATCATGTTGCCTTATATAGGCTTACACAATTATATATAGCCCATTGGGCTTTACAAAATGGCATTTTGCCCATCCCATGGCTCATGTGCCATTTCTTTTTGCACATAAGCCATGAGCTTTACAAAAAATTTGGCTTTATGCCCATTTTGCAAACATTCATGCATAAAAAATTACATAAAAATTATTTATTACATGATCTATATTTTGGCATGGAGGAGGCTAGCCGCAGGCTTGACCTGGGCATGGGCCCTTTTGACCTGAGCTTGGGCCCACCTGGCTTGGGGTTGACCTTGACTTTGACTCGGTCAACCGGGGTGCAATTTTCGACGCCAAAATATATATATATATATATATATATATATATATATATATATATACAAATTCGTATACTACACTATGAAACTGCGGGGGTGCTATACGCCATCCACCCGACTTCGCCCATAGATATATATCTACTCACTTTGATCCTTGCTCGCTGGAGTCGATGACGCTATGCTCTCCCCGTCGTCTCGAAATCATACACGAAAACCAAATCGGCACGAGTATCACACATAGGTTAAAACCTATCGTTTACGCATGCAAGAATAACCAGCAACTCTCGACGATTGACGTATAAACGTAACTCGACCGATAAAAACACGAATATCAATACTTCAATTCAAAAACGTCACGAAATACAAGCCACCAACTCATGAAAATGGTCCCAGATTTTGCCCTAAGTAAAATTAGCCAATTTTGCATATGGGAAGGGTTTAGTTAACTGATATAGGAGCTACAGAACAAGCACGAGCCAATTTGCTCACACCAAGGCCGCAATTTGCGGCCAAAAAGAGTAAATTTGTGGCCAGGAAATGCCCAGGGGATCTCAGGTTTCAGTGGTAGCTATTAGGGTGCCTGCATGACTCACTGTGTTTGCTAAATAATTTTCAGAGGTTCCGGGTGTTAGCAGATCTCCAAAATTCATCACAATTTCCACAATTTCACGATATCGGGGATTTCTAAGTTTGTGTTTTGGGGTTTAGTCTATGGTTCAGTCCATTATACAATCCCTACAGAGGTTTAAGATCACCATTAAGCCTCTATTACCCTTTTGGATTCAATCCAAACCCTAAGCTTAACTTGAAATTTCCAAAGACCACTAAACCTCGATATATCGATTCTAAACTAACAATAGAAGCTAATGGAATTCATTACTACACTAAGTGTGAAGAAATTAGCTCATTTGGAAACTCAAGAATATTCTTGAGTTGCCCCAAGTGCTCAAAATCCGATTTTTCTTGATCCAAAATGCTTGTGATGGTCTTGTGCACACTTTTAATGAAATGGAGATGGAGTTTTGATGGGTTTTTGATGGAGTTGTGAGGAGGTAGAGGGGGAAGGAAATGGAGGCAGCAGCCATGGGAGAGGGAGTGAGAAAATGAAGAGGAAATAATGGAGGGAACAAGAGCCATGACCAAGGTTTGACCCCCCACCTCTCTCTCTCTCATGCCCATACCCATTTCTTTATCATTTTCCATTTTCTTTTCTTTTCTTTTCCTTTATCTTTTCTTTCCTTTTAAAAACCCCAAAACAAATAACCATACACAAAAGAATTATGGTAGGAAAAATGTACAAGTGTGAAAAATGACATGGTGCATGTCATGTGCACAAATTTGGCTTAATACACGATTAGCGATATTTAATTGCGATTAGCATTAAAATGGAATATAATTAATTATAAAAATTATAATTTGCATAAATCACATAAAACACCCTCATTTCAGTAATTTCTATAATTTTCCAAATATTTTCCGATTTATCTGTATTTAATTATACCGCATATTAAAATATTCATCATATTTATTATTTAATTATAAAAATTCCCAAAAATAATATTTTATTTTTCTGAAATGTTACAAGGGGAAGGGGAATGCGCCCTTTGTCGCCAATGCTCAACAGCAGCTTAGTGGTCCAAAACCGGCTGATCGCCAAAGTGATAGACAACGATCCCTTGGAGAAAAGATGAGACGTCCTTACTCGTTCCCTCGGGATAAGACGAAAAGGTTGTTCGAACTGGCGGTGCGCAATAGGCTTATCACTCTACCAGATCCAAGACGCCTACTGCAGCCAGGTGACATCAACAATCCTAATTACTGCTCCTACCACCGAGTAGTAGGCCATCCAATCGAAAATTGCTTCGTCTTTAAAGGCTGTATTGAGGACCAATACCAACAGGGCAAATTCGCACTGTCTGAGAATTGGAAAGTAAGCCCGCCCCAGCCGTACGCTCCTAAAAAGGTAGATACGCCGGGGGCATCATGCTCATTTATAGAAGAAGTTCCATGGGAGGTTGCTCTTTCAGCCAAAACAAAAAGAATGCTGAACGATCTTCAAACATACCCGGTGATCAGGTGGAAAAGTACGCTGGAGCCCGAAGTCATTCAAGGAATGCTGAAGCCGCGCCCGACGCCAAGAATTGGTATCGATAATCAAAACGCCCAGGTCCAGCCGTTAAAGTCTTCGAAGAAGAAGAAGAAGACCAAAAAGCACGTGAAGCCTGATGACAAGCGCACGGACCTGCAAAAACATATCGACGCGCTGGAGGAATATAACCAGAAGGCGTGAATCCCGGTCACGCTCTAAGAGTTTCTCAACCACATCCTTGAGGACGGAGATGATGACAATGATGGGGGAGAAGAATCATCAGATGAACCTGAGAACTATATGGCGAGCTTGTAGGGTGTTTTTCGTCACCCCATTGAGATGGGAATACGAGCGCGCTTGTCAGGCGTATACTACAAATTCCCCCTGCCTAGGGTAGGCCGGGGTTTATTGATTGTGGGGATTTGAATCTCCGGCAGCCGCGGACTAAGCTACCGTTAATTACCCATCGCCTTTGGGGCGAGGGAACCTCCGATTAACGGGTTAAACTGGTCATGCGAACTCAATGTGCAGTGTACGTGTGTTTTGTTTTGGAGGGGGCTTTAAATATATCGGGAGCCACGCAGAGTTTTTACAGGAGTCCCGCTACCCGGATAGCGGGCTGGGGGTCAAGGGGGCTAGCAGCCCCCTTGCGAGGTGCGGGGCAGCGCCCCGTTAGAAATTTTTTTCTAACAGGGACAGTGTCGTGGAGCACGTGTGTGTGCACATATGTATACATATGTATAGATATACATGTATATATATAAAAAGGGGAAAAGACATCCAAAGGATACGTGGGGCAGCCCTTGGGCGCTGTGCGCCTAGGTGCTGTGCGCTCAGGCGCTAGAGTGCCATGTGTCGGCACATGGGCGCTCTGCCCTTGAGCACAAGCGCGCCACGTGTCGGCACGGGGGCGACTTGCGCTCGAGCGCTTGCGCTTGAGCGCAAGCCCGCCACGTGTCGGCACGGGGCGACTTGCGCTCGAGCGCTTGCGCTGGAGCGCAAGCGAGCCACGTGTCGGCACCGGGGCGACTTGCACTTGCGCTTGAGCGCAGGCGCACCACATGTCGGCACGGGGGCGACTTGCGCTCGAGCGCTTGCGCTCGAGCGCAAGCGCGCCACGTGTCGACACCGGAGCGACTTGCGCTCGAGCACAAGCGCGCCACGTGTCGGCACGTGGGCGCTTTGCGCTCGAGCGCTGAGCGCTTGAGCGTAAACGCGCCACGTGTCGGCACGCAGGCGCTCTGCGCTTGAGCGCCGGCGAGAAAAGGAGGCTTTTAGCCTAAGAAACAGAAGCTATGCTTCAGAAGGGAAATTTTTATTATGTATATATGTATGGAGTTAAACTCCTAGGATGTTTTGAAGCTGATGAAGGGGGGTTCTTCTTCTTCCTCCTGTTGTTTGGCCGGATCTTGAAGATCAAGAGATGTGAGATCTCAAAATCTCTCCTTTTTGAGATCCGATGGGAGATCTGAGTTCCCCTTTGCGGGTTTTGTGGTGGAAAACTACTTAGTTTTGGAAAAGAAAGAGTAAAACTCTTGATTTAATTTAAAAGAAATGAGAAGGTTTAGAACCTTGGAGAAGGAGCAGGAGGCACAAAGAACCCTAGTTTTTGGGGGAATGAAAAGTGTGTGTTTTTTATTCATCATCATGTTGCTTTATATAGGCTTACACATTTACATATAGCCCCTTGGGCTTTGCAAAATGGCGTTTTGCTCATCCCATGGCTCATGTGCCATTTCATTTTTGCACATAAGCCATGGGCTTACAAAATACTGGCTTTGTGCCCATTTTGCATACATTCATGTATAAAAAATTACATAAAAATTATTTATTACATGATTTTGTTGTTGGCATGGCGGAAGGCCGGACGCTTCGTGTTCGGGCTCTGACCTGGGCATGGGCCCACCTGGCTTGGGGTTGACCTTGACTTTGACTTGGTCAACCGGGGTGCAAATTTTGACTTCAACAAAGTGCCCCCCATCAATAAATGCACACCACATATGTAAGTCGTGGGCATGAAATTGATGGATTATCTTTCACGTGGAGGCGACTTGCCTTGTTTCCCACTCTTTGGGATGCGCTGCCCTTTTTACGACGTGGACGGTCGACGCTTGACGCGTCTCCGAGACGGAGTGTCCGTGGTAGACGTTTCCCTGGCCCGGAACGATCCGGTTCCTGCTTTGTAGGAAGCCTGCACTGCCCTTTTTACGACCTGGACGGTCGACGCTCTAATCCGGAGCGATTTGGGTTCCCAATTTGCGGGAGCCTGCACTGCCCTTTTTGCGACATAGACGGTCGACGCTCTGATCCGGAGCGATTTGGGTTCCCAATTTGCGGGAGCCTGCACTGCCCTTTTTGCAACATAGACGGTCGACGCTCTGTTACGAAGCGATTTGGGTTCCCAATTTGCGGGAGCCTGCACTGCCCTTTTTGCGACATAGACGGTCCACGCTCTGATCCGGAGCGATTTGGGTTCCCAATTTGCGGGAGCCTACACTGCCCTTTTTGCGACATAGACGGTCGACGCTCTGTTACGAAGCGATTTGGGTTCCCAATTTGCGGGAGCCTGCACTGCCCTTTTTTGCGACATAGACAGTCGACGCTCTGTTACGAAGCGATTTGGGTTCCCAATTTGCGGGAGCCTGCACTGCCCTTTTTGCGACATAGACGGTCGACGCTCTGTTATGAAGCGATTTGGGTTCCCAATTTGCGGGAGCCTGCACTGCCCTTTTTGCGACATAGACGGTCGACGCTCTGTTACGAAGCGATTTGGGTTCCCAATTTGCGGGAGCCTGCACTGCCCTTTTTGCGACATAGACGGTCGACGCTCTGATCCGGAGCGATTTGGGTTCCTAATTTGCGGGAGCCTGCACTGCCCTTTTTGCGACATAGACGGTCGACGCTCTGTTACGAAGCGATTTGGTAGACGTGCCCCCGGCACGGAGTGTCGCTGGTCGACGTTTCCCTGAGGCGGAGTGTCTGCTGTCGATGTGCCCCCGGCACGGAGTGTCTGCTTGATGTTTTCCCGAGGCGGAGCGTCGCTGTTTGACGCAAAGGTCGATGTTGGAATTGGTTGGTTTGATTTGTTTGACTTGAGTTGACATCAGCATCGCTATACTGGAATATGGTACCAGGAGCGAATCATCGTCTGCCATGAGAGGATTTGGGATTGGTTTTTTTGTCGGCATCTGCATTGCTGCACTGGAATAATGCCAGGAGCAACTCATCATTTGCCCCGGGAGGATTTGGGAATTGGTGGCTTAAGAGACAGGTTTATATCCCTGTCACCTAAGGCTTTTCAATTTTATGGGCCGTGAGGGTCCTATAAAAGCATTTTCTCCCTACGAGTCGAAAGGATCTCGTAGGTGTATTTTCTCCTTAGGAGTCGTGGGGACTCCTAAGTGTATTGCTCCTTTGTGAGTCGTAAAGATCTCACGCGGGAATTTTCTCCTCACAAAGTCGAGAGGACTTTGCGAGTGCATTTCATCACTTTTTTACGAGTTTGCGCCCTTTCGGATTTTCACAAACTCGCCGCCAGTCCTGCTTGTTTTTTTACTCACGGAGCCCTTTCGGGTTTTCATCCGTGCCCATTTTGCTTGTGGACATACCATTTTTTTTGGGTGGGACTTTGAATATGGCCCCACTGGTAGGACTTGGGAGAGATTGGGATTGTTTTACGCCCGTGGATTGTATACGGTTTTCCAGGATGTATGATCCAGACCGTAGGGCCATAAAAAAATTTTGGGACTTTGTTGGCGTCTGCATCGCTGCACTGGAATATGCTACCAGGAGCGACTCATCATTCGTCGTTGGGGTTTGGGATTTGGAATTTGGTTGGCGTCTGCATCGCTGCACTAGAATATGGTACCAGGAGCGACTCATCATTCGCCGTTGGGGTATGGGATTTAGAATTTGGTTGGCGTCTGCATCGCTGCACTGGAATATGGTACCAGGAGCGACTCATCATTCGCCGTTGGGGTATGGGATTTGGAATTTGGTTGGCGTCTGCATCGCTGCACTGGAATATGGTACCAGGAGCGACTCATCATTCACCGCTTGGGGATTGGGGAGCGATGGCTTAGGAGACAGGTTTAGATCCCTATCACCTAAGACTTTTCAATTTTATGGGCCGTGAGGGTCCCATAAAGAATTTTCTCCCTACGAATCGTAAGGATCCCGCAGGTGTATTTTCTCCTTAGGAGTCGTGAGGACTCCTAAGTGTGTTTTTCCTTTATGAGTCGTAAGGATCCCACAAAGGTTTGTTCTCCTCATGTATCGTAGGGACACATGAGTGGGTCTTCTCAATGGAGCATAATTCCAAAGGCGGAGACCAGCCGTGTAACTGGTGGTTGCGGTGGGGCATGGGTATGCTGAGAATTATTTGAGCCCGTGGATTGTATACGACAGTCAATTTGGGGACTAGCCGTAGGGCTCGAGAATTTTGAGAAATTGGATTTTGGTTGGTGTCTGCATCGCTGCACTGGAATATGGTATCAGGAGCGACTCATCATTCGCCGTTTTTTTTTTTTGCATTTTTTTGTTTTACCGCGTTTGCTCTATCATTTCAGCTTTCCTTATCGCGAAGATCGCGATTGCCCTATCATTTCGGCTTTTATTCGCGGTTGCCCAATCATTTCGGCTTTATTTTCATCTTTATTTTACTCGCTGATTTTTATTGCGAGTTGCCCCATCATTTCGGCTTTTTATTTATTTTTATTTATTTCTTTGTCTTTTTTTTTGTTTCATTTACACTTTTTTTTTGTTTATTTACATTTTTTTTTACATTCCCAGTTTAACGACTTAGAGGTCAATTGTTTCCCAGTTTAACGACGTGGTGGTCCTCTTTGCTTATCCCAGCTCCTTGAACATTGATCTTGGCGGAGCTGTGTTGATGACCTAGCTCTGTGGCTTGCTGATACATCCGAGGATTGTGAGGTTTTTCCAAGCTTATATTGGTCCTCTGCCCAATCTTTGAAAATACAGTAGTCTTCAATGGTATGACTCAGCACTCTATGGTATGGGCAGTATATGGGATTGCCAGTCATATTCATTTCATGTGGCCTCTTCGGAATAGGCAGTTGCAGGCCATTGTTCAGGGCTTCCTCGAATATATCGCGGACCTCATCCCTCCTAAAGGAGTACACCTTCTTCCTTCTCTCCATCAAAGTAGGTGCCCTCACTGACGTCGGTCCCTGAGGCCGATCAATCTTTGGTTCGCCCTGCACATGTCTGGGAGGGTTAGGTTCCCGAAAGGCTTCGGTCTCCATTTGCATGAAATCGGCAGTCGTAGCTTGACTGTTTGCTAACACGCCTTTAGACAGTTCTATCTCTCCCGTCTTGTATTGCCTTTCGACCCAATCTTTGAAGACGAAGCAGTCCTCAATGGAATGACCTATCACCCTGTGATAGGGGCAATATTTTAGGTCGTCGGTCATATTCTCTTCTTGCGGTCTCTTTGATTCTGGCAGTTGTAGACTGTTTCTTAGGGCGTCCCTGAATATCTTGTGGACCTTTTCCCTCTTGAAGGAATAGACCTTTTCCAGCTTCTCTTTCAGAGGCGATTCCCCCCCGGCGTATGTATCGGAGGGACTGGAGGCTGATTGCGGCCGTTTTTCGTGAAGGCGCTCCGCTTTTAGGTTGAAAGGGATATCAGTTGGCTACCCCCGGGTATCAATCCCTGGCTCATGAGCCAAAATTTGATTCTGCTGTAATTGCAATCGGGTGACTTGGGTCGCGAGATTTGCCACGACGTTTGCCAGCTCGTCGACTTTGGAATAGACCTCGGCCATCTTCTCATCCCTGTTCTGAAATTGCCTTTGAAGCCAGTGGAATAATGCTTGTTCTGTAGTTCCGGCTATGACAACCGGGTAATCATTATTGCCTGAGCTCAATTCCACAGGAACCACGGGCTCCTCTGGCTTATCGGCCTGAGCGGGCTCTTCATCATTTAGATCGAGCCGATGCTGGGTAGCGGCAACCATATCATCACCATGGCTGTGAAGAAGGGGAGGGTTCGTTTCTTCATGTCCGGCCATGTAGACAGTGTGGATAACACACTCAGCCATTCTTTCATCACTGGCAGCTGGTTTCGCGGAGCGGTCCGGGCTTTGGAAATTCATAAATTTTAACATGGCCAGAGCCCTAGCCCTTTTGTTGGCTCTATATCTGAGCCGCTTCTGCCTCAGCTTCTCTGCCTTAAGCGCTTGGCAGGCTTATGCTCTTCGGGGAGCCGCCATAGGCTGAGTGATGGGGAGGCTTGAGGAGACACCCAATCGAGCAGTTTTCGGAGGCGCCGCTGGAGATTTCTCAAGACGCGTTGTAGCTTTGTTGGTGTTGATGGCCTTGCCCCCAGTTGGGGCCAAGGAAAGTCGTTCAGACACCGACTTGCGTTTGGGTTGGGGCGCCCTCGAGATCACCATATTTGGTCTATTTCCTTTCGAGACCGGTCTGTCTGTTACCGGAGCTTGAGGAGCTGGGACGGCGTTAGCTAACACGAACATAATAGAGCCAAATGGTAGCGGCTCCTCCTCCCATTGTCGCCCGAGACTGGCCAGAAGGACCGTCCTGGAGTCTATCTTCATCGTGTAGGAGACGGGAGTCGTGCTGAGAGCTGAGATCGTCCTTGGAGACATTGTTGGAGAGTGATTGCTTGAAAACCTGTATGAAAGAGCATTATTTTAGTATAAATATAGGTATGTATATTGATTGAGTTCGCATGAACGTTTAACCCGAAATATGGGAGGAGAGATTGGTCCCACCGGGCGTGCCAGAATCTGTAGGGTGTTTTTCGTCACCCTATTGAGATGGGAATACGCGCGCGCTTATCAGGCGTATACTACAGATTCCCCCTGCCTAGGATAGGCCGGGATTTATTGATTGTGGGGATTCGAATCTCCGACAGCCGCGGACTAAGCTGCCGTTAATTACCCCTCGCCTTTGGGGCGAGGGAACCTCCGATTAACGGGTTAAACTGGTCATGTGAACTCAATGTGCAGTGTACGTGTGTTTTGTTTTGGAGGGGGGTTTAAATATATCGGGAGCCACGCAGAGTTTTTACGGGGGGGCTAGCAGCCCCCTTGCGAGGTGCGGGGCAGCGCCCCGTTAGAAATTTTTTTCTAATAGGGACAGTGTCGTGGAGCACGTGTGTGTGCACATATGTATACATATGTATAGATATACATGTATATATAAAAAAAGGGGAAAAGACATCCAAAGGATGCATGGGGCAGCACCTTCGGCGCTGTGCGCCTAGGTGCTGTGCGCTCAGGCGCTAGAGTGCCACGTGGGCGCTCTGCCTTTGAGCACAAGCGCGCCACGTGTCGGCACGGGGGAAATTTGCGCTCGAGCGCTTGCGCTTGAGCGCAAGCGCGCCACGTGTCGGCACGGGGCGACTTGCGCTCGAGCGCTTGCGCTGGAGCGCAAGCGCGCCACGTGTCAGCACGGGGGCGACTTGCGCTCGAGCGCTTGCGCTGGAGCGCAAGCGCGCCACGTGTCGACACCGGAGCGACTTGCGCTCGAGCTTTTGCGCTCGAGCGCTTGCGCTCGAGCGCAAGCGCGCCACGTGTCGGCACGTGGGTACTTTACGCTCGAGCGCTGAGCGCTGGAGCGCAAACGCACCACGTGTCGGCACGCGGGCGCTCTGCGCTTGAGCGCCGGCGAGAAAAGGAGGCTTTTAGCCTAAGAAACAGATGCTATGCTTCAGAAGGGAAATTTTTATTATGTATATATGTATGGAGTTAAACTCCTAGGATGTTTTGAAGCTGATGAAGGGGGGTTCTTCTTCTTCCTCCTGTTGTTTGGCCGGATCTTGAAGATCAAGAGATGTGAGATCTCAAAATCTCTCCTTTTTGAGATCTGATGGGAGATCTGAGTTCCCCTTTGCGGGTTTTGTGGTGGAAAACTACTTAGTTTTGGAAAAGAAAGAGTAAAACTCTTGATTTAATTCAAAAGAAATGAGAAGGTTTAGAACCTTGGAGAAGGAGCAGGAGGCACAAAGAACCCTAGTTTTTGGGGGAATGAAAAGTGTGTTTTTTTTATTCATCATCATGTTACCTTATATAGGCTTACACATTTACATATAGCCCCTTGGGCTTTACAAAATAGCGTTTTTCTCATCCCATGGCTCATGTGCCATTTCATTTTTGCACATAAGCCATGGGCTTACAAAATACTGGCTTTGTGCCCATTTTGCATACATTCATGTATAAAAAATTACATAAAAATTATTTATTACATGATTTTGTTGTTGGCATGGCGAAAGGCCGGACGCTTCGTGTTCGGGCTCTGACCTGGGCATTGGCCCACTTGCTTGGGCTTGGGCCCACCTGGCTTGGGGTTGACCTTGACTTTGACTTGGTCAACCGGGGTGCAAATTTTGACTTCAACAGAGCTGCCACATGATCTCTCACTCGTCAATAAATGGTGAAGAAGCTCCTGATACAGAGAGACTGGGGGCGGATCCAGAACCAAAACCAAAATCCCTGGAGCCATCAGACGAATTGATTGATAGGATACTGAACGAAGCTCTTCAAAAAAGCAAAGTTGACAGAGAGTGGGAAACGGCCATATACAAGAGGGCCAAGCGCCAGCATCACGTTGAAGAAGCTCCGGTATTGAGAAGCCATAGAGTATTCCAACCAGATAGAAGCACTTCGGCCGCTAGCAAAAGCAGGTTCAAGATGAGGAAAAGGTTCGCCAAAGCCATATCGATGGGAATGAAGCTGCCACCCTCCGAAGGAAACACTCCTGATAGGATACACCTTAACGAAGAGGATGCACATCCAAACTACTGCTTATACCATCGGAGGATCACACACCCTACCGAGGAATACATGGCCTTTAAAAATTGGTGGCAGGGATACGTTGCTCATCGACAGCATTTTAAGTGGATGAAGCGCAAAACTTGTCGAGAGCAGAGAAGCACGACAGATGAGTGCAGAAGAACTGCCAGCGACTGTCACATGGTTAATTCCGGGGGATCGCAAGTTTTCACCTTCGGGAGCGATACTGATGAAGAAATAGCCCTTGGCCCTCTCTTCAAGGAATCCATCTCTAAAACAGAAGAGACAAGGACCTGCGAGAACATTCAGCTATGTAATCGCACATTACCCGAAAAGAATCTCGGACCCGCAAACAAGGGATCGAACAAAAAGGATAAGGGGAAAGAAAAGGTCCATAAGGATATCACCCTCGATGACCGAGTCGTCGGAGAGCTGGCAGCCAAGGACCCGCCAAAGAAAAACAAGGTGGATTACAACGTTCTGGCTCACCTGAGGAAGATACCCTCGCAGCTAAGCATTCTCGATGCCTTTCTGTTATCTAAAGAGGCGAGGGATTCTTTGATTAAGGCACTACAAAAGCCCGAGCAATTCCAAGCTTTCCTTACCGAAGAAAAGATGAAGGACAAGCTGGAAGAAGTGCACACAGCTGACATCACTTTCGGCGATGAAGATCTCCTCCTCGGAACGTGTGAGTATAACCGTCCCCTATATGTCTCCGGGTATTGCCATGACATTAAGATAGGGAAAATCCTAGTTGACAATGGGTCCTCTGTCAATCTCCTAAATGTGAGGGTGCTAAAAGAAATCTGCATGAGCGTTCAACACCTCACTCGGGATAAAATCATTATCTCCGGATTCGACTCCCAGTCATCACGGACGCTCGGGTCTGTGATACTGACGTTACTCTTTGGGCTGCTCGTCACTGATATCAAGTTCCATGTCATTGACGCTAAGACTTGCTACAACACTTTGCTCGGCCGGCCTTAGTTACACGAGTACAACATTATCCTTTCTATACAGCATCAGTGTATGAAGTACTTCAAAGATGGGTTTGAATATACTGTGACAGGGGAGCTGAACCCATTCTCCATAAACGAAGTCCAAAAGTACGAAGATGCAAAGTACTTCTTACTTGACTTTGAAGACACGGAAAGATGCCATAAACCTGAGAATAAGCAAAAAACTATCACCACCATTCCGGTCTTCGGGAGCGATACCGGGGAGGAAGAAGAGAGAGTCTATTTGAAACCTCCCCGATACAACAAATCGGGACCGTCTACCCCTATTCTGGTCTTCGGCAGTGACTCTGAAGATGAGGTCAACGCAGTATTCTCGGCTCGTCCATCAGTGCAAGACTTCATTGGAGATGATCAGAGCTTACAAATCGCTATGGTTCCACGGCAGTACTACAAAGAGCTCGACGCACTTGATACTTACAGTGTGCAAGAACTGCAGACGTTCTACGTCCCTCCCAGACGAAAAGATGAAAACGCGATCCTCTTTTATCGATCCACAGAAACCAAAGTGGAGAAAGAGATCTGGCATGGTGCCGATTCTACGCTTGACAGGCTCCAGCCCATCCGTTTGCCCAGATACTACACAGAAGGATTAAAAAGGCTGTTGAGGCGCCAAGGCGTACCCTTGAAGCAGACCGCGCGACAAGCTCAGTTCTACAACAGGATCTGGAACGTCCCCAGAACTCAGCGAAAATTGCCCAACGGGAGAATGGAAATGATCAGGCTCGGATATGTTCAATCCAAGAAATGAGAGCGATTCTATGGCTGCTACGTTATACATGATTTCGATGAAGAAGGAGATGCTCTGTTAGAAGACGCTAACCCTGAACCAAAACAAGATCTCGCCATGAAAGTCCCAAGTTCGTCGTTAGAAGAACAGATGGACAAGCTAATAAGGGAAGCGGGTCAAAAGGTCCGGGATGATCATAGCCGCAAAATGGCCATCTATGAAAAAGCCAGAACGCAGCACCTCCTTCAGCAGGCTACGAAAAATGACGATGCCCTTCATCGCCAGCCCGTCATACGAAAGACTCGACGCGGAGGCAAAAATAAACCGAAGAACGGAAAAAATGTTCGACAATAGCAAAGCGGGTCCAAGAAGCCTCGCAATCGAAAATTGAGTAGCCAGGATCCGTCTCTTATAAAGAAGATGGGTCGAGCATATTCTTTTCCCCAAGACAAGACAAGAAAGATATTCAGCCTTGTCATTAAATATCAGAAGATTACCCTCCCGGAGTCCAAGCACCCTGAACAAGCAAGTGAGCTTCATCACCCAGATTACTGCTCCTATCACCAAGCGATGGGACATCCTCTCGAATACTGGTTCACATTCAAAGACTGGGTAGAAGACTAGTATCAGCAAGGTAGGTTCGCTTTATCCAGCAGTTGGAGGGTAACCCCACCACAGAAGCATGAACCAAAAACCATGTATGCAGCGAGAGTAGAACCAGATCAACATCGGTCTTGGAAACGATCTCGTACCTGTCACGCGATAACACTGTCAGAAGAAGGAGTGCCCGAGAATATGGCTGACCTTCCCTGGTGCTTCGAAAACAATGATGACGAGGTCATCTCAGAGTTTCCGCCGGCGCCAAAAGAGCTGGAAGATGGGATACATACTACGGCAGATAACCTCAGAAAAATCGACTTGGGGACGACAAACGACCGACAGCCTACATTCGTCAGCGAGCTGCTGTCTAAAGAACAGGTTTCTACACTAAAAAATGTGCCCATGCAGTATAAAGACTGCTTCGCATGGAACAATTCCGAAATGCCGGGACTAGATCCAGAAGTAGCTGTGCACAAATTGGAGATATCTCCAGACATCAAACCAGTCAAACAAGCACCGAGAAGAATGCGGCTAAATGAGTATCAACGCTGAGGTCAAGAAGCTAATTGACTCCGGCTTCATCCAAGAGGTTCAGTACCCTGACTGGATTGCCAATATCTGTAAGTCCATGTCACGCACCCCATGAGCTTGCGGGGAGGCGGAATATATGAAAAACAATTATCAAAGCTTCGTAACACGGACTTGAGCACACGGATCATGTCTAAACCATTACTAGCAAACTACGAAAGGTTTAACTACTCTGATTCAAAGTTATACCTCACGTTACTTGTCCTTCGGGTCTTCATCGCTATCCTCCACGCCTCGCAGGCTCTATGGAACGTCGGCACCTCAACGCCTCCTCGAGTCAAAGACGATCCACCCGAGAGTCTATAGTCCGGGCTCCTATCTCGAATCTGAGATAACTACGGCTTCTAGATCGCTAATCTAGAAGTCCTAGAGGTGTAGAGTAATTAGATGGATTACTTAGTCACTTAAACCCTAGGATTCTCAACTCATGAGAGCTATTAGGGTTTGAGGAAGAAGATGAAGAAGTGAGGAGAGAGAAAGCTTTTGTGATAATGATATGAATAATAACTCATGAAAGAATAATATCAAGCATACAAATATCTCTTTGATAAATATCTAGAAATATCTTGTAAGCTTCATTTAATTCTAATGGTGAATCACCTCATGAGTCATTAAGCATTTAATGAAAACTTCCAACTCATCTCTCCACCTCATTTGTTTAAATCCTAAAAAGAATTAAACACAAATGAGTCACCTTCTTCTAGAAACTTCCCGACAAATTACGAGACTGCCCCTCCCATCCGTATTTCCGAAAAACACGGATAATCTTTGACTGAATAAATCCATCTGTATAATACTAGAATCTGGCTTAAACCAAAGTCCGCTAGTATTATCTGCCCGATCATAATACGTGCACAAGTGTACGTAAGTGATCGCGGCCCTGCCGTAAAACCATACGGCCTCTACACCTTTTGCCCGGTGCAGGGAAACTCTCTGTGTGGGACTCTAAAGACTCGACACTACGCTGGCAGTGGGTTTAACCACAGGCCACAAGCAGTACTAGCTGTACGTAACGGTCCTCAGGTAGATGTCGATAAGAAGGATGATGAGGAAACCCATCCGAACTCCTACTGAGCCTGATGTGACAATCTCCGTACAGTCCGGTCTGTTCGTCTAGGACTATCGCATATCGGGCCTAAGGGGACGGTAAACGTCAGACCCCTAATAGCAGTATAAGTCGTGTCGGAGTGAAGCCCATTACACCTTGAGAAACTACTGGAAGCCACCAGTAAATCTCGCTTGCCCTGGCCAGGGACTTTGCGTAATGGCTCTCCATACATAGCGCGATATCAACCCCCAATACCGGGAGAGATGAATCCTGTCTAACCGCCACTGCCTCCAAGTGCTTCGAGACTGCACCCAACTACTACCTGTTTGCATGACTCCTTTGAGCCGTGGTAGGGTAGTAATCTAAGTACAGTGGGAACACACCCGAGGCAAAGTAGCAGTATCAAGTCGACGGACTAAGCTGTACTCATGTCACCTGGGAACTGCTATCTGACGATGGGTATAAATCCAACCTGCAGTTCCCGGCGAGTCCTGTCCGGTGTACCCGTAACCTAACGAGCACCTGCATACTATCTCCAGTACGACATACTGATGGCTGTGGGACAGACCATCTCCCCAACTGGGATGAGAAGCGTATACACCAGTCTACTCCGGAGTATCGATGCCCTGTCTCGATAATCCTATGACCAGGGACCTGTATAGGATGTTGCTTATAGACTACCCAGCCCCTACTAGTGTGACTGCCATCACAACGCTGGTAATCAAGCAAAGATCCTAAGGGCTCTACTAATATGTATAAGCGATACGTTAAAAGAAACATATGCACATATTAAAGTAGGCACAAACCAAGTAGCATACTACCATTTTTAGCAAGACTGTCAATACAGCTGTGAATATCCCAAGCTTCCATTAAGTAATATACAAACTAGTATGATACAGTAATGGCCTCTAGGGCATAAACACTAACAATCTCCCACTTGCACTAGGGCCATGTACCGGCATATCGCAGACCTATCATCTCGAATAACCTCTCAAAATGCGTCTGAGGAATGGCCTTTGTGAATAGATCAGTAGTGTTATTCTCCGTATCACCTCTCTTTACCTCGATCTCCCGGCGATCTACGATCTCCCTGATCAGGTGATACCGCCTTAAGATGTGTCTGGACTTCTGATGGGACCTGGGTTCCTTCGCTAAAGCTATAGCGCCGTTGTTGTCGCAATACAGAGGTATTGGATCAATACTGGTAGGAACCACCTGAAGTTCTGTTAGGAACTTCTTCATCCAGACAGCTTCTTTTGTGGCATCGCAAGCAGCTATGTACTCCGCTTCCATCGTTGAGTCAGCAACGGTGTCCTGCTTGGAACTCTTCCAACAGACCGCCCCTCCATTGAGGGTAAAGACATAACCCGACATGGACTTGGAGTCATCCTTGTCACTCTGGAAGCTGGAGTCAGCAAAGGCCTCGATCTGGAGGTCTTTTCCGCCATACAGCAAGAACATCTCCTTAGTCCTCCTCAGGTACTTGAGAATGTTCTTTACTGCTATCAAGTGCTTCTCCCCTGGGTTTGCCTGCGTATGCTACATCTGGTCTGGTACATAACATCGCATACATTATATAGCCTACCGCAGAAGCGTAGGGTATAATCGACATGCGATCCCTTTCCAAATCAATCTTGGGAGACATCTTTTTGGAGAGGTTGATTCCATGACAACCCGGTAGGTTACCGCGCTTAGAATCTTCCATACTGAATCTTTTCAATATGGTGTCTATGTACCTGGACTGCGAAAGTCCCAACATCCTCTTTGATCTATCACGATAGATCTGGATCCCCAGAATATAGGTGGCATCACCCAGGTCCTTCATAGAGAACTTCTGTGACAAGAATCTTTTGACTGACTGTAGCATAGGAATATCATTTCCTATTAGGAGAATGTCATCCACGTACAAGACGAGGAATACTACAACTCTCCCTACAATCTTACTGTATATGCATGGTTCATCTGGATTCTTGATAAAGTCGAATTCTTTGACAGTATCATCAAAACAGATGTTCCAACTCCGCGATGCCTGCTTTAGTCCATAAATGGACTTAAGCAACTTGCACACTTTACCGCTGCTCCCACTCTGAATGAATCCCTCTGGCTGATCCATATAGACGCATTCTTCCAAATTACCATTTAGAAAAGCCGTCTTTACGTCCATCTGCCAGATCTCATAATCGTGGAAGGCAGCAATGGAAAGAAGGACCCGAATAGATTTGAGTATAGCCACTGGAGAAAAGGTTTCGTCATAGTCCAAACCAGGTCTTTGACGAAAACCCTTTGCAACAAGTCTAGCCTTATAGGTTTCAACCTGTCCATCTACACCAATCTTCT
The DNA here is from genome assembly GCA_030015575.1 of Agapanthus africanus. Lineage (NCBI taxonomy): Eukaryota > Viridiplantae > Streptophyta > Magnoliopsida > Asparagales > Amaryllidaceae > Agapanthus > Agapanthus africanus. The sequence goes on along the minus strand of JASDDO010000019.1, from coordinate 398,409,345 downwards.
TTCTGAAGATCCACTTGCATCCTACGGGTTTTACCCCATCTGGAGCAATGTCCAAAGTCCATACTTTGTTAGTGTACATGGACTCCATTTCGGTCCGCATTGCATCCAGCCATTTTACCGAGTCGCCGCTCTGAATGGCTTGCTGGAAGCTAGTAGGGTCATCATTATCAATGATGCAATCTTCTCGATCCCCGTCTATGAGCAAACCGTAGTATCTCTCGGGCGGATAAGACTGCCTACTACTTCTGCGGATAGGCGCTGGTATGTCCCTTTCTTCTGAAACGTCTGGTTCTACCATACTTTCAGTAACAGCTTATGGCTCTGGAATTTCTTCCAGTTCTATTGCGCTCCCACTCTTCTGATTTTCTAAAAATTCATCTTCCAAGAAGTGGGCATGACGAGAAACAAAAACCTTTTGTTCCTCTGCGTAATAGAAATAATACCCCTTGGAGTTCTTTGGATATCCCACAAACTTACACTGTACTGAGCGTGCCTCGAGCTTGTCCGGATGCTGCTTTTTTACAAAAGCTGGACATCCCCATGTCCTAAAGTGTTTAAGACAGGGTTTCTTCTCACTCCACATATGATATGGTGTGGTAGGCACAGTCTTGGTTGGAACCTGGTTCAAAAGATATGCAGCTGATTCTAGTGCATAACCCCAGAAAGATCGCGGTAACTCAGCCTTACTCATCATGGAACGAACCATATCCAATAGGGTTCGATTCCTCCTTTCCGATACACCGTTGTGTTGTGGTGTGTATGGAGGAGTAAGCTGAGAGAGAATTCCATTCTCTTTTAAGTAGCCCAGGAACTCGGCACTTAAGTATTCACCACCTCGATCAGATCTCAGTGTCTTGATACTTTTGCCTGTTTGGTTTTCCACTTCATTCTTGTATTCCTGGAATTTCTCAAAGGCCTCGGATTTATGCTTCATTAAGAAGATATATCCATACCTAGAGAAATCATCCGTAAAACTAATGAAGTAGGAATAACCACCTCGCACATGTGTAGACATTGGACCGCACACGTCACTGTGTACGAGTCCCAAGAGCTCGCTCGCTCTTACTCCGTGTCCAGTAAACGGAGTCTTTGTCATCTTTCCTATGAGACAAGATTCATAAGTAGCATAAGATTGGTATTCGAACGGATTCAAATATCCTTCTCTATGTAACTTCGTCAACCGTGTTTCATTGATGTGACCTAGTCTACAATGCCATAAGAAAGCCTGATTTATTTCTGGAGACTTTCTTTTAAGTGTGTTCTAGACATTGAAAACCTGAGCTTGATTCAATACGTATATACCGTCATCTAATGTACCGGACCCAATCAGAACTTGATTTAGTTGGATGTGAACTACATCGCTTACGAATGTAAAGTCATATCCCTCTCTCGAAAGTGAGGACACTGATATGATATTACAAGTCAAACTAGGTACATACAAACAGTTACGTAGAATCAATATCTGCCCACTTGTCAAACCTAGGCGATATTCTCCCACGGATTCAGCGTCCACGCTCATTCCGTTCGCAACTCTGAGAGACAAATCGCCTACCCTGATAACTTTATGGTTTCTCAAAGCATGTAATGAATTACAGATATGAGATCCTGCTCCGGTATCTAGTACCCAGGAAGTAGAGTTAATTGAAAAACAGTTCTCAATTACAAACACACTCGAGACCGAAGCCACAACATGCTTTGTATCCTGGCTACTGGCTTCTAAAGCCCTGCAATCCTTCTGCCAATGCCCAATCCCATAACAATAGGAACATCCCTCCTTACCTACACCAAGTCCCGAAACTTTTGCTCTTCCCTTTCCTTCTACTTCACTGATACTGTATATCGGCTTTGTGGAGGTCTTCTTCTTTTCACCATTTGCTTTCGCCCCGGATGTAGAAGAAGAAGGTCCCCCATTAAGCAGAGTGGGTGTCTCCCTGGTTTCTTTCAGGGTGTAAGTAGAGGGTAGGGACTATAGAAATAAGTCAGCGCATGACCTGTTTCCCAACGTGGTCTCCAGGTCCTTGAGCTCATCAATATAGCTAGTCATTGTAAGGACGTCGTCCCTTACAGATGACCCGACAGCCAACCTCGCTTGAAGCAATTCGTTCGAGGTCTCATATCTTGCGATATGAGATTGCTCTCCATATAAATCTTTGTTATGGAGAAAGATGGAAACTAAGTCCATCTTCTCGTGCTGCTTCTGGTATATACCATCAACTGAAGCCAACACGAGGCACTGGGCATTCGCATTATCCTTTTCCCTTATCTGACGGATATCCATATCCGCGATGGTGGAAACTGGACCTGGGACGGTGGGGGCTAGAGTAGTAATAGGGTGGTCCAGCTTGCCATAGGCAATGGACATCTGGACAGACCTTTGCCAATCATATAAGTCAAATTCAGTCATTTTGTTATCTAGATGTAACCTAATCATGGTCACAAGGTCGCTGCAATGAGAGAGAGAGGGAACACTTTAGCATGATGCTCTTGCAAGTTTAGATTGTTTTTAGTTTATCTAAACTGGATGGCTCCCACTGTTTCTCGAATCCTTCCTCAAACCATAAAAGAAGAATTAGCCAGGACTGATCTCACCGTACAATACTTGCTTAACCGTTCAGCCAGGCCGGTGTCGGTACTTCGAGGGAGGTTTTCCAATGCTTTCGTGAAGTTCCTTAATTAAATAACCTCTTTTCTCTGGGGACGTAGCCCCGCTGACACCTTTCTCGACACCTACTTGGTTTATAGCATTGATCGTTAAGTGACGAATCTCCTGATGAGTAGCGGATATTCACAGTAGGATCGGGATCCAAATATCATCGTGTGATAATGCTGAAGGAATCCTACCAACATTCATCAAACTCCAAATGGTATGCAATACTAGCAAGTTTCAGTTTCTTTAGAAACTCCCGATGTGGATTTTTGCCCCATGCTCTTATGACCTTGACTAAGGGCCAACAAATCATAAGTCACATGTTAAGTTCTACCCATCATTATCTTGTTAATTTGAACCCACCCGTATATACTCTTGACTAAGGGCCAAACAAAGTAATACGACTGTCCCAAACCAATGCATCTATCTATGCTTCATGTGAACACCCCAGCAGCTACCAATCACTATGTCTTGACTAAGGACCAAACAAACATAGCTTGAATACTACTGACCATTCATATGAAATGACGGAGGGCTACGTCTGGTTTTGGCGAAACCGTGAACGTAGTGAACTTGATATAATCGAAGGAACCTGATAACTTTTTAAAAGGAGTGGTTAAAACTCCGCAATTTAAAAATTCTGCTCTTTTAAAATAACCGAGTGGTTTCTTTTAAATTTGTTCCAACGATTCAACTTTGGTTTATTTTCTTTGCATTAATATAATGCGTCCCATCAATTAACCTATCATTGCAGAAAACAACAAAAATACAACGTCCTCTTATGACATCCGTATTCGCCACTGGGTCCCGTCATTCACCCGTTAGGTTACTTAACTAACGACAGAGCGGGGGTTGGACTAGCACGGGTGTAAAACATAAGTAACGTCTAATAGCTATCATATATAGATATTGTACATTCGTCAGACGCAATAATAGGCATTCCAGATCACAGATGAACATTATTGGATATACAAGCAATCCGCGTTTCCTTTGAGCCTGCAACGAAAGAAAGATTACACAGTTGTGATGAATAGCCATTAGCCCACCCTAGACCCCTACAGGTACGGCAAACTACCCGCTAAGTACCCGAAGTGAAGCGGTCTTCCTCAACAACATGAGTAGGCCACTAAACACTTCAAAGTACCCGGTAGTTTGTGCACCCCACCTTGGGTCTATCCTAAGAGCATAAAATGGTAAATGAAATAATACAACAGTGGCTACAACCTCAGCCCGGATGTGCCCCGCAAAAGAATATTACATCATATTACAATTTACATCGAATGAATGAATATAAAATCTCATCTCAAACCCCAGATAATCATCACAACGATCCAATCAAGTTCATATACACAAGCCAGTAAAAACCATTACAAAAATGTGCAACCCCCTGCTAACCGACATAATAGCAATTAGGGGGGGTTTACGAACACATTAAACATTACAGATAAAACCCGATTAGCAAATAACTTAGAATATTGATCGACAACCTTTTTCCGTGTCTACCCCAAATGCAAGCCAGCACTGAAGTAATCTGGGCAGAAACAAAATATACAGGAAAACAAAACACCGAAATTCAAGAATTACTGTGTAAATCCGAGTCAACTCTGAGTTGACTCGGCCGCGGATCCGCGGCGGATTGCACAAATCCGCCGCGCTTCCGTGGCAGTCCAATCGAGTTACCTCCTCGTATTTCCCCAGTATTCTTAGAATTCCCTGCTGTGAATTTTCATACCTATCAAATAATTTTTTCGACACGTTTAAAATTGACAGAAACTTGAGGGGTCCGGGGTTATGTTTTCACATTTTTCCGACGATCGAAGTTCTAATTAGTTGCTAACAAGCTAGTAAAGGTTTAGTAGGCTCTGATACCACTGTAAGTCCATGTCACGCACCCCACGAGCTTGCGGGGAGGCGGAATATATGAAAAACAATTATCAAAGCTTCGTAACATGGACTTGAGCACACGGATCGTGTCTAAACCATTACTAGCAAACTACGAAAGGTTTAACTACTCTGATTCGAAATTATACCTCACGTTACTTGTCCTTCGGGTCTTCATCGCTATCCTCCATACCTCGCAGGCTCTATGGAACGTCGGCACATCAACGCCTCCTCGAGTCAAAGACGATCCACCCGAGAGTCTATAGTCCGGGCTCCTATCTCGAATCTGAGATAACTACGGCTTCTAGATCGCTAATCTAGAAGTCCTAGAAGGTGTAGATTAATTAGATGGATTACTTAGTCACTTAAACCCTAGGATTCTCAACTCATGAGAGCTATTAGGGTTTGAGGAAGAAGATGAAGAAATGAGGAGAGAGAAAGCTTTTGTGATAATGATATGAATAATAACTCATGAAAGAATAATATCAAGCATACAAATATCTCTTTGATAAATATCTAGAAATATCTTGTAAGCTTCATTTAATTCTAAATGGTGAATCACCTCATGAGTCATTAAGCATTTAATGAAAACTTCCAACTCATCTCTCCACCTCATTTGTTTAAATCCTAAAAAGAATTAAACACAAATGAGTCACCTTCTTCTAGAAACTTCCCGACAAATTACGAGACTGCCCCTCCCATCCGTATTTCCGAAAAACACGGATAATCTTTGACTGAATAAATCCATCTGTATAATACTAGAATCTGGCTTAAACCAAAGTCCGCTAGTATTATCTGCCCGATCATAATACGTGCACAAGTGTACGTAAGTGATTGCGGCCCTGCCGTAAAACCATACGGCCTCTATACCTTTTGCCCGATGCAGGGAAACTCTCTGTGTGGGACTGTAAAGACTCGACACTACGCTGGCAGTGGGTTTAACCACAGGCCGCAAGCGGTACTATCTGTACGTAACGGTCCCCAGGTAGATGTTGACAAGAAGGACGATGAGGAAACCCATCCGAACTCTTACGGAGCCTGATGTGACAATCTCCGTACAGTCCGGTCTGTTCGTCTAGGACTATCGCATATCGGGCCTAGAGGGCGGTAAATGTCAGACCCCTAATAGCAGTATAAGTCGTGTCGGAGTGAAGCCCATTACACCTTGAGAAACTACTGGAAGCCACCAGTAAATCTCGCTTGCCCTGGCCAGGGACTTTGCGTAATGGCTCTCCATACACAGCGCGATATCAACCCCCAATACCGGGAGAAACGAATCCTGTCTAACCACCACTGCCTCCAAGTGCTTCGGGACTGCACCCAACTACTACCTGTTTGCACGACTCCTTTGAGCCGTGGTAGGGTAGTAATCTAAGTACAGTGGGAACACACCCGAGGCGAAGTAGCAGTATCAAGTCGACGGACTAAGCTGTACTCATGTCACCAGGGAACTGCTATCTGACGATGGGTATAAATCCAACCTGCAGTTCCCGGCGAGTCCTGTCCGGTGTACCCATAACCTAACGAGCACCTGCATACTATCTCCAGTACAACATACTGATGGCTGTGGGACAGACTATCTCCCCAACTGGGATGAGAAGCGTATACACCAGTCTACTCCGGAGTATCGATGCCCTGTCTCGATAATCCTACGACCAGGGACCTGTATAGGATATTGCTTATAGACTACCCAGCCCCCACTAGTGTGACTGCCATCACAACGCTGGTGTTCAGACTATAATAATGCATTTTTCATTCCCCTATTCTTATCCGTTTTATAGATAAACAGGTACTCTTGACGCACGTTTGTTGCATATTACAGGATACAGACTCTTGGAGCGAATACAGTGAAAAAGATGTACGTTGATACAGAAAAGGGACTTTTGACCAACAAGTAGACGGATCCTAGTCAAGCTTAGATGAAGAACAGTGCAAGGTCCAAAATGTCAAGGCAAACGGTTAAAATATCGCTACAAGTTTTCACTGAAACATCTAGAGAAGGCCCAGAAGCCAAAGGGAGAAAAGAAGTGAAGAAATAGAAAGCCCAAGAAGACAAGAGAAAATCCCAAAAGTTTCAGATCCTGTCTCCCTAGTTTGGCCGCGGAACCGCGGCCAAACCTATGCTGGCGCCGCGGTTCCGCGGCCATCTAGTGCGCACGTCGGTGCAAATTTCGGGTGTCGGTGCGTCGGTGCGGGGGTTTGGATTTTTAATGGGCAAATCTGTAATTTCACATGTGCGAATCCCGTAACCCTAAATTCTCCTGTTTACTTATAAATTGTAATCGAAAATTGTAAAACCCTATGCCTCTTTTCATTAAATAAAATTCAGATCTGTTCTGTTTTCTTGCTTGGAGGGAGCCATCAAATTAGTAAGTAATTTAATTTCTTTGCTTTTTATTCTATTTTAATTAGTATGTTTTATCATCCCCTAATGAGCGAGTAATCTCCTCGCTTGTTAGGGTTAGCCTTAGGGAAAGGTTTGAGAGATGAGATCTCTCACCCCTTTCATGCCCCTTCACAAGAATTAGAACTCCATGCATACACGCACAACCACTCCCTACGGCACCCTACCCCTCGAGGTAACGGTGACACCGTAGTATAAAGGCCCGGTTGCGCGTGTTTTCCATGGGGGTTAGGGTAAGTATCGATAAAGGAAGGCTAAGAATCTAGAGGAAGAAACATCTTCCCAAAAGATTCTAATCCACTTTATTGATAATTACACCAACATCTAATAGATCAAAAATAGGGCAATGAAAGCGGTGAGGAAATCTTTAATCTCCAAACTTCCCCTAAACCTAACCCTAGCAAGACTTTAATTTAGATTAATTTAGTTTAGTGATAGATCTAGCTTATAGATTTAATAAACCGACCAATACAACATTTAGAATCAACTCGTAAAAACACAAATAAGAAAATTGCCCATCTCTGTGGATCGACCCGTACTCACCGGCTAGCTGCAAAGCGACGCCGTTTCTGATTACGGTAAACATAAAATTTTCATACTAATCAAATGGCGCCGTTGCCGGGGATGGCGTAAAATTTCTTTCTGTGTAATTTCGGGTTGATATAAATTTTAAAAATTATAAAAATCCGAAAATAAAAAATAAATAAATAAATTTTATCTGTTTGAATGGTGTATTTTTTTGAATTTTGCAGGAATAGCTAAGAGTCTCGGATCTGGAATTTTACAGAGGGCAAATCAGAAAAGTGCATATCGGAACAGAGGTATATTGACACAACAGAGCCACACAAGATTTTTGGAGACTTGATCCTGCCGTTTGACCGCGAAAACGCGGCTAAAACCCCACTTTGACCGCGGAAGGGCGGTGATCTGGTGTCTTCATCATCTGAAATTTTTTCTGGGGAATCGTGCCGGTTAGTTGGCCGCGGAAACGCGGTATTAAAGCACTTTGACCGCGAAAACGCGGCAGGAATCTGATATCATCTCGTGGAAATTACACTGTTTGTTTCCTCTTTCTTCCCTCTGAAATCTCCCGATATATCTTTCTGTGAAAACTTTCTGCAGGGTTTCTTTGCGCTAAAAATTTTCTCCCCCTTCTAAATAACAGATTTTCTGCAGGTTTCTTTGCGCCGCGCTAAAAATTGATTGCAAGTGAATTTTATTGTTTTGCATAATTTAATCGGACTTTAAGGGGCTAATTGACCAAACTCAGATTGGGTGGGGATTTCATCACCCTTCCCAGGACCCCAGAAATCACCTTAAAGCATTTTGCATCGACCACAATTAATTAAAAAAATACTAGACTCAGACCTAAGGACATCGAGCTCAATAGGAAAAGGACTAGTATAGGCATCGACCGTTTATCCTAACTGACATTGCGGTGTCTAGGCTAGTGGTTATTAATTAGGCCCACTGTAGTGGTGGTTCCTTCCCACTTACCTGGCCGTACTTGTCGGTGAAGAGGCGGTTTGAGGTCCTATTTCTAGCCCTAGTTAGGAGCTGTCTAGCAGACCTAGGTGACCCTAGATCTAGGCCTGATTGTGCATGTGTGGTTGATACATTTGTGTCACGAGTCCCTTTCCAAAAACCTTTTTGCAAAACTCTCACATAAATAAAAGAAAAAAAAAGAAAAAAATCTTTTCAAAACTTACAACTTGCCGCTAAGAAAACTTGCAACTCACTTCCACCACTTCCCTCCATTGACGTTATCTTACCTCCACATTCTGTTTTTTTCTTTTTTTCTGACTACACTATCCCTTTAGTGTATGTCACTTTGGACTAGGGATACTAACGCCCGATTAGTCCGTGTTTCGTTGGTACCGACCGACGAACCCTTCGTCGACATTCCGTCCATTTCTTTACCTCCACCTTCAAATTCTTCTTTCGAAGGTATGTCGGGATTCGACCCCAACGATACCTTAGCGACGGGAATGATTCCACCTCCGTTAGGTGCGAATAACCCGAATCTTCCGCCTGTTGTAGCGCCCGCACGAGTTGCGCTCCAGGATCTCTTTTACCCCGTCCGCACTTCATTACCTACATGTCTTTCACCCCCACCGGCAAATGGGGACAACTTTGAAATAAAACCACATTGCATCAATATGCTGCCAAAATTTCATGGTTTGGAATCCGAAGATGCATATATCTTTATCAATAAATTCCAAAACGTTTGCGCTATGATGAAAACGACCCAATTAAGTGATGACGCTATAAGGCTAAGGGTCATTCCTTTTACCTTATGTGACCTAGCCGAGAAGTGGCTATATAGCACCGCATCATATTCCATTAGAAATTGGGACGAGTTTGTGAGAGCTTTTCTGAAAAAGTTCTATCCTCATCACAAAACTGCTAGAATCCGTAACGAGATTATACAATTTTCACAGCTTCCTTCCGAACCATTTTGGAAGTGCTTCGAGAGATTTAAAGACCTACTCGTTCAATGCCCTCATCATGGGATCGAAAGTTGGCAACTTTGCCAAACATTATACGAGGGATTGAACTCGGCAACGAAGCAGTTGCTGGAAACTATATGTCAAGGTCATTTTCTTTCCAAGTGTAGCGACGAAGCGTGGCAGTTTCTTGAGGATCTTAGTGAGCAAACAATTCAGTGGGAGAGTACCAAGACCACATCATCTTCTTCTGTTGGTCAATCTAGGGCAGGCATACATCAAGTAGATATGTCGATTGCTATGAAGGCCGAGATGGCCGCACTTATGAAAAAGCTAGAAGCCATTGAGACCAAAATCTCATCGTCTTCTCCTGCCCATGCTTTACCCACACGAACTGTTTGTGCTTGTTGTTCGAATCCATCAAATCTAACCGAAGAGTGTCCTTATAATGCACCTATTCAAGGACAAGATCAAGTCAATGCTGCATTTCAGCAACGACAAAGAGACGATCCATACTCTTCGACATACAATCAGGGGTGGAGGAGTCACCCAAATTTCGCTTGGAATTAAAATCAACAAGTCCAAGGAAATAACAATTTTCAAAGACCTCCTCCTCCACAACAACAACAAGCACCTTCGCAAACTCCAAACCAGCAACCTTTCCAACAACAACCTTATACAAATCAAACGAACAATTTGGTTCAACCAAATGATGATAAGCTTATCTCGCTAGTAAAAAGTCTAGATGCATTTCTCAAGCAATCTACAGAATCCGCTGCAAGATTTGAAAATTATGTTCAATCTTTGATGCATAACAATGCCTCACACGATCAAAGAATCAAATCTATTGAGGCACAAATTGCATAATTAACTGCTGCGTTGAGCGAGAGAGAAAAGGGAAAGCTTCCATCTCAACCATTGCCAAATCCCGGTCACACACAAAACGCATATCACAATCACAATGTAAATGCGGTGACCACGTTGAGATCCGGAAGAGTGTTGCAAAATAATGTGGGTACTAGTGATGACATCCCCGCCGGTGGTTCTTCTTCTTCTTCTTCTTTTTCTCCGTCGTCATCTTCCCCTTCTTCATTTTCTTCACTTTCTTCTTCACCTTTTTCTTTAGAGCCTATTCTCCACCCTTCACACGGCTCTACTTCTTCTAGCTCGAACGGACCCATTTCTCACAACATGAACATATCTACACCGGGATCCGTTCCTACTCTACATTCTACTCCACAGACATTTGACTCAACGAATTTTCAAAATGCTCCATTTCCAAACAGGTTGAGTCCTAATAAACCAACTGCACAAGTGGAGAAGATTGTGGAAATATTTAAGCAGGTTAGCATAAATATACCTCTCTTGGATGCAATCCAACAAGTCCCTTCATACGCAAAAATCTTAAAGGGCTTATGCACCTCGAAGAGAAAGGCATCTCAAGTACCCAAGAAAGTGCTAGTGGCTAGTGCAGTGAGCAATGCTATTAACCACCATCAAACTTTACCCCAAAAACGAAAGGACCCCGGCTGTCCTACGATTTCAATCACAATTGGGGATAAGAAAATTAATCGAGCACTTTTAGATCTTGGGTCTAGTGTTAACCTGATTCCCTACTCCGTGTACGAACAATTAGGGGTTGGAGAGTTGAAACCCACTCGTTGTACTCTCCAAATGGCTGATCGATCAATCACCCATCCAAGGGGTCAGCTAGAGGATGTGTTGATCAAAGTTGGGGAGTTCATATTCCCCGTTGATTTTATTGTTATGGATACACAACCTGTTGCTAACCCACGGAACCAAATTCCGGTGATCCTCGGTCGACCATTTTTGGCCACTTCCAATGCTATAATAAACTGTCGCAATGGCTCCATGACTCTATCTTTTGGGAAGATGTCTAGTGAGTTCAATATTTATAAGATGGGAAGTCTGCCACCCGTGCCTAAAACTAGTACACGAGAAGTTTGCTCTATTCACGAAATCACGCAGGAGAACTGCGAGCTTGAAAGATTTTTATTTGATGAACACAGTTTTGATGCCACTAGTGCGTCCCTCCTTGAGCCTACCACTATTGACACAACCGATATGGATTATGAATGTTTCACTTTTTCGGATGATGACGACACACAGCCCGAATATGAGTTTTTTGAATTTGTGGATGAGATAATTGAACCATCCGAATCGGTTGTTTGCAGTGATTTCTTACCTGTGTTGGAGTCCTTTGAGTTCGAGGTAGATTCCGCAATGATTCTTTCGCCTCCAAAACTCGAACTCATGTCCTTACCGCCTCACCTTAAATATGATTACATAGGTGAAAATGAGACCTTTCCCATTATAATATCAGCTTCTCTAGCCCTTGAGCAAGAGAACGCCCTTTTGATGGTCTTACAAGATAGGCGGCAAGTTTTTGGTTGGACTATGGCGGACATCGAGGAGATTAGTTCCCTTATAATTGAATATCATATGAAATTGATGGATGATGCCAAGTCTATAGAGGACCCACAGGAACATTTTGGGGGTATTGTGGTGAGTCAACTTCCTCCTTTAGAAGTTGAACCACCCCCATTTCTTTTAATAAGCTACGAGAATGCCAATATTCCACTGATTGCTGATCATTCGCATTCTCGTTTTGATTCATCACCACCTCCTGTCTATTCACTTCCATACCTTCCATACCACTACTTCTATCTTCCCAAATTCTTTTTGGACTGCCACAACTTATTCTTCCACCAACCAATACTCTTTACTGATAAATTTTTCAACTGGTTGGTGTTGACGTTTGGTCTATACAAGATTTGGCAGTAATGTCTAACATAGTTTAAATGAAGTTTGGGGGAGGGCCTTTCTGTATATATTTTTGTTTTCCTTAACAATAAAAAATTATAAATAAATAAACAGGGAAGTGCCGGTATTTTGACCCTCTTGGTTTAGCATGACAGTGAGGACACTGTCAAGTTCAAGTTTGGGGGTATGTGCGGTACGTCTTCTTCCTATGCATACATTTGTACATATTTTTGCATTTGCATACTTATTTGAAAACCCATAAGAATTGAAAATTTTTGAAAAATTATAAAAATATTGTATTCAATTTTGGCCATATTTGATTTGAGTTTGACAAATAGGTTAACTAGCTAGGAACAACTAGATCGTAGACTTAGTAAATTAAAAACCCTAAAAATAACATTCCTTAAAGTTTAACGGTAGAAAGTATATGCCTTGTAGTTTATTTAGAAATAGGCAAATTTTGGGTTCACTTCTTAGGCTAAGTCGAAACAAGCGAAGAGTATTGACGTTCTTATTAGAGCATAAGTTTGAAAAATAGTTCCTAGCTTAAATCTAGATTCTGAAAATGTATACCCGACAATTTGCACAATCACGCACCTTAAAATTTGGAATAGTAGAAGAGACCTTGAAATGCTCTTGTCTAAAGTCCTTAGTACGATGAAAATAAAAGGAAAAAAATGTGAACAAAAAAAATGGACACTGGTTTTTGTGATTACTTAAGGCTGCAAAAATAGAAAAATATTTAGCGAGGGTGCTTCATCACCTAGTGCCTTAGACCAACTGGTTTGGGAGTCACTGCTAAAGCCTTGGGTGTTGCAAAACTAGGAAGTATGCTTTAAAGTGCTGACACATCTTGTAATCGGTTGTTGGTACCTCAAGAAGTATTAACGGTCGCATGAAGGATGTGTAAGCAAATTTCATTTAAAAATTCACTAATTAATAAGTGCTTTGGACAATGGACGAGAGTACGATTGCTTGATTTGAATTTCCAAGTGTAGGGGTGATAGTTACACACACGTGGGGATATGTGATTAGAGTTTAGATGAGAGAAAGGGATGAAGAATAGAACTTGTATCTTTAATAGAGTTGATAGAAATTTCTAAGTGGAGATGAAACCATAGAAGAAAGACTTAAGAGATGCCGGAAGCTAAGTAGGTCTACATAACCTATATAATCTTAAGTTAAATAATAAGGAAGTATGAAGAATATGGATGGATAATTTACAAGTAGAAGATAATAGAATTCCTTGTTGGAAAACTTAATTGGAGAACTAAAGTCAATGGGCCAAGTTGATATCTGAAAACCCTCAGGAGACAACACTCCTCCTACTAGGGACACCTAGAGGTTTAACGGCTTGTTGCACGTGCTCAGTGCAATCGTGTTTCCCTGCGAAAGTGTGGTTAGGATTTTAGTGAATAAAAAAATAAGTTTGCTCGAGGACGAGCAAAAGATAAGTTTGAGGGTATTTGTTCAGACTATAATAATGCATTTTTCATTCCCCTATTCTTATCCGTTTTATAGATAAACAGGTACTCTTGACGCACGTTTGTTGCATATTACAGGATACAGACTCTTGGAGCGAATACAGTGAAAAAGATGTAAGTTGATACAGAAAAGGGACTTTTGACCAACAAGTAGACGGATCCTAGTCAAGCTTAGACGAAGAACAGTGCAAGGTCCAAAATGTCAAGGCAAACGGTTAAAAGGTCGCTACAAGTTTTCACTGAAACATCTGGAGAAGGGCCAGAAGCCAAAGGGAGAAAAGAAGTGAAGAAATAGAAAGCCCAAGAAGACAAGAGAAAATCCCAAAAGTTTCAGATCCTGTCTCCCTAGTTTTGCCGCGGAACCGCGGCCAAACCTATGCTGGCGCCGCGGTTCCGCGGCCATCTAGTGCGCACGTCGGTGCAAATTTCGGGTGTCGGTGCGTCGGTGCGGGGGTTTGGATTTTTAATGGGCAAATCTGTAATTTCACATGTGCGAATCCCGTAACCCTAAATTCTCCTGTTTACTTATAAATTGTAATCGAAAATTGTAAAACCCTATGCCTCTTTTTATTAAATAAAATTCAGATCTGTTCTGTTTTCTTGCTTGGAGGGAGCCATCAAATTAGTATGTAATTTAATTTCTTTGCTTTTTATTCTATTTTAATTAGTATGTTTTATCATCCCCTAATGAGCGAGTAATCTCCTCGCTTGTTAGGGTTAGCCTTAGGGAAAGGTTTGAGAGATGAGATCTCTCAACCTTTTCATGCCCCTTCACAAGAATTAGAACTCCATGCATACACGCACAACCGCTCCCTACGGCACCCTACCCCTCGAGGTAACGGTGACACCGTAGTATAAAGGCCCGGTTGCGCGTGTTTTCCATGGGGGTTAGGGTAAGTATCGATAAAGGAAGGATAAGAATCTAGAGGAAGAAATATCTTCCCAAAAGATTCTAATCCACTTTATTGATAATTACACCAACATCTAATAGATCAAAAATAGGGCAATGAAAGCGGTGAGGAAACCTTTAATCTCCAAACTTCCCCTAAACCTAACCCTAGCAAGACTTTAATTTAGATTAATTTAGTTTAGTGATAGATCTAGCTTATAGATTTAATAAACCGACCAATACAACATTTAGAATCAACTCGTAAAAACACAAATAAGAAAATTACCCATCTCTGTGGATCGACCCGTACTCACCGGCTAGCTGCAAAGCGACGCCGTTTCTGATTACGGTAAACATAAAATTTTCATACTAATCAGCTGGTAATCAAGCAAAGATCCTAAGGGCTCTACTAATATGTATAAGCGATACGTTAAAAGAAACATATGCACATATTAAAGTAGACACAAACCAAGTAGCATACTACTATTTTTAGCGAGACTGTCAATACAACTGTGAATATCTCAAGCTTCCATTAAGTAATATACAAACTAGTATGATACAGTAATGGCCTCTAGGGCATAAACACTAACAATATCGTCCCAGTGATGAAGAAAAATGGGACGGTGCGCATCTGCGTAGACTTTCGGGACCTCAATAAAGCATGTCTGAAGGATGACTTCCCCGTACCGGTTACCGAGCTGATGATAGACAACACATCCACTCACGAAGTTTTCTCCTTCATGGACGGCTCATCAGGATACAATCAAATAAAGATGCCCCTCGAAGACCGAAAGCATTCCGCTTTCTGGACCCCGCCAGGCATATTCTGCTACAAAGTGATGCCTTTCGGTCTGAAGAACGTCGGCGCTACCTATCAGAGGGCCATAACGAAGATTTTCGATGACCTCATACATGAAGTCGTCGAATGCTATATCGACGACCTTGTGGTAAAAAGCAAATCGCACGAGGAGCATTGGGAACATCTAAAAATAATGTTCCAACGTCTTCGGAAATACAACTTGAAGATGAACCCTCTGAAATGCGCGTTCGGAGTTTCCTCGGGCAAATTCATAGGATTCATTGTACGGCATCGAGGCATCGAAATAGACCCGTCGAAGATCAAGGCGATCATGGAAATGCCCCCGCCAAGAACTCTCAAGCAACTGCGGTCTCTCCAAGGGAAGCTCGCGTATATTCGGCAGTTCATAGCCAATCTTTCTGGCAAATGCCGTCCCTACAGTCACTTGATGAAGAAGGGAACCCCGTTCATTTGGGATCGCAAATGTCAAAACGCACTGGACGAAATCAAGCAATACCTGCAGAATCCTCAAGTACTGACCGCTCCGTTCAAAAGAAAGCCCATCATTCTGTACACAACCGCCCTTGAGGGTTCCTTAGGCGCGCTATGGGCATAAGAAAACGACTAAGGGAAGGAGAGAGCCCACTACTATTTGAGTCGAGTGCTCCTGGGGGCAGAAAAAAATTACTCCCCCATTGAAAAAAACTTCTTGGCGTTGATCTTCGCGATAACGAAGCTCAGGTACTATGCGTTGGCGCATGAGGTCCATCTCATATCAAAGGTGGTTCCTCTCAAATATTTGATGTCAAGAGCCATACTAACAGGGTGGCTCGCTAAATGGGCCCTACTCTTAATGGAATTCTCGATAACTTATCGACCTTTCAAGGCAGTGGAAGGCCAGGCCATCGCCGGCTTCCTCGCCGAGCATCCTATACCTTCCGATTCACCTTAAATTGCGAATTGCCAGACGAGCACGCGTTTAACACAATCGACGGGGAGAAAGGAGAGAGTAGCACCCGGTGAGAACTCTACTTCGACGGGGCATCTTCCATGAAGAAGAGAAAGCACAACGCCCCCATAATCAAATCTGGGGTAGGCCCCATCTTCGTGATTCCACAAGGAGAGATTATGCGCTTTGCCTTGTCCCTAACAGAGTCGGGGATAAACAATGAAGATGAATATGAAGCTTTGATAGCAGGACTTGAGATCGCTGTCGACATAGGAATCGAGAACCTCCTCATATACGGAGACTCCCAGCTAGTCGTTAGTCAAGTAAATGGTGACTATCAAACATGCAAACCAGAGTTGGTAAAGTACAGTGAGAGAGTGCAACAATTGCTGACTCAAATCCCTTCTTACGCCCTGGAAAGTATACCATGAGCAGAGAATAGCAAAGCGGACGCGTTAGCTAAACTCGCTAAAGAACTGGCTGACGAAAACCTCGATGACGTAAGGATCGCAGTACAAAGCCGTCGGGTTCTTACACCGGCAGAAATATCTCCGGAGTCGTTTGAAGAAAAGGGAGCGACCGAGCAAACAACCCTACAAATAGAGGACCGGGAGAAGGCCAAGGATTAGAGAGAAGTCTTTATAGACTACTTCAAATCCCGTCGAACGCCTGAAGATGCGTCCTCAAGATATCAGCTCATGAAACGAGCTCTATCCTTCGCCTTCGTCAATGACACTCTATATAAGAGATCATTTGATTCTCTATGGATAAGATGCCTGGGACCTGAAGAAGCAAGGAGAATCGTCCAAGAAACTCATGACGGGCTCTGCAATTCTCACCAAGCCGAAGATGAAACTGAAGATCAAAAGGATAGGCTACTATCGGCCCACAATGATCCAAGACTACCTCGAATACGCGAAGCAGTGTCACTCATGCCAGATTCATGAGGACTTTATCCACCAGCATCCAAATCCGCTACATCCAACGGTGGCTAGCTGGCCGTTCGAAATGTGGGGAACTGACATAATCGGGCTCATTGAACCAGCATCGTCCAGAGGCCATCGGTTCATACTGGCGACAACTGATTACTTCTCCAAGTAGGCAGAAGCAGTACTACTAAGAGAAGTGAAGACGGAGAATATCCTCCATTTCTTCAAGACACACGTCATCTATCGGTTCGGCACTCCGTGACGGATTATCTCCGATAACGGGCCGGCCTACAGAAGCCATAAAATCAGCCGCTTCGCACAGCAGCATAATATAGACTGGAGATACTCTTCGATCTATAATCCTCGAGCTAATGGTCTAGCTGAGACTTTCAACAAGACCTTGACGAAGATTATAAAGAAGACGGTGTCCAAAAACAAAAAGGACTGGCTCGAGAGATTGCATGAAGCTCTCTGGGCGTATCGAACTACGTTCAAAACGGCCACAAATACAATGCCGTATGCATTGGTATTCGGCACTGAAGCAGTGCTCCCCTTGGAGATAGAGCCACCCTCCTTACGAGTGGCGGTTCATTACGAGCTAACAGATGAAGAGAATGCTCATCTTCGGCTTGAGGAGCTCGACGCCCTCGATGAAACTCGTTTCATGGCGCAACAAAACCTAGAAGCTTAGAAAGTAAGGATGACGTGCTCATATGAAAGACTGACCAGGTCGAGAACATTCCGCCAAGGCGAACTTGTGCTAGTCATCAAAAGACCTATGATCCCTAATCGTGCCAAACGGGGGAAATTCGAGCCAAACTATGAGGGCCCGTACATCATAGACAAGGTCTACCAAGGTGGGGCTTACTTGCTCATGGATATGCATGACGAAAGACCCTTCAGGCCAATAAAAGGCCGGTTCCTGAAAAAAAACTACGCCTGACGAGTCACGGCCTAGGTCAACGATAGATGATGATGCCTATGTCCCCTTGCTATCTTCCCAAGCCCAAACTCTATAAGTAGTATCCAGCGAAATATTGCCTCAAAATCGCTACGGACCGAAACGTCCCTAAACTAACAACGGACCGCAATGCCCTAAAACTAGCTATGGACCGCAATGTCCTGAAACTAGCTATGGACCGAAACGTCTCTAAACTAACGATGGACCGCAATGTCCTAAAACTTGCAACTGACCAAGACGTCTATAAACTACTACGGACCGCAGCATCCCAAGGCTGACAAAAAAAATGGTATGTCCATAAGCGAGATGGACACGGATGAAAACCCAAAAGGGCTCCGTGAGTAAAAACAGAAGGACTACCGGCGAGTTTGTGAAAACCTGAAAGGGCGCAACTCGTTAAAAGACACTTGTAAGGTCCTCTCGCCTCTGTAAAGAGAAAATACCTGCATGGGATCCTTACGACTCACAAGGGAGCAACACACTTAGGAATCCCCACAATTCCTAAGGAGAAAACACACTTACAAGATCCTCACGGCTCGTAAGAAGAATTCCCCATTGAGACCCTCACGGCTCATAAGATTCAAAAGCATTAAGCTACAGGGATCTGAACTTGTTCTTAAGCCGTCATACATCCCGATTTTGCCCTACAAGCGTTTCAATATTGACCCTTGTATACAATCCACGGGCATAAATATTTCCCTAACAAAGTCCCACCAGCGACTAGGGATATGCTCACACGGTGAACAACCCTTGTAAGTCCTCTCGACTTATGAGGAGAAAACACTCTTGTAAGATCCTTACGACTTATATTAGAACATACACTTAAGAATCCTCACGATTTTTAAGGATAAAACGCACTTACGAGATCCTCACGACTCATAGGGAAAAACTCCTTTATGAGACCCTTACCGCTCATAAATTCAAAAGCCTTAGTCGACAGGATTCTAACTCTGTTTGCTAAGCCATCTTTGTTTAAATCGACAAAGGCAAATGATGATTCGCTCCTAGCAATGTCCCAGTTGTAGCGATGCTGATGCCTACATCGGTATCAAGTTCCAAGTCCTTTTACGGCAAATAATGATTCGCTCCTGGCAATGTCCTAGTTGTAGCGATGCTGATGCCTACATTGGTATCAAGTTCGAAGTCCTTTCACGGCAAATGATGATTCGCTCCTGGCAATATTCCAGTCGCAGCGATGCTGATGCTAATATTGGTATCGGATCTTGAGTTCCGAACTCAGGAAAAAAATGCTTGTAAAATAGCCAAAATGATGGGGCAACTTGTAACAAAATCAGCAAGTAAAATATATGCATACAAAAATAGCCGAATTGATTGCGCAACTCGCAATAAAAGCAGCGAGTAAAAAAAACAGCCGAAATGATTGGGCACCGCGAAAAATATCTGAAATGATTGGGCAATCGCGACTTTCGCGATACAAAAAGCTGAAATGATAAAGCATCGCGGAAAGAAAACAAAAAAAATAATAATATAATACATATACAATGAAACTTTTGCCCTACAGGTAAGATCACATCGATCCCTGTATACAATCCAGGGGCACAAATAAAAAGGGAACCATATCATCCCACCAGGCTCCATCAGAAAGAGAGCCAAGTCTCGATGGCAATATCTGCATCTCAAGAGATCAACAACGGCGTTCCTCCTCCTGCCAGCAGAGCACGGACGCGACATCACCAATCGGAGCTATGGCAAAGTCCCCTAGTTCCAAATCTCGACGGTTCACAGACAACCTAGAGGCCACCTCGACATTCGTCTCGTTACAGCAGACGCAACGTTAGCAAAGCGGAGCTACGGCAAAGTCCCTAGTTCTAAATCTTGACGGTTTACAGACAACCTAGAGACCACCTCGACATTCGTCTCGTTAGAGCAGACGCAACGTCATCAAATGACCCCATCTCGGAAACACGTCATCCAATGACCCCGTCGCGGAAATACGTCATCCAATGACCCCGTTGCGGAAATACGTCATCAAATGACCCCGTTTCGGAAATACGTCAGCAAATGACCCCGTCGTGGAAATACATCAGCCAGTGACCCCGTCGCGGAAACACGTCATTCAATGACCCCGTCTCAGAAATACGTCGGCAAACGACCCCGAAGCGGAAATACGTCAGCTAATGACCCCGTCTCGGAAATACGTCAGCATATGACCCCGTCGTGGAAATACGTCAGCCAATGACCCCGTCGCGGAAATACGTCAGCAAATGACTCCGTTACGGAAATACGTCAACCAATGACCCCGTCTCGGAAACACGTCAGCCAATGACCCCGTCGCGGAAATACGTCAGCAAACGACCCTGTCACAGAAATACGTCAGCCAGTGACCCCGTCGTGGAAACACGTCATTCAATGGCCCCGTCTCGGAAATATGTCAGCAAACGACCCCGTCGCGGAAATACATCAGCCAATGACCCCGTCTTGGAAATACTTCAGCAAATGACCCCATCGTGGAAATACGTCAGCCAGTGACCCCGTCTCGGAAACACATCAGCAAATGACCCCGTTGCAGAAATATGTCAGCCAATGACCCTGTCGCGGAATTACGTTAGCAAATGACCCCGTCTCGGAAACACGTCATCAAATGACCCGTCGCGGAAATACATCAGCCAATGACTCCGTCGCGGAAACACGTCAGCAAATGACCCCGTCTCGGAAACACGTCATCAAATGACTCCGTCGCGGAAACACGTCAGCAAATGACCCCGTTTCGGAAACACGTCAGCAAATGACCCCATTTCGGAAACACGTCAGCAAATGACCCCGTCGCGGAAATATGTCAGCAAATGACCCTGCCTCAGAAATACGTCAACCAAATGACCTCCTCGTCGGAGCAGTGCTTCGACTTGGAAAAAGGCCAACTCATCGATCACTTACTAGTCCTCTCAACTTGTAAGGGGGAAAATTCTCTTGTGAGATCCTTACGACTCTTAAGGGAAAGCACACTTAGGAATCCTCACGATTCCTAAGGAGAAAATACACCTACAAGATCCTCTCGACTCGTAGGGAGAAAAACCTCTATGAGACCCTCACGGCTCATAAAGTTGAAAAGTCTTAGGCGGCAGATCTGAACCTGTTTCCTAAGCCATCGCTGTCCTGCAAAGAGTCCAAGATGGACAGCTACCTACTATCTACAGGTCATATTTGCTAAAATTACATGACAACAAAGCAAAGAAAAGAAGGCGATAACACAAGATAGAAAAGAAATGTGTCCTTTATTCATGAATTCAATTGGATACAGGCTACATCATATGAAAATGAATGAAGTAAAAAAAATGAAATGAATACTGTTAGTTATATGTATGCCCTAGAGGCCATTACTGTACATACGATGTATATTGTAGTGGATGCTTGGACATATATAGGGAGGACTTTCTTGCTCGACATGATAGTATGCTATCTGGTTGCTCTTTATCTTAACATGTATGCTGATTGTCTCTATGATACATGTTGATAAAGCCCTTAGGATGAGTACTTGACTACCAGGACTATGATGCAGATCATACTAGTGGGGACAGAGTAGTCTCTAAGTACATCCTTCAAATTTTCCTAGTCGTAGCTGTATCGAGACAGGGCATCGATATACCAGAGTAGACTAGCGTATAGCTTCTCGACCCATGTAGATGGACGACGGATGATCCCATATCCATTGGTGTTTGACATCAGAGATAGTATACGGGTGCTCAGTGGAGACTGGGTACACTGAACGGACTCACCGAGAACTCCCAGATGGTATTATACCTAACGTCAGATGGCAGTTCTCTGGTGACACCGGTACAGGTTAGTCTGTAGACCCGAGATCGTCATAGAGTCTTGTGTGATTCCCACTGTGCTTTGATTTCCACCTTACCACGTTCAAGATAACGTGCAAAATGGTGGCTTTTGGGTACAGTCCCAAGTCATATGGAGGCAATGAGCGACAGGAGGGGTTTTGTCTCTCCCGGTATTGGGAGTTGATGTTGCGCTGTGCTCAATTGGCTATAACAGGAAGTCCTTGGCCAAGGCTGCTTCAGAGATATACTAGTAAGAGTTATCAGTAGTTTCTCGACCCGTTATGAGCCTCATATCGACATGACTTATCGAGTTACTAAGGTCTGACGTTTACCACCCCTAGACGTGATATGCGACATATCAGACGAAGAGACCGGACTGTACGGTAGTGTTACTGATTGGACTCGCAGGAGTGTGAGCAGGCTTTCTTATTGATCTTCTGATCACTCAATACCCGGGTGGCCATTACGTTTAGCAGACCGCTTGCGGCTTGTGGGTGTTTGATATGATATCACCTACTGCCGGCGTATTGACGAGTCTTTAGAGTCCTATACAGGGGTTTTCTCGCTCAAGCAAAACGGAGTAGGAGCACATATGTGATATGTATGGGAACGAGATTGATACGATATGAGATACTATATT
The DNA here is from genome assembly GCA_030015575.1 of Agapanthus africanus. NCBI lineage: Eukaryota > Viridiplantae > Streptophyta > Magnoliopsida > Asparagales > Amaryllidaceae > Agapanthus > Agapanthus africanus. Next base: position 398,386,740 of record JASDDO010000019.1, on the reverse strand, counting down.
CTATTCTCGCGATTTGTAATATTGGTCGATTATATGCGATAAAGCCGGGTTATCGGATCAAGTGTTGATTCGATAAGTTGTTACGCATGATATTAGTCAGTTATATGTGATATAGCCGGATTATTAAATCAAGAGTTGATTTAATAATTTAATGTATAATTATATATATATTTGATATATTATTACATTAACTAATATTAAGCTCACTTATGATTTCTTTTTCTCACTTTGTGCACATTGTATATATATGTGATATGTATATTTGTGTACATGTTTGTATTATGCTAGGTTACAAATGCAACTAGGGTTTATGAGACTTGAACCATGCTAGGGTTAGATTAGGGTTTATGTTTATTATTAAAGATATTCAAAATTGTGGAATTAGTCATGGTAGATATTTTGGAAGAAGCTTGTAGGCTTCTTTGACTAAGTCCACCCTTTTGGATATTTCTAAGATATTTGTTAACCTAACTTTAACCCTAGCCTATGGTTAAATCTCTACAAGGGTTAGGCATGATATTATCTAACCATGGTTGCATTTCTAACCTAATCTAATTCATTCTTTCATCATCACTTGTTTCATCTTCTTCTTCCTCTCAAGCTTTCTAGCTTTAATGGAAAGTGATGATTTCTTGTGAGAAAATGATTTCTAATGTGAGCAAACTTCCTACTTCATCATCCTCTACTACTTGCCATTTAGTATAGGGTGTTTGCTTCACTAATTCCGTAATTAGTGAAGAGATAGCTTGGGTTAGTGTCTCCTCGACGTATATCATGTTCGGCCTCGAGAACATCGAAGCAAGCATGTTCGTTTCTTCATGGGAGCCTCTCTAGAGTCCGGAGTTCACGATTGCAGCGAAGGGGACTACTACACGGAGCTATTGAAGTGAAGGACTGGTCTACAAAGGTTGTATTCCTTGCTCACTAGACTTGCAAAGTGTTTGCATTTTATTTTCCGTCGATTTCTAGTTAACGATTCAATGTTAGGGTTAGCTAAAACGGTAAATTTTTGAATATGGCATGGACGATGCCTCCCGAAACCTTGCTACCATCTTAAGTAACCCTGTAGTGGTATCAGAGCCATGCTAGAAATTTATACGGATTTTGTTAAGATTACGAAACCGAAATACTCCGAAACTTGAAACGCAAAATCATAGTTTCTGTCGATTTTAAATTTTCTTCAAAAAATTATTTAAACAATTGCAGAATGTTGTATGTGATGCAACATGAACACACAAGAAAATCCAACCCCTCTGCTCGGACCATGGCCGGTGACATGCCCATCAAGTCCGGCGACCTCAGCCTTTTGGTGAGGGAATGGGCTGAATTTTTTGGTGTGTTCCAGGTTCTTGGTTTGATGTTTCAGGTGTTATTTGTTTTTGCTAATTTTGCATGTGATGTAATCTTACACTATAAACAATTCGGAGTGTTTCGTATTCGTATTTTTAACATTGTTTCGGGTTATTCGCATGTTCTCTAGACGAAATTGAAAAGTTCGATCGAATGTCAAAAGCTCATTTTTCCAAGTTTAACGTATTCGGAAAAACATGCAAGTGATTCTATGAACCCTCTAGAAGAATGAAACCCTAACTCGACTTTTTGGATCGCGGAACCACGATCAAACCCTAGGGTTTGCCGTAGTTCCGTGGTAACATGAGTGAGGCTTGGGTTTGCTCTTCTACGGCTGGTGCATAGGTACTGTGGCATATTCTGGGTATTACTAAAACTGTGCTCAAGTATTGAGCTGTCGGGAAATTGTGGGACTTTGATGAATCGATCGAAAAGTTTAACGTCGTCCGGGTATCATGTGATGGGAAACAATATTTGGAATCCACAAGTAGTTATAAGATAACTAATTTGAATATTATAAATCTAGCAGTTTAGTCTCATTTGATCGGTTGCCACGGGATTTTGATGTGATCAAAAGTCCGTCGCAATCACGTAGTGTACGCGGATACTCGCCGGGTAAACATAATAGATAGCCATGCCCCATAGCCCCGACCAAGTGACTGTAGGAGAACCCTGTCGCCAAAAGCATCCGTTCGGGTGCTCGCGGTAGCGGTGTTCCGCCTTAGTGCACTTCGTCGACGGCATCGGGGGGTGCGGCTGCCTACTAAAGTTTTCGACGAGCATTCGATCAAGATGTCGGGAATCTTGTTGAATTGCCCGACTAGATATTGAAAAGTGTTTTCGAGATCGAGACTAAAATATGGGGTTTATAATTGTTAGGCATGCGATATCTTAGGAATTCATTTGGTTAGGCATGTGATATCTAAGGTGGTTGCGGATTCCAACTGTTGTAGTTTTTTACTTTTTTTTCTGCGACCGTAAGTGTAATATGTGGTGTATCGCTGGTTTCGGTGCTATATGTCAACGACAATTAGGATACGCATATTTATTTACGTTGATGTTATGCGTTGCTGTGATATGTTATATTGGATCGTCGTGTTTGAATAGCCGGGGGTTTTATGTGAGATGAGAACTTTTCATTTTCACTCATGTAAAATTCATTATATGTAATATTCTTTTGTTGGGGCACTTCCGGGTTGAGGATGATGTCACCATTGTATATTATTTACCTTTCCGTATTAGGATAGACCCAAGAAGGGGAGCACAAGTAACCGGGTTCTAGGGTCCAGTGGGAGACCATCTCGAGGAGTCGAGATCGGGTATCCTAACTCTAGAATTGGCAGGGTTGCTTGCCGCTCTCGTAGGGGTCTAAGGGTGTGGGATTGGCTATTCATCACGACCGTGGAATCCGTGTTTTATACAGGCTTAAAATAAAACCCGGAAATCCTAGTATATCCAATATTTCATATGTTTTATTCTGCTGCGATATTCTGTGATGTGATCATTGATTATATTCTGAGACGAATGCTTATATTATATATATATGATATATATTATATATTACTGCTTTCATTTCATATCTGATACTTGGGAAGCATAATAAATGGGACTTCATTAATGAGATTAATGAAATAAAAGAAATCTAAAGATGTTGTAAAAACTTATCTCGAAAACTGGTAGCTCTAGTTCTTACTTTGCATAGCGGTATTCCTTGTAGAATATCCAGCACCTTATTCGATAAGGAAATAGCCGAGATCCCTTCACCAGGAGCGACCTCTTTAGCGAAACTAGCAGATGCTATAGACTCAGTTTGTCTTTTGATTGCTTTTATAGTTTTTGCTTTGCATAGTCGTATTTGTAAAATATCCTGCACCTTATTCGATAAGGAAAGAGCTAAGATCCCTTCACCGGGAGTGACCTCTTTAGCAAAACTAGTAAAAACCTCAAAAACACTCCTTTTCAAAATCACTCGATTCTACGACGATATCAAGTTCATTACGCTCATGGTTTTCTTAAAAACCTGCGTAGTCCTCCGTCATTTCAGATAAGTACTTCATAGTATTCGTGCTACATTTGTTGGTTTTCATCAAGACGTAGTGTGCGGTAGCTATTTATGCTTATCTGCATAAGCATATGATGCGATTGAGTTAGAGTAGTCGTGCGACTTTGTTGGCTTTCGTCAAGGGTCATGCGGGTGGGTTTAATTCAATCAAGAAATGTACGGGTTGAACTTGACTAGTAGCCTATGGTTTGTTGGCTTTCGTCAAGGTCATAGGATGCTAGGGATAAAATACTATTGGGAATTTCAAATGTTGAAATTTGCAATGAGATTGCATACCTCCTATGAGATAGTTGGATCCCGATACCCACTGCGAGTAAGAGTTACTCCTGGGAGAGTTTTACACATTACAATTAGCCGATCAAGTAGGTGTCTAGAAAAGTGTAAACGGGGTTACGCCCCTGGGAAAACGAGGTTTATTTTAATTAGGTCCGTGCGAAAACACGAGGAACCTCCCTCAAAGTACCGGCACTGGCCTGGCTGAAAAATTGGCGAAATTGTAGGGTGTAATTAATCCCGGCTAGTCTTTCCTTTTAGAGTTTGAAGGAAGATTTGATTAAAACAGTAGGAGCCATTCTGATTAGATAAATTAATCTAATCTTGCAAGAGCATACGCTGAGTGTTTTCTTCTCTCTCTCCAGATAGTGACCATGTCACGCCTTAATCAAGATAATAATATGGATATATTAACCGAACCCGCTTGTTATACTGAGCTAAGGAACGTTGGTCCCGCTACAACTTATAATTGTTATAAGACCGAACAGGAAATAGGGGATTACCAGGATTCTCGTGCCGCCCAAACGAAGAAAGTGCATGCTGATGCATCTTCTTCAGGTGTGTTCATTACCGAGAACTGTTTCTCTGTATCCTCTACGTCCTGGGTAGGATCCCACATATGTAATATGTTACATGGGCTACAGATAGTTAGAGAACTGAGAATGGGTGATAAGTTTCAAGAGTTGGAAATGGTGCAAGTGTTGCAGCCAAAGCTGTTGGCAGTTATCACCATGTATTACCAAATACATTGATTCTGAACGAATGGTATTAGATATCGAACCTGATATACAACATCATATCAGTCTCTTTATTTAGTAAAGAAGGATATAATTTTGTATTGTTGGATAATGTTTTGAACATTTCCTATATCAAAAGTTGATCGGTTCAGGCACGTTATCTAAAAGCGTATACGTTCTAAATCAAGCCACAATTCTTAACGTACAGAACACACACAAGAGGAAGAGTTCAGAAATGAACGAATCCTTCTTGTGGAATTGTAGACTAGGTCATATCAATGCGACCCGACTAGCGAAGTTACATAAAGATGCATATTTAAATCAGTTTGAATTTATATCTTGTGAAACTTGCCAGTCATGTCACAAAGATAAGATGACCATAGCTCCGTTTATTAGAAACAAAGAAAGAGTTAGTGAACTCTTGGGATTGATACATGATGATGTATATAGGTCCCCTGTCTACACATGCCAAGACTGGTTCTTTGTACTTCATTACATTCATTGATGATCTCTCAAGATTCAAACATAATGTTCTTATTGAAACATAATTCTGAACCTTTTGAGATATTCAATGAATATAAGTCAGAAGTAGTGAACCAAAACGGGTATAAGTATTATGTCTTTTGATGTGATCAGGGAGGTGAATACTTGAGCATGGAATTCCTGGACTATTCTAAAGGAGAATGAGATTCTCTCTCAGCATTACTCCTCCGAATACACCACAGCACGTTGGTGTATCGGGGCGGAGCAATCTCACCCTATATGATATGGTGTGCTCTATGATGAGTACTACTGAGTTACCTATTTCCTTTGGGGGGTTATGCACTTGTGAATCTGCATACCTATTGAATAAGGTTCCAATCGAATCAGGTGCCTACCACTCCATATATGATATGGTATGGGAAGAGCCCATCTCTTAAGGAAGTTAAGATTTTGGGTTGTCCGGCCTATGTCAAAAGCAAAATCCAGACAATCTCGAGGCAAGGTCAGTTCTGTGGATGTTTGTTAGATATCTTAAGCATTCGCAAGGGAATATCTTCTACCCCACTAAGGAATAAAAAGTGTTTTGTTTCTCAGCATGCCACCTTTTGGAAAGGGAATTTCTTGTGAAGAAATTAGTGGTCATGAGGTAGAACTGGAAGGAGTTCTAGCTATACAAACTGCAGCTGATGATTTGGTAGAACCGGAGGATTCAATAGTTCCCGACGAACCTCGGCCTCTCCGCCGATCTGGTAGGGTTCCTCACCCACCTGAGAGATATTTCGGTTTTCTCTATGACAGTGGGAGCGAGGATTGCATCATGAGATAATGACCCAACTAGTTTCGAGCAGGCCATCAGGAGTGGGGACTCTGTGAGAATGGCTGGATGCTAAGTGATCTGAGATGGAATCTATGTACACCAATAATGTATGGACTTTGGTTGCTTTATCTGAAGGGTTACATCCCCATCAGGAGAAAGTAAATCTTGAGAAGATTACTTGGTGTGCATGGAAAAGTTGAGACTTTCAAAGCTAAGGCTTGTAGCAAAAGGTTCTCGTCATCGACCAGGTGTGGATAATGATAAAAGCTTTTCTAGTCTCTATGCTTAAGTCCATCCGGATCCTACTTGCTACTGCTACATACCATAACTACGATATCTGGCGGTTGGGTGTCATGACTGCTTTTCTAAATAGTGATTTAGAAGAGAGCGTCTATAAGTACACAGCCAGAGGGCTTTGTAGACAATGGGAGCAGCGGAAACGTGTGCAAGTTGCTTTATAGGATAAAACAAGCATCACGGAGTTGGAACATCTATTTTGATGTGGTAGTTAAAGAGTTTGACTTCATCAAAATAGTAGATGAACCTTGTATATACAAAAAGGTAGTAGGGAGTATGGTGATGATCCTCGTATTGTACGTGGATGACATACTCTTGATAGGGAAGGAGTTTCCTATGCTACGCTTGGTCAATCTCCTCTTATCATAAGGATTCTCCATATAGGATCAAGGTGATACCTCCTATATCCTGGGTTTTGGATCTATGAGATAGATCTAAGTGGATGTTAGGATTCTCACTAGGTGTAGTAAGATGGTATCAATCGATCCTGGGGAGAATCACTGGATAGCTTCCAGGGTGGTAAGGTCGACTGAATGTCAGTCACAGGCATTTTCTTTACCCTCGGTGGAGGGACGGTATGTTGGAAGAGTTCCAAGCTAGATACCGTGACAAACTAGACGATTAAGGCTGGATACATTGCTACCAAGGATACTGCCAAAGAGGTAGTCTGGATGTATAAAAGTTCATGAGATGAACTTCATTCCTACCATTGTGTGACAATGGAGTTGTGGCTTAGGCCTAAGAACCCTTGTCCCATCTGTTATTCGGTTATGAATATCCAGCACCTCATTCCACAAGGCAAGAGCCGAGATCCCCTCACCGGGAGTGACCTTTTGGGCAGAAGTTTGTGTCAGGGTAATAACTTCACTATAGTCGATTACTTTTTGCTTTGCATCGTGGTATTCAGTTTGGAATATCCTGCACCTTATTCGACGAGGAAGAGCCGAGATCCCTTCACCGGGAATGACCTCTTTAGCAAAGGTTTTCGCCACTATATATTTGTAAAAAGCTATCCAGTTCCTTCAACGATATCAAGTTTATTACGTTAAAGGTTTTTCTCCAAAAACCATTCACAGCCTTCCGTCATTTCAGATGGATAGCACTTAGTATTCATGCTATGTTTGTTGACCTTCGTCATGGCATAGTGTATGGTAGCTATTTGTTACTTTTCTGTTGCATAGATAGATACGTTGGTTTGGGACAGTCGTACTACTATTTTGGCCTTCGTCAAGGGTATGTATGGGTGGGTTCGAATTAACCTGGACAATGACGGGTAGAACTTGACATGTGACTTATAATATGTTGGCCTTCGTCAAGGTCATAAGAGCATGGGGTAGAAATCACATCAGGAGTTTCAAACATACAGGAAACTTACCAGGCATGCGCATACCTTCTGGAGTGTGATAACTTGAGTGGATTCCATCGAGTTATCATGCGAAGATAGTTGGATCCCGATTCCTACTGATGGGTTGGTTTACTCCTCGGGTGATTTTAGATGATCCCGACTAATTCTTCTTTCACGTTTGGAGGAGAATTTTAGGATACGGTGGGATACATCCTGATTAGATAAAGTGATTGACCATTTTGATCTAGATTAGAGTGCACGCTGAGTGTTTCTTTTCTCTCTCTCTTTGACAGCGACCATGATCCGACTCTAGACTAGAACTCAGAAACCTAGTTAACCGAACCTTCTTAAAACACTGACTTTTGGATTGTCTGAGTTGCATATATCATTGCTACTCTTACTTTTACCCTTTGCATTTCTCTGGAACATTCCGTATTACTAAGAAGATCACATTTATTGGATATGACCATCGTATAGTTACATACGAACTCGAAGAAACTTGTTTCAGATTCGAGAATAGTTTCCGGTTCTGGAGAAATTGAATAGGACTATTCAGTTGTCTTTTCCTTTTACCTTCTCTCGGGTTGTGAGGGCTCCTACGATTAGGAGAGGGTACACCTATTGTGCTTATTGGATAGTCTTCTTCCAAACCATAGGCAGGTGCCGAAAGGCAGGGAATGAAGAAAACTAATTAGCTTAAGTGTGGTGTACAGAAGGTAATAAGTAAAGACAAATAAAGGGATTAGAAAGAGGGCAAAATAAAATGCGACTGCTATCATTCACGACCAAACCGTGTATATCATCACCACTCCTACTTCATCTTTACATTTCTCCAGTTCGGGAGAAATTGAATAGGATTATTCTGATTGTCTTTTATCATTACCTTCTCTCAGGTTGTGAGGGCTCCTTGGATTAGGAGGGTACACCTATTACGCTTATTGGATAGTCTTCTTCCAAACCATAGGCTGGTGCCGAACGGTAGGGAAGGAAGAAAACCATTTAGCCTAAGGGTGATGTACAGAAGGTAATGAGTAAAGACAAATAAAGAGATTTGGAGAGATGATAAAGAAATATATGGTTACAGTCATGAATCTGGATAATGGAAGAGACATTATTAGGAATACCCGCTACCCCTTCGAAACATTTTATGTTTCATTTTCACTATGCGTTGTTAATTAAAAACTGATTTCCTAATTAGATTCTTACTTTAGGATATGTATTTACCAGATTTGATTCTCACATCTGTATGGTTTTACAGATGATGAGTGGCAGTAACTTATTGGGAATTAGGTGATAATATTCTTATTATATCGGAATTCGTTGTAATTGGTGATATTTGGGGATATCACCTAGGGTTTTGCATGACGGTAAATATTTGGTTTTGAATATCCATTGTTATGCACCAATTTCAAACTGATATATCTGTACATTTATTTTATAAAGTGAGATATAACTTTTTGAAATTATGTCCATGACATTTACCTATATCAGTTGATGATTGGGTAAGGAGCATTAAACAGCGGTGTAATTTTTCTTAACCATAGTACAGTTTTCAACCTACGACGCACAGGGTTTGAGTTATTCAACTTAGGGGACTTATACAAAGTATTGTATATTTTCCAGTGTCCATTAGGACAAAATGGTTGGTCTTCGTACTATATTCTATTTACTTGTGACTTCTCCAGTTTTAGACAAGTGTTTCATAGAAATATAAGGTCCAAATTTTGAGAAGTTATAGGTATAAGAATAAAGTAGAGAACGATGTGTTGCAAGTATCAGGATTCTTCAAGGTGATCGAAAATGTAGATACTTGTGTTTGGTATTCAGTTGATAGTAATGGTTTTGAGAACTTGCTTCTCTTTCAGGTTACTCATATCTGGATGCACTCCTAGTTGAGTAATGCTGATCATCCTCCTTCCATTTGGTTGACATGCACTGGAGACAGCTGCATGATTTGAATCTGGTTCCAATTAAATCAGTGCCTCTGTTTCTATATTGAATATAGAATGGTTCATATCTTAACGATGTTAAGATATATGGAGTTGTCCGGTTTATGCTTAAAACCACACTCTGGATAATTCAAGGCACGTTTCTGTAATGGCAGTTTGTGGGTTATCACGGGCTATAAAGAGGGGTAACTTTCTACCATCTGGAAGATCAATAGTGATATTGTTCTTGACTCTCCACAGTTTTAGCAAAATAGACTTTTTCAGAAAACAGTAGTGGGAGTATGGTAGAACTGGAAGTGATTCCAGAACCACAAACGATTACTGAAAATTTAATAGAACCTAAAGATTCAATCAAGTTTGACATTCCATTAGCCACTCCGCACATATGGTGGGTAATCTCAGGCGCCTGAGAGGTACTTCGGTATCCTCAAAGACGATGACAGGGAGGTTCTTGTTTACCTAGACTTGCCATTACTGCTGTTCTAGACTATGAGACACGGCATGAGGATGAGTATAGCGTCGTTCTAAACTAGCTTTAGAATTGCACGTGTATATGACTCTGCCAGAGCGTTGTTGTATTCAGTGGGAGTAGCGGAAGCATAGTGGAAAAGTAGCTTGTATCTATTTATAGACTAAAGCAAGTAAAGCGTAGATAGATCATCTAATTTTGATATGACAGTCATAGGCTTTGACT